>LR738710.1:418773556-419188853 GCA_902687465.1 Secale cereale
GGGGGGGGGGGGGGGTACCCGGACATCCGGGAGATGGTCCAGCTGATCCTGGTGGATCCGGATGATCCGGTTGTTCTTTCGGATGATCTGGGCAGGTCAAACTGCTCGGGATTTTCCGCTCGGGGATGAATTTGTGGGCGGAAATGGATGATTTTGGGCTCAAAATTGAGAGGATTTCGTGGATGGAAAGTGGGGAAACTTGTGGAGATGCTAGATCCGCTTGAAGCCAAGCGAATTCATGGATCAAAATCAACAAAATCTCATCAAACCAATAGATCACAAAAAATATTTGGGGCTATTTTTGGTGGGGAATATTCAAATTTGGGGAAGAACACAACAAAACAAGGCTAGAAAATGGTGAGGGGGCTCCAAATTCGTGGGAAACCAAGGCTCATGATACCATATGATGCGGGCTCAACCCGTTCTAGGCCGATCTTTCTCGAAATGGAGGGGATCCCACGAAGAACACGAGGGGGAACACGAGGGGAACACGAGAGAAACACTCAAACCAACAAGAACAAGTCACACATATGCTAGATCCTCGAAACACAAAGAGATACAAGATCCGTGATCAACAAGGGACGATACAAAGGGTAACCAGTTCTTCTCCGTGAGAAGGTCTTGGGGAATCCCGCGGGATCTTCTCTGTGAAGGAGGTCTTGAATCCGTGTGGATCTTCTCCGTGGAGGCGCCGCAGTCACTCTCAAGGAGATGAAGCACTAGTGGATGTCTCAAATGAGCTAAACCTAAGCTAACCCTCAAATGGAGGAGGAGTCATATATATAGGCTAGGGGGACGAAGGGGTACATGGGCCTCTGCCCAACTCGCACACGTAGGTGGGGGTCCGCATGAGGGGTCCGCATGATCCGGAAGGTGGCCCGGATGATCCGGGTGTCTGGGGTCCGGATGATCCTGGTGATCGTCCGGATCGTCCGGAGGTGTCGACGCGCGGCAGATGGCCCAGATGATCCGAGGCCTGGTCCGGATGTCCGGCTCCATCCAGGGCTTGGTCCGGATCGACCGGCTTCGTGGGCAAGCTTCAGGTGCCTCGGGGCATATTACCCGGATCGTCCGGGTGTCGGTCCGGATCATCTGGGCTTGGTCCGGATCGTCCGGCTGGGGGTCCGGATGATTCGGGCAAGTCCAGTCTTGCTCCGATTCTTCTCCGTCTTCGCGTATGCTTCTCTCCTTCGATCGTACTTGCTCCTTAGCTGCTCCATGGTCTTCCTCTTGGTTCCTGGTCATGCATATCACATATGTTTGAGGTAGTAGCCATGTCTCACAAGTGGAAAGTGAAGGTTTGGAGAGGAGTGAGACAATGATAAGGGGGTGGACCGATCTCCTCAGTGAGCGGAGGATGTCGATGTTGAACTTGCAGGATAACTTGTGAGATACTCTCGAACTCTCCGGATGTTCCCCCGTTGCCAATGCAACAGATCTTCAACCCTATGGATATTCGCAACACCACACACTTGCGCACGTAGCCGCCGACCATGAAGCGGTTCTGCAATCTCCCAATTCCTAGTGGAACGACAGATATCACTTGAATTTCAGTAGCAAATACACCCTATTGAAACAAATTTGGTGTAGGTAAATATTCCTCATCGATGCAAAGAGGAATATGAGTACAGAGGAATGCTTAAAGCAATTCAGGCTGATATGATTTTAATCAAAACGTTGTCTAATCCTAAAAGCCACGACTTACAAGGGTATATAAAGACCCCTGGACGTCCAACAAAGTGTTGGGGTCGAAATCCAACTTATCTCTAACTTTCCTAACTTAAATGAATCTATCTGGAAAAACTAGCAGAAACAACCGCAGTATTGTTTTGGTGACTGCGACTCGGTCACCGCCAATCGCGGGCTGCGAGTATACAATTTAGAAAGCACACGAGTCAAGCTTTCCAAATTGTATTTAAACGCCTTATTTCGGAGCAAGGACACGGATTCTGCACGTATATCAATTGTGGGCCTCCTGGCTGTCAATCTGAGTCCGGTTCTGATTTTCCTTCTATTTATGTTGTGCACCTGCCTCCCTCGTGCACTTGCTGATATTAGACATCAGTAGAAGTTCTTCTTGCTGCAATTCTTCATCTCCACATGCCAAGCCTACTGATGCAGAGCATCTCAAGGTCATCTCCATGGACCTATCTTCGTCTCACCAAGTGCCAAGTGGACCGATGACACGTGCTCGAGCACGAGCTCTCGAGACCGAGGTGACTTCATTCCTCTCATTGCGTCACTTTGATTCACATGAGACATGGCTGCTACCATCATCAGAGACTCCTTGCATACTCAGGCACCTCGGGAGAAACTATGGAGAAGTCAAGGAACAAGAAGGATCGAAGGCGAAAGAAGGAGGAGAAAAACAGCCGAGACTCAGCCAACCCGGACGATCCGGACAAACGTCCAGACGATCTGGCAAATGTGCCCGAGGACACCCGACAGCCCAAGCTGAAGCCGGATCATCCGGACCCCAGCCCGGATCATCCGGATGAACTCGGATGTCCGAACCAAGTCCCAGATATCCGGACCACCCGTAGCAGATCAGACACGTCCGGATCATCCGGACGCCGCCCCGGATCATCCGGACCCCCGAAGCCCGGATCATCCGGACAGTGCCTACGTGCATGATGTTGTGCCGAGGCCCATGTACCCCATCGCCCCTCCTAACCTATATAAGTCACTCTACCTAAACTATCTAGGGTTAGCTTTGTGTTAGCTCATCCAAAAACCATAGTGGTTGCTCTCCTACGAGATCGCGGCCTCTTCGGAGATGATCCACCGGATTCAAGACCTCCTATACGGAGAAGAACATCAAGACCTCATCATGGAGATGACTACCGCCACGTGTATCGTCCTTACTTGATCGTGTATCGTGTATCGCACTTTGTGTACCCGGATCTAGCATTTCTGTGACCTAAGTTGGTTGATTTGAGTGTTTTCTCCTTGTCTCTCTTGTGTTTTCCCCCGTGCCCCTCGTTTTCTTCCTTGGGATCCCTCCTTTTCGTGAAAGATCGGCCACGTAGGGTTCCACCCTACATCATCTATGGTATCATGAGCCTTGGTTGATCACGAATTTGGAGCCCCACACCTTGTTTTCTAGCATGTTTTTGTTTTTTTCGTCCAAATTCGAAAATCTCCACAAAAATAGCCCCACAAATTTCTTTGATTTGTGTGTTTTGATGAGATTTTGTTGATTGTGATCCGTGGTTGAGTTGTGTGACAAGTGGTTTACCCTTTTCCCCACCTCCCCCACCCTCAAATCCGTCTAAAAACACCAAAAAAAATCAATTTCCCCCAATTTTTCCCCACTTCCCCGAGCTTTTCCCGACTGGATTGACTCCCCCCCCGGATCATCCGGCTGATCACCAGGATCATTCGGCCAACGCCCGGATCATCCGGCCAAACGTCTGGATCATCCGGCTACCTCTGTTGAAACTGTATTTTGCAGCTTTTCGCACCACCATTTCCGCCAACGCAATAACCCTAGACCCCCTTTCGCTACACCCACGACATATCATCCAACACCACCATCTTTGCCTACCCAAAACCCTACGGTCTTACCTCTTTGTTTCTTGGCTCATTTGAGTTGTGTTTTGGCTATCTCGGAGCGGAACGACATCGACAAGACCACCTCTCAACCTCGACAAGGACGGTAACATCGACGACACTTCGCTTACTACCTTGCAATTGCATTGATAGACCCTCATTTTCAACATCATTGAATCTTACTCACTTTTTGCATTGAATTTTGCCACCATCCTAACCAAGCACCTCTAAAAGCTTTACTTGTGTAGGTGTGAGAATCGACAAGATTTGGTACCAATAGTGCTATTTCCGGGTTACATTATTGAGTGATCATTGATCCATTGTCAACTTTGGTCAAGGTACATTTGGTATTGTCTTGTCCTTTCTCCCACTCACATACTTGCTTGTGACGATGGATAGGCGAAGTACATCTATGAACCTGCTCTTCAATGATCCTCAAGAAGCGAACAACTACGTCACCAAACTACATCTCTTCGGTGTCCAACGAGCTCTGCATCAAGAAAGTGAAGCTATGCGAGAGCACATTGAGCAAGTCGCCGCCGACGCGCGACAATTCGAAGCAAGAACAAGAGAGCAATTCGACATCATCAACACCAACATGGCTACTCAATTCGATGCGCTTCGAACTTTGATAGTCAACCGACGCTCTTCTTCCACATCTTATCAAAGACGAAGCCGCTCAAGTCGACACGCAGACTCCACGGACGGCTCAAGTACACCTACATCTAATACTCTTCGTCAAGACACGCGTCGAGATCGACATGACAACCAGAATCTACTTCATGACAAGAGATCCCAAGTCTTACTCGACGAGCAAGAAAGTCGACATCGTCAAAACCAAGCTACACCTGAGCAAGCACAAGAACAGCAAAGACTACGCCAACAACAACAAGAGCGCACACGCCAATACCAAGAAGAACAAGATGCGGAAGCTCATCGTCAAGCACAACACCGCCGATAAGCTCAAGCTCTTGAGGCGCAACGAGCATTACGTGATTCACATCGCAATGTGGCAACTCGCAATCGACACACTCGTCAAGAAGAGGATCTCCTTCACGATGAGATGTACGAGAGGCGCCACCAAGAACGAATGCAACAAGAAGTTCCTCATCAAGCACGAGAAGAGGAATAACCTCAACAAGAGCCACAAGCTCGGCAAGTACACCATGACAATGAACATCTACTCCGCCAAGAGCAACATGAGTGATGTAGGGTGGAACCCTACGTGGCCGATCTTTCACGAAAAGTAGGGATCCCGAGGAAGAACACGAGGGGCACGAGGAAAAACATAAGAGGGACAAGGAGAAAACACCCAAATCAACAAACTTAGGTCACACAAATGCTAGATCTGGGTACACAAAGTGCAATATATGATACACGATCAACTAACGACAATACACGTGGCGGTAGTCATCTACGTGAGGAGGTATTGATGTTCTTCTCCATATAGGAGGTCTTGAATCCGGTGGATCTTCTCTGAAGAGGCCGCGGTGTCATAGGAGAGGAACCACTAAGGTTTTGGTATGAGCTAACACAAAGCTAACCCTAGATAGTTTAGGTAGAGTGTTATATATATAGGCTAGGAGGGGCGAAGGGGTACATGGGCCTCGGCCTAACACTATGTTCGCGGGCACTCTCAGGATAATCCGGACGTTTGTCCGGATGATCCGGGCTTCGGGTGTCACACCCTGCATTTTGTAACATGTTATTTGTAACTTTGAAGCATGAAAATTTGGACCAACAAATTTTTTTAGCATCATTTGGCTTTATTTGGAATTGAGTTTTCTTCATGTGCTTTTTCTTGTGCTCATTAAAGTCAACTATGACCTCTTGTAGAATTCATCTCCATACTCAAAACTTCTGCCCAATGATCATGCCAAGTGTTATATAGCAGTATAGTATTTTCTTACAAAATTATTTTGGCCAAAAAGTATTTTATAAATTTTGTTTTCCAAAAACCCCTGAATTAAGATTTGCACTGCAAGTACTTGATTTAGGGTGAGAAAATTATTTCAAAAGGTTTATTTGAGACCTAGTAGTCATAGGACTCCCAGAAACCTCAAAGGTATAATTTTTAAAGTTATTTTTCTATTTTATTTAAAAGCCTTTTCTTAAGGCCAGAAATGGTCTTTAATAGGGGAAAATTATTTAACTGTTTCAAAAATATTTGCCAAAATTCAGAGAGACTCATAGGACATATATTGTCCATATATAAGAGTTTCAACACTTGGTCATGTTCAAAATAATGGGCTAAACCCTCTAAAACCCTTTCTGGATATTTCAAGCTTTTGAAATATTTACAAAGGAAACTTTCTCCAAAAATTCCAGGGAAATTCTATCATGTCATATATGACATATTTGATGATCTTGCCAAGTCCCATGCGTTGGGAAGCAAGAAAACATCCTCAAACCCCTGCATAACCATTCTGTCCATATTTGAAGTTTGAGCAACTTTACATTGCCAAACTTGTCCAAATGCTCTCAAACTTGGTGCACATGCTAGAATGACCTAATAAGGCATCTAGACCAAATGGCACAAGATTTGTAATAGAGCAACTTGATCAGATCACCCTAAAACCCTTTCTGTTCAAATGCAAATTTGAACAACTTTACATTACCAACTTTTTATCTGGAGCTTCAAACTTTGTGGGCATGATCAATACCCCAAATGATGATGCTACACCAAGTGGTGCATCAAGGGGAGATGATTAGCTTGACTCAATCAAGATGAAACTGTTTCTGTTGATTTCTAGGGTTCACCAAAGTTACATTGGCTAGTTTCTTCAAATGAGCCCAAATTTGGTGAAGCACCCTATTTTCTCATGTCTTTCAACCCTGTTAAGTGCCATGTCAAGTGGAGTTCATTTATTTGACCAAACATTGATCAAACACCTTCTGCAGAATTGCTAAAACCTCCAACTTGATCACTTTTACTCTTCTCCATGGCATGTACTTTTTACCTCATGATCATTGAGTTACTAGCTACCTCCAGTAACTTCCCCAGCACCCCAGCTCCATGATTGAGGGGTGAAAGCCCTGTTTTACCTTGCTGGACAGCAGGTTTTCACCATTTCACCAGCACTCTCACTCTCTCTCAACATCTCCAGGGCATCCAAGGCCTCAGGCCAATTCTTTACTCTCCCCCTGACCTTCTAGACGCTGCTGGACACGTTGGGTTTGACCAGGACGGCGAGAGCGCGGCGATGACAGCCAAACGCGCGCTCTGGAGCACGCAACAGTGCAGACAAGCACTGTAGCTTCGGCCAATCGGCCTCCCCCGACAGCCTCGTGCCTCCCCCTCGCGCCAGTCGAGGCCTCTCGACGTCCGCGACCTCCCCGGCGCTGTCCCCCCTCCTCCTGCGCCCTCCAGTGGCCGTCGTCGCACGCGCGCTGGCCGCCCGCGGCCGCCACTCCTCTGCCTCGCACGCGCGCACGCTCCTGACGCTCCCCCGCTTCTCTTTCTCCCTCAGCTGGACGTGGAGATCGTCCAGGAAGTCCACGGACCCATTCCCTTGGCCTCCCGTGCGCTGTAGCCTCGAGCCGGAGCTCACCGGCGCACTGGACCACGGGCCTCCGTCGAGCTCCTATAAATAGCCCCTCCCGAGCCTCTCCAACAGCATCAGCAGCTCCACCACACTCCACTGAGTCCCCCAGCATCATCCACTCCTCCCCAGGACGTTCTAGTGCTCGGGATCGACCGGAGCTCCGCCGCGTCGGGCCGCCGGCGATCTCGTGGTACGGGCCTCCCCTGCCCCTCCTTCCACCTGATTCGGAACCCCCTCGCCTCACTGACCATTTCCCCCTTGTTTCCCCTCTCTGTGGCAGTCGGAAACGACCAGAACCACGACCCTCCGACGAGCTTCCGCCGTCCCACCTCGCCGCCGGTGAACCAGACCTCCCCGCCGTGCCGCACCACCACCCCTGCATCCGCGACACGACGCTGATTCCATCCCTGCCCTCCGTTGCCGTCGCCGTGGCCGGGAACCTCGCCGGTGAGCTCGCCGTCGCTGTGGCCGTGGGGTTAGAGATGACAGGCGGGCCCCGCATGTCATCCCCAGACCTCTCTCCCCCTCCTCTCTGTCACTGACCCACGGGCCCCGCCCGTCAGGTTTAAAAACCTGACGTGCGCGCGCAGGCTCCCGTGCGGTTGGGCTGGACCGCCTGGGCCGTGCACTGTGGCCTTCTCTGGCCCAGTGCACAGGACCCTTTTTCTTTTTCTTTTCTGTAAATGTTTTAAACATTTCTACAGAAAAGAATAATGGTCCAAATTAAATAATTCCAACTCCTAAAATCTTGTAATATTCCAACCTATTTAATGGTACTACTTTCACTCAAATCCATGAAACTTTGCTGTACTGTTCAAATTTAAATTCAAATTTGGGCAGTAATACTCCTGTTCTAAAATCAATAAATTCTATTCTGTTACTCCAAAACTCCAACTAAGATTTTTTTCCCATCTTAGAAATCCCTCTAGTATTTTACAAAAATGAGTTGACATTTTTTTTGAGCACTTTGATTTTTCTGTTTTGTTTGTATTCTTATTTCCCCATGGTTATTATGCGACGTATAGATCCCGTATTTGACGAAGTTGCTGTGGAAGAAGAAGGAGAAGGATTTGAAGACTTTGAAGACCAAGCCAATCCAGGCAAGCAGCCCATTGACCATGATATACTTGTTCTTCGGAACCCGTATGTTTCCAATGCATGATGTTAGGGTTACGATGGTGACCTAGTTGATTCCACCATATGATGGATGCCATGATCTTGATCTTGCTATGTGCTAGATGACTTGCATATGGTTAGTGGTTATGATTAGTGGTGCATGTGTGACATGAACCTTCATGGTTGAAGTCTTTGCATAAAACCCCGTCGGGTGCCATTCATGCCCGAGGGAGATGATGATGAGTTGGGTGACCACTTGATGACAAAGTGATGTGCCAAGGCAAGTGTGTGTGTTTTTCAAACGGATTGGTTTAAGTTGCGACCGTTATTTCAACCATACATGTGCAACCACACAACCCCTTATGGGACGGGGCTTTATTAATTACTTAGGTCGATACTAGCATGGTGCCCGCATTACTAGTGACGGGAAGACTTGAGGTCTTTCCTGGGACGGGGTCGTGCTTGGATAGACGGCCATGAGTGTTTTTACAGGGCACCGGACACACCATTGGTCCCTTCGGGTACGCGTGACATTGAAATTAGGGCAAGTCTCGTGATCTATTGTTTGTACCCGAGGGCCGTGTACCAATGAGTGGACTCTATGTTAGTGTCGTCTAAGGAAAGATAATGACCGGGTGCTTACCCCGGGTACTTGAGGTACCGCTGGTCGTGGATGACACGGAAGTTCCCCGGATCTTGTGGGTAAAGTGTACAACCTCTGCAGAGTGTCAAACTATTCGAATAGCCGTGTCCACGGTCATGGACAGTTGGGTAACCGCTCTTGGGCTACGTCCAATGTTTGTGAAACCATGCGTGTGTATATGAGTCAAGGTGGTGACTTGACTCGATGAGTTGAATCATATTCATGTTGATATCGGTAACCTGTCTTCGAGGTTACGCAAGTTTATTGATGCATTAACTTGATGGTAGAACATCTGTTCTAGCCTTGCTAGATTGATCATTATTATTCAACTGCATTGTTACTTTGAACCACATCATGGGTTGCTTGCGAGTACATTCAAAGTACTCATTGGCTTGCCACTGGTTATTTAATTGGCCAGGCATGGAAGAACAGGATTATGATGAAGAGTTCTTTGGAGAAGAACATGCGAACTAGGACGCTATCCCAGTCAGAATGCCTGTAGGGTTAAGGCAGATGGCATGGGTTCTACCCGTTTATCGAAGACTTCCGCTATTTAAGTTATTTGCTATTCAGCCCGTGAGGCTCTATCTATGTAAGACTTGGCCATAACGGCCATAATTCGTGTAAGACTATTTGTATGGATGTAAGACTCTTGTTATTTCAGCTTCTGTGTGTTCAGTGAGCATTGATCTCTGGGATCACTGTACATTTGCATTCGGTGATCTCGACTTCTAAGTCGGGGTCCCCACATGATGAGGACATCACTAACAAGGTTACACCCACAGCTCCAACTGACACATATACAGGACCAATTACTAGAGCTCGCGCACGCCAATTAAATTAACAGGTACTTTCGTTTCTTGGTAATGAATCTAATGTTCATGAGAATATGATGCTGCCTAAATTGGATACATTTGTCTTGCTTACAAATGAAGGGCCTAGCTTGGACAAGAAGGATGAACATTGGAGCAAGATCAAGCATGGAGATGATGGCATGCGCAAGGGGGACAAGAATGGAGTTACAATGGATGATTCCAGGACTTTGAAGCCACCATAATGAGTGCGAGAAGCCTTGGACGAAATATACAAGATGCCACTTCATAAATTTTGTCCAGAGGCTATTTTAGGTGCTGCGTCACCTTATTATTGGGCCAGGCCCATGTAATTTCGAAATACTTGAGTATAGGCTGTTTTTAGAGTCCGTATGTGTGGGGAAACAAGAGTTAGGGTTGGTTTCGGACCCCTCTACCAAGGGCCACGAAATTCCCCCCTCTTTCCCTCATATATACAGCCCTTAGGGCGTCGTTTAGACTTTGGGTTTTGTTTAGATTAAAAGTTCGCCATAGCTGCAACTTCGCGTACTTCGTTTGTGTTCAACGACCAGACCAAGGCGTCACAGAACCCCACCTTGATCAATAAAGCTTTCCTCATATATTCGCAATATCCAGATTGCAATCTTAGTTTCTTGCTTGTTCTTCGTTTGCCTGCAGGAAACAGACCTTCGTGGTCAGGTTGATCGTGCTCCGGCGTGGTCAACAACCTCTCGGAGTTGGTTTAGCGATTGCTAAGGCGCGACGTCCTCGCACGTTCATAGTCGGATCGTCAATGTCGACTTCCTCCAAAACGATAACCACCATCTCATCGAAAGACGGGACACCTTTGCCTCTATCAAGTGGTATCAGATTTCCAGGTTGCTCGGTGAGATTTTACAGTTTTTCATAGTTTAGATCGAGTCTGTTCTTCATACCTATAGTCCACGAAAAAGCCAAAAAAAAAATTAGGGTTAGTTCATCCCATCCAAACCAATCTGAGCCTTTGCATAATCTTTTCTGTATTTGCTTTGTTGAATTGGCGGTTGCATCGTCGTGTCCAGTTGCTGGTCTTAGCGTCTAGTCTTTTAGAGTTTCGAGTTCTGGTCATAAGTTGTCACGCCGCCGCCGCAACATCTTCATCACTACTGCCACATACCACCACCGATCTGTATCCATATACCACCACCAATCCGAATCCATATACCACCACCGCTGCCATAACCTACCATCGCTGCCATATCCTACCACCATATATCCACCACCAATCCGAGTTCTTTTCATATTAGGTTTCTTCTCGAAATCCATCTAGGTTTCGGATTTGTGTTTCCTTGCCTGCGTAGGTCTCGGAAAAAAATAAAAAAAAATTCAGACCCCCGGGCAGTTTTTAGGCCAAAATTTCGACAGGTGAAAATATTTTTTCCCTATCCTACTTTTGGGCTTTTCTGAGTCTTTTGAGACACGTGCCACCATACTGATTTTTTCCCGCACTTTTTTGTCGTCGCTGCCCTGATTCTGAAAAAAAAAATTCGTCAAAAAAATTTCGTGCCTATCATCTTAGTTTGACTTGGGAAGTGTTTTGAGACACTCGCCATTATAGTGATTTTCGGCACAAAAAAAAAAAGAGGCGAAAAAAAAAATTCAGAGTGTGCTTTCCCCTTGATTACGTGCAGCGCCGTGATTTCGTTAGTGTTCTAGGCTCGCGTCTCTAGTACGGTCTAGCCTAGGACCAGCACAGTACCGTCGTTAAGCGTTTGTTCACCTTTGCATCTCTGAATTGATTATTGCTGACCCTTTTTGCTACCATATTATAAGCCTTCCCAGCTCCACATACATCTACATCGTGCGTTTGACTCTGCCTGGTAATCGCTCTATCCAAGCTTTGAGAGTTTTGACTACATCGGTTGCCGATCACCGCCTGCTGCTGGGTAAGAACTGGTAAGAATTTGAGATTTGCTTGTCGGATTTGTGACACCCGCCACCCCCACCACTTCTTAGTAGTCTGTAGGATCATATTCTTGTGTGTTTCTATTGCTGCTAACCATGCCAGGATCACAAGTCGACGAGACTGACTGGGAGAACTTGACGAACAAGGAGCTTCATGATAAGTTTCAGCAAATGATGAGTGAACAGGTGCAAGATGTGCTAAACAGATTTGACGAGGCCATGGAAAAGATAGATGGCATGGAGAAGACGTTTGACACAAAGCTCGATAACAAGTTTGCTGAATTGCTTGCGCATTTTCCACCACCACCGGCTGCTGCAGCTGTCCCACCTATTCAACAACAACAACAACAACAACAACAACGGCGCCTTCCGAATCAAGTGGGACGAGCACATCGCGTTCCCCTTGAGACTGGTCAAGCTTCTGGTGCTGCTGTTGATGTTTCTGTAGCTCCTGCTGCTACTGCAGAGGTGGAGGACCATTACGAGGATGAGGTTGACCAAAATCAGAGCTACGTGCAACAACCAGCAGCACCACCACCAGGTCGTCCTCATGCATATCATCGCAACGGTAGGGCTGCACCACCACCTGAGGTACATGACCATCTTCCTAAACTGAAATTGAATATTCCACCATTTGAGGGTAGATATGTTCCTGATATATATCTTACTTGGGAGTTACAAACTGAACAACGTTTTACATGTTTAAACTATCCCGAGGAGAGACGTGTTCCTGCTGCTGTTTGTGCTTTCACTGGTTTTGCATGTGTTTGGTGGTCTGAACATTGTAGATTATATCCTATTCCACTACTTGGACTGCTTTGAAAACTGCTATGCGTACTCGTTGGGTTCCACCATATTATCAACGTGAATTACTTCAAAAACTGCAGCGCTTAAGACAAGGAAAAAATTCTGTAGAAGAATATTATCAGCAATTACAAACTGGCCTGATAGATGTGGTATTGTTGAGGAGAATGAAGCTATGCTTGCACGTTTTATGGGTGGATTAAATAGAGAGATTCAGACCATTCTAGAGTATAAGGATTATACTACTATCACTCGTTTATTCCATCTTGCTTGTAAAGCTGAACGTGAAGTGCAGGATCGACAGGCATTGGCGCGGACTAACTTTTCTGCAGGACGACCTTCATCATGGACACCGCGTGGATCCTCTACTTCCTCACATTCTACTGCACCGACACCTCCATCAGCTGTTACCTCCAGCCATGATACAAGGAAGCAGGCACAACCACCATTATCTGCCAAGAGCACACCTATTGGGCCTGCACAGAGTTCTTCTTCTTCCATGGCATCAACAGGGCACACCAGTGATATTATTTGTCGTCGTTGTAAGGGAAGAGGACATTTTGCGAGAGATTGCAAATCTCAGCGTGTGATGATTGCTACTGAGGATGGTGGATATGAATCCGCTAGTGACTATGATGAGGAGACTTTGGCTCTTATTACACATGAAGAACACGGCGGAGACGATTCTGATCATGAGACGCAATACATGGCCCCTGAAGATGCTGACAGGTATGAATGTTTAGTTGCTCAACGTGTTTTGAGTGTGCAGGTTACACAAGCTGAGCAAAATCAGAGGCATAATTTGTTCCATACAAAGGGAGTTGTGAAGGAACGTTCTGTTCGCGTGATCATAGATGGAGGGAGTTGCAACAACTTGGCTAGCATGGAGATGGTGGAGAAGCTATCTCTCACCACAAGACCACATCCACATCCTTACTACATCCAATGGTTCAACAACAGCGGCAAGGTTAAGGTAACACGTACTGTTCGTGTGCATTTTAGTATCTCTACATATGCTGATTATGTTGATTGTGATGTGGTACCTATGCAAGCATGTTCCTTATTACTTGGTAGACCATGGCAATTTGATAAAAATTCTGTACACCATGGTAGAAACAATCAGTATACTCTTGTTCATAAGGATAAAAATATTACTTTGCTTCCTATGACTCCTGATTCCATTTTAAAAGATGATATTAATAGAGCTAATAAAGCAAAACCGGAGAAAAATAAGAGTGAAAATCAGATTGTGGCAAAAGAATTTGAGCAACAAATGAAGCCTAATAATAAACCATCTACTGTTGCTTCTGAAATTAAATTGAAAAGTGCATGTTTATTTGCCACCAAATCTGATATTGATGAGCTAGATTTTAGCAAATCTGTTTGCTATGCTGTTGTATGTAAAGAGGCATTATTTTCATTCGAGGACGTGCCTTCCTCTTTGCCTCCTGCTGTCACTAACATTTTGCAGGAGTTCGCCGACGTCTTTCCACACGACGTGCCACCGGGATTACCACCTATTCGAGGGATTGAGCATCAGATTGACTTAATTCCCGGTGCATCGCTACCCAACCGCGCACCATACCGTACCAATCCAGAAGAGACAAAGGAGATTATGCGTCAAGTACAAGAGCTACTCGACAAAGGTTATATACGCGAATCCCTTAGTCCTTGTGATGTTCCTATTATTCTAGTGCCAAAAAAGGATGGTACATCGCGTATGTGTGTTGATTGTAGAGCCATTAACAATATTACTATTCGTTATCGTCATCCTATTCCTAGGCTAGATGATATGCTTGATGAATTGAGTGGCTCTACAATATTCTCCAAAGTTGATTTGCGTAGTGGATACCATCAAATTCGTATGAAATTGGGAGATGAATGGAAAACAGCATTTAAAACTAAGTTTGGATTATATGAGTGGTTAGTCATGCCTTTTGGGTTAACTAATGCACCTAGTACTTTCATGAGATTAATGAATGAAGTTTTACGTGCTTTCATTGGACGATTTGTGGTAGTATACTTTGATGATATATTGATTTTTAGCAGATCTTTGGAGGAACATTTGGAACATTTACGTGCTGTTTTTATTGCTCTACGTGATGCACGTTTATTTGGTAACCTTGGAAAGTGCACCTTTTGCACCGACCGAGTATCTTTTCTTGGCTATGTTGTTACTCCACAGGGAATTGAGGTTGATAAAGCCAAGATTGAAGCTATTGAGAGTTGGCCGCAGCCCAAAACGGTCACACACGTGAGGAGTTTCCTTGGCCTCGCTGGATTCTATCGGCGTTTTGTGAGAGATTTCAGCACCATTGCTGCACCTCTCAATGAGCTTACAAAGAAGGATGTGCCTTTTGTTTGGGGTACTGCACAGGAAGAAGCATTCACGGTATTGAAAGATAAGTTGACACATGCTCCTTTACTCCAACTTCCTGATTTTAATAAGACTTTTGAGCTTGAATGTGATGCTAGTGGAATTGGGTTAGTAGGTGTGTTATTACAAGATGGTAAACCTGTTGCATATTTTTCTGAAAAACTGAGTGGGCCTAGTCTGAATTATTCTACTTATGATAAGGAATTATATGCTCTTGTTCGGACTTTGGAGACATGGCAACATTATTTATGGCCCAAAGAATTTGTTATACATTCTGATCATGAATCTTTAAAGCACATTAAAAGTCAAGCAAAACTAAACCGTAGACATGCTAAATGGGTTGAATTCATAGAGACTTTCCCTTATGTTATTAAACACAAGAAGGGAAAAGAAAATGTTATTGCTGATGCATTGTCTCGTCGTTATACTATGCTTTCACAACTTGACTTTAAAATATTTGGTTTGGAGACCATCAAAGATCAATATGTGCATGATGCTGAATTTAAAGATGTATTGCAGAATTGTAAAGAAGGGAGAACATGGAACAAGTTCGTCGTTAGTGATGGATTTGTGTTTCGAGCTAACAAGCTATGCATTCCAGCTAGCTCTGTTCGTCTTTTGTTTTTGCAGGAGGCGCATGGAGGAGGATTAATGGGACACTTTGGCGTGAAGAAGACGGAGGACGTACTTGCTACACATTTCTTTTCGCCAAAGATGCGACTGGATGTTGAGCGTTTTGTTGCTCGCTGCACTACATGTCAAAAAGCTAAGTCACGACTCAATCCTCATGGTTTATATATGCCTTTGCCTGTCCCTAGTGTTCCTTGGGAAGATATATCTATGGACTTTGTTTTGGGTTTACCTCGAACAAAGAAGGGGAGGGATAGCATATTTGTTGTCGTGGATAGGTTCTCGAAGATGGCACAATTTATACCATGTCATAAAAGCGATGATGCTGCTAATGTTGCTGATTTGTTCTTTCGTGAAATTATTCGCTTGCATGGTGTGCCAAATACTATTGTTTCAGATCGTGATACTAAATTTCTTAGCCACTTTTGGAGATGTTTATGGGCTAAGTTGGGGACTAAACTGCTTTTTAGTACTACTTGTCACCCCCAAACTGATGGACAAACTGAAGTAGTCAACAGAACTTTGTCTACTATGCTTAGGGCTGTTTTGAAGAATAATAAGAAAATGTGGGAAGAATGCTTGCCTCATATTGAATTTGCTTATAATCGTTCGTTGCATTCTACTACTAAAATGTGCCCTTTTGAAATTGTCTATGGTTTCCTACCTCGTGCACCTATTGATTTGTTGCCTCTTCCATCTTCGGAGAAGGTTAATATTGATCCTAAACAACGTGCTGAATTGATCTTAAAAATGCATGAGTTAACTAAGGAAAATATTGAGCGCATGAATGCTAAATATAAATTTGTTGGAGATAAGGGTAGAAAACGTGTTGTCTTTGCACCTGAAGATCTTGTTTGGTTACATTTGCGTAAGGATAGGTTTCCTAATTTGCGCAAGTCAAAGCTAATGCCACGTGCTGATGGTCCTTTCAAGGTGTTAGAGAAAATAAATGATAATGCATATAAACTTGAGCTGCCTGCAGATTTTGGGGTTAGTCCCACATTTAACATTGCAGATTTGAAGCCTTACTTGGGTGAGGAAGATGAGCTTCCGTCGAGGACGACTTCAATTCAAGAAGGGGAGGATGATGAGGACATCACTAACAAGGTTACACCCACAGCTCCAACTGACACATATACAGGACCAATTACTAGAGCTCGCGCACGCCAATTAAATTACCAGGTACTTTCGTTTCTTGGTAATGAATCTAATGTTCATGAGAATATGATGCTGCCTAAATTGGATACATTTGTCTTGCTTACAAATGAAGGGCCTAGCTTGGACAAGAAGGATGAACATTGGAGCAAGATCAAGCATGGAGATGATGGCATGCGCAAGGGGGACAAGAATGGAGTTACAATGGATGATTCCAGGACTTTGAAGCCACCATAATGAGTGCGAGAAGCCTTGGACGAAATATACAAGATGCCACTTCATAAATTTCGTCCAGAGGCTATTTTAGGTGCTGCGTCACCTTATTATTGGGCCAGGCCCATGTAATTTCGAAATACTTAAGTATAGGCTGTTTTTAGAGTCCGTATGTGTGGGGAAACAAGAGTTAGGGTTGGTTTCGGACCCCTCCACCAAGGGCCACGAAATTCCCCCCTCTTTCCCTCATATATACAGCCCTTAGGGCGTCGTTTAGACTTTGGGTTTTGTTTAGATTAAAAGTTCGCCATAGCTGCAACTTCGCGTACTTCGTTTGTGTTCAACGACCAGACCAAGGCGTCACAGAACCCCACCTTGATCAATAAAGCTTTCCTCTTATATTCGCAATATCCAGATTGCAATCTTAGTTTCTTGCTTGTTCTTCGTTTGACTGCAGGAAACAGACCTTCGTGGTCAGGTTGATCGTGCTCCGGCGTGGTCAACAACCTCTCGGAGTTGGTTTAGCGATTGCTAAGGCGCGACGTCCTCGCACGTTCGTAGTCGGATCGTCAAAGTCGACTTCCTCCAAAACGATAACCACCATCTCATCGAAAGACGGGACACCTTTGCCTCTATCACCACAGAGCTGGTATCAGAGCCATCCTGACTGTAGGAAGCCTTAGTTAGCATGGGCGTTAGTTAGTTGAGACCCTTTTTCAAAACCTTCTGAACCTCTCTTCTTTTCTAAACCTGACATTTCCTCAGCTTATTAACCCCTCCTATTCCACCTTTGTAGATGGCCGCTGTACCCGAAGAGCACCTGACCACTGGGTTTCCCTTACTTCTCGAGGATAGCCTCCAGGAGTGTCAGTTCCACCGAGCACCCATCCTCACCTACCTTGAGCATTGGGTGAGCGATACTGAGGTGGAATACCATGTGGAAGTGATCGTGAAGGCAAACGATCCTCCCAAAAGTTGGTTCTTCGAGGGACCCCAGATGGCAACACTACCACTCGCTGTCGAGGCTGCTGCACTCAAGGCGTTAACCCGTCTCCGCGAGCTTCTTCCGGAGATGGCAGCCAAGATGGCAACTCGCTTCTTACCTTACCGGAAGGAAGGTGACGAAGAAAGCAGCGCACTAGCCCCTCCACTGAAGGAAGGACTCTCGCTTCGGTTCCAGACCTACTTCATTCTGTGTGCCGACAGTTTGGCACAAGACTTGGCCTCGGAATCAATGAAGCTTCGAGAAGAACTTCACAAGACCAAGGCACTTCTTCGTCGAGCTCAAGAGAAGGCAAACAGGATCAAGAAGGAAGGAGGACCTTCTGGACAATCCGCTATCGCATATCGAGGCGGAAGGCCCTCCGAGGATGTATCTTCCAAGGGTGAAGAACCACCTCGGCGACGCCGGATGACGGCAAGGGAATATCGCAAGCTTTTCCCTGCACCACCGACAAAGCACCGTCGTATCCAACTCCTCCACTCCCCCACTCCCTCAAGCGACAAGGGAGCCCAGACAGATGAAGATAAGGAGGAAGACCCAGAAGAGCCGGAATACGCGACCGAGCATTCCGCCGCTTAGGCATTATTCGCTACTCGGATATGCCAGTGTAACATCTACGATAGGATAGGTCGTGTAACCCCTATGCGCAGTCGAGTCCATGTATGGTTCATATGAAACCATCTAGTGTTTGCTTTTGTTGTGTCTGGATGTATGTCATATTCTTCCTTCGGGAATGTGTAAACGACTACATCACCCATTTGGATTTTAATGAATGTGTTTTGGCCTCTCGGCCCCTGCATGATTTGATTTAGTGTCACACCCACCCCCTTAATAGGCACCCATCTATCTTGCTTTCCCTCTTCCGAGTCATGAGACCTTTTACCGCTCCAACAGGATGCCTGTTGTAACTCGTACTGGTACCTCTACCCAGCAGCCCGAAGCCGGAGCATCCTCTCAGCCAGAGGAAGGCCACGACCAAACCAACGACCAAGCTCCACCAACACCTCCTCCAAGCATGGACATTGCTCAGCTTCTCCAAGCTTTCCGAGAGGAACGCCAAGCCAACACTGCAGCCCTTCAGCTGATTGCTCAAGCTGTCACTAACAACCGCCAGCCGGCGGGGAATGGCAATGGACGTTCCACGTTGGCAGAGTTCAAGAAGCATGCACCGCCAACTTTCATCGAGACTGCTGAACCCCTGTATGCAGATGACTGGGTCCGTTCCATTGAGGAAATTCTGGAACTAGTCGGATGCACCAAAAACCGCGAGAAGGTGTCTTATGCAGCCCACTGCCTCAGGGGAACTGCTAGAGCTTGGTGGGATGGATTCAAGGTCATGCATGTTGAACAAGACATCAATTGGGTTAACTTCAAGGCAGAATTCCGCAAGGCCCACATTCCTTCCGGAATCATGGCTATCAAAAAGCGTGAGTTCCGAGCCCTGAAGCAAGGAAGTGGCACTGTCAAGGAGTACATGCAGAAGTTCAGTGTTCTGTCAAGGTATGCCCCTGAAGATGTCAGCACTGATGCTGCCAAAAGGGAGCGCTTCATGGAAGGCCTTAATCAGACTCTGCAATACTCGCTTGTTGTGTGCGATTGCCCATCCTTTCCTGACCTGGTGAACAAGGCACTTATGCTTGAAGACAAGCGGCGTGCTTTGGAAGACACTCGCAAGCGCAAGTTGGTCAGTAAGGGAAGTTCCAGCAACCAGAAGCCTCGCCCGTGGCAGTCAGCCCCGGCCAAGCCAACCTATCAGCAACCAAGAGCTCCTGCACCTCGTGCCAATCCTCAGCCTCAGCAGTATGCTAACCCCAGGCCAGCTTTCAACCCCAATACCAGTGGTGGCAACAAGATCAATCCAAACCAAGTCACTTGCTTTGGATGTGGTCAGCCCGGACACATCTCAAGGGTGTGCCCCAACAAGAAGCCTGATGCCCCGCGTCCCAATGCGCAGAACCAGGGACAAGGCCGTGGAATGCCACCAAGGAACCCAACTCCTCGCAATCCACCGAACTATGGGAAGGGGCGTGTGAATCACGTCACTGCTGAAGAAGCCCAGGAAGACCCGGACGTCGTGTTGGGTACGTTCCTTGTCAACTCAGCACCTGCAACTGTCTTGTTTGATTCTGGAGCAACGCATTCATTTGTCACTCAAAGATTTGCATTAAAAAGTGGCATGACCCCTACACCCCTGAATAACCCTATGGTGGTACAAACCCCCGGAGCCGAGATGAGAGCCAAGATAGGCTGTAAAGGAGTCAGTATTACCATTAACGGTGTAGACTTCCTAGCAGACCTTATCGTCCTGAGGTCGCAAGGCTTGGATGTGATCCTAGGCATGAATTGTCTCAGCAAGCACCAAGGCTTGTTAGACTGTGCCAATCGGACAGTCACTGTGACCAATGACCAAGGAGTCGAAGTCAAGTTTGCTCCCAACTCCTCTTCCGCTCAAGCCGCTAAAGTCAACTGTCTGTCTGAAGTTGGGCTAGATCAAGTACCGGTGGTATGTGAGTATCCTGATGTCTTTCCGGATGAACTACTGGGAATGCTCCCTGACCGTGACATTGAGTTCATCATCGAGCTCGTGCCCGAAGCAGGACCCATCTATAAGAAGCCTTATAGAATGGGGACGGAAGAATTAGCTGAGTTGAAGAAGCAGCTGGAAGAGTAGCTAAGGAAGGGATTTATTCGCCCAAGTGCCTCCCCTAGGGGATCTCCTGTTCTGTTTGTGGCAAAGAGGGACGGTACCATCCGCTTATGCATTGACTATCGTTCCCTCAATGAAGTTACAATCAAGAACAAGTAAACACTTCCCAAGATCGAAGATCTGTTTGATCAGCTCAGCGGAGCCAAGGTATTCTCCAAGATCGACCTCAGATTTGGGTACTACCAGCTGAAGATCAGACCCCAAGATATTCCGAAGACGGCATTCGTAACCAGATATGGCCTGTACGAGTGCACGGTCATATCTTTTGGGTTAACCAATGCCCCAGCTTACTTCATGTACCTCATGAATAAAGTCTTCATGGAATATTTGGACAAGTTTGTTGTCGTCTTCATTGATGACATCCTTGTGTTCTCGAAGTCGGAGGAAGAGCACGAGCAGCATTTGAGGATGGTCCTAGACAAGCTTCGTGAGCACCAACTGTATGCCAAATTCAGCAAGTGTGAGTTCTGGCTGCATAAAGTTGGATTCTTAGGTCATGTCTTGACCGAGGAAGGATTATCTGTTGATCCTGCGAAAATCGAAGCTGTGACCCAATGGCAATCTCCAACGACCGTCAAGGAAGTTAGAAGCTTCCTCGGACTAGCGGGCTATTACCGCAAGTTCGTGGAAGGATTCTCTAGCATTGCACGACCAATGACTCAGCTCCTCAAAAAGGACAAGAAGTTCGAGTGGACGCCAAAATGCGAAGAGAGCTTCCAAGAGCTCAAGAAGAGATTGACCACCGCCCCAGTTCTGGCAACACCTGATATTCACAAGGAGTTCGTGATATATTGTGATGCCTCTCGAACCGGATTGGGAAGCGTTCTGATGCAAGAAGGCCATGTCATAGCATACCTCTCCAGGCAGCTACGACCCCATGAGGAGAACTACGCTACTCACGATCTTGAGCTAGCGGCAGTAGTTCATGCCTTGAAGACATGGCGGCATTACCTCCTAGGGAAACGGTGTGAGATTTACACAGACCACAAAAGTCTGAAGTATATTTTCACCCAAAAAGAATTGAACATGAGGCAACGGAGATGGTTGGAACTCATCAAAGACTATGACCTCAGTGTTCAGTATCACCCTGGGAAGGCTAACGTGGTGGCTGATGCCTTAAGCAGGAAGGCTTGCTCTTTGAATGCTGTTATTCAGAAAAGACAGCTGTCGGTGTACTAAGGTAGGGGTACCCCAGTACCCTAACTTGTGCACGGACAGTAGCAGCTTCCCGCGGCAGGGTCGACCACGTGCTCGCCGGAGACCTTCCTGCTCCGTATAAAACCATTCAAAAACAAAGTATACAAGACAGAAGATCGAGACCCCGGCAAGTGGAGCTTGCCGGGAAGGCCGTTCCAGGCTCAAGGTTACCTCGCTCACGCAAGGCCCTGGCAAGAGGAGCTTGCCAGGAAGACTAGAAGATTCCGTTACAGAAGACGTGCCTCGGCGCAACATGCGCCCCGGCAGGGCCCGGGGAGCGACAAGCTTCAGAGCCCGGCAAGCTCCCGGGCCCGGCAAGGTCAAGATCCCGGCAAGGTGCTTGCCGGGAGAGTTGTGATGTGTGCCGGCGCTGCAGCTCATCGAACCACGCGTCGCACTGGGGCCATTCCAGGGACGCGTGGCGGATGGCTGTGCAGCCTGGGGGACACGGTGGCACTCCACGGTGGTAAAGCCATCGCCGTGGCGAACGGAGACGCAAGGGCGGGCGCTTTTGGGGTCGACGGCGACGGGCATTAAATGCTCTTGTCCCCCACTGTCAAAGTAGGTAGCGACCACTGTTCACGCATTGTAGCTCCACTATTCCCGCACTGTTACAACTACCACCTCTTTTACATTTTTACCCTTTCTCCTACGTTGACACCTGTCGGTGACCCCTTGCACTGTAAAAGGAGGCCCATGCACAACGTAGAGGGGGTTCGGAACCTAGATCGCTCATACGCTCGGTGTAGCTAGTTCCTCAAGCTCCCGAGCTCTCCAACTCAATACAAAACTAAGCTGGAGTAGGGTTTTACGCGTCCATCGCGGCCCGAACCTGGGTAAACTGCCCGCGTGTTCACTACGATCTGCTCTCCGTGCTCCCTCCGCCCTCTTACCGCACAAGCAAGGGGCTCCGGTCCCATAGGTGTTCGTGGTGGACAGTTTCCCCCGACATCTTTGGCGCGCCAGGTAGGGGGGCGTCGAGGTTGTGCGAATCTGATCCGGCGTTCACGCGGGCGCATTCTTCATCAACCTCTCCAGTTTCATCAGCAACTTCATCAGCAACAGCACCATGGCCCCGAAGAAGAAGGCTTCGGAGGTCGGAGGCCCGTCTGCGTCTCATCCGCCGCCACCAGAGCCAACGGTGGGCGGGGGAGACGCCGTCGGAAGGGTGGTCGCCGGCGAGGACACTCGCGGCGCCACCAAATCCAAGGACAGGACGGACGACCGAGCCTCGGTCTCCGTGGACGCACCGCGTCCATCGCAGCAAACGACAACCCAGCAGCGCCATACCACAGGAGGTGGTATCCGTTTGCTGGGACAAGGGCAGACCGGAGGCTCGCGGGACGCTCCAGGCCATCGCCCTGGCACGAGCAAGACGCGGTCGCCGGGGCGGGACCCTGCTCCTTCTAACGCCGTTAGAAGTCCGAGCATATCCCGCTCCTCGCACCGCTCGCCCCCGCTCCCCTCCAGTCCAGCAGAAGCGCTAGCAAGGGCGCAACTTCTCCTCGACTTCCCTCCAGCGGCAGACAAGGCCGAAGACTGGAGGGCCACCATCCAAAGCCTGATCGCCTTCGCCAACAACGACTCTCCACAGCAGCCGGCGACCTCGCGGCCGCGGCAGCCCGAGAAGACGAAGGCCGACGGTGACAAGACCGCCGGGGGTGCAACCACCATGCACTCCCCGCCGCGGAAGCAGAAGACGCCACCTCGCCGGAACAACGCCGACGACGGCTCCACCGCGTCGTCAGATCCGCGGGCTCGTCGGGACCAGCGCCAGGTCCTTGACGACCGGCGACAAGAAGACGCTCGAACAACAATCGAGCGCCGCCGAGAAGCTCGGCGACAATCAGACCAGAGAGCTGGGAACGCTGTCGACGCGCGCGCGCCCGGTGAACCAGGCGACTTGCCGTACGCGGCAGGCTGCCTGCGTTCACCCGCGAGCTGCGGCGCGTCCAGTGGCCAAGCATGAAGAATTTCAAGCCCGACGTACCGGAGAAGTACGACGGCAAGACGCACCCCTCGGAATTCCTCAGCATTTACACCATCGCGGTGCAGGCTGCCGGGGGGCGCGACGAGAAGATTTTGGCTAACTATTTCCCGCTCGTGCTTAAGCCGAACGTTCGTTCCTGGCTTATGCACTTGCCGGAAGGCTCCATTTCTTCTTGGGCAGACCTTTGCCACCAGTTTGTTGGCACCTTCACCGGCGGCCACAAACCCCACGGCCAGGAGAGCGATCTCCACATTCTGGCCCAGAAGGAAGGAGAATCCCTGCGCAAGTACATCCAACGCTTCAGCCATGTACAGCACAACATCCCCGATGTCCACCCTGCCGCGGTTATCAGCGCGTTCCACCAGAACGTGCGTAACCGCCGCATGCGTGAAGAAATGGCCTTGACCAAGATTCGGGATGTCAGCGAGCTCTACGCTCTGGCTGATAAGTGCGCACGCGCAGAAGAGGGGAGGAGACTCCCCGGGGAGGATGCTGGCGCAGGGGGAAGCGACAGCGACGACGCCGCCCCGGCAAAGAAGAGTCGGCGGCGGAACAACAGGAGGAAGAACAAGAAGGAAGTGCTTGCCGTCGAGAAGTCCGGCAAGGAGACTCCCGCCAAGCAAACACAGGCTGGCGGCTCCGGCAAGGAGCCTGCCCCTGTAGCGGCGGCCGACAAGCAGGACGGCTCCGACAAGCAATACTGCAAAATCCACCGCACCAAGGGCCACGACCTCTCCAACTGCAGACGCGTCGAGTACCTCGTCGAGCAGCAGAAAGCTGAGTACGAGAGGCGCGACAAGGAGAAGGTCGAAGGTGGCGGAGGAGAACCAAGCAAGAAGCGGCCATTCAATGGCCGGGGAGGACGCCGCGGCAAGGCCAAGCAGCGGCAAGGTGATCGACCTCCCCGGGGCCGCGACAAGGATGAAGAGGACGACGATGAGGACATGGAGGACGAGGATAACAGCGAGCAGGAGTTCCAGAAAGCCACGGAGGTCCTGTGCGTCGACGGTGGCGCCTCTCTGCACACCTCCCACCGCCAGCTCAAGCAGTGGGTGCGCGAGGTGAATGCAGCAGAGCCGCCCGTGGAGTCGCGCAGGCTCCTCAAATGGTCCAGCACGCCCATCATTTTTGATCTTGAGGATCACCCTGACCGCATCACTGCGGTCGGGTGCTTGCCAATGCTGGTCTCACCCACCATCCGCAACCTCAAGGTCACCAAAATGTTGGTTGACGGCGGGGCCGGGCTGAACTTGATCTCCTCTGCTGTGATCAAGAAACTCCAAATCCCAGATGGCGAGCTCGAAGAGACCGGTTCTTTCCAAGGAATCAACCCGGGAAGGAGCAAGCCCAAGGGGAAAATCACTCTGCCGGTGACCTTTGGCGGGGAGCTCAACTTCAGAACTGAGCGCATTACTTTCGACATCACTGATATTCCATTGCCATACAATGGAATACTCGGCCGTCCCGCCCTCGCCAAGTTCATGGCAGCTTCCCACTATGCTTACAACGTACTCAAGATGCCGGGGCCGATAAGCGTCATCACTGTCCATGGTGACAAGAAAGATGCGCTTGTCTGCGCCGACAAGATCTACCGGGATGCAGCAGCCGCAGCAGAAAAGGACACACTTGCCGCTGAAGCTCCCGGGGGGAAGAAGACGAAGACCAAGTCCGGCAAGTGCTCTGGGGCCCACTCCGGCAACCGCACCTCTTCGGAGTGCTGCGCTGCCGTCGAGGACGTTCCATCGAGCTCCACCGGCAAGTGTAAGAAGGGGATGGCCGCTCCTCCGGCAACCAATAAGGTGTCCGCCAAGGAGGACGGCACTGGTGGTACCTTTACCATCAGTGCCACGCTTGACAGCAAATAGGAAAGCGCGCTCGTTGCCTTCCTGCGGGCGAATGTCGATGTGTTTGCCTGGCAACCATCTGACATCCCCGGTGTTCCCAGGAAGGTAATTGAGCACAAGCTTGCTGTTTGTCCTCATGCGCGGCCCGTCAAGCAGAAAGTGAGGAAGCAAGCCATGGAGCGCCAAGAGTTCATCAACGAAGAGATCAAGAAGCTAGAGGCAGCAGGCCTAGTTAGAGGCGTGATCCATCTGACGTGGTTGGCAAACCCAGTCGTCGTGCGCAAGGCCAACGGGAAGTGGAGACTGTGTATAGACTTCACCGATGTGAATAAAGCATGTCCCAAGGATCCATTCCCCTTGCCGCGCATTGACCAGATCGTTGACTCCACTGCCGGATGTGAGCTACTCTCTTTTCTTGATGCATATTCAGGCTACCACCAGATCTTTATGGCCAAAGAGGATGAAGAGAAGACCGCATTTATCACTCCATGTGGCACTTATTGCTTCATACGCATGCCATTTGGACTGAAGAATGCAGGATCAACATTTGCAAGGGTAGTGCACACTACTTTCGAGCCACAGATCCACAGAAACGTAGAGGCTTACATGGATGCCATCGTGGTGAAGAGTAAGAGCAAGGAAACCCTGGTCCAAGATTTGGAAGAAACATTTCAGAACCTGCGCAGAATACAGCTCAAGTTGAACCCCGAGAAGTGCGTCTTTGGAGTCCCCTCCGGCAAGCTTCTCGGGTTCTTTGTGTCACAGAGGGGGATTGAAGCCAACCCCGACAAGATTAAAGCCATTGAGCAAATCGAGACCCCGAAGCGCGTCAAGGATGTCAGAAGGGTTGCAGGTTGTGTGGCTGCCCTCAGTAGGTTCATTTCGAAGTCTGCAGAACACGCCCTACCTTTCTTCAAAATCCTGAAGAAGGCAGGTCCCATGAAGTGGACTCCGGAAGCGGAGGCAGCGCTGCAAGATTTGAAACGGTACCTATCCTCCACTCCAATACTTGTTGCACCTAGACCACAGGAAAAGTTGTTGCTATACCTAGCGGCAACCAACCAGGTGGTTAGTGCTGCGTTAGTAGCGGAGAGGGAGGCCGACGAGGAGTCTGCACCACCGGCAAGTGAATCAAGCGACAAGCAGGGGGCTGCTCCGGCAAGCTCTGGCCCCGACAAGGACAACTCTGCGCAGGAACAGGAAGAAGTGCGGAATAAGATGGTGCAGCGCCCAGTGTATTTTGTAAGTTCCCTTCTTCAGGGGGCTAGATCAAGATACTCTGGAGTGCAAAAGTTGCTTTTCGGCCTCCTCATGGCCTCGAGAAAGCTGCGCCATTACTTCCAGGCACATGAGATAACAGTGGTCACTCGCTTTCCGCTGAAGAGGATATTGCACAACCCAGAAGCAATAGGCAGGATCGTTGAGTGGGCACTGGAGCTGTCGAGCTTTGGACTCAAGTTTGAAAGTACTTCAACCATACAGAGCCGAGCTTTGGCAGAATTCATAGCTGAGTGGACCCCAACGCCCGATGAGGAAGTCCAAGAAACAAGTGCACCCGTACAAGAAGCGACAAGTGAATGGGTAATGTATTTTGATGGTGCCTTCTCGCTGCAAGGCGCCGGTGCTGGCGTGGTACTCATCGCGCCCACTGGAGAGCACCTCAAATATGTTATCCAGATGCACTTTCCCAGGGAGCAAGCGACAAACAACACTGCTGAATATGAAGGCTTGCTTGCCGGCCTCAGGATTGCGGCCGAACTTGGGATCAGGAAGCTGATTGTGCGGGGAGATTCTCAGTTGGAGGTCCGGCAAGTCAACAATAGTTACCAGAGCCCTTTGATGGAAGCTTATGTAGATGAAGTGAGGAAACTTGAAGAACACTTTGAAGGTCTGCAGATGGAGCACGTCCCGAGGGCTCAGAATGACATTGCAGATGGCCTTTCAAAGTGTGCTTCGATGAAGTTACCTGTGGAACCAGGGACCTTCTTGCTCAAGCTGACTCAACCATCCGTTACACCATCAGTTGGGCAGTCCAAGAAGAGAAAGTTGGTCTCCGGCGACTACTTGCCGGCGGATCTTCTTGAAACCGCCGCCAAGGTCCCCAAGATCAACGATCAGAACGCTGAGGAACAGTCTGCTCCTGCAGATCCAAGGATCTGTGCAGTTGAAGCAAGTGTTCCCGACAAGCCTCGCCCCGGCGAGCTTGCCGGGGGATCATCAGCTCCGGCGGAACCGGAGGTTCTTGCCGTAGAAGCTGGGGTCCCCGCAGCGGCCCTCATGCCTTTAGTCCTTGCCGTTGAGCCTCGGGCTCCGGCATGGGCGCAGCAAATCATCCATTTTCTGCAAACTGGAGAACTTCCCGATGACCCAGAAGAAATAGAGAAGATAACCAGGCAGTCAAGCATGTACCAGTTCGTGGATAACGAGCTATACAGAAGAAGACTCAATGGTGTCAGGTTGAAGTGCATTTCCAGAGAAGATGGACAGAAGCTGTTGGCAGAAATCCACGGAGGCATATGTGGCCACCACATTGGCGCAAGGGCACTTGCCGGGAAAGCTTTCCGGCAAGGGTTCTTCTGGCAAGAAGCCCTCCAGGATGCGACTGCACTAGTAACCAAGTGTGAAGCGTGCCAGTTCCATGCAAAGCAGATCCATCAGCCAGCTCAAGCTCTCCAAACAATCCCTTTGTCCTGGCCCTTCTCGGTCTGGGGGCTCGATATCCTCGGCCCCTTCCCCCGAGCCGTCGGGGGCTTTGAGTACTTGTACGTTGCAATCGACAAGTTCACAAAGTGGCCAGAAGTGGAGCCAGTGAGAAAGGTGACAGCACAGTCAGCGGTCAGGTTCTTCAGGTCAATTGTTTGCCGTTTTGGAATCCCCAACAGGATCATCACCGACAACGGTACACAATTTACTAGTCGCACCTTCATGCAGTACGTCCAAGACCTTGGCGCCAAGGTCTGTTTCGCTTCTGTTGCTCACCCGAGGAGCAACGGTCAAGCGGAGAGGGCCAATGCTGAAGTGCTGCGCGGACTCAAGACAAGGACCTTTGACAGGCTGCGCAAGTGCGGAAGAAATTGGATAGAGGAGCTACCGGCGGCTCTTTGGTCAATCAGGACGACACCAAGTCGAGCCACCGGACAGACACCCTTTGCTCTAGTCTATGGAGCAGAGGCAGTTCTCCCCACGGAACTCGTATACGGATCTCCTCGAGTGCTCGCTTATGATGAGCTCGAGCAAGAGCAACTGCGACAAGATGATGCATTGCTCCTCGAGGAGGAACGTCTCCAGGCTGCTGTACGAGCTGCTCGATACCAGCAAACCTTGCGCCGCTATCATAGCCGCAAGGTCAAGGCCATGAGTCTCGAGGAAGGCGACCTTGTTCTTCGGCGTGTTCAGTCCGCCAAGAATTCCAACAAGTTGACGCCGAAGTGGGAAGGCCCTTATCGGGTGAGACAAGTCACAAGGCCCGGCGCTGTCCGCCTTGAGACCGAAGAAGGCTTACCGGTGAGCAACTCCTGGAACATAGAGCATCTTCGCAAGTTTCACCCATAAGGCGCGGTTGCCGTGATCCGCTCCGGCAACCACCTTTTGTACAAGCTTTGCCGCTGCTGCATGTAACCCTTTGTACAAAGCCGGGCGCAGACCCCGTGCATCAGTAAAGTTTTTGTGTTTTGCGCTATTTGCCTTTTACATGCTTTTCTTTGCTATTTGCATGTGTTATTTGGCATCTTGTGCAACATACACATCAGGTAAGCACTAGCACGCCGAAAGGCCATATACTTGCTTTCTCTCTTCTTTTTCTTTGCCTCTCAAACAGATGGAATGTCCCTCGCGCACAAGTTTGCCGGGGGGGGGAAGGAGATGGAGGAGAAACCAAGTGCTGTTCAAGAAAGAGAAGCCTTACCGAGAAGCAAGGGATATATGAAAGCTAAGTTATTAGAATTTGAGCAGTTCAAATTTTTAATTTTTAAGTTGACTTCCTTGAACAATCACACTTTGTATGGAAAACCTGTGCGCGGAGGAACCTACCCGTAGCTAGCCGCACCCTTGTCTTGTTTCCGAGTACGCTCAACGATTTAGGTGAGCTGCGACAAGTGTTGCGCCCTTATTTCGTTTTCGAGTTCGCTCGGCAAGCTAAGTGTGTTGCGACTAGCTGCGGCGAGGTTGTTTGCCGGTGAGACCTTGGCCAGCAGGCTGCTCAGAGTCCAGCACTCAGCGCTCGCGGCAAAGGCCCCTTGCCGGCAAGCTCCCCGGGAGCGTAGGGTGAAAAACATGCAAAGTAGATGACCAAGACAAGGAAGATAACATTGCACTGATTGATCAAAATAAGATAAATATCTTACAAAGGATAACTTGTCGCAATAGTTAATGAGTTCATAACACCCTATGCAGCAACAAAAAGAGATAAAGACAAAGGAGGCCTAATCTACGTGGCCGCCCTCGATCCTGGAGATCTTGTTCACCTTGGCGATGATGTGGGCGACCTGCTCCTTCAGCGCCTCCATGTTCGCGTCGGCCGGCAAGCTGCGGAGAACGTTGGTGAGGTTTATGCCGGGATTGCGGTATACAATCTTCGTCAGCACACGCTCCAAGGTTCCCGTGCAGAGCCGGCGCGACTCCTCGGCCAGTTGCGCGGGGATCTTCTTCCGAAGATCTGCAAGGGCCGGCGCGATCCCCCTGAAGAAGAGGCTGAGCTTGGCGCTGTGAGGAAGATTTGGGTCCGGAGAGTAGATGAGATGTTCCAGCTTCAGCGCCAGCAGCTCCTGGTCGATGTTGGACGCAGAAGATACCAAGTCCTCGGTCCACACCTCGACGGTACGGCGGAAGTTCTCGGCCGCAGTGTTGGCGCTCGCCACCAAGCCCCGCTCCTTGCGGAGCTCTTCCTTCAGCTTGGTTTCCCGGGCTTGGGCGGCGTCGAGCGAGTCCTTCAGCGTGGAAACCTTCAGCTCCAGATCCTCGATGGAGTCCTTGGCGGCCTTCAGCTCGTCGCCCTTCTCAGAAAGACGCACCTGGAGTTCGGAGTTGGTGTGGGCGTCCTTCTCGCGCTCCGTGTTGAGCGCGGTGACTCTCTCCACGCTCGCCTTCAACGACTCCTCCAGCTGCGCGACCTTGGCGGCAAGCTCCTCCTTGGTGGTCTCCACGGCAGCCGCGGCGGCTTTCGCCTCCTTCAGCTCTCCGCCAAGGGCCTGCTCCCGAGCGGCAAGGTCTTCCTCGTGGGAGTCGAGGTTGACCTTCCGCTGGGCGAGCTCTCCTTCTCGCCGGGACAGCTCCACCCCGGCGAGCCGCTGCTGCTCTTCGGCTTCAGCCCTCTCCAGCAACCATTCTTGATACTCCCCGGCGAGACTCTCGCGCTCCTCCGCCACCTCGCGGAGGGCAGCCTGGTTGGCGGCGCGGAGCTCCGCCGCGCGCTTCTCCATCTCAGCGGCGGCCTTGGCGGCAAGGGCCTCCCGGGAAGCAAGCTTCGCCTGCCTGGCCCGGTAAAGGGCCAGGAGCTGGTGAAGCAGCTTCTCCTCCTCGGGCCCTTCGCTTCCGCCGGGCGCCTCGACGATCTTCAGGCCCGCGGAGGCGAGGACCTCTCCATCAAAGGCCTCGCCCTCTGCGGGGGCTCGCGAGGAAGAACCCCACGGCACTTGGATGAATACGCCGTTGGGAGCTTCAAGGTAGTAGCCCGCCTGCTCCTTTTCGGCGGAGGGGTCGGCGGCCGGTGCAGCACTTGATGCTCCTGCCGCCTCCGGGCCGGCAGTGCGGTCGCCGTCCCCCTCCCCGGCCGATGCGTCTGCAGCCGGAGCAGTCTCCTCCGCAGTCGGCTCGGCGGCTCCCGCTGTGTCCTCAGCGACAGGGGCGTCACCGCTGCCGCCCTGCGCGCCCTCCTCCTCGATGACTATGACTTCCGTCTCCATCTGCTCGGGGGGAGGAGGATCTAGAAGAAGAAGAAAAAGCAAAAGAGTTCAAGCAAATATCCAAAAAGAGACGAATCCAAGAAGACAAGTGACGGAATTTACCTTGACGGACGTCATCAGCGGCGGGCTCCCTCGCCGGGGAGCTCTGCCTTGGCGGAGTGGCCGCCCTCGCCGGGCTGCTCGCCCTTGGCGGGGTACTCGCCCTTGGCGGAGTACCCGCCCTTGGCGGAGCGCTCTCCCTCGCCGGGGAGTTCGGCCTTGGCGGGGACGGCGGGGCCTGCGGCTCCTCAGGAGCGACCTCCGGATGCTCCTGCGGCTGTGGCTCCACCTCTGCACAAGAAAAGACAAAAATATCAAGATGCCAGCACAAGACAGAATACTCAAGTACGCCCGACAAATAGAGGTACGGAACTCAGACTTACGCTGGGGGCTGCGCTGGGGGCTGCTCCTCGGAGCAGCGCTCGGGTCCGGCAGGCTTGGCTCCGGCGCGTCCCCAGTCGCCGCGACGGGCGAGTCGTCCGTGACTTCGACCACGGGCACCTTGGCCTTCTTCGCCACTCGCTCCGCCAAGGTCCTAAAGATTGAAGCAAAAGCAAGATCAGCATCAACAATAATCAAGACGAAATTTAAGAAGATGTAAGATCTCGAGTTCTTACTCCTGTTCCTCCTCGTCGTCGTCGCTCAAGGCGGAGAAGTCAAACTCCACCTGAGGCGCGTCCGCGCGGGGAGCAGGAGGCGAAGACTCCCTCGGGCGCTTGGCGGTCCCCGAGGCTGGGGGCTGCGAAGGCCCAGCCCCTGTGGTAGCCGGGGCCCGGGGAGCAGGCGGAGCCGCCGCTCCACTCTGTGAAGACTCCCTTCCGCTCGGCGCTGACTTGCGGGGTGCCTCTGCTGTGGCCTGCTTGCGGGGTGCCTCTGCCGTGGCCTGCGGGCGGGCCGCCTCCGCCGTGGCTGGTTCGCCGGGCACCCCCGTCGCAGCTTGGCTCCCCCGGGAAGCCCGCGCTCCCCGGCGAGCTGGTTGTTGCCGGGGCGCCTGCGCCCTCGCCCCCGTCGCCGTCTTGCGGAGACGCTTCAGCGGAGAATGCCTAGGGCTTGCCCGGGGCGGAGAGGTCTCCGACGACAAGGAGATGTCGTCGGCGTAGAGCCCCAGAGACCCGTCGGAGTCCTCGGCGGCCTCGGCGTCGTCCTCCTCCTCCTCCTCCCCGGCAGGCTTGCTGGGCCCAGCGCCCTGCGCTGCGGCCTCTTTCCCTCCGGCGCCTCCGCTCCCTCCGGTGCCTCCGCTCCCTGCGGCGCCCCTATTCCCTCCGGCGGCGTTGCTTCTCGCCGCGGCCTCGGTCTGGATTCCGAGGATCCCGGAGTGCCTCAAGGATGGGACCCCGGCGAGCTCGTCGGGAGGCAGCTTCAGTAGCCTGCGGATCTCCGCCTCCTCTGCTTGGCAGGACGCTTCCGCAGCCTCTGCCTCCTCGGGCGTGAAGCCGAATTCTCCTGCCGCTGCGGCTGCAGCGGCCTCTTCAACCCGAGAAGCTATGTACGCTATCTCTTGGTCGGTGGTGTCCCATGTGAGCTCCCGGGTCTCGTTCTTGTTCTTCACCACCTCCACCAGGTTGTCGAAGAAGTTCAAGACGACATCTGGCTTGGGCGGAATCCACGTGCGGTCGACACCGTGCGAGTCACACGCGGGCATCATGGCGCGAAGGGAGTCCCGGGCCGTGCTGTTGCAGAGAGGCACTACTCCCCGGGGACCCCTGAACCATTCCGGGTGGGCCGGGTCGTGCTTAAATAGTTCCCGGACCATCCCCTTCAGCTCCAGCGACGTGAAGTTGAAGTTGAGCCCGGGGCGCAGCCTCATCATATCCGCCGAGTTGCCGTACTCCCAGGCTGGCCTCTTCCTGTCTTGGAGAGGGGCGATGCGGCGGCGGAGGAAATCTGTGCCTACTTCTCCGACAGACAGCCTTGCTACCCGGAGACGAAGAATCCTTATGAGGGCGACGTCGAGCTTGTTGTCGTCCGAATCCAGCTCGCTCCAGTCCCTGCCACGCACGATAGGTGTTGTGCGCGGCGCGGTGAAGGGCTGCGGCTGGTCCTCAACAATCCAACACCAATCAGCACGCCACTCCTCCCACTTGCCGCGGAGCTCCCCCGGCAAGTAGGACTCCTTCTTGTTCAGACAAAAAACCCAAGATATTCCTCCGGAGAGGGGGGCGCCGGCCTCTACTCTAGCGGTGAAGAAGTGCCTAAACAGCGCTACGTTTGGGTATATCCCAATATAGTTTTCGCACATATGTGCGAAAACCACTATCGTGAGGATGGCGTTGGGGGTGAAGTCAAGAAGGTGGAGGCCGTAGGTGTGCATTATGTCGCAGAAAAATTCGGAAAAAGGAGGGCAAAGACCGAAGTGGAAGAAGGCTGCGAAGAAATAGTACCCGCCGGGGTAGTTGTCCTTGGCGGCGGCCGGATAGGCTCGGGTGCGGGGGTGCGCCTTGGTCTTCTTGGACCAGAACAAGTAGTACTTGTTCCAGAGCTCCCGCGCGCTGAGCTTCGGCGAGAAGACGAGATTCCGCTTCCGCAGCATGGTGAGCCTCGCCGCTTGCTCCGATTTCTCCTTCTTGGTCTTCTCCGCCTTCGCCTTCTCGGTCTTTGGGGCCATGGCGGAGGCGGCGAGGGAAGGGGGACGAAGAGCCCGGCGCCGGAGATGCGAAAGACGACGGCGGAGGTGTGGAGGCGGAGCGCAAAGGGGATCTCTGGAGATGGAAGAGGATGCAATGAAAGCGTAGGAGGGGAACCGCTCCTGCTTCCTCTGCTTTTATGGGGAAGTGGGGGGCGTTTCGCTCTTTCCATTAAAAGAATGTGGCCACGTCCCATCCCACGACGCCGCGATCGACGTGTGCCGTTACAGGGGACGCGGCGGATGCGGAAGTGAATTCGGCGTGCCGTGGGCCGCGTGTGTCCGTGCACTGTTTTGGGCCTGGCCCAACAGCGCTCGGCACCGTGTGTGGCCCAGGCCCGGGGGCTCCTGTCGGTGTACTAAGGTAGGGGTACCCCAGTACCCCAACTTGTGCACGGACAGTAGCAGCTTCCCGCGGCAGGGTCGACCACGTGCTCGCCGGAGACCTTCCTGCTCCGTATAAAACCATTCAAAAACAAAGTATACAAGACAGAAGATCGAGACCCCGGCAAGTGGAGCTTGCCGGGAAGGCCGTTCCAGGCTCAAGGTTACCTCGCTCACGCAAGGCCCTTGCAAGAGGAGCTTGCCAGGAAGACTAGAAGATTCCGTTACAGAAGACGTGCCTCGGCGCAACATGCGCCCCGGCAGGGCCCGGGGAGCGACAAGCTTCAGAGCCCGGCAAGCTCCCGGGCCCGGCAAGGTCAAGATCCCGGCAAGGTGCTTGCCGGGAGAGTTGTGCTGTGTGCCCGCGCTCCAGCTCATCGAACCACGCGTCGCACTGGGGCCATTCCAGGGACGCGTGGCGGATGGCTGTGCAGCCTGGGGGACACGGTGGCACTCCACGGTGGTAAAGCCATCGCCGTGGCGAACGGAGACGCAAGGGCGGGCGCTTTTGGGGTCGACGGCGACGGGCATTAAATGCTCTTGTCCCCCACTGTCAAAGTAGGTAGCGACCACTGTTCACGCACTGTAGCTCCACTATTCCCGCACTGTTACAACTACCACCTCTTTTACATTTTTACCCTTTCTCCTACGTTGACACCTGTCGGTGACCCCTTGCACTATAAAAGGAGGCCCATGCTCAACGTAGAGGGGGTTCGGAACCTAGATCGCTCATACGCTCGGTGTAGCTAGTTCCTCAAGCTCCCGAGCTCTCCAACTCAATACCAAACTAAGCAGGAGTAGGGTTTTACGCGTCCATCGCGGCCCGAACCTGGGTAAACTGCCCGCGTGTTCACTACGATCTGCTCTCCGTGCTCCCTCCGCCCTCTTACCGCACAAGCAAGGGGCTCCGGTCCCATAGGTGTTCGTGGTGGACAATTTCCCCCGACAGCAGCCAGCCTTGTTTAAGGAGTTCGAACCATTCAGTTTGGAATTGGTCACCCCTGGATTTCTGAATCATTTGGAAGTCAGACCGACCCTGATGGACGACGTCAAGAAGGCACAAGATGGACACGCAAGCATCGAAGGTATCAAGAAGAAGATGAAGCTGGGCAAGGCCCCAGGATTCTCCGAAGACGAGCACGGGATTGTTCGGTACAAAGTTCGCCTCTGCGTACCAAACAACACCGAGTTGAAGACGCTGATTCTGCAAGAAGCCCACGACACTCCGTATTCCATCCACCCCGGAGGAACCAAGATGTACCAAGACTTGAAGGCACGATTCTGGTGGCACGGTATGAAGAGAGAGATTGCAACCTATGTTGCAAGGTGTGATGTGTGCCAAAGGGTCAAGGCTGAATATCAGCGACCTGCTAGATTGCTTCAACCACTCAAGGTTCCTGAGTGGAAGTGGGATAAAGTCGGAATGGACTTCATCACTGGATTACCAAGGTCGAATAGAGGACATGACTCTATCTGGGTCATAGTCGATCATTTGACCAAGGTGGCCCATTTCATTCCTGTCAAGACTACCTACTCAGGCAACCAGCTGGCAACTCTCTATATCAACCGAATCGTAAGTCTTCATGGTGTTCCCAAGGAAATTGTGTCAGATCGAGGCACCCAGTTCACTTCTAGGTTCTGGAAGAGATTCCAAGAAGCCTTGGGAACCAAATTGTCTATCAGCACAGCTTTCCACCCACAGACCGGAGGTCAGACTGAGCGAGTCAATCAGATTCTCGAAGATATGCTCCGAGCCTGTGTCCTGGCATATGGAGCCAAGTGGGAAGACTGTCTCCCTTTTGCCGAGTTCTCCTATAACAACAGTTACCAGTCAAGCCTTTAGATGGCACCATTTGAGGTATTGTACGGACGCAGATGCCGCACACCCCTCAATTGGTCGGAGACTGGAGAAGGACTAGTCTTTGGACCGGATATTCTCCGCGCAGCAGAAGAGCAAGTCCAACTAGTCAGAGAGCGATTAAAGGCAGCCAAGTAAAGGCAGAAGAGTTATGCTGACACTCGACGCCGAGACATGAGTTTCCGTGTCGGAGATCATGTGTACCTACGGGTAACTCCTCTGAAGGGAACCAAGCGTTTCCACGTCAAGGGGAAGCTCGCGCCAAGGTTCATTGGCCCTTTCAAGATCACCGATCGATGAGGAGAAGTGGCTTACCAGTTGGAACTACCACCTGAGCTATCCGATGTGCACAATGTGTTCCATGTGTCACAACTCCGGAAACGTCTCCAAGTTCCAGACAAGCCCAGTCTCTACAAGGATGTGGATCACCAAGCCATTGATCTGCAGCCTGATTTGACCTACCGCGAGAAGCCCATTCGCATTCTGGATGAAGCAGAACGACGTACGCGAAGCCGTACCATCAAGTATTTCAAGGTCCAGTGGAGCAACCACACCGAAGCAGAAGCAACCTGGGAACGAGAAGACTATCTTAGATCCGAGTTTCCCGACCTCTTTTAAGCCCTAGTTTAGGAATCTCGGGGACGAGATTCTCGTAAGGGGGGTAGGTCTGTCACACCCTGCATTTTGTAACATGTTATTTGTAACTTTGAAGCATGAAAATTTGGACCAGCAAATTTTTTTAGCATCATTTGGCTTTATTTGGAATTGAGTTATCTTCATGTGCTTTTTCTTGTGCTCATTAAAGTCAACTATGACCTCTTGTAGAATTCATCTCCATACTCAAAACTTCTGCCCAATGATCATGCCAAGTGTTATATAGCAGTATAGTATTTTCTTACAAAATTATTTTGGCCAAAAAGTATTTTATAAATTTAGTTTTACAAAACCCCCTGAATTAAGATTTGCACTGCAAGTACTTGATTTAGGGTGAGAAAATTATTTCAAAAGGTTTATTTGAGACCTAGTAGTCATAGGACTCCCAGAAACCTCAAAGGTATAATTTTAAAAGTTATTTTTCTATTTTATTTAAAAGCCTTTTCTTAAGGCCAGAAATGGTCTTTAATAGGGGAAAATTATTTAACTGTTTCAAAAATATTTGCCAAAATTCAGAGAGACTCATAGGACATATATTGTCCATATATAAGAGTTTCAACACTTGGTCATGTTCAAAATAATGGGCTAAACCCTCTAAAACCCTTTCTGGATATTTCAAGCTTTTGAAATATTTACAAAGGAAACATTCTCCAAAAATTCCTGGGAAATTCTATCATGTCATATATGACATATTTGATGATCTTGCCAAGTCCCATGCCTTGGGAAGCAAGAAAACATCCTCAAACCCCTTCATAACCATTCTGTGCATATTTGAAGTTTGAGCAACTTTACATTGCCAAACTTTTCCAAATGCTCTCAAACTTGGTGCACATGCTAGAATGACCTAATAAGGCATCTAGACCAAATGGCACAAGATTTGGAATAGAGCAACTTGATCAGATCACCCTAAAACCCTTTCTGTTCAAATGCAAATTTGAACAACTTTACATTACTAACTTTTTATATGGAGCTTCAAACTTTGTGGGCATGATCAATACCCCAAATGATGATGCTACACCAAGTGGTGCATCAAGGGGAGATGATTAGCTTGACTCAATCAAGATGAAACTGTTTCTGTTGATTTCTAGGGTTCACCAAAGTTACATTGACTAGTTTCTTCAAATTAGCCCAAATTTGGTGAAGCACCCTATTTTCTCATGTCTTTCAACCCTGTTAAGTGCCATGTCAAGTGGAGTTCATTTACTTGACCAAACATTGATCAAACACCTTCTGCAGAATTGCTTAAACTTCCAACTTGATCACTTTTACTCTTCTCCATGGCCTGTACTTTTTACCACATGATCATTGAGTTACTAGCTACCTCCAGTAACTTCCCCAGCACCCCAGCTCCATGATTGAGGGGTGAAAGCCCTGTTTTACCTTGCTAGACAGCAGGTTTTCACCATTTCACCAGCACTCTCACTCTCTCTCAGCATCTCCAGGGCATCCAAGGCCTCAGGCCAATTCTTTACTCTCCCCCTGACCTTCTAGACGATGCAGGACACATTGGGTTTGACCAGGACGGCGAGAGCGCGGCGATGCCAGCCAAACGCGCGCTCTGGAGGACGCAACAGTGCAGACAAGCACTGTAGCTTCGGCCAATCGGCCTCCCCCGACAGCCTCGGGCCTCCCCCTCGCGCCAGTCGAGGCCTCTCGACGTCCGCGACCTCCCCGGCGCTGTCCCCCCTCCTCCTGCGCCCTCCAGTGGCCGTCGTCGCACGCGCGCTGGCCGCCCGCGGCGGCCACTCCTCTACCTCGCACGCGCGCACGCTCCTGACGCTCCCCCGCTTCTCTTTCTCCCTCAGCTGGACGTGGAGATCGTCCAGGAACTCCACGGACCCATTCCCTTGGCCTCCCGTGCGCTGTAGCCTCGAGCCGGAGCTCGCTGGCGCACTGGACCACGGGCCTCCGTCGAGCTCCTATAAATAGCCCCTCCCGAGCCTCTCCAACAGCATCAGCAGCTCCACCACACTCCACTGAGTCCCCCAGCATCATCCACTCCTCCCCAGGACGTCCCAGTGCTCGGGATCGACCGGAGCTCCGCCGCGTCGGGCCGCCGGCGATCTCGTGGTACGGGCCTCCCCTGCCCCTCCTTCCACCTGATTCGGAACCCCCTCGCCTCACTGACCATTTCCCCCTTGTTTCCCCTCTCTGTGGTAGTCGGAAACGACCAGAACCACGACCCTCCGACGAGCTTCCGCCGTCCCACCGCGCCGCCGGTGAACCAGACCTCCCCGCCGTGCCGCACCACCACCCCTGCATCCGCGACACGACGCTGATTCCATCCCTGCCCTCCGTTGCCGTCGCCGTGGCCGCGAACCTCGCCGGTGAGCTCGCCGTCGCCGTGGCCGTGGGGTTAGAGATGACAGGCGGGCCCCACCTGTCATCCCCACACCTCTCTCCCCCTCCTCTCTGTCACTGACCCACGGGCCCCGCCCGTCAGGTTTAAAAACCTGACGTGCGCGCGTAGGCTCCCGTGCGGTTGGGCTGGACCGCCTGGGCCGTGCACTGTAGCCTTCTCTGGCCCAGTGCACAGGACCCTTTTTCTTTTTCTTTTCTGTAAATGTTTTAAACATTTCTACAGAAAAGAATAATGGTCCAAATTAAATAATTCCAACTCCTAAATTCTTGTAATATTCCAACCTATTTAATGGCACTACTTTCACTCAAATCCATGAAACTTTGCTGTACTGTTCAAATTTAAATTCAAATTTGGGCAGTAATACTCCTGTTCTAAAATCAATAAATTCTATTCTGTTAAACTCCAACTAATATTTTTTTCCATCTTAGAAATCCCTGTAGTATTTTACAAAAATGAGTTGACATTTTTTTTTGAGCACTTTGATTTTTCTGTTTTGTTTGTATTCTTATTTTCCCGTGGTTATTATGCGACGTATAGATCCCGTATTTGACGAAGATGCTGTGGAAGAAGAAGGAGAAGGATTTGAAGAATTTGAAGACCAAGCCAATCCAGGCAAGCAGCCCTTTGACCATGATATACTTGTTCTTCGGAACCCGTATGTTTCCAATGCATGATGTTAGTTTTACGATGGTGACCTAGTTGATTCCACCATATGATGCATGCCATGATCTTGATCTTGCTATGTGCTAGATGACTTGCATATGGTTAGTGGTTATGATTAGTGGTGCATGTGTGACATGAACCTTCATGGTTGAAGTCTTTGCATAAAACCCCGTCGGGTGCCATTCATGCCCGAGGGAGATGATGATGAGTTGGGTGACCACTTGAAGACGAAGTGGTGTGCCAAGGCAAGTGTGTGTGTTTTTCAAACGGATTGGTTTAAGTTGCGACCGTTATTCCAACCATACATGTGCAACCACACTACCCCTTATGGGACGGGGCTTTATTAATTACTTAGGTCGATACTAGCATGGTGCCCGCATTACTAGTGACGGGAAGACTTGAGGTCTTTCCTGGGACGGGGTCGTGCTTGGATAGACGGCCATGACTGTTTTTACAGGTCACCGGACACACCGTTGGTCCCTTCGGGTACGCGTGACATTGAAATTAGGGCAAGTCCCGTGATCTATTGTTTGTACCCGAGGGCCGTGTACCAACGAGTGGACTCTATGTTAGTGTCGTCTAAGGAAAGATAATGACCGGGTGCTTACCCCGGGTACTTGAGGTACCGCGGGTCGTGGATGACACGGAAGTTCCCCGGATCTTGTTGGTAAAGTGTACAACCTCTGCAGAGTGTCAAACTATTCGAATAGCCATGTCCACGGTCATGGACAGTTGGGTCACCGCTCTTGGGCTACGTCCAATGTTTGTGAAACCATGCGTGTGTATATGAGTCAAGGTGGTGACTTGACTCGATGACTTGAATCATATTCATGTTGATATCGGTAACCTGTCTTCGAGGTTACGCAAGTTTATTGATGCTTTAACTTGATGGTAGAACATCTGTTCTAGCCTTGCTAGATTGATCATTATTATTCAACTGCATTGTTACTTTGAACCACATCATGGGTTGCTTGCGAGTACATTCAAAGTACTCATTGGCTTGCCACTGGTTATTTAATTGGCCAGGCATGGAAGAACAGGATTATGAGGAAGAGTTCTTTGGAGACAAACATGCGAACTAGGATGCTATCCCAGTCAGAATGCCTGTAGGGTTAAGGTAGATGGCATGGGTTCTACCCGTTTATCGAAGACTTCCGCTATTTAAGTTATTTGCTATTCAGCCCGTGAGGCTCTATCTATGTAAGACTTGGCCATAACGGCCATAATTCGTGTAAGACTATTTGTATGGATGTAAGACTCTTGTTATTTCAGCTTCTGTGTGTTCAGTGAGCATTGATCTCTGGGATCACTGTACACGTGCATTCGGTGATCTCGACTTCTAAGTCGGGGTCCCCACATCGGGGGGGCGGATGATCTGGGGCGGCGTCCGGATGATCCGGACGTGTCTGAACCGGTGCAGGTGGTCCGGATGTTCAGGTCTTCGTCCAGATGTCCGGGTGCGTCCGGATGATCCGCGCTGGGGTCCGGATAATCCGGCTTCAGCTTAGGCTCTCGGGTATCCTTGGGCACATTTGCCGGATCATCCGGACATTTGTCCGGATCATCCGGGCCTCAGCCGCATCGTCCGGGACATCGTCCGGATCGTCCGGGCTGGCTGAATTTCGGCCGTTCTTCTCCTCCTTCTTCCTCCTCCGATTATTCTTGTTGCTTGACTTTTCCATGGTTTCTCCCGAGGTGCCTGAGTATGCAAAGAGTCTCTGATGAGGGTAGCAGCCATGTCTCATGTGAATCAAAGTGACATAGAGAGAGGAGTTAGGTCACCTCGGCCTAGAGAGCTCATGCTCGAGCACGTGCCATGGGTCCACTTGGCACTTGGTGAGGCGATGGTAGGTCCATCGGGATGACCTTGGGATGCTCCGCATCATCTCCCCTCCCTTGGGAAAGATCCGACCTCGGATCGAAATCTTCATCACCATGGAAAGTGGAGAGATCCTTGACGTTGAAGACATCGCTCACGTTGTACTTGTCGCATGGAAGGTCGAGCTTGTATGCATTGTTGTTGTAGCGTGCTAGCACCTTGAAGGGTCCGTCGGCCCGAGGCAGTAGTTTGGACTTGCATTCGTGGGGGAAACGGTCCTTGCGAAGATGTAGCCATACGAGATCTCCCGGTTGGAACACCTTAGGCTTCTTGTTGGCGTTGAGCTTGGATGCTAGTCTATGTACTTGCCTCTCGATCGTTGTCCTTGTATCTTCATGCACCTTCTTGAGATAGCTTGCTCGAGCACTTGCGTCCAAGTTGATGCGTTCATGTAGAGGTAGAGCTAGAATGTCCAATCGAGACAAAGGGTTGAAGCCGTAGACAACCTCGAAAGAGGACTTGCCGGTAGTCGAATGTCTTGCGCGGTTGTAGGCGTACTCGGCGATGGGCAAGCATTGCTCCCATTCCTTGATGTTCTTCTTGATCAACACGCGAAGAAGTGTCGAAAGCGTGTGGTTCATCACCTCCGTTTGGCCATCAGTTTGTGGATGATACGCCGAAGAGAAGAGGAGCTTGATTCCGAGTTTGGCGCATAGAGTCTTCCAAAAGTAGCTCAAGAACTTGACGTCCTGGTCCGACACGATCGTCTTGGGCACTCCATGTGTGGGGACCCCGACTTAGAAGTCGAGATCACCGAATGCACGTGTACAGTGATCCCAGAGATCAATGCTCACTGAACACACAGAAGCTAAAATAACAAGAGTCTTACATCCATACAATTAGTCTTACACGAATTAAGGCCATTATGGCCAAGTCTTACATAGATAGAGCCTCACGGGCTGAATGGGAAATAACTCAAATAACGGAAGTCTTCGGTAAACGGGTAGAACCCATGCCATCTGCCTTAACCCTACAGGCATTCTGACTGGGATAGCGTCCTAGTTCGCATGATCGTCTCCAAAGAACTCTTCCTCATATTCCTGTTCTTCCATGCCTGGCCAATTAAATAACCAGTGGCAAGCCAATGAGTACTTTGAATGTACTCGCAAGCAACCCATGATATGATTCATCTCATCGAGTCAAGTCACCACCTTGACTCACATACACACGCATGGTTTCACAAACATTGGACGTAGCCCAAGAGCGGTTACCCAACTGTCCATGACCGTGGACACGGCTATTCGAATAGTTTGACACTCTGCAGAGGTTGCACACTTTACCCACAAGATCCGGGGAACTTCCGTGTCATCCACGACCCGCAGTACCTCAAGTACCCGGGGTAAGCACCCGGTCATTATCTTTCCTTAGACGACACTAACATAGAGTCCACTCGTTGGCACACGGCCCTCGGGTACAAACAATAGATCTCGGGACTTGCCCTAATTTCAATGTTCACGCGTACCCGAAGGGACCAACGGTGTGTCCGGTGCCCTGTGAAAACAGTCATGGTCGTCTATCCAAGCACGACCCCGTCCGGGTTTTATGCAAAGACTTCAACCATGAAGGTTCATGTCACTCATGCATCACTAATCATAACCACTAACCATATGCATGACATCTAGCACATAGCAAGATCAATATCATGTCATGCATCATATAAGCATCATGACCACCTATTGCATGTCATCTAGCACATAGCAAGATCAACAATAAAGCATGCATCATGTGGTGGTTCATCTAGGTTACCATCGTAACCCTAATCATCATGCATCGGAAACAAACGGGTTCCGAAGAACAAGTGTATCATGGTCAAAGGGCTGCTTGCCTGGATTGGCTTGGTCTTCAAAGTCTTCAAGTCCTTCTCCTTCTTCTTCCACAGCAACTTCGTCAAATACGGGATCTATACGTCGCATAATAACCACGAGAAAATAAGAATACAAATAAAACAGAAAAATCATAGTGCTCAGGAAAATGTCAACTCATTTTTGTAAAATACTAGAGGGATTTCTAAGATGGGGAAAAATCTTAGTTGGAGTTTTGGAGTTACAGAATGGAATAGATTGATTTTTGAACAGGAGTACTACTGCCCAAATTTAAATTTAAATTTGAACAGTACAGCAAAGTTTCATGGATTTGAATGAAAGTAGTACCATTAAATAGGTTGGAATATTACAAGATTTTAGGAGTTGGAATTATTTAATTTGGATCAATATTCTTTTCTGTATAAATGTTTAAAACATCAACAGAAAAGAAAAATGAAAAAGGGTCCTGTGCACTGGGCTAGAGGGGGGCCACAGTGCATGGCCCAGACGGCTCGGCCTGGCCGCACGGGAGCCAGCGCGCGCACGTCAGGTTTTCAAACCTGACGGGCGGGGCCCGTAGGTCAGCAGCACAGAGGAGGAGGAGAGAGGTGGGGGGATGACAGGCGGGGCCCGCCTGTCATCTCTAACCCCACGGCCACGGCGGCGGCGAGCTCACCGGCGAAGATTCCGGCCACGGCGACAGCAACGGAGGCCAGGGACGTGACCAGCGTCGTGTTGCGGTTGCAGTGGTGGTGGTGCGGCACGGTGGGAAGGTCTGGTTCGCCGGCGACGAGGTGGGGCGGAGGAAGCTCGTCGGAGGGTGGTGGTCGAGGTCGTTTCCGACTGCCACAGAGAGGGGAAACGAGGGGGAAAGAGTTAGTGAGGTGCGGCGGTTCCGAAACGAGTGGAAGGAGAGGCAGGGGAGGCCCGTACCTCGAGATCGCCGGCGGCCCGACGCGGCGGAGCTCCGGTCGATCCCGAGCACTGGGGCGTCCTGGGGTCGAACTGAGGGTGCTGGGGGTCTCAGAGGAGAGTGTGAGGCTGTGGATGGTGCTGGAGGGGCTCGGGAGGGCCTATTTATAGGGGCTCGATGGAGACCCGTGGTCCAGTGCGCCGGCGAGCTCCGGCTCGAGGCTACAGCGCACGGGAGGCCAGCGGAGTGAGTTTGGGGAGTTCCTGGACGAGCTCCACGTCCAGCGGAGGTGAGAGGAGGAGCAGGGGAGCATCAGAGGCGCGCGCGCGTGTGAAGCAGAAGAATGGCCGAAGCGGGCGGCCGGTGCGCGTGCGACGACGTTCACTGGAGGGCGCAGGAGGAGGGGGGACAGCGCCGGGGAGGTCGCGGACGTCAAGGCGCCTCGACTGGCGCGAGGGGGAGGCCCGAGGCTATCGGGGGTCGGCGATTGGCTGGAGCCAGCGTGCGGGGTGCACTGTTTGCGCGCTCCAGAGCGTGCGTTTGACTGGCATCGCCGCGCTCTCGCCGGTTTGGTCCGTTCCAGCGTGTCCATCAGTGTCCAGCAAGTAGAGGGAGGAGTAAAGAAATGCCCTGAGGCCTTGGATGCCCTGGGGATGCAGAGAGAGAGTGAGAGTGTTGGTGAAATGGTAGAAACCTACTGTACAGCAAGGTAAAACAGAGGTTTCACCCTTCAATCATGGAGCTGGGGTGCTGGGGGAGTTACTGGAGGTAGCTGGTAACTCAATGAGCCTGTGGTAAGAAGTTGAGGCCATGGAGAAAAGTGAAAGTGGTCAAAAATGGAGGTTTTAGCATTTCTGTAGAAGGTGTTTGATCAGTGTTTGATCAAGTAAATGAAGTCCACTTGACATGGCACTTGACAGGGTTGAAAGACATGAGAAAATAGGGTGCTTCACCAAATTTGGGCTCATTTGAAGAAACTAGCCAATGTAACTTTGGTGAACCCTAGAAATCAACAGAAACAGTTTCATCTTGATTAAGTCAAGCTAATCATCTCCCCTTGATGCACCACTTGGTGTAGCATCATCATTTGGGGTATTGATCATGCCCACAAAGTTAGCTCCAGATAAAAAGTTGGTAATGTAAAGTTGTTCAAATTTGCATTTGAACAGAAAGGGTTTTGAGGTGATCTGATCAAGTTGCTCTATTCAAATTCTTGTGCCATTTGGTCTAGGTGCCTTATTAGGCCATTCTAGCATGTGCACCAAGTTTGAGAGCATTTGGACAAGTTTGGCAATGTAAAGTTGCTCAAACTTCAAATATGGACAGAATGGTTATGAAGGGGTTTTAGGAGGTTTTCTTGCTTCCCAAGGCATGGGACTTGGCAAGATCATCAAATATGTTATATATGACATGATAGAATTTCCCTGGAATTTGGAGAAAAAATCCTTTGTAAATATTTCAAAAGCTTGAAATATCCAAAAAGGGTTTTAGAGGGTTTAGCCCATTATTTTGAACATGACCAAGTGTTGAAACTCTTATATATGGACAATATATGTCCTATGAGTCTCTCTGAATTTTGGCAAATATTTTTGAAACAGTTAAATAATTTTCCCCTATTAAAGACCATTTCTGGCCTTAAGAAAAAGCTTTTAAATAAAATAGGAAAATAACTTTTAAAATTATACCTTTGTGGTTTCTAGGAGTCCTATGACTACTAGGTCTCAAATAAACCTTTTGAAATAATTTTCTCACCCTAAATCAAGTACTTGCAGTGCAAATCTCAATTCAGGGGTTTTTGGAAAACTAATTTTATAAAATACTTTTTGGCCAAATTAATTTTGTAAGAAAATACTATATTGTCTTATAACACTTGGCATGATCATTGAGCAGAAGTTTTGGGTGTGGAGATGAAATCTACAAGAGGTCATAGTTGACTTAATGAGCACATGAAAAAGCAAATGAAGAAAACTCAATTCCAAATAAAAGCCAAATGATGCTAAAAAAATTTTTGCTGGTCCAAATTTTCATGCTTCAAAGTTACAAACAACATGTTACAAAATGCAGGGTGTGACAGACCTACCCCCCTTACAAGAATCTCGTCCCCGAGATTCCTAAACTAGGGCTTAAAAGAGGTCGGGAAATTCGGATCTAAGATAGTCTTCTCGTTCCCAGGTTGCTTCTGCTTCGGTGTGGTTGCTCCACTGGACCTTGAAGTACTTGATGGTACGGCTCCGCGTACGTCGTTCTGCTTCATCCAGAATACGAATGGGCTTCTCGCGGTAGGTCAAATCAGGCTGCAGATCAATGGCTTGGTGATCCACATCCTTGTAGAGATTGGGCTTGTCTGGAACCTGGAGACATTTCCGGAGTTGTGACACATGGAATACATTGTGCACATCGGATAGCTCAGGTGGTAGTTCCAACTGATAAGCCACTTCTCCTCGTCGGTCGGTGATCTTGAAAGGGCCAATGAACCTTGGCGCGAGCTTCCCCTTGACGTGGAAACGCTTGGTTCCCTTCAGAGGAGTTACCCGCAGGTACACATGATCTCCGACACGGAAACTCATGTCTCGGCGTCGAGTGTCAGCATAACTCTTCTGCCTTGACTTGGCTGCCTTTAATCGCTCTCTGACTAGTTGGACTTGCTCTTCTGCTGCGCGGAGAATATCTGGTCCAAAGACTAGTCCTTCTCCAGTCTCTGACCAATTGAGGGGTGTGCGGCATCTGCGTCCGTACAACACCTCAAATGGTGCCATCTGAAGGCTTGACTGGTAACTGTTGTTATAGGAGAACTCGGCAAAAGGGAGACAGTCTTCCCACTTGGCTCCATACGCCAAGACACAGGCTCGGAGCATGTCTTCGAGAATCTGATTGACTCGCTCAGTTTGACCTCCGGTCTGTGGGTGGAAAGCTGTGCTGAAAGACAATTTGGTTCCCAGGGCTTCTTGGAATCTCTTCCAGAACCTAGAAGTGAACTGGGTGCCTCGATCTGACACAATCTCCTTGGGAACACAGTGAAGACTTACGATTCGGTTGATATAGAGAGTTGCCAGCTGGTTGCCTGAGTAGGTAGTCTTGACAGGAATGAAATGAGCCACCTTGGTCAAATGATCGACTATGACCCAGATAGAGTCATGTCCTCTATTCGACCTTGGTAATCCAGTGATGAAGTCCATTCCGACTTTATCCCACTTCCACTCAGGAACCTTGAGTGGTTGAAGCAATCCAGCAGGTCGCTGATACTCAGCCTTGACCCTTTGGCACACATCACACTTTGCAACATAGGTTGCAATCTCTCTCTTCATACCGTGCCACCAGAATCGTGCCTTCAAATCTTGGTACATCTTGGTTCCTCCGGGGTGGATGGAATACGGAGTGTCGTGGGCTTCTTGCAGAATCAGCGTCTTCAGCTCGGTGTTGTTTGGTACGGAGAGGCGACCTTTGTACCAAACAATCCCATGCTCGTCTTCGGAGAATCCTGGGGCCTTGCCCAGCTTCATCTTCTTCTTGATACCTTCAATGCTTGCGTGTCCATCTTGAGCCTTCGTGGCGTCGTCCATCAGGGTTGGTCTGACTTCCAAATGATCCAGAAATCCGGGGGTGACCAATTCCAAACTGAATTGTTCGATCTCCTTAAACAAGGTTGGCTGCCTTTCTTGAATAACGACATTCAAAGAGCAAGCCTTCCTGCTTAAGGCATCGGCCACCACGTTAGCCTTCCCAGGGTGATACTGAACACTGAGGTCATAATCTTTGATGAGTTCCAACCATCTCCGCTGCCTCATGTTCAACTCTTTTTGGGTGAAAATATACTTCAGACTCTTGTGGTCTGTGTAAATCTCACACCGTTTCCCTAGGAGGTAATGCCGCCATGTCTTCAAGGCATGAACTACTGCCGCTAGCTCAAGATCGTGAGTAGCGTAGTTCTCCTCATGGGGTCGTAGCTGCCTGGAGAGGTATGCTATGACGCGGCCTTCTTGCATCAGAATGCTTCCCAATCCGGTTCGAGAGGCATCACAATATATCACGAACTCCTTGTGAATATCAGGTGTTGCCAGAACTGGGTCGGTGGTCAATCTCTTCTTGAGCTCTTGGAAGCTCTCTTCGCATTTTGGCGTCCACTCGAACTTCTTGTCCTTTTTGAGGAGCTGAGTCATTGGTCGTGCAATGCTAGAGAATCCTTCCACGAACTTGCGGTAATAGCCCGCTAATTCGGGGAAGCTTCTGACTTCCTTGACGGTCGTTGGAGATTGCCATTGGGTCACAGCTTCGATTTTTGCAGGATCAACAGATAATCCTTCCTCGGTCAAGACATGACCTAAGAATCCAACTTTATGCAGCCAGAACTCACACTTGCTGAATTTGGCATACAGTTGATGCTCACGAAGTTTGTCTAGGACCATCCTCAGATGTTGCTCATGCTCTTCCTCCAACTTCGAGAACACAAGAATGTCATCAATGAAGACAACAACGAACTTGTCCAAATATTCCATGAAGACTTTATTCATGAGATACATGAAGTAAGCTGGGGCATTGGTTAACCCAAAAGACATGACCGTGCACTCGTACAGGCCATATCTGGTTACGAATGCCGTCTTCGGAATATCTTGGGGTCTGATTTTCAGCTGGTAATACCCAGATCTGAGGTCGATCTTGGAGAATACCTTGGCTCCGCTGAGTTGATCAAACAGATCTTCGATCTTGGGGAGTGGGTACTTGTTCTTGATAGAAACTTCATTGAGGGAACGATAGTCAATGCATAAGCGGATGGTACCGTCCCTCTTTGCCACAAACAGAACAGGAGATCCCCAAGGGGAGGCACTCGGGCGAATAAATCCCTTCCTTAGTTGCTCTTCTAGCTGCTTCTTCAACTCGGCTAATTCTTCCGTCCCCATTCTATAAGGCTTCCTATAGATGGGTCCTGCTCCGGGCACAAGCTCGATGATGAACTCAATGTCACGGTCAGGGGGCATTCCCGGTAGTTCATCCGGAAAGACATCAGGATACTCACATACCACCGGTACTTGATCTAGCCCAACTTCAGACAGACAGTTGACTTTAGCGGCTTGAGCGGAAGAGGAGTTGGGGGCAAACTTGACTTCTACTCCTTGGTCATTGGTCACAGTGATTGTCCGATTGGCACAGTCTAACAAGCCTTGGTGTTTACTGAGCCAATCCATCCCTAAGATCACATCCAAGCCTTGCGATCTCAGGATGATAAGATCTGCTAGGAATCCTAAACCATTAATGGTAATACCGACTCCTTTACAGCCTATCTTGGCTCTCATCTCGGCTCCGGGGGTTTGTACCACCATAGGGTTATTCAGGGGTGTAGGGGTCATGCCACTTTTTAATGCAAATCTTTGAGTGACAAATGAATGCGTTGCTCCAGAATCAAACAAGACAGTTGCAGGTGCTGAGTTGACAAGGAACGTACCCAGCACGTCGTCCGGGTCTTCCTGGGCTTCTTCAGCAGTGACGTGATTCACACGCCCCTTCCCATAGTTTGGTGGATTGCGAGGAGCTGGGTTCCTTGGTGGCATTCCACGGCCTTGTCCCTGGTTCTGCGCATTGGGGCGCGGGGCATCAGGCTTCTTGTTGGGGCACACCCTTGAGATGTGTCCGGGCTAACCACATCCAAAGCATGTGACTTGGTTTGGAGTGTTGATCTTGTTGCCACCACTGGTATTGGGGTTGAAAGCTGGCCTGGGGTTGGCATACTGCTGAGGCTGAGGATTAGCACGAGGTGCAGGAGTTCTTGGCTGCTGATAGGTTGGCTTGGCCGGGGCTGACTGCCACGGACGAGGCTTCTGGTTGCTGGAACTTCCCTTACTGACCAACTTGCGCTTGCGAGTGTCTTCCAAAGCACGCCGCTTGTCTTCAAGCATAAGTGCCTTGTTCACCAGGTCAGGGAAAGACGAGCAGTCGCACACGACAAGCGAGTATTGCAGAGTCTGATTAAGGCCTTCCATGAAGCGCTCCCTTTTGGCAGCATCAGTGCTGACATCTTCAGGGGCATACCTTGACAGAATGCTGAACTTCTGCATGTACTCCTTGACAGTGCCACTTCCTTGCTTCAGGGCTCGGAACTCGCGCTTTTTGATAGCCATGATTCCGGAAGGAATGTGGGCCTTGTGGAATTCTTCGTTGAAGTTCACCCAAGTGATGTCTTGTTCCGCATGCATGACCTTGAATCCATCCCACCAAGCTCTTGCGGTTCCCCCGAGGCAGTGGGCTGCATAAGCCACCTTCTCGCGATCTTCGGTGCATCCGACTAGTTCCAGGATTTCCTCAATGGAACGGACCCAGTCATCTGCATCCAGGGGTTCAGCAGTCTCGATGAAGGTTGGCGGTGCATGCTTCTTGAACTCTGCCAACGTGGAACGTCCATTGCCATTCCCCGCCGGCTGGCGGTTGTTGGCGACAGCTTGAGCAATCAGCTGAAGATCTGCAGTGTTGGCTTGGCGTTCCTCTCGGAAAGCTTGGAGAAGCTGAGCCATGTCCATGCTTGGAGGAGGTGGTGGTGAAGCTTGGTCGTTGGTTTGGTCGTGGCCAGCCTCTCGCTGAGAGGATGCTCCGGCTTCGGGCTGCTGGGTACAGGTACCAGTACGAGTTACAACAGGCATCCTGTTGGAGCGGTAAAAAGGTCTCATGACTCGAAAGAGGGAAAGCAAGATAGATGGGTGCCTAGTAAGGGGGTGGGTGTGACACTAAATCAAATCGTGCAAGGGCCGTAAGGCCAAAACACATTCATTAAAATCCAGATGGGTGATGTAGTCGTTTACACATTCCCGAAGGAAGAATACGACATACATCCAGACACAACAAAAGCAAATGCTAGATGGTTTCATATGAACCATACAAGGACTCGACTGCGCATAGGGGTTACACGACCTATCCTACCGTAGGGGGTTACAACTGGCATATCTGAGTAGCGAATAATGCCTAAGCGGCGGAATGCGCGGTCGCGTATTTCGGCTCTTCTGGGTCTTCCTCCTTGTCTTCATCTGTCTGGGCTCCCTTGTCGCTGGAGGGAGTGGGGGAGTGGAGGAGTTAGATACGATGGTGCTTCGACGGTGGTGCAGGGAAAAGCTTGCGATATTCCCTTGACGTCATCCGGCGTCGCCGAGGTGGTTCTTCACCCTTGGAAGACACATCCTCGGAGGGCCTTCCGCCTCGATATGCGATAGCGAATTGTCCAGAAGGTGCTCCTTCCTTCTTGATCCTGTTTGCCTTCTCTTGAGCTTGACGAAGAAGTGCCTTGGTCTTGTAAAGTTCTTCTCGAAGCTTCATTGATTCCGAGGCCAAGTCTTGTGCCAAGCTGTCGGCACATAGACTGAAGTAGGTCTGGAACCGAAGCGAGAGTCCTTCCTTCAGTGGAGGGGCTAGTGCGCTGCTTTCTTCGTCACCTTCCTTCCGGTAAGGTAAGAAGTGAGTTGCCATCTTGGCTGCCATCTCCGGAAGAAGCTCGCGGAGACGGGTTAGTGCCTTGAGTGCAGCAGCCTCGACAGCAAGTGGGAGTGTCGCCATCTGGGGTCCCTCGAAGAACCAACTTGTGGGAGGATCGTTTGCCTTCACGATCACTTCCACATGGTACTCCACCTCAGTATCGCTCACCCAATGCTCAAGGTATGTGAGGATGGATGCTCGGTGGAACTGACACTCCTGGAGGCTATCCTCGAGAAGTAGGGGAAACCCAGTGGTCAGGTGCTCTTCGGGAACAGCGGCCATCTACAAAGGTGGAATAGGAGGGGTTAAATAGCTGATGAAATCTCAGGTTTAGAAAAGAAGAGAGGTTCAGATGGTTTTTGAAAAGGGGCCTCAACTAACTAACGCCCAAGCTAACTAAGGCTTCCTACAGTCAGGATGGCTCTGATACCAGCTCTGTGGGGACCCCGACTTAGAAGTCGAGATCACCGAATGCACGTGTACAGTGATCCCAGAGATCAATGCTCACTGAACACACATAAGCTGAAATAACAAGAGTCTTACATCCATACAATTAGTCTTACACGAATTAAGGCCATTATGGCCAAGTCTTACATAGATAGAGCCTCACGGGCTGAATGGGAAATAACTCAAATAGCGGAAGTCTTCGGTAAACGGGTAGAACCCATGCCATCTGCCTTAACCCTACAGGCATTCTGACTGGGATAGCGTCCTAGTTCGCATGATCGTCTCCAAAGAACTCTTCCTCATATTCCTGTTCTTCCATGCCTGGCCAATTAAATAACCAGTGGCAAGCCAATGAGTACTTTGAATGTACTCACAAGCAACCCATGATGTTGTTCAAGTAACAGTGCAATTGAATAACAATGATCAATCTAGCAAGGCTAGAACAAATGTTCTACCATCAAGTTTATGCATCAATAACCTCGCGTAACCTTGAAGACAGGTTACCGACATCAACATGAATATGATTCATCTCATCGAGTCAAGTCACCACCTTGACTCACATACACACGCATGGTTTCACAAACATTGGACGTAGCCCAAGAGCGGTTACCCAACTGTCCATGACCGTGGACACGGCTATTCGAATAGTTTGACACTCTGCAGAGGTTGTACACTTTACCCACAAGATCCGGGGAACTTCCGTGTCATCCACGACCCGCAGTACCTCAAGTACCCGGGGTAAGCACCCGGTCATTATCTTTCCTTAGACGACACTAACATAGAGTCCACTCGTTGGCACACGGCCCTCGGGTACAAACAATAGATCTCGGGACTTGCCCTAATTTCAATGTTCACGCGTACCCGAAGGGACCAACGGTGTGTCCGGTACCCTGTGAAAACAGTCATGGTCGTCTATCCAAGCACGACCCTGTCCCGGGAAAGACCTCAAGTCTTCCCGTCACTAGTAATGCGGGCACCATGCTAGTATCGACCTAAGTAATCAATAAAGCCCCATCCCATAAGGGGTAGTGTGGTTGCACATGTATGGTTGGAATAACGGTCGCAACTTCAACCAATCCGTTTGAAAAACACACACACTTTCCTTGGCACACCACTTCGTCATCAAGTGGTCACCCAACTCATCATCATCATCTCCCTCGGGCATAAATGGCACCCGACGGGGTTTTATGCAAAGACTTCAACCATGAAGGTTCATGTCACTCATGCATCACTAATCATAACCACTAACCATATGCATGACATCTAGCACATAGCAAGATCAAGATCATGTCATGCATCATATAAGCATCATGACCACCTATTGCATGTCATCTAGCACATAGCAAGATCAACAATAAAGCATGCATCATGTGGTGGTTCATCTAGGTTACCATCGTAACCCTAATCATCATGCATCGGAAACAAACGGGTTCCGAAGAACAAGTGTATCATGGTCAAAGGGCTGCTTGCCTGGATTGGCTTGGTCTTCAAAGTCTTCAAGTCCTTCTCCTTCTTCTTCCACAGAAACTTCGTCAAATACGGGATCTATACATCGCATAATAACCACGGGAAAATAAGAATACAAATAAAACAGAAAAATCAAAGTGCTCAGGAAAATGTCAACTCATTTTTGTAAAATACTAGAGGGATTTCTAAGATGGGGAAAAATCTTAGTTGGAGTTTTGGAGTTACAGAATGGAATAGATTGATTTTTGAATAGGAGTATTACTGCCCAAATTTAAATTTAAATTTGAACAGTACAGCAAAGTTTCATGGATTTGAATGAAAGTAGTACCATTAAATAGGTTGGAATATTACAAGATTTTAGGAGTTGGAATTATTTAATTTGGACCAATATTCTTTTCTGTATAAATGTTTAAAACATCAACAGAAAAGAAAAATGAAAAAGGGTCATGTGCACTGGCCCAGAGGGGGGCCACAGTGCACGGCCCAGACGGCTCGGCCTGGCCGCACGGGAGCCAGCGCGTGCACGTCAGGTTTTCAAACCTGACGGGCGGGGCCAGTGGGTCAGCGGCACAGAGGAGGGGGAGAGAGGTGGGGGGATGACAGGCGGGGCCCGCCTGTCATCTCTAACCCCACGGCCACGGCGGCGGCGAGCTCACCGGCGAAGATTCCGGCCACGGCGACGGCAACGGAGGCCAGGGACGTGACCAGCGTCGTGTTGCGGTTGCAGTGGTGGTGGTGCGGCACGGCGGGAAGGTCTGGTTCGCCGGCGACGAGGTGGGGCGGCGGAAGCTCGTCGGAGGGTGGTGGTCGAGGTCGTTTCCGACTACCATAGAGAGGGGAAACGAGGGGGAAAGAGTTAGTGAGGTGCGGCATTTCCGAAACGAGTGGACGGAGAGGCAGGGGTGGCCCGTACCTCGAGATCGCCGGCGGCCCGACGCGGCGGAGCTCCGGTCGATCCCGAGCACTGGGGCGTCCTGGGGTCGAACTGAGGGTGCTGGGTGTGTCAGAAGAGAGGTGTGAGGCTGTGGATGGTGCTGGAGGGGCTTGGGAGGGCCTATTTATAGGGGCTCGACGGAGACCCGTGGTCCAGTGCGCCGGCGAGCTCCGGCTCGAGGCTACAGCGCACGGGAGGCCAGCGGAGTGAGTCTGGGGAGTTCCTGGACGAGCTCCACGTCCAGCGGAGGTGAGAGGAGGAGCGGGGGAGCGTCAGAGGCGCGCGCGCGTGTGAAGCAGAAGAATGGCCGAAGCGGGCGGCCGGTGCGAGTGCGACGACGTTCACTGGAGGGCGCAGGAGGAGGGGGGACAGCGCCGGGGAGGTCGCGGACGTCGAGGCGCCTCGACTGGCGCGAGGGGGAGGCCCGAGGCTGTCGGGGGCCGGCGATTGGCTGGAGCCAGCGTGCGGGGTGCACTGTTTGCGCGCTCCAGAGCGTGCGTTTGACTGGCATCGCCGCGCTCTCACCGGTTTGGTCCGTTCCAGCGTGTCCAACAGTGTCCAGCAAGTAGAGGGAGGAGTAAAGAAATGCCCTGAGGCCTTGGATGCCCTGGGGATGCAGAGAGAGAGTGAGAGTGTTGGTGAAATGGTAGAAACCTACTGTACAGCAAGGTAAAACAGAGGTTTCACCCTTCAATCATGGAGCTGGGGTGCTGGGGGAGTTACTGGAGGTAGCTGGTAACTCAATGAGCCTGTGGTAAGAAGTTGAGGCCATGGAGAAAAGTGAAAGTGGTCAAAATGGAGGTTTTAGCATTTCTGCAGAAGGTGTTTGATCAGTGTTTGATCAAGTAAATGAAGTCCACTTGACATGGCACTTGACAGGGTTGAAAGACATGAGAAAATAGGGTGCTTCACCAAATTTGGGCTCATTTGAAGAAACTAGCCAATGTAACTTTGGTGAACCCTAGAAATCAACAGAAACAGTTTCATCTTGATTGAGTCAAGCTAATCATCTCCCCTTGATGCACCACTTGGTGTAGCATCATCATTTGGGGTATTGATCATGCCCACAAAGTTTGAAGCTCCAGATAAAAAGTTGGTAATGTAAAGTTGTTCAAATTTGCATTTGAACAGAAAGGGTTTTGAGGTGATCTGATCAAGTTGCTCTATTCAAATTCTTGTGCCATTTGGTCTAGGTGCCTTATTAGGCCATTCTAGCATGTGCACCAAGTTTGAGAGCATTTGGACAAGTTTGGCAATGTAAAGTTGCTCAAACTTCAAATATGGACATAATGGTTATGAAGGGGTTTTAGGAGGTTTTCTTGCTTCCCAAGGCATGGGACTTGGCAAGATCATCAAATATGTTATATATGACATGATAGAATTTCCCTGGAATTTGGAGAAAAATTCCTTTGTAAATATTTCAAAAGCTTGAAATATCCAGAAAGGGTTTTAGAGGGTTTAGCCCATTATTTTGAACATGACCAAGTGTTGAAACTCTTATATATGGACAATATATGTCCTATGAGTCTCTCTGAATTTTGGCAAATATTTTTGAAACAGTTAAATAATTTTCCCCTATTAAAGACCATTTCTGGCCTTAAGAAAAAGCTTTTAAATAAAATAGGAAAATAACTTTTAAAATTATACCTTTGTGGTTTCTAGGAGTCCTATGACTACTAGGTCTCAAATAAACCTTTTGAAATAATTTTCTCACCCTAAATCAAGTACTTGCAGTGTAAATCTCAATTCAGGGGTTTTTGGAAAACTAATTTTATAAAATACTTTTTGGTCAAATTAATTTTGTAAGAAAATACTATATTGTCTTATAACACTTGGCATGATCATTGAGCAGAAGTTTTGGGTGTGGAGATGAAATCTACAAGAGGTCATAGTTGACTTAATGAGCACATGAAAAAGCAAATGAAGAAAACTCAATTCCAAATAAAAGCCAAATGATGCTAAAAAAAATTTTTGCTGGTCCAAATTTTCATGCTTCAAAGTTACAAACAACATGTTACAAAATGCAGGGTGTGACACCATGTAGACGAATGATTTCCCTACAAAAGAGATTTGCCACATGTGAAGCATCGTCGATCTTGTTACAAGGAATAAAATGGGCCATTTTATAGAATCTATCCACGACAACAAACACAGGATCTTTTCCATTTTGAGTCCTAGGCAATCCAAGTACAAAGTCCATGCTTATGTCTTCCCATGGATGGTATGGAATAGGAAGTGGCATGTAAAGACCATGAGATTGAACTTTTGACTTAGCTTTGCGACATGTAGAGCATCGGGTGGTGAGGCATGAGACGTCACGTAGCATATTGGGCCAAAATTAGTTCTTGGAGAGCGTAGCAAATGTCTTGTCGCGACCAAAGTGTCCCATGAGTCCTCCTCCATGAGATTCCTGGAATAGGAGCAAACATAGCGAAGACTCGGGAATGCAAAGTTTGTTAGCTCTCATAAGATATCCACCCTTGATGTAGTAATGTTCCCAAGAAGTGTGTGTCAAACACTTAGCATAAGGATTTGCAAAGAAAGGATCATGCTCATATAAGTTTTTGATGTGTTCGAAGCCAATAACATTCAACTCAAGTTTTGTGACAAGCATGCATCCGCCACAACTTAACTACACCATCTATGATAAAGACTCAATAAACTCACTCCACTTAGCATGACACTTGTTCAACTTAGTTTGACCCTTGAGATATTTGAGAGTCTCATGGTCCGAATGAAGAATGAATTCATGAGGTCTAAGGTAATCTTCCCAAATGCGTAAAACTCTCACCAAGGCATAGAGCTCTTTATCATAGATGGGCTAGTTATGTTGCGCTCAATGAATCTCAAAAGGTTTATCAAAGTACGCAATTGGGCGTTTTTCTTGCATGAGCACGCCACCTATGCCGGTACCACTAGCATCACAATGAATCTCAAAAGGTTTATCAAAGTTAGGTAGGGCAAGAAGTGGTGCGTGCGTGAGCAAGTCTTTGAGTTTAATGAACGCGGTGTCTTGCGAAGGACCCCAAACAAAGGGTGCGTTCTTCTTGCTCAAGGCGTGTAGAGGCATAGCAATTGTGCTAAAATCCTTCACAAAACTTCGAAAGAAACCAGCTAAACCAAGAAAGCTACGCACTTGTTGGAGATTCGTTGGATGAGGCCAAGTTTTAATTTCTTCAATTTTAGTTTCATCAACGTGAACACCTTGTGAAGAAACGACAAATCCTCGGAAGACGACCTTGTCAACACCAAAAGTGCATTTTTCCATGTTAGCATATAAGCGCTCTTTCACAAGGGTTTGTAAAACCATATGAATGTGTGTCACATGGTCCTCAACTGACTTGCTAAAAACGAGGATGTCATCAAAGTAAACCACTACAAAGACGCCTATGTAGGGTCGTAGAACAAAATGCACAAGACGCATAAATGAACAGGGTGCTTCCGATAAACCCATTGGCATGACAAGCCACTCATATAACCCAAACTTTGTTTTGAAAGCCGTTTTCCACTCATCACCCTCTTGAATGCAAATTTGGTAGTAGCCACTTTTAAGATCAATTTTTGAAAAGATGGTGGCACCACATAATTCATCAAGCATGTCGTCTATGCGTGGGATAGGGTAACGGTATCTAACGCTGATAGCATTTATCGGGTGACAATCGGAGCACATGTGAAAACTTCCATCTTTCTTAGGCACGAGAATAACCGGAATGGCACAAGGGCTTAAGCTTTCACGTACATGACTTTTGTCGATGAGTTGTTGCACTTGTCGTTGTATCTCCTTGGTTTCCTCGGGGTTGACGCGGTAAGGAACCTTGTTTGGAAGTGGTGCACCGGGTATGAGGTCGATGCGCTGTCCGATTCCGTGAAGTGGAGGTAGACCCGGAGGTAGCTCATCGGGAAAGACGTCCGAGAATTCCTGCAACAATTGAGACAACACTAAAGGTAGAGGTGGTGAAGTGTTAGTAGGTTTGGCTTCCCCTTTGCATAAAAGCACAAGGTGAATGACACTTGATGGGTTCTCACACACTTCTCTCATATCACTTTTTGTGGCAAATAGCACTAGTTGCTTCTTGTCGCTCATCGTGGAGTCGCTCATATTTGGCTTGTGGCTCTCACTCTACTTTTGGTGGCTCACTCTCTCACCATTCTCTCCACAATGGTTGGTAGGTAAGTGTTTGTCGACGGCTACTTGACTTGGTGACATGGGGCGTAGCACGAATTCCTTGCCCTTCATCTTGAAGCTATAGTGGTTGGTCCGTCCATTATGTGTGACTCCATGATCGTATTGCCATGGTCGTCCAAGTAGAAGGTGGCACACGGACATAGGGACCACATCACACTCAAGTGTGTCCTCATAGGTGCCTATCTTGAAGGAGACTTGCATACTGTGTTTGACTCGAAGAATTCCGGCATCATTAAGCCATTGGACCATGTAGGGGTGATGGTGCTTTGTCTTGGCCAATTGGAGCTTGTCGCATAGCTCTTCACTTGCCAAGTTATGACAACTTCCTCCATCGATGATAACCTTGACGGAGCGTCCATTGATGCTGGCCATTGTATGGAAAATGTGACATTGTTGGTCGTCATCTTGTTGATGTCTGAGTGTCAAGACTGATGCGGAGCATCCCTTGATCATCCCCATGTTCACTTCCACGAGACCTCAACTACACACAATTGGACACAAGGTTCACTCGCTCCTCTCCGAACCTCCACTTTCTACATGTGAGACATGGATACTACCTCAAATATATGTGTTATGCATGACCAGGAACCAAGAGGGAGGCCATGGAACAGCTAGGAGCATTGGACAAGACGGCGAGGACACCAAGTACAAGGATCAAGAGAAGCTGCTGGAAAAGCTACAGGCTCCGGACGTCCGGCCTCTACCGGACGACCGGCGACTCCCAGGCGACCGGACGACCGGAGGCCACCGGACGTCCGTAACTTCGACGACAGAAGGAAAATAGCGGAAGTCCGAAGACTTCCGGACGTCCGGACCCTCGCGAGCCACCGGACGTCCGGTAGCCGTCGGATGTCCGCTACATGCTGTCTGCACACAGTTATCGGGCCAGAGGCCCATGTATCCCTCTACCACTTACCCCTTCGTGGCCCTAGACTATATATACTCCTCCACCTCCTCCTAGTGAGGGTTAGCTTAGTGATAGCTCATTTGATACCTAGAGCTTTGCTCATCTAGTGGTTCATCTCCTTGTGAGTGACCGCGGCCCCTCCACGGAGAAGATCCACACGGATTCAAGACCTCCTTGACGGAGAAGATCCCGCGGGATACCCCAAGACCTCCTCACGGAGAAGAATCGGTTACCCTTTGTATCATCCCTTGTTGATCATGGATCTTGTATCTCTTTGTGTTTCGAGGATCTAGCATATGTGTGACTTGTTCTTGTTGGTTTGAGTGTTTCTCTCGTGTTTTCCCTCGTTTTCCCTCTCGTGTTCTTCGTGTTCATCGTGGGATCCCCTCCATTTCGTGAAAGATCGGCCATCTAGGGTTCCACCCTACATCATTATGGTATCAAGAGCTACGGTTTCTCACGAATTTAGAGCCCCCTCCACCGTTTTCTAGATTTCTTTTGTGTGATTTCGTCCTAAATTTCGAAAATCCCCACCAAAAATAGCCCCAATTTTTTTTGTGATCTGTTGGTTTGATGACGTTTTGTTGATTTTGATCCGTGGATTTGCTTGGTTTCAAGTGGATCTAGCATTTCCCCAAGTTTCCCCATCTTTCATCCACGAAATCTCATCAATTTTGACCCCAAAATCATCAAATTCCGCCCAAAATCGCGTCCCGGATCTCAAATCTCGCGTTGACCCCGACCCACCGGACGACTGGCGTTTTACCGGACGTCCGGACCCTCTCGAAGCACCGGACGTCCGGAACTCACCGGACGACCGGAACCACCTATACAGAAGAAATTACCGGATTTCCGGTCTTTTCCGGACGTCCGGTACACCCAGTTTTTGAATTCGGCTGATGTTTGTTTTGTCCATAACTAATTCATACGAACTCCGATTTGGACATTCTTTAGCTCGTTTCGAAGCTCTTGACATTCCCCATACCAAAAAAATACAACCATATACATTTGACTCCATCATATTTTGTGGATTTTGGCATCTTTGCCTAGGGCCTCCACCACATCATCTGCTATACCACCACCGACTTCCGCAACCTAACCATTTTATCCCCCATAGCATTTGTGGTTGCTTGAGTAGTGATTTGAGTCTCCTAAGGTGTTTAGGCTACTTAGGGACCATTTCTTCTTCATCAACCACCACCACCACTTCCGCATAGCATAGCCCACTATACATAGCCAACCCAACTTAACCAAATTTTGTTCGAGCTTGTTTGAGTTGTGGCTTGTGTCTCCTAAGGTGGTTCGGCTACTTAGGGACCGTGACATCAACTCCGACATCGTGTATAGCCCATCTTTCCACTTCCGCAACCACCACGGCATTGCCGCTACCACCATTTGACATTTGTCCTTGAGATTTTGAGTTGTGGTTTTTCCGTTTCCTAAGATGTTTCGGCTAATTAGGAACGGGTCTACATCAAGAGCACCGCATCTCATCATCATCATCATCGGACGGTAACTTCGACGACATCATTGTATATTCCCCATGCAATTGCATTGTTAACCCCTAGCCCATTTTGCGTCACTTGCCTATCGAGACTAGCCTTTGAGTATTGCCGGCAACGTTACTTGTGCTGTTGTGCACATTAGTGATCATCGATCCGCCCTTCCATTGCATATATACCATATCATATTGGTATCATCATATCATCTTTTGTGTCACAAGATTGTTCCCGCATATACACAATTGCTATCTTGGTTTGTGCATCATGGGCATACAAAAAAAGAGATAGAATAAGCTTTTAAGCAAAAAAAAAAGAGCCACAAAGAAGCTTGTAAGCAAGAGCCATAGCATCATACCACATTGCATATAAGATTGCCATATCCGATCATCTTGGATCATCTTGTGCCAAAAGCACCGGAACATCATACACATAGCATACTTGTGATAGGAAGTCGCTACATTTTTGTCTCATATAGGTTGTGCACAAGTTCGTATCCGCCTATTGAGCAATCGTCTAGCGTCTCTCTAGTGTTGTGCGACAAGAGCATTTTCCGTGGATTCCACATTTTCCGCTCACCCTTGGTTGCACAACCACATTTATCTATCCGTGCGTGTGTTTCCGTGTGCCATTCTTTGCTATTGGTCTACTTGTTACACATGCGAATTTGTGAATCTCTTTCAACATTATTGACTCTTTCTAACATTTTGCATCAAATTTTTGTGCCACTATCCTCACCGAGCTCCACCATAAGCTTTACTTGTGTAGGTGTGAGAAACCGACAAGAATTGGTACCAATTGTGCTATTTCCTTGTTCCACATTTGAGTGATCATTGATCCATCTTCAACATCGGTCAAGGTACATTTGGTATAATTCTTCTCATTTTCTCCCACTCATAATTGCTAGCGTCTTGTGATGGATAGGCAAGGCATTTCATCTCCCGTCTTCGACATCGACGGCGCAAACAAGGACATCCACGCGAAAATCAAGGTTATCATCTTGGTATCAAGAGCAAGGTTGATCACGATTTTGGAGCCCCACACCTTGTTTTCTAGCTTGTTTTTGTTGTGTTCTTCCCAATTTCGAAAATTCCCCACAAAAATAGCCCCAACATTTTTTTGTGATCTGTTGATTTGGCAAAATTTTGTTGAATTTGCTCCATGGATTTGCTGTGCCACGTGTCGATCTAGCATTTCCCCACCGTTTCACCAATTTTCTTCCGCGAATTCGGGCAAGTTTGACCAATTTGTCCACGGATCCACCAACACCAGTCACAGACCTACCGGACAACCGACGTTTACCGGACGTCCGGCACCTCTCGAGACACCGGACGTCCGCTAAACACCGGACGACCGGCAACCCGCTTACAGAAACTTTTACCGGATTTCCGGGACTTCCGGACGTCCGACCCCTTCCGACAGACCGGACGACCGGTAACTTCCGGACGTCCGACAAACCCTGACGAAGCTGACTTTGTTCAGTTCCGTACCACCTTCCGCTACCACCTACCTTTCATCCCACCTTCCGCAACCACCATCGCTTACCCGCTCCGAGTTTGAAAAGTGTGTCCCCCTTTGCCTTGGATACATGAGTTGTGGTTTCACCGTTTCCTTGGATGTTTAGGCTACCCTAGAACGGCAAGACTTCGACAACACCACCGCTCGACTTCGGCAAGGACGGTAACATGGACGACACTTCGCTCATCCTACCTTGCAATTGCATTGTCACCCTATGAACAAGCTTTGCGTAGCTTTCCCATTGAGACTAGCCATTTGAGTATTGCTGGGCCACGCCACTTGTGCACATTAGTGATAGTCATAGATATTGCATACTACATTCATCTTGGTATCATCATACCTCCGTGTGCCACAAGAGTGCTCCGCATACACAATAGCTACCTTGATCCGAGAAGCATGCATATGTGCCCACAGAAAGAGCTCACAAGCTTTTAAGCAAAAGAGCCACCAAAGCAAAAAGACAATAGCATCATACGCTTTGCATCAAAGGAGATCATACATCATAGCAACATCATCTTGTGCTCAAGCATCGGCACATCATACACTCATAGCATACTTGTGATAGATAGTCGTTACGTTTTGCCTCTTATAGGTCGTGCACAAGTGCGTATCCGCCTATTAAGCAATCGGTTAGCGTCTCTCTAGTGTTGTGCAACACGAGCATTTTCCGTGGTTTCAACATTTTCGCTCAACCTTGGTTGCACAACCACATTTATCTATCCGTGCGTGTGTTCCGTGTGCTACTTTGCTAGTGATCTACTTGTTGCATGAGCAAATTGTGAACCATTTTCAACATCATTGAGTCACTTTGACGATTGCTTTGAATTTGTGCCACATCCTAACCAAGCTCCTCTCAAAGCTTTACTTGTGTAGGTGTGAGAATCGACACGAAGTGATACCAATAGTGCTATTTCCGGGTTACATTATTGAGTGATCATTGATCCATTTTCAACCTTGGTTAAGGTACATTGATATTGTCTTCTCCTTTCTCCCACTCACATACTTGCTTGTGATGATGGATAGGCCAAGTACATCTTCCAACCCGATCTTCGACGATCCTCAAGAAGCGAACAACTACTTCACCAAACTACATCTTTTCGGTGTCCAACGAGCTCGACATCAAGAGAGTGAAGCTATGCGTGAGTACATTGGTCAAGTCACCGAGGACGCGCGCCAATTTCAACCAAGGACAAAAGAACAATTCGATATCATCAACACCAACATGACTACACAATACAACGAGCTCCGGACATTGATAATCAATCGACGTTCTTCCTCAACATCATCTCAAAGACGAAGCCGCTCAAGTCGACACTCCGACTCCATGCAAGACTCAAGTACACCTACGTCCAACACTCTTCGTCAAGCCGCACGTCAAGCTCGACATGACCACCGGCAGTCTCTACATGACAAGAGTTCACAAGAGCTATTCGACAACCACGGAAGTCGACGTCGTCAAAACCAAGCCACACTTGAGCAAGCACAAGAACGGCAACGACTACACCAACAACAACAAGAGCGAGCACGTCAATATCAAGAAGACCAAGATGCCGAGGCTAACCGCCAAACACAACAACGTCGAGAAGCTCAAGCTATGGAGGCGCAACGAGCACTACAAGATGCACATCGCAATGTGGCAGCCCGCACTCGACACACTCGTCAAGAAGAGGATTTCCTTCGCGATGAGATGCAAGAGAGGCGACATCAAGCAAGAATGCAAGAAGAAGCTCCTCCTCAAGCGCGCCAAGAGCAACAACCCCAACAAGAACATCTACATCAATAAGAGCAACAAGATATGGCAAACCGCCAAAATCGAGACCGCCCTCCCAATAGGCAAGGAAACAATGATGAGCATCGCTATGGCAAGCTCAAATTCACCATGCCAAAGTTCTCCGGAAGCATTGATCCCGAATATTATCTCTCATGGGCATTGAAAGTTGACAAGATCTTTCGCCTTCACAACTTCGATGAAGAGAAGAAGATCGCAATGGCATCCCTTGAGTTCCAAGACTATGTTCTCATTTGGTGGGAGCAAGTTATAGAGAGAAGAGAAGCAAAAGGCGAACCTCCTATAACCACTTGGGCTCAAATGAAGGAAGTCATGAGAGCACGATTTGTGCCTACCCACTACAACCACGACTTGTTCAAGAAGCTACAACTCCTCAAACAAGGTACCAAGTCCGTTGAAGAGTACTACAAGGAGATGGAGATTGCTATGATACGAGCAAACATCACGGAAGATGACGAGCAAACAATGGCGAGATTCTTGAATGGACTCAACTATCCCATCAAGAAGATTGCGGACTTCCAACCATACAACAATCTCCTCGAGCTAGTATATCAAGCAACCAAAGCGGAGCGACAAGTTCAAGAGGACTACAAGTATTCCAAGTTCAACTCCAAGAACTACGGCTCCTACAACCAAGCTTCAACGACTTCGGCTACCCCTCCTACCTCTACCAAGCCATCTACAAACTTCGGTGACAAGTCAAGCTACAAGAATGCAACTACGTTGAGTCGTCCACCTTCTACCAACAACTTCAAGCCAAGAGCTTCCTCAACTACACCTCTAACCGAAGAAAACAACAAGACGAGCTCCATCAAATGCTTCAAGTGCCAAGGACGAGGCCACAAGTCATTTGAGTGCAAGACCGTTCGCACCATGATCATCAACGATGATGGATCTTATGACTCAATGAGCGATGATGAGATGGAAGCACTTGAGCATGTCGCTATGCATCGCCAAGTGAATGAAGAAGAAGACCATCAAGTGTTTTGCGACAATGACTCAAGTCCCAATCTTGTTGTCTCCAAAGTCTTGACACTCCAACATCAACAAGATGACGACCAACGATGTCACATTTTCCATACGAAGGCCGGCATCAATGGACGCTCCGTCAAGGTTATCATCGATGGAGGAAGTTGCCACAACTTGGCAAGCGAAGAGCTATGCGACAAGCTTCATTTGGTCAAGACGAAGCATCCTCACCCCTACAAGGTCCAGTGGCTCAACGACGCCGGAATTCTTCGAGTCGAGCACACCGTGCAAGTCTCTTTCAAGATTGGCGCCTACGAGGACACTCTTGAATGTGATGTCATACCCATGTCCGTGTGCCACCTTATTCTTGGACGTCCATGGCAATATGATCGTGGAGTTACACACAATGGACGGACAAATCACTATCACTTCAAGATGAAGGGCAAGGAATTCGTGCTCCGACCAATGACTCCAAGTCAAGTAGCCGCCGACAAGCTTGTACCTACCAACCATCGTGGAGGGAATGGTGAGAGCGTGAGCCACCAAAAAGAGAGTGAGAGCCACAAGCCAAATATGAGCGACTCCATGATGAGCGACAAGAAGCAACTAGTTCTATTTGCCACCAAACGTGAGATGAGAGAAGTGTGTGAGAACCCATCGAGCGTCTTCCACCTTGTGCTCTTATGCAAAGGGGAAGCCAAACCTACTAACACTTCACCACCTCCACCTTTTGTGTTGTCTCAATTGTTGCAGGATTTCTCGGACATCTTTCCCGATGAACTACCTCCGGGTCTACCTCCACTTCGCGGAATCGAACACCGCATCGACCTCATACCCGGCGCCTAATCAGCGGATCTTTCACGTTTGGAGAGTATCCCACGATGAACACGGAGAACACAAGCAGGAAAATGGGGAAATCACGAGAGGAAACACTCAAATCAACACGAAGATGATCACACAAGTGCTAGATTCACGATACATATTCGAGCTACACGATCCAAAGTCAACGTCGGTGGTACAAGGGTAGTCTTCTCCGTGAGGAGGTCTTGGTATCCCGTAGGATCTTCCCCGATGTGGAGGCCTTGAATCCGTGGTGGATCTTCTCCGTAGAGGCGCAAGGTCTCGTGGGAGAGAATCGACACAAGTCTGAAAATGAGCTATCCAACAGCTACCTCGAAAGGAGGGAAGTCAACGAGTATATATTACACGAATGGACACCGTCGGGGCGGACATCCGCTTGTTACCGGACGTCCGGAGGTTCCGGAGGGACCGGACGTCCGGTAATCCTCGGATTTCCGCTATTTAGCTTCTGTCGTCGTTGTCACGGACGTCCGGGGGCTTCCGATCGTCCGGTCGTCTGGGAGAGGCCGGACGTCCGGCGTCTTCCGGTCGTCTGGTGCCTGGAAGTCGCCGGTCGTCCGGTGCAGGCCGGACGTCCGGTGCCTGTAGCATCTTCAGCCTTCCTTCTTGTCTCGTGTACTCGTCGGGCCTGTCATCTTGACCATTGTGCAGAGCTGTCCTGTGGCCATCGTCCAAGTACCTGAGTATGCACAGAGTCCCTGATGAAGGTAGGAGCCATGTCTCAAGTGAATCCGAAAGATGTAGCGAGAGGAGCGAAGTCACCTCGGTCTCGAGAGCTCTTGCACGGGCTCGAGTCATTGGTCCTTTGGGCACTTGGTGAGGCGATGAAGGGTCCATGGGGATGACCTTAGGATGCTCCGCATCATCTCCCCTCCCTTGGGAAAGATCCGACCTCGGATCGAAATCTTCATCACCATGGAAAGGAGATAGGTCCTTGACGTTGAAAGTATCGCTCACGCAGTACTTGTCTCGTGGGATGTCGATCTGGTAGGCGTTGTCGTTGTAGCGAGCTAGCACCTTGAAGGGTCCGTCGGCACGAGGTAGAAGTTTGGACTTGCGCTCGTGTGGGAAGCGGTCCTTGCAAAGATGAAGCCAAACAAGATCTCACGGTTGGAACACCATTGGTGCCTTGTTGACGTTGAGCTTGGTGGCGAGACGTTGGACTTGTCGCTCGATCATTGCCCTTGTATCTTCGTGCACCTTCTTGAGATAGCTTGCTCGTGCACTTGCATCCATGTTGATGCGCTCTTGTAGAGGTAGAGGTAGAATGTCCAATGGGGACAACAGATTGAAGCCGTAGACAACCTCGAATGGCGACTTGCCGGTGGTCGAATGTCTTGCGCGGTTGTAGGTGTACTCGGCGATGGGCAAGCATTGCTCCCATTCCCGGATGCTCCTCTTGATCAACACACGAAGAAGAGTGGAAAGCGTGCGGTTCATCACCTCCGTCTGGCCGTCCGTTTGTGGATGGTACGCCGAAGAAAAGAGTAGCTTGATTCCGAGCTTGGCACATAGTGTTTTCCAAAAGTAACTCAAGAACTTGACGTCCCGGTCCGACACGATCATTTTGGGCACGCCGTGTAGACAAAGTATCTCCCTACAAAAGAGAGTTGCAACATGTGAAGCATCGTCGATCTTGTTACAAGGAATGAAATAAGCCATTTTAGAGAATCTATCTACCACGACAAGCACGGAATCTTTGCCATTTTGAGTCCTAGGCAAGCCAAGTATGAAATCCATGCTTATGTCTTCCCATGGATGGTATGGAATAGGAAGGGGCATGTAAAGACCATGAGAATGAGCTTTGGACTTAGCTTTGCGGCATGTAGAACATCGGTTGGTGAGGCGTGAGATGTCACGAAGCATCTTGGGCCAAAAATAGTTCTTAGAGAGGGTAGCAAGCGTCTTGTCGCGTCCAAAGTGTCCCATGAGTCCTCCTCCATGAGATTCTTGCAAAAGGAGCAAACGAAGCGAAGACTCGGGAATGCAAAGTTTGTTAGCTCTCATAACATATCCATCCTTGATGTAGTAATGTTCCCAAGAAGTGTGAGTCAAGCACTTAGCATAGGCATTAGCAAAGAAAGGATCATGCTCATATAAATTTTTAATATGCTCAAAGCCAATCACATTCAACTCAAGTTGTGTTACAAGCATGCATTTGCGGGAAAGCGCGTCCGCCACAACATTTTATTTGCCCTTGATGTATTTGATGACATAGGGAAAAGACTCAATGAACTCACTCCATTTAGCATGACGCTTGTTCAACTTAATTTGACCTTTGAGATACTTGAGTGTCTCATGGTCCGTATGAAGAATGAATTCGTGAGTTCTAAGATAGTGTTCCCAAACACGTAAAACTCTCACCAAGGCATAAAGCTCTTTATCATAGATGGGGTAGTTAAGTTGCGCTCCCGATAGCTTCTCGCTAAAGTACGCAATTGGGCGCTTTTCTTGCATTAGCACGCCACCTATGCCGGTACCACTAGCATCACAATGAATCTCAAACGGTTTGTCAAAGTTTGGTAGGGCTAGAAGTGGTGCGTGCGTGAGCAAGCTTTTAAGCTCATTGAACGCGGTGTCTTGCGAAGGACCCCAAATGAAGGGTGCGTTCTTCTTGCTCAAAGCGTGTAGAGGCATAGCAATGGTGCTAAAGTCCTTCACAAAACGACGATAGAAACCGGCTAGACCAAGGAAACTACGCACTTGCATAAGATTCGTTGGTTGAGGCCAAGTTTTAATTGCTTCAATTTTAGTTTCATCAACGTGAACACCTTGAGAAGGCACGACAAATCCTAGAAAGACAACCTTGTCAATGCCAAAAGTGCATTTCTCCATATTAGCATATAATTGTTGGTTGCGAAGGGCTTGCAAAACCAAACGGACATGGTCAACATGTTCCTCAAGCGACTTGCTAAAGACTAGAATGTCATCAAAGTAAACCACGACAAAGACGCCTATATAAGGTCGGAGAACAAAGTGCATAAGACGCACGAAAGTGCCGGGTGCTTCCGATAAGCCCATCGGCATGACCAACCACTCATAGAGTCCGAACTTGGATTTGAAAGCTGTTTTCCATTCATCACCCTCTTGAATGCGAATTTGGTAATAGCCACTTTTAAGGTCAATTTTGGAAAAAATTGTGGCACCACATAATTCGTCAAGCATGTCATCTAGTTGAGGAATAGGGTGACGGTATCTAACGGTGATAGCATTTATCGGACGACAATCGGAACACATGCGAAAGCTTCCGTCTTTCGTAGGCACGAGGATAACGGGAACGGCACAAGGGCTTAAGCTTTCACGTACATGACCTTTGTCGATGAGTTTTTGCACTTGCCGTTGTATCTCCTTTGTTTCCTTGGGGTTGACGCGGTAGGGAGCCTTGTTTGGAAGAGGTGCGCCGGGTATGAGGTCGATGCGGTGTTCGATTCCGGGAAGTGGAGGTAGACCCGGAGGTAGTTCATCGGGGAAGATGTCCGAGAAATCCTGCAACAATTGAGACAACACAAAAGGTGGAGGTGGTGAAGTGTTAATAGGTTTGGCTTCCCCTTTGCATAAGAGCACAAGGTGGAAGACGCTCGATGGGTTCTCACACACTTCTCTCATATCACGTTTGGTGGCAAATAGAACTAGTTGCTTCTTGTCGCTCATCGTGGAGTCGCTCATATTTGGCTTGTGGCTCTCACTCTCTTTTTGGTGGCTCACTCTCTCACCATTCCCTCCACGATGGTTGGTAGGTACAAGCTTGTCGGCGGCTAATTGACTTGGAGTCATTGGTCGGAGCATGAATTCCTTGCCCTTCATCTTGAAGTGATAGTGATTTGTCCATCCATTGTGTGTAACTCCACGATCATATTGCCATGGACGTCCAAGAATAAGGTGGCACACGGACATGGGTATGACATCACATTCAAGAGTATCCTCGTAGGCGCCAATCTTGAAAGAGACTTGCACGGTGTGCTCGACTCGAAGAATTCCGGCGTCGTTGAGCCACTGGACCTTGTAGGGGTTAGGATGCTTCGTCTTGACCAAATGAAGCTTGTCGCATAGCTCTTCGCTTGCCAAGTTGTGGCAACTTCCTCCATCGATGATAACCTTGACGGAGCGTCCATTGATGTCGGCCTTCGTATGGAAAATGTGACATCGTTGGTCTTTATCTTGTTGATGTTGGAGTGTCAAGACCTTGGAGACAACAAGATTGGGACTTGAGTCATTGTCGCAAAACACTTGATGGTCTTCTTCTTCATTCACTTGGCGATGCATAGCGACATGCTCAAGTGCTTCCATCTCATCATCGCTCATGGAGTCATAAGATCCGTCATCGTTGATGATCATGGTGCGAACGGTCTTGCACTCAAATGACTTGTGGCCTCGTCCTTGGCACTTGAAGCATTTGATGGAGCTCGTCTTGTTGTTTTGTTCGGTTGGAGGTGTAGTTGAGGAAGCTCTTGGCTTGAAGTTGTTGGTAGAAGGTGTACGACTCGACGTAGTCGCATTCTTGTAGCTTGACGTGTCACCGAAGTTTGTAGTATTCGGGATCAATGCTTCCGGAAAACTTTGGCATGGTGAACTTAAGCTGGCCACAGCGATGCTCTTCATTGTTTGCTTGCCTATTGGGACAGCGTTCTTGATTGGGACGATTAGCAATGTCATGTTGCTCTTATCGGAGTACATGTCCATTGTCATGATGTAGTTGTCGAGCGTGTGGTTCTTGTTGAGGTTGTTGCTCTAGTCGCGCTTGAGGAGGAGTGTCTTCTTGCATGCATGCTTGATGGCGCCTCTCTTGCATCTCATCACGAAGGAAATCCTCTTCTTGACGAGTATGTCGATTGCGAGTTGCCACATTGCGATGTGAATCACGTAATGCTCGTTGCGCCTCAAGAGCTTGAGCTTCTCGGTGTTGTTGTGCTTGACGATTAGCCTCGGCATCTTGTTCTTCTTGGTATTGACATGCTCGCTCTTGTTTTTGTTGGCGTAGTCATTGTCTTTCTTGCGCTTGCTCAAGTGTAGCTCGGTTTTGACGATGTCTACTTTCTTGCTCTTCAAACAACTCTTGTGAGCTCTTGTCATGAAGTGGATTCTGATTGTCATGGTGAGCTTGACGTGCGGCTTGACGAAGAGTGTTTGATGTAGGAGTACTTGATCCTTCCGTGGAGTCAGTATGGCGACTTGAGCGGCTTCGTCTTTGAGAAGATGTGGAAGAAGAACACCGGTTGACTATCAAAGTCCGTAGCTCATCGAATTGGGTAGACATGTTGGTGTTGATGATGTCGAATTGCTCTCTTGTTCTTGCTTCAAATTGTCGTGCATCGGCGACGACTTGCTCAATGTGCTCGCGCATAGCTTCACTTTCTTGATGTAGAGCTCGTTGAACGCCGAAGAGATGTAGTTTGGTGATGTAGTTGTTCGATTCTTGAGGATCGTCGAAGAGCGGGTTCGAAGATGTACTTCGCCTATCCATCATTTCAAGCAAGTATGTGAGTGGGGGAAAGGAGAAGACAGTACCAATTGTACCTTGACCGAAGTTGAAAATGGATCAATGATCACTCAATAATGTAACCCGGAAATAGCACTATTGGTACCACTTCTTGTCAATTCTCACACCTACACAAGTAAATCTTTGAGAGGAGATTGGTTAGGATGGTGGCACAAATTCAAATGCAATTGTCAAAGTGACTCAATGATGTTGAAAATGGTTCACAATTTGCTCATGCAACAAATAGATCACGTGCAAGAAGTATCACACGGAACACACGCATAGATAGATAAATGTGGTTGTGCAACCAAGGGTGAGCGAAAATGTGGAAACCACGGAAAATGCTCGTGTTTCACAACACTAGAGAGACGCTAACCGATTGCTTAATAGGCGGATACGCACTTGTGCACAACCTATAAGAGGCAAAACGTAACGACTTTCTATCACAAGTATACTAAGAGTGTATGATGTGCCGATGCTTGAGCACAAGATGATATATTGCTATCTCATATGTTCTCTTTTGATGCAAGGCGTATGATGCTATTTTACTTTTGCTTATAAGCTTTGGGTGGCTCTTTTTCTTAAAAGCTTGTGAGCTCATTCTTTGGCCACTTATGCATGCTTCTCGGATCAAGGTAGCTATTGAGTATGCGGGACACTCTTGTGTCACACGGAGATATGATGATGTAGTATGCAATATCTATGACTATCAGTAATGTGCACAAGTGTCGTGGCCCGGCAATACTCAAATGGCTAGTCTCAATGGGAAAGCTACGCAAAAATGGTCTATAGGGTGACAATGCAATTGCAAGGTAGAATGAACAAGGTGTCGTCAATGTTACCGTCCTTGCCGAGGGTGAGCGGTGGTGTTGTCGAAGTCTTGCCGTTCCAAGGTAGCCTAAACATCCAAGGAAACGGTGAAACCACAACTCAATTATCCAAGGCAAAGTGAGACAAAATTGTCAAAATCGTAGCGGTGAAACGATGGTGGTTGCGGAAGTGGTGGTGGTATGTGGAAGGTTTGGTGGGAAGCCGAACGAAAATGGTGGAGTTAAGTGCAAGGTGGTGTGGATGGTGGATTTTTGGCTGCGAGAGGCCGGATGTCCGGGCCAGAGGCCGGATGTCCGGGCTAGGCCGGATGTCCGGGGCACGAGCCGGATGTCCAGGGTGCCTCCGGCCCTGGTGAACTCCTTTCACACGGTGACTTCCGGGGCCAAAATTCGTCGGATTTTGCGGATCAAATTGGGGAAAAGGTTGGGAAAAGCTAGATCCACTCGTGGCAAAGCAAACCATGGAACAAATTCAACAAAATCTCGCCAAATCAACAGATCAAAAAAAATTGGGGCTATTTTTGTGGAGAGTTTTCGAAATTGGGAAGAACACAACAAAAACAAGGCTAGAAAACGGTGGGGAGGCTCCAATTTCGTGAGAAACCGTGGCTCATGATACCATAATGATGTAGGGTGGAACCCTAGATGGCCGATCTTTCACAAAAAGGAGGGATCCCAAGGATGAACACGTGGTACACGAGGGAAAACACAAGAGGGACAAGAAGAAAACACTCAAATCAACAAGTTTAGGTCACACAAATTCTAGATCCGGGTACACAAAGTGCGATACACGATACACGATCAACTAAGGACGATACAAGTGGCGGTAGTCATCTCCGTGAGGAGGTCTTGATGTTCTTCTCCGGGAAGGAGGTCTTGAATCCGGTGTATCTTCTCCGAAGAGGCCGCGGTCTCTAGGAGAGGAACCACTCAGGTCTAAAATGAGCTATCACAAAGCTAATCCTAAAAAGATGTAGGAGGAGGAATATATATAGTCCACGGGGAGAAGGGGTACACGGGTCACAGCCCAAAGGAGATGCACGCAGGCCATCAGGGGCCAGACGTCCGGGCGTCGGGCCGGATGTCCGGGGCTTCGCTGGTCGCCGGATGTTCAGACTTGGTGCCGGATGTCTGGGCTGTCGGGGCCAGCCACGGGTATGCTTCTGTGGTGGGCGAGCCGAATTTCCGGGCCGGATGCCGGATGTCCGGGGCCTGCCGGGCTGGATGTCCTGGCCTTGGCCGGATGTCCGGGCCCTATATCTTCGACTGCCGGTGCTCTTCTGTAGCTGATCGTCCAGGGGCCGGATGTCCGGGCCAGGTGGCCGGATGTCCGGGGCCTGGAGCCTTCCTCAGCCCTTCTCGATGCAAAGCTTCATTCGTGAGCTTGGGGACTTGTCCATCTTCACGAGCCTCTACGATGGGGTCTTCTTCATACCTGAGCACACAAAACACATCCGTCTGAAGTAGTAGCCATGTCTCGCAAGATTCATATGGAAGTTGGACTAGGAGAGATGTCACCTCGGTCTCGAGAGCCCTAGCACGAGCACGTGTCATTGGTCCTTGGAGCACTTGGTGATGCGATGGAGGGTCCATGGGGATGACCTCGGGATGCTCCGCATCACTACCGCCACTTGTATCGTCCTTAGTTTATCATGTATCGTGTATTGCACTTTGCGTACCAGGATCTAGCATTTGTATGACCTAAGTTGGTTGATTTGAGTGTTTTCTCCTTGTCTCTCTTGTGTTTTCCCTCGTGGCCCTCGTGTTCTTCCTCGGGATCCCTCCTTTTCATGAAAGATCGGCCACGTAGGTTTCCACCCTACATCACTTGCCTTCCCTTCAAATCTGATCATACAAATATGCAAAGACTTAGGCAGTATAAAATTTTGATTAACACAAATGTCAGATTCAACTAAGAGTGAATTCACCTGTTGTTCAAGTAGTATTGCACGTGCACTTGTAATTGGTCCAATTCTGATTTCATTGGACTTGTCTTCTGTAATATCATCTTTATTTGAAAATGATGGTAAAGGAGTAGGGATGTCCTCATCATCCTCCCCCCCTTCAAAAGGTGTCGACCGCGACGCACCAAGGTCTTCTCCAGTATATGGCGTCAAATTAGCGACGCTGAACGTATTACTCACGCCAAACTCTTTAGTCAGAAGATCAATTTTGTATGCATTATTATTAATCTTGGAAATCACTTTATATGGTCCATCACCTCTTGGTTTCAACTTGGACTTGCACCGTTCAGGAAATCTATCTTTACACAACACCTCCTTTCTCTTCTTATTAACACGATCAGCAGTGTACTTGCCCTTCTTTTCAATGGCTTCTTTGGTCTTCTCGTGTATCGTCCTCACGAAATATGCCCTCTTGGATACATCCATGTTCACTCCCTCTTGAATTGGAAGGGGCAGCAAATCAAGTGGTGTAATTGGCTTAAAACCATATACCACCTCAAATGGACAGAACTGAGTTGTGGAATGTACCGCCCTGTTATATGCAAACTCCACATGCGGTAAACACTCCTCCCATTCACGCAGGTTCTTATTTATCATGGATCGCAACAACGTGGATAGTGTGTGATTGACCACCTCTGTTTGCCCATCTGTTTGGGGATGACAAGTAGTGCTGAATAGTAACTTTGTCCCCAGCTTTCCCCAAAGTGTCTTCCAGAAATAGCTCATAAACTTAACGTCACGATCAGAAACAATCGTCTTTGGTACTCCATGTAAGCGCACGATGTCCCTGAAAAACAGAGTAGCAATGTGCGACGCATTGTCGCTTTTGTGGCACGCAATAAAATGTACCATCTTAGAAAAACGATCAACTACCACAAAAATTGAATCATGTCCTCTCCTGTTCCTAGGCAATCCTAACACAAAGTCCATGCTTATGTCTTCCCATGGTGTAGTAGGAGCAGGGAGAGGAGTATACAAACCGTGAGATTTCAGCTTAGACTTTGCCTTATTACAAGTAATGCAACGCTTCACAAATCTGTCCACATCACGCCTCATCTTAGGCCAATAAAAGTGATCAGCGAGCATAAGCAAAGTCTTCTCACGTCCAAAATGACCCATCAAACCGCCGGCATGTGATTCCTGCAACAATAGCAAACGCACGGACGATTCTGAAACACATAGTTTGTTAGCTCTAAACAAATAGCCATCATGTATGTGATATTTTTCCCATGCTTTTACATCTGAACACAATTTATATGGTGCTGAAAAATCAGGATCAGTGGCATATAAATCACGCAAACTCTCTAAACCAGGAACTTGAACATCCAATTGTGTCAACAACATGTTTTTCCTAGAAAGAGCATCAGCAACAACATTATCTTTACCCTTTTTGTCTTTAATGATGTATGTGAAAGATTCAATAAATTCAACCCATTTTGCATGACGTTTGCTCAAATTGGATTGGATTTTCAAATATTTCAGAGCCTCATGATCAGAATGTATGATCAATTCTTTTGGCCACAAATAATGTTGCCAAACCTCAAGGACACGAACTAGAGCATACAACTCTTTATCATAAACAGGATAGTTCAATTGTGCACCATTAAGTTTTTCAGAAAAATATGCAATCGGTTTACCCTCTTGCATCAACACACCTCCAATACCAATTCCACTAGCATCACATTCAATCTCAAATTGTTTAGTGAAATCAGGAAGTATAAGCAAAGGTGCAGCAGTCAAACGACGTTTCAGCTCATCAAAAGCATTATCTTGGGCTACGCCCCACTCAAAATCAACACCCTTTTTTGTGAGCTCATTCAAACGTGCAACAATAGTACTGAAATCTTTCACAAAACGTCTAGTAATCAGCAAGACCGTGAAAGCTCCGTACTTGACTAACATTCAGAGGACTAGGCCAATTTTTAATAGCTTCTATTTGTGATTCATCTACCTCAACTCCATGCTTAGAAACAACATATCCGAGAAATATGACCTTATCTTTGCAAAATGTGCACTTATCAAGATTACCATATAACTGAGCATCACGCAACACTTGCAAAACTTGTCGAATATGATCACTATGTTCAGATTCATTGCGGCTGTAAATAAGTATATCACCAAAATATACAACCACAAATTTACCAATGAAATGCCTCAAAACATGGTTCATTAATCTCATGAAAGTATTAGGTGCATTAGTTAACCCAAAAGGCATGACTAACCACTCATATAAACCAAACTTTGTTTTAAATGTTGTCTTCCATTCATCCCCTTCTTCATCCTAATTTGATGATAACCACTACGCAAATCAATTTTTGAGAAAACAACAGCACCACTCAATTCATCCAACATATCTTCTAAACGTGGAATAGGATGACGATATCGAATAGTGATGTTATTTATAGCTCTACAATCTACGCACATGCGCCATGTACCATCTTTCTTAGGAACCAAAATTACAGGAACAACACAAGGACTTAAGATCATGCGAATATAACCTTTTGTCTAGAAGCTCTTGTACTTGTTTCTGAATTTCCTTTGTTTCCTCGGGGTTGGTGCGGTACGGTGCTCTATTGGGCATCGATGCTCCTGGTATCAAATCAATTTGATGCTCTATACCTCGCAATGGTGGTAAACCAGCGGGTACCTCCTCCGAAAACACATCGCTAAATTCATGCAAAACATTAGAAACACCAATAGAGAGAGGGGTCATGTCGTTAGAAACAAAAAAATTGACCCTTGCACAACAGCACAAGTGGTACAACAGTGGGATCCTCACGAAACTCTGTCAAATCAGATCTGGTGGCTAACATAACTAAGGAATTCACTCCCTCACTTTTATTTTGACCACTCAGATTTGGCTTGTGGCTCTCACTCACCGGAAGTGTAGTCTCTCGCCTATCTAATCTCTCACTCTTTTTTTCAAGATTCACTTCAATTTTTTGACGAGATTCATTTACAATTTGCTGCGGTGGCATAGGCCTCAAAGTAACCTCCTTGCCACGCCAATTTAAATGATATGTGTTGGCTCTCCCATTGTGGCGGACATCTCTATCATACTGCCATGGGCGTCCCAACAACAGGTGACACACGGTCATAGGAACCACATCACACTCAATGGTGTCTTTATATGGTCCGATATGAAATTCCACACGCACCATGTGGCTGATCTTCATCTCTCCACTATCACTTAACCACTGAATAAAATATGGATTGGGGTGCGGTAAATATTTCAATTTCAGCTTCTGGCATAAGTCCTTACTAGCCAAATTGTGACAACTACCACCATCAATTATAACCTTGCATGCCTTACCAGGACCAACAATGGCCTTTGTTTGAAACAAATTGCACCGCTGTTCTGCAGGACTAGGCGTAACACTTAGCACTTTGGGCGAGCAAACAATTGTAGGATAGTGTGTAGCATAAGCATCTATTGAACCATCTTCATCTTCCTCCCAAATTTCAGAATCAGGGTCACCATCATCACCGGTTTCATATTCTACTGTATCCTCATTAATCAACATAACCTTTTTATTGGGACAATTTCTCTTAAAATGACCCCTTCCACCACATGTATGACAACTCATGTCCCTGTTTCTTGTTGTAGAATTAGTAGAACCAGCAGCACTAGCAATAGGTTGCGCCGGTTTCTTCGGATTAGAAATCACCGAATCTGATTTGGAAGAAGTATTACCACGAAAACCAGAAGTGGAACTAGGAGTAGGCTCCATACTAGGTGTTGTTTGTGGTGTAAAACGTCCTCTACTCGTTGTTGTGCGAGATGTAAACTTAGCATCCTCAGCCACTTGCAATTCAGCCTCGTGTGCTTGGTGTAACAAATCTGTCATGTCATAATATTGGTGAAGACGAACAATACGCTTGATGTTATAGTTCAGACGAGAGAGAAATCGCTGCATTGTTTGTTCAGGCTCTTCACGCACTCTAGCACGCTGCATAATAAGCTCCATCTCCTGAAAATATTCATCCACGGAAGAAGTAACTTGCCTCAAATTCTGCAATTTGTCATATAGAGAACGAATATAATTGCGTGAAATAAAGCGAGCACGCATCTCTTCCTTCATAGCTCTCCATGTAACAATGGGACGTTCACCATCTTCAATTCTGGACTGTACCATATTATCCCACCAAAGCAAAGCATAGTCATCAAATTCAGAAGATGCAAGTTTTATTTTTCTGTCCTCGGTGTACTCATGCATGCGCCATAATTTTTTCACCTTCAGCTCCCAATTGAGGTACTCTTCAACATCAGTAGAACCAACAAACTTGGGGACGGTGAACTTTGGTTTGCCCAGACCATCATCATCATGGTTGGCTGGTTGTGCAAAAGCATCCTTATCAAATCGACGGCGCGCACCAAGAGGAGCAAATCCATGGCCTACGGGCAATGCAGCAGCATGGCCACCACCACGGCCTCCATTACCACGACCATCATCTTGACCAGCAACAACCGGCTTGTGTGGAGCTTGCTGGTCCCGATTAGCTTGCTGTAATTGTGCACGACGTGCTGCATCCCCTTGTACATTGGCAGCATTAGCTGCTGCAACACCCTCATTACCACCATGAACACTAGCTTCACCATCATCATCATCATGCTGCTGATTATGTTGGCGATCAACGAACTATTGCAATGCAGCCATAGCTTGCTGCAAGTTAACTAGAGTCCCCTGAATTTCAGTAACTTGACGTTGTGTAGCTGTGATGGTTTCTGTGGCATCCTTGAGGTCCAACTCCATGTTCTGCAAATTCTCATTTATAGGATTGGTTGCACACTGAATTTGTTGCTGAAGATGATCACGAAGAGCTTCATATTCATTCCAATGCACCACGGATTTAGGGTCCTTTTTCTATTGTATATCAAAAGACTCGTCGGACATGATTAGGTGATTAGTACTCACAGAAAATATAGTGTATGTGGAAAACTCTCAACTCACTCAAAACTGAAAGAAACAAGGTATCTTACCGTTCCAAAGTGAATTAGAAAAGCTTACCAACTTGTATGGGCAGAACGTGCACGGATGTGATGTAGCGAATACGGAGGGTGAAAACTATCACACAACAAATAGGGTATATCGTGGAGCTTGGTTGGAATACCTATCAACACCAATTCACAAATCCTAGTGCTGATCGTATGATAGAGACCCACGGAAACACACATGATGGAGATAAGTGGGGCAAATGCAACTCTGAAACTGAGCTCAAGATCCTGGAATTTCGAAGTAATGCTCGTGTTGCAAATGCACAGGAGAGACGCTAGCAAATTGCTCAATTTATACGGGCACGCGATTGCTCAATCTACTAGTGCAATGAACGTGGTAGAAAAACTGACAAACTCGCCAAAAATATATGCAACTTCCACGTATAGCTTTCTTTTCCTCTTCTTTTTTTCGTTTTCTTTCTCTTTCTCTTTTTTCCGTTTTCGTTTTCTTTCTCTCTTTTTTTATTTTTTTGTATCAGTAACCTGAGCAATTAGTAACCAATCTGATTTTGCCAAAACAAAAGATGCACTCTCCAAATTCCTGTATGAGCAGCCCGTAGAGCAAAGGATATGCTAGTCTCAATAGGAAAGTACTACGCAAAAAAAGAAAGGCTGACTATGGTTATCAAATGAAACACAATCTAATTCAGATAGTTAATCGAACCAAACGAAATCCGACTCAGACGAACAGACTTGACAGCAACCAAACGACTCCGACATGAGAAAAGGAGAACCTAGACAATCTACAATGACTTAGATCATAAAGTAAGTTACGCAAATACAAGACTACGATCAGCAACTAAAACTTGGAACCGATGCTATCTAGGCTATGGCAAAAACTCTAAACCCTAATATTTTTGTATGGCTTTTTCTTTGTGGGACGAAAACAAAAACTAATCTAAGGGATTGGTGGATGCTCACCGAGATAACGCTGGAAATCTGATACCAAGATGATAAGGGGGTGGCCCGATCTTCTCAGTGAGCGGAGGATGTCGATGTTGAACTTGCAGGATAACTTGTGAGATGCTCTCGAACTCTCCGGCTATTCCCCCGTTGGCAATGCAACAGATCTTCAACCATATGGATATTCACAACACCACACACTTGCGCACGTAGCCGTCGACCATGAAGCGGTTCTACAATCTCCCAATTCCCAGTGGAATGACAGATAGCACTTGACTTTCAGTAGCAAATACACCCTATCGAAACAAATTTGGTGTAGGTAAATATTCCCGATCGATGCAAAGAGGAATATGAGTACAGAGGAATGCTTTAAGCAATTCAGTCTGATATGAGTTTAATCAAAACGTGGTCTAACCCTAAAAGCCACGACTTACAAGGGTATATAAACACCCCGGACGTCCAACATAGTGTTGGGGTCGAAATCCAACTTATCTCTAACTTTCCTAACTTAAACGAATCTATCTGGAAAAACTGGCAGAAACAACCGCCGTATTGTTTTGGTGACTGCCACTCGGTTACCATGAATCGCGGGCTGCGAGTATACAATTTGGAAAGCACACGAGTCAAGTTTTCCAAATTGTATTTAAACGCCTTATTTGGAGCACGTACACAGATTCTGCACGTATATCAATTGCAGGCCTCCTGGCTATCAATCCGAGTCCGGTTCTGATTTTCCTTCTGGTTATGTTGTGCACCTGCCTCCCTCTCCTCCCTTGTGCACTTGCTGATATTAGACATCAGTAGAAGTTCTTCTTGCTGCAATTCTTCATCTCCACGTGCCAAGCTTGCCTTCCCTTCCAATCTGATCATACAAATATGCAAAGACTTAGGCAGTATAAAATTCTGATTAACTCAAATGTCAGATTCAACTAAGAGTGAATTCACCTGTTGTTCAAGTAGTTTTGCACGTGCTCTTGTACTTGGTCCAATTCTGATTTCGTTGGACTTGTCTTGTGTAATATCATCTTTATTTGAAAATGATGGTAAAGGAGTAGGGATGTCCTCATCAGTCAACCTTGTGTCCAATGGTGGGTACTTGAGGTCCTGTTGAAGTGAACATGGGGATGATCGTGGGATGCTCCGCATCAAGTGGCATATTGTATATTTCTTCCAAGGCTTCACACACTCATTATGGTGGCTTCAAAGTCCTGAAATCATCACTTGTAACTCCGTTCTTGTTTCCCTTGCGCATGACATCATCTCCTTGCTTGATCTTGCTCCAATATTCATCCTTCTTGTCCAAGCTAGGCCCTTCATTTGTAAGCAAGACAAATGTATCCAATTTAGGCAGCATCATGTTCTCATGAACATTAGAATCATTACCAAGAAATGAAAGTACCTGGTAATTTAATTGGCGTGCGCGAGCTCTAGTAATTGGTCATGTATATGTATCAGTTGGGGCTGTGGGTGTAACCTTGTTAGTAATGTCCTCATCATGTCCTTTCCCTGCAAGAGAACTTAATTCTTCTTAACCACCCACATCTTTAGGGGTGGCTTAGAAGCAATAAGTCTAAGTGCAAGATTTGTGAATTTTGGCTTAGGAGCCCTAGCAAATAGTTTTGTAGGAGATGAATTATACTCATATGAATATGTAGAGAAGTTCTTTGTCTTATGAACAAAGTGATTATATGAAATATGCTCATATTCATGAGTCTGATGACTATCTCCCTGCAAAACATTTGCATTAGAGTGCCCCAATGTGGTCCTTTGTATGTATGAAGTCTTTGGACCATATGAAGCCTTTGGTCTGGGGTTAATGTTCTTTCCTGGTGGTGTCATGATGACATTCACTGGAAGCTTTTCGATAAGACTTCTCGGAACCCAGATATTCTGCATAGGTGATCCATTCCAGCAGTTAGTTCCAATGAACCTAGCAAACACTTTACTGTTCTTGATCCTTGAATTGTTTATAGTTTGAGTCAAATGACTCGTCAATGACAACAGGGTTAGCACAAGTGAAGCTAGATAAAGTGGATGGATCTACTGGCGGACCCTTTGCAGCAGCCCATGTGATTTTGGGATACTGCTCAGGCTTCTAGTAAGAACCATCAACATTCATCTTCCTTTCAAACCCAACACCCTCTTTCCTAGGGTTTCAATTCAGAATATGTTTCTTAAGAACATCGCACGGTGTCTGATGCCCTTTGAGGCTTTTGTACACACCTGTTTCAAGCAATGTCTTCAACCTAGCATTCTCATCAGCAATAGCATTGGTTTCCTCGGCAGAGGGGTTAGTTACTACATTAACAGTTGAATATATTGCAATTTCAGAAGCAGTAGAGCATTCAGCAACAGAGACAGTATTGTCACGCTCAAGACATTTTAGACAGGGTGGCACAAAGTCTTCCTGAGCGGAACTAATCTGTTGGGCGAGTAATGAATCATTTTCCTTTTAAAGATCATCATGAGACGCTCTAAGTTTCTCAAGGTCTTGCTTCCTTTGAAGATAATCATAGGAAAGCTTCTCATGAGTAGCTGAGAGAGTTTCATGACGACTTTCAAGTTCAGTGTACCTTACGTGAAGATTTTTTATGTCTTCAATTAAGGACTGAGTTCGATTCATTTCCGTGTCCAACAGATCATCGCTTTTTTCTAGTAACTTTTGAATATGTTCCATAGCATTTTGTTGTTCAGTTGCAATTTTAGCAAGAGTTTTATAGGTGGGTTTGGATTCACATTCAGAGTCATCTTCGCTGGAGGTCTGAAAGTAGGCATCACGTGAGTTTACCTATGCACCACGTGCCATGAAGCAGTAGGTAGGTGAAGAGTCGTCCTCGTCATTTGCTTTGGCGCCGATGGAGTGACCATTAGCGTCGGTGTTGAAGATGGACTTGGCGACAAATGCCGAGGCTAGAGCTAGGCTAGCCACGCCAAAATCAGATTCCTCCTCAGATTCCACCTCTGCCTCCTCAGAAGTAGACTCCTCCTCTGAATCCATTTCCTTGCCAATGAACGCACGAGCCTTGCCAGATGAGCTCTTCTTTTAAGATGAAGACTTGGAAGAAGACTTTGAAGATTTCCTCTTCTTCTGGTCGTCAGAGTCATATTCCTTGCTCTTCTTATTTTTCTTGGGTTGATTGTCCCACTGAAGACATTCATATATGTAGTGGCCAGGCATTTTGCACTTGTGGCATGTTCTCTTCTTGTAGTCACGAGAGGAAGCCTCATCGTTTCTTGAGCTGGATCTTGAAGACTTTCCGAAGTTTTTCTTCCTTGATATCCTTTGAAACTTCTTCACAAGCATAGCTAGTTCTCTGCCAATGTCTTCAGGATCATCAAAGCAGCTGTCAGAGTCTTCTTCAGATGAGGACACGGCTTTAGCCTTCAACGCTCTGGATCGACCATAGTTCGGGCCATAGATATCTCTCTTCTCAGATAGCTGGAACTCATGTGTGTTGAGCCTCTCAAGTATGTCAGATGGATCAAGACTTTTGAAGTCAGTTCGTTCGTGAACCATCAATGCCAAGGTGTCAAACAAACTGTCAAGAGACCTCAATAGCTTCTTCACAACTTCATGCTTGGTGATTTCAGTGGAGCCAAGAGCATGAAGCTCATTGGTGATATCAGTGAGGCGATCAAATGTAAGCTAGACATTTTCATTGTCATTTCTCTTAAAGCGATTGAACAGATTGCGAAGAATGTCAATCCTTGAGTCTCTTTGTGTTGAGACGACTTCATTAACCTTGGACAGCTAGTCCCATACTAGCTTGGCTGAATCGAGTGCACTCACACGTCCATACTGTCCTTTGGTCAGATGACCACATATGAAGTTCTTGGCGGTTGAGTCCAGTTGAGAAAATTTCTTGACATCACCAGGGGTGAAAACTTCACCAGCCTTGGGAACACCGTACTTGACGACATACCAGAGGTCATTGTCAATAGCTTCAAGATGCATGCGCATCTTATTCTTCTAGTAGGGGTAATCAGTCCCATCGAAGACAGGCACGACGTCTTTCGGCCCATATGAGGCCTTTCGTATCTTTAGGCCCTTTAGTGGCCCACGATGTCTGATGCGGAGCCTCCCAAGGTCATCCCCATGGACCCTCCATCGCCTCACCATGTGCCCCAAGGACCAATGACACGTGCTCGTGCTAGAGCTCTCGAGACCGAGGTGACATCTCTCCTAGTCCAACTTCCATATGAATCTTGCGAGACATGACTACTACCTCAAACGGATGTGTTTTGTGTGCTCAGGTGTGAAGAAGACCCCATCGGAGACGCTCGTCAAGACGGACAAGTCCCCAAGCTCACGGACGAAGCTTTGCATCGAGACAGGCTGAAGAAGGCTACAGGCCCCGGACGTCCGCCCCCCTGGCCCAGACATCCGCCCCCTGGGCGATCAGCCATAGAACAGCCCCAGCAGCCGAAGCTACAGGGCCCGGACATCCGGCCCGGCCAACCCCGGACATCCGGCCTCTTGCCCGGAAATCCGGACCCTCCTATCCAAAGAGCATCGGGACCAAGCCCCGGTAGCCCGGACATCCGGCCCCTCAGCCCGGACATCCGGCAACCTGCAAAGCCACGGACATCCGGCCCGACGCCCGGACGTCCGGCCCCTGATAGCCTGCGCGCATCTCTTCCGGGCCGTGACCCATGTACCCCTTCGCCCTATAGACTATATATATTCCTCCTCCTACTCCTTTTTAGGTTCAGCTTTGTGATAGCTCATCCAAAACCTTAGTGATTCCTCTCCTACGAGACCGCGGCCTCCTCGGAGAAGATCCACTGGATTCAAGACCTCCTTTACGGAGAAGAAAATCAAGACCTCCTCACGGAGATGACTACCGCCACTTGTATCATGCTTAGTTGATCGTGTATCGTGTATCGCACTTTGTGTACCCGGATCTAGCATTTGTGTGACCTAAACTTGTTGATTTGAGTGTTTTCTTCTTGCCCCCCTTGTGTTTCCCCTCGTGTACCACATATTCATACTCGGGATCCCTCCTTTCCGTGAAAGATCGGCCATCTAGGGTTCCACCCTACATCATTATGGTATCATGAGCATAGGTTGATCACGAATTTGGAGCCCCACACCTTGTTTTCTAGCTTGTTTTTGTTGTGTTCTTCCCAATTTCGAAAATTCCCCACCAAAAATAGCCCCAAATGTTTTTTGTGATCTGTTGATTTGACAAGATTTTGTTGAATTTGCTCCATGGATTTGCTGTGCCACGAGTGGATCTAGATTTTCCCCACCTTTTCTCCAATTTTGATCCGCAAAATCCGACGAATTTTGGCCCCGGAAGTCACCGTGTGCAAGGTGTTCATCATGGCCTCGGGAACCCCGGACATCCGGCCCGTGCCCCGGACATCCGGCCTGGCCCGGACATCCGGCCTCCCGCAGCCAAAAACCCCCCCATCCAGACCACCTTGCACTTAGTCCCACCATTTTCGTTCGTTATCCCACCAAACCTTTCGCATACCACCACCACTTCCGCAACCACCATGGCTTCACCGCTACGATTTTGACAATTTTGTCTCACTTTTCCTTGGATACTTCAGTTGTGGTTTCACCATTTCCTTGGATGTCTAGGCTACCTTGGAACGGAACGACTTCGACTACACCACCGCTCACCCTCGGCAAGGACGGTAACATTAACGACACCTTGTTCATTCTACCTTGCAATTGCATTGTCACCCTATAGACCATTTTTGCGTAGCTTTCCCTTCGAGACTAGCCATTTGAGTATTGCCGGGCCACGACACTTGTGCACATTAGTGATAGTCATAGATATTTCATACTACATCATCATATCTCCGTGTGACACAAGAGTGTCCCACATACACAATAGCTACCTTGATCCGAGAAGCATGCATAAGTGGCCAAAGAAAGAGCTCACAAGATTTTAAGCAAAAGAGCCACCCAAAGCTTATAAGCAAAAGGAAAATAGCATCATACACCTTGCATCAAAAGAGATCATACGAGATAGCAATACATCATCTTGTGCTCAAGCATCGGCACATCATACACTCATAGTATACTTGTGATAGAAAGTCGTTACGTTGTGCCTCTTATATGTTATGCACAAGTGCATATCCGCCTATTAAGCAATCGGTTAGCGTCTCTCTAGTGTTGTGCAACACGAGCATTTTCCGTGGATTCCACATTTTCGCTCACCCTTGGTTGCACAACCACATTTATCTATCTGTGCGTGTGTTCCGTGTGCTACTTCTTGCTTGTGATCTACTTGTTGCATGAGCAAATTGTGAACCATTTTCAACATCATTGAGTCACTTTCACAATTGCATTGAATTTGTGCCACCATCCTAACCAAGCTCCTCTCAAAGCTTTACTTGTGTAGGTGTGAGAATCGACAAGAAGTGGAACCAATAGTGCTATTTCCGGGTTACATTATTGAGTGATCATTGATCCATTTTCAACTTCGGTCAAGGTACAATTGGTATTGTCTTCTCCTTTCCCCCACTCACACTCTTGCTTGCAATGATGGATAGGCCAAGTACATCCTCGAACCCGCTCTTCGATGATCCTCAAGATCGAACAACTACGTCACCAAACTAAATCTCTTCGGCATCCAACGAGCTATGTATCAAGAAAGTGAAGCTATGCGCGAGCACATTGAGCAAGTCGCTGCCGACGCACGACAATTTGAAGTAAGAACAAGAGAGCAATTCGACATCATCAACTCCAACATGTCTACTCAATTCGATGAGCTACGGACTTTGATAGTCAGCTGACGTTCTTCTTCCACATCTTCTCAAAGACGAAGCCGCTCAAGTCGCCATACAGACTCCACAGAAGGATCAAGTACACCTACATCGATCACTCTTCATCAAGCCGCACGTCAAGAGTTCCCAAGAGCTATTTGAAGAGCAAGAAAGTTCCCAAGAGCTATTTGAAGAGCAAGAAAGTTCCCAAGAGCTATTTGAAGAGCAAGAAATCGACATCGTCAAAACCAAGCTACACTTGAACAAGCGCAAGAACGGCAACGACTACGCCAACAACAACAAGAGCGAGCACGTCGACACCAAGAAGAACAAGATGCCGAGGCTGTCTTGGATATTTTGAGTTGTGGTTTTCTCCGTTTCCGTTTGTGTTCCGGCTATCTCGGAGCAGAACGACATTGACAAGACCACCTCTCAACCTCGTCAAGGACGGTAACATCAACGACACCTCGTTTACTACCTTCAATTGCATTGATAGACCCCCGTCGACCATTTTGTGTAGATTTCCCACCGAGACAAGCCATTTGAGTATTGCAGGGCCACGACACTTGTGCACATTAGTGATAGTCATAGACATTGCATACTACATCGTCATATCTCCGTGTGACACAAGAGTGTTCTGCATACACAGTAGCTACCTTGATCCGAGAAGCATGCATAAGTGACCAAAGAAAGAGCTCACAAGCTTTTAAGCAAAAGAGCCATCCAAAGCTTATAAGCAAAAGCACAGTAGCATCAAACGCCTTGCATCAAAAGAGATCATATGAGATAGCAATACTTCATCTTGTGCTAAAGCATTGGCACATCATACACTCATAGCATACTTGTGATAGGAAGTCATTACATTGCTCTTATAGGTCGTGCACAAGTGCGTATCCGCCTATTAAGCAATCGGTTAGCGTCTGTCTAGCGTTGTGCAAAACGAGCATTTTCCGTGGATTCCACATTTTCGCTCACTTTTGGTTGCACAACCACATTTATCTATCCGTGCGTGTGTTCCGTGTGCTACCTTTTGCTTGCAATCTTCTTGTTGCATGAGCCAATTGTGAATCATTTTCAACATCATTGAATCTTACTCACTTTTTGCATTGAATTTTGCCACCATCCTAACCAAGCTCCTATAAAAGCTTTACTTGTGTAGGTGTGAGAATCTACAAGACTTGGTACCAATAGTGCTATTTCCGGGTTACATTATTGAATGATCATTGATCCATTGTCAACTTCGGTCAATGTACATTTGGTATTGTCTTCTCCTTTCTCCCACTCACATACTTGCTTGTGACAATGGATAGGTCAAGTACATCTACGAACCCGCTCTTCGATGATCCTCAAGAATTGAACAACTACGTCACCAAACCACATCTCTTCGGTGTCCGACGAGCTCTACATCAAGAAAGTGAAGTTATGCGTGAGCACATTGAGCTAGTCGCCGCCGACGCGCGACAATTCGAAGCAAGAACAAGAGAGCAATTCGACATCATCAGCACCAACATGGCTACTCAATCCGATGTGCTACAAACATTGATAGTCAACCGATGTTCTTCTACAACATCTTCTCAAAGACGAAGCCGCTCAAGTCCCCAAATCGACTCCGCGGACGGCTCAAGTACACCTACATCAAACACTCTTCGACAAGCCGCACGTCAAGCTCGACATGACAACCGGAATACACTTCATGACAAGGACTCCCAAGACTTACCCGAGGAGCAAGAAAGTCGACATCGTCAAAACCAAGCTACACTTGAGCAAGCACAAGAACGACAAAGACTACGCCAACAACAACAAGAGCGCGCACGCCAATACCAAGAAGAACAAGATGCCGAAGCTCATCGTCAAGCACAACACGGCCGAGAAGCTCAAGCTCTTGAGGCGCAACGAGCATTACGTGATGCACATCGTAATGTGGCAACTCGCAATCGACACACTCGTCAAGAAGAGGATTTCCTTCATGATGAGATGCAAGAGAGGCGCCACCAAGCACGGATGCAACAAGAAGTTCCTCCTCGAGCGCGATAGGAGCAACAACCTCAACAAGAACCACAAGCTCGGCAAGTACACAATGACAATGGAGATCTACTTCGACAATAGCAACATGAGGTTGACAACCGTCCATATTAAGAACGCCCTAACAATTGGCAAGCAAACAATGACGAGAATCGCTACGGCAAGCTTAAATTCACCATGCCAAAGTTTTCCGGAAGCATTGATCTCGAAGACTACCTCTCATGGGCATTGAAATTTGATAAAATCTTCCGCCTCCACAACTTTTATGAAGAGAAGAAAATCGCTATGGCCTCCCTTGAGTTCCAAGACTATGTTCTCATTTGGTGGGAGCAAATCATTGAGAGAAGAGAAGAAAAAGGTGAACCTCCCATCACTACTTGGGCTCAAATGAAGGAAGTTATAAGAGCATGCTTCGTGCCAACAAACTACAACCGTGAGTTGTTCAAGAAGCTACAACTTCTCAAGCAAGGTACCAAGTCCATTGAAGAGTACTACAAGGAGATGGAGATTGCCATGATACGAGTAAACATCACGGAAGATGAAGAACAAACGATGGGGAGATTCTTGAATGGACTCAACTATCCTATCAAGAAGATTGCGGACTGTCAACCATACACCAATCTCCTCGAGCTAGTACATCAAGCCACAAAAGCGGAGCGACAAGTTCAAGAGGACTACAAGTACTCCAAGTTCACCTCCAAGAACTTCGGCTCCTACAACCAAGCTTCAACGACTTCGGCTCCTCTTACTTCTACAAACCCATCTACAAACTTTGGTGACAAGTCCAACTACACGAATGCGACTACATCAAGTCGGCCACCTTCTACAAACAACTTCAAGCCAAGAACTTCATCATCTACAACTCCAACCGAGGACAACTCCAAGACGAGCTCCATAAAATGCTTCAAGTGCCAAGGGCAAGGCCACAAGTCATTCGAGTGGAAGACCGTTCGTACCATGATCATCAATGATGACAGATCTTATGACTCAATGAGCGATGATGAGATGGAAGCACTTGAACATGTAGCTATGCGTCGCCAAGTGAATGAAGATGAAGACCATCAAGTGTTTTGGGACAGTGACTCGAGCCCCAATCTCGTTGTCTCCAAGGTCTTGACACTCCAACATCAACAAGATGACGACCAACGATATGACATTTTCCATACCAAGGCCGGCATCAATGGACGCTCCATCAAGGTTATCATATATGGAGGAAGTTGTCACAACTTGGAAAGCCAAGAGCTATGCGACAAACTACAATTGGTGAAGTCCAAGCACCCTCATCCCTACAAGATCCAATGTCTTAGCGACGCCGGAATTCTTCGAGTCGAGCATACCATGCAAGTCTCCTTCAAGATAGGCGCCTACGAGGACACACTTTAGTGTGATGTGGTCCCAATGTCTATGTGCCACCTTCTACTTGGACGACTATGGCAATACGATCATGGAGTCACACACAATGGATGGACCAACCACTATAGCTTCAAGATGAAGGGCGGGGAATTCGTGCTACGTCCAATGTCTCCAAGTCAAGTAGCCGCCGACAAACACTTACCTACCAACCATCATGCAGAGAATGGTGAGAGAGTGAGCCACCAAAAGGAGAGCGAGAGCCACAAGCCAAATATGAGCGACTCCACGATGAGTGACAAGAAACAACTAGTGCTATTCGCCACCAAAAGTGAGATGAGAGAAGTGTGTGAGAACCCCTTGAGTGTCTTTCACCTTGTGCTTTTATGCAAAGGGGAGGCCAAACCTAATAACACTTCACCACCTCCACCTTTAGTGTTGTCTCAATTGTTGCAGGAATTTTCGGACGTCTTTCCCGATGAGCTACCTCCGGGTCTATCTCCACGCGGAATCGAACACCGCATCGACCTCATACCCGGCGCACCACTTCCGAACAAGGCTCCTTACCGCGTCAACCCTGAGGAAACCAAGGAGATACAACGGCAAGTATAACAACTCATTAACAAAGGTCATGAATCTCATGGAGGACTCATGGGACACTTTGGTCGCGATAAGACATTTTCTACGCTCTCCAAGAACTATTTTTGGCCCAAGATGCTACGTGACGTCTCACGCCTCACCAACCGATGCTCAACATGTCGCAAAGCTAAGTCAAAAGCTCAATCTCATGGTCTTTACATGCCACTTCCTATTCCATTCCATCCATGGGAAGACATAATCATGGACTTTGTACTTGGATTGCCTAGGACTCAAAATGGAAAAGACTACGTGTTTGTTGTCGTGGATACATTCTCTAAAATGGCTCATTTCATTCCTTGTAACAAGATCAACGATGCTTCACATGTAGCAAATCTCTTTTGTAGGGAAATCATTCATTTACATGGAGTGCCCAAGACGATCGTGTCGGACCGGGACGTCAAGTTCTTGAGCTACTTTTGGAAGACTCTATGCGCCAAACTCGGCATCAAGATCCTCTTCTCTTCGGCATATCATCCACAAAACGATGGCCAAACGGAGGTGAAAAACCGCACACTTTCGACGCTTCTTCACGTCTTGATCAGGAAGAACATCAGGGAATGGGAGCAATGCTTGCCCATCGCCGAGTACGCCTACAACCGCGCAAGACATTTGATTACCGGCAAGTCCCCTTTCGAGATCGTCTACGGCTTCAACCTGTTGTCTCCATTGGACATCCTACCTCTACCTCTACAAGAACACATCAACTTGGACGCAAGTGCTCGAGCAAGCTATCTCAATAAGTTGCATGAACATACAAGGGCAACGATCGACAGGCAAGTACATCGACTAGCGTCCAAGCTCAACGCCAACAAGAAGCCTATGGTGTTCCAACCGGGAGATCTCGTATGGCTACATCTTCGCAAGGACTATTTCCCCAATGAACGCAAGTCCAAACTTCTACCTAGGGCCGACGGACCCTTCAAGGTGCTAGCACGCTACAACAACAATGTATACAAGCTCGACCTTCCACGCGACAAGTACAACGTGAGCGATGTATTCAACGTCAAGGATCTCTCTACTTTCCATGGTGATGAAGATTTCGATCCGAGGTCGGATCTTTCCCAAGGGAGGGGAGATGATGCGGAGCATCCCAAGGTCATCCCCATGGACCTACCATCGTCTCACCAAGTGCCAAGTGGAACCATGACACATGCTCGAGCACGAGCACTCGAGACCGAGGTGACTTCACTCCTCTCTCTACGTCACTTTGATTCACACGTGACATGGCTGCTACCCTCATTAGAGACTCTTTGCATACTCAGGCACCTCGGGAGCAACCATGGAGAAGTCATGGAACAAGAAGGATCGAAGGAGGAAGAAGGAGGAGAGAAACAACCGAGATTCAGCCTGCCCGGACGATCCGGACGATGTCCAGAACGATCCGGCCGAAGCCCGGATGATCCGGACAAACGTCCGGACGATCCGGCAAATGTGCCCGAAGACACCCGAAGCTCCACGCCGAAGCCGGATCATCCGGTACCCGGCCCGGATCATCCGAACGCACCCTGACATCTGGACGAAGACCTGGACATCCGGGCCATCCGCGGCAAATCAGGCCTGTCCGGATCATCCGGGCGCCACCCCGGATCATCTGGACCCCCGAAGCCCGGATCATCCGGACCCCCGAAGCCCGGATCATCCGGACAATGCCTGCGTGCATGATGTTGGGCCGAGGCCCATGTACCCCTTCGCCCCTCCTAGCCTATATATACCACTCTAACTAAACTATCTAGGGTTAGCTTTGTGTTAGCTCATACAAAACCTTAGCGGTTCCTCTCCTACGAGACCGCGGCCTCTTCGGAGAAGATCCACCGGATTCAAGACCTCCTATACGGAGAAGAACATCAAGACCTCCTCACGGAGATGACTACCGCTACTTGTATCGTCCATAGTTGATCGTGTATCGTGTATCGCACTTTGTGTACCCGGACCTAGCATTCGTGTGACCTAAGTCTGTTGATTTGAGTGTTTTCTCCTTGTCCCTCTTGTGTTTTTCCTCGTGCCCCTCGTGTTCTTCCTCGGGATCCCTCCTTTTCGTGAAAGATCGGCCACGTAGGGTTCCACCCTACATCACTAGTGGTACCGGCATAGGTGGCGTGCTAATGCAAGAGAAACGCCCAATTGCGTACTTTAGCAAGAAGCTATCTAGAGTGCAACTTAACTACCACATATATGATAAAGAGCTATATGCCTTGGTGAGAGTTTTTCGTGTTTGGGAACATTATCTTAGACCTCATGAATTCATTCTTCATACAGACCGTGAAACTCTCAAGTATCTCAACGGTCAAACTAAGTTAAACAAGCATCATGCTAAATGGAGTGAGCTCATTGAGTCTTTTCCCTATGTCATCAAGTACATCAAAGGCAAAGAAAATGTTGTGGCGGATGTGCTTTCCCGCAAATGCATGCTTGTTACACAACTTGAGTTGAATGTTATTCGCTTTGAGCACATCAAAAATTTATATGAGCATGATCCTTTCTTTGCACATCCTTATGCTAAGTGTTTGATTCACACTTCTTGGGAATGCTACTACATAAAGGATGGATAACTTATGAGAGCTAACAAACTTTGCATTCCCGAGTCTTCGCTTCGTTTGCTCCTTTTGCAGGAATCTCATGGAGGAGGACTCATGGGACACTTTGGACGCGACAAGACATTTGCTACGCTCTCAAAGAACTACTTTTGGCCCGAGATGCTCCGTGACATCTCCCACCTCACCAACCGATGCTCTACATGTCGCAAAGCTAAGTCAAAAGCTCAATCTCATGGTCTTTACATGCCACTTCCTATTCCATATCATCCATGGGAAGACATAAGCCTCGACTTTGTACTTGGATTGCCTAGGACTCAAAATGGAAAGGATTCCGTGTTTGTTGTTGTGGATAGATTTTCTAAAACGGCTCATTTTATTCCTTGTAACAAGATCGACGATGCTTCACATGTGGAAAATCTCTTTTGTAGGGAAATCATTCGTCTACATGGAGTGCCCAAGACTATTGTGTCGGATCGGGACGTCTAGTTCTTGAGCTACTTTTGTAAGATTCTATGCGCCAAACTCGGCATCAAGCTCCTCTTCTCTTCGGCATATCATCCACAAACCGACGGCCAAACGGAGGTGACGAACCGTACACCTTCGACGCTTCTTCGCGTGTTGATAAAGAAGAACATCAAGGAATGGGAGCAATGCTTGCCCATCACCGAGTACGCCTACAACCGCGCAAGACATTCGACTACCGGCAAGTCCCCCTTCGAGGTCGTCTACGGCTTCAACCCATTGTCCCCATTGGATTTCCTACCTCTACCTCTACAAGAGCGCATCAACATGGACGCAAGTGCACGAGCAAGCTATCTCAAGAAGGTGCATGAAGACACAAGGGCAACGATCGAGCGACAAGTCCATTGCCTGACCACCAAGCTCAACGTCAACAAGGCACAAATGGTGTTCCTACCGGGAGATCTTGTTTGGCTTCATCTTCGCAAGGACCGCTTCCCAAACGAGCGCAAGTCCAAACTACTACCTCGTGCCGACAGACCTTTCAAGGTGCTAGCATGCTACAACAACAATGCATAAAAGATCGATATTCCTCGCGACAAGTACAACGTGTGCGATGCCTTCAACGTCAATGATCTCTTCCCTTTCCATGGTGATGAAGATTTCGATCCTATGTCGGATCTTTCCCAAGGGAGGGGAGATGATGCGGAGCATCGCAAGGTCATCCCCATGGACCCTCCATCGCCTCACCAAGTGCCCCAAGGACCAATGACACGTGCTCGTTCTAGAGCTCTCGAGACCGAGGTGACATCTCTCCTAGTCCAATTTCTGTATGAATCTTGCGAGACATGCCTACTACCTCAGACGGATGTGTTTTGTGTGCTCAGGTGTGAAGAAGACCCCATCGGAGCGGCTCGTGAAGATGGACAAGTCCCCAAGCTCACGGACGAGGCTTTGCATCGAGAGAGGTTGAAGAAGGCTACAGGCCTCGGAAATCCGGCCCCTGGCCTGGACATTCGGCCACTGGGCGATCTGCCACAGAACAGCCCCAACAGGTGAAGCTACAAGGCCCGGACATCCGGCCTCTTCCCCGGAAATCTAGAACCTCCTCTCCAGATAGCATCGGGACCGAGCCCCGGCAGCCCGGACATCCGGCCCCTCAGCCCGGGCATTCGGCGACCAGCGAAGCCCCGGACATCCGGCCCGACGCCCGGACGTCCGGCCCCCTGATAGCCTGCACGCATCTCTTCCGGGCCGTGACCCATGTACCCCTTCGCCCCGTAGACTATATATATTCCTCCTCCTACATCTTTTTAGGGTCAGCTTTGTGATAGCTCATCCGAAACCTTAGTGGTTCCTCTCCTATGAGACCGCAGCCTCCTCAGAGAAGATCCACCGGATTGAAGACCTCCTTTATGGAGAAGAACATCAAGACCTCCTCACGGAGTTTACTACCGCCACTTGTATCGTCCTTAGTTGATCGTGTATCGTGTATCACACTTTGTGTACCCGGATCTAGCATTTGTGTGACCTAAACTTGTTGATTTGAGTGTTTTCTTCTTGTCCCCTTTGTGTTTCCCCTCATGTACCACGTGTTCATCCTCGGGATCCCTCCTTTTCGTGAAAGATCGGCCATCTAGGGTTCCACCCTACACCAGTGTCTCTGGCCCATAATGAATAGTAAATTTCTTTGTACCCATTAACGCCTCAGGATTCATATGGGCTGTTTCCAGCCCGTTTTAGCTTTCGGCCTACTGAAGGCCCATATGTTCTTGGGCTCCTTTCCGGCCCTGGATTACTTCCGGCCAATTACTGTCCTATTCCCCTAATGGGCTAAATTTGGCCCGTGGTTAGAATCGGCCCGTTTGCGGCTTGTTAACCCATTGCGCGGTTTCCAGCTCGTCCTATATGATGGCCCATTAACGACCCGTTATGCCTGTGACATAATTAAGACTTTGCTATCTTCCGGCCTGTTAACGGCCCGTTACGGTGCTGGCCCGATTCCCATTACGCCTGTTTATAGCCCATGTGGACCCATTACGGCTAGAGGCCCATCGATTCTATGTTCTGTTGGAGGCCCATTTATCCAACGACACGTTGAAGGCCCATGGATCCTAGGGCCTGTTGCAGGCTCAAGGTTACCACGGTCCGTATATGGCCCATGGTAGTTGCGGCCACTAGCAGACCAGGGAAAAAGAAGAACAGGAAATAAATAAGCCCGAGACTAATGCTAGGCTATTAAGGCAATTGCACAGATTACATAAACTGGGCATCAAAGTTCGCCACCAGTGCAAATATAGGGAACACCCTACACTATACAAAAATGGCATGTTGTTTTCTTCAGCCGGTGGCTGCACGTTAAGAAGAAATTTTGTATCACAACAAAACAAATTACAACCATAAAACAAAAGGAAGGTTGGCATAAAAGTTAACAGTCTGGCAGATAAATGCGCCACCAGAAGTTCAGAAGCTCAGTTCATTTGACATGGCTCTTATGTTTTCATGCTCTACTATCCGATGGAGCACCATAACCTTCGCCTTCATTTCTCCTAGGTTCCAGAACAACATAGCAAATGTCTGATAGTCTAGTTTCAAAACCATGCACATCTTGACGACATCGAACAATGTCTCTCGTTGTTTCACAAAGCGTCTCCGTTAGGGAATGGACTTGTGTCTGGAGTGCAGATATAACATTGTTTTGAGCTTGCATATCTTGATCATGAGGTAGTTTGGACGAGATTACCTTAACAACCAACCCAGTATTACGCAGGAACGTGCTTTTGGTACTGTTAGTGGACATGTACAGACCCACTGCAGCAAGAGGTGACATTGCGGTTATAGTTGCTATAAGTGCATCTAGTGCCCCTAGTTGGTTTTGGAGTATTGACGACAAACGTGGTTGAGGGACTAACGTGTTTGTGAGAATTGTAGGATAACACGGGCAATAGTTCCTCATTGATTCTGTTTACCTTCCAGAGATGACCCCTAAAAATGTATGAAGACATTGAAGACAATGGTGGCTCGTGAAGACATTCACGTGAAGATAATGACCTATGAAGACATTCATTGAAGACTATAGAATACGAAGACATAGTTTCTTTCATAGTTCTTTTTTTCTTTATTGAGTCAAAGGAACCACCGTACTATTAAGTGGGGTCCAAGCGAACATAGTCAGTTGACTGAAGTGATGCTCAACCAAAAGCCTATGTCTTCAAATGAAGACAATGAGAGCAAATCTTATACAGAGTTGGATAAGCCATCTTTCTTTCTGCTCAAGCAAAGTTGCCGCATGTGTTCATAATCCGACCGTTGGACACGTGTCAGTTCCTTAGTGACCAAGGGTCATTTTGGGCATATCATGTCGGGTTGCCTCCTGGCTATAAATAGCCCACCCCCTACACCATAAATTGGTGGCTGCTCAGAGTTAGTGCACAACTTTTGTCGTTTGAGAGCAACCCACCTCCGAAGCCTTTGAGAGAAGAGATCCTTGCGAGGACAAAGCCCAAAACACCCAGAACCAAAGAGTGTTAGGCATCACTGAAGTCTTTCTGTCTGTGTGACCTTAAGACTTGTTACACTTGAGGACTGTGCATCCTCCAGCCGGTTAGGCGTCGCATTCTGAGCATCCAAGAGTCATTGTGGATCGCGGGTGAACGAAGTATGTGAAGGTCCAGAAGTCTACTTTCAAGACTTACCAGAGTGATTGGGCAAGGACTCGGTGTCCTTAGCTCAAGGGGAATACGGTGAAGATGCGGTCTTCAGAGTTCAATCTCAGCCTCCCTAACCAGACGTACAGTTGTCACAACAGTTGGAACTGGTCTACCAAATTCCCTGCGTCTCCAAGCTAGCGGTTCTATCTTCCAACTCATTTACATTTCAATCTGTCTTCGTGAAGTCATTGCTTGTTTGTCTGATCTATTTGAATTCACTGTGTGAAGACTGTCACCTGTTTAGCTTCATTTATATCGTCCATCTTGATCTAGCTATCAATAGTCTTCATGTTATCTCTGATGCTTACTTGACTATTGTGTGCCTGGAATCGTTTATCTTCCGCTGCTTATCATATAGGTTCATTTTATCCGTTTGCCTTCAAAAGATATCGTGTTTTGAAGACTTCCATAAAAATTGCCTATTCACCCCCTCTAGTTGATAACTTGCACTTTCACTTGGTATCAGAGCAAGGTGCTCCCTTTTTCTAGAGTTTTAGTTATGTCGACTGCAGGGATGATCAAAGTCTCTGCTGCGTGCGGGCTATACATGGGTCGAAAGTGAAATGGGCTGGTGTTTTATTCGACAGCCCACATGACGTTGTTGGGTCGATTTTGGGAAGGCCCTAACGGGCTGTGAGTTACCGAGCCCTAAAACAGGCTCTATGCGAACAAACCGTTAACAGGCTTGTCATGCGCTGGCCCACTAACTTTTGACCAAGTCAAACGGGCCAGCCTTTGTAAGCTAATGGGCCTGTGTTGGGCTGTCGCACGTGTCCGCATATCATAGGCGGCGATCTGACCCAATGACGAGCTGACACGTGTTTCCTTCGGCCAATAAGAATTTTATGCGTGGAAAATCCCCATTGGTCTGGGCTATTAACGGGTTATCGTATCAAAAACTGGACCTGATAGCTTAACGGCAACCCGTTACGATGGATGCCACATGTCGGTTACCCTTGATGAAAGGACTTCCATGACATGTCATTTATCGTCATGGAAGTGAACACTTCCATGAGGATAATTTTGGTATTGTCATGGAACACTTCTATGACAGCACAGGTATGACTATCTTGATTCTGTCATAAAAGCGTCATGGATGTACATACATGACAAAAAACGTGACCTATTGTGACAAACACGTATGATCACGGAAGTGGTTTTTTGTAGTGTCCCTAACCCCTCCGCTATTCGGTCTGTCTCTAACTACAACGTGACCCCCTCGCTCTCCTCTTCCGAGTCCCTTCCTCACCTCGCGGGACTGAGCTAAAAATCGAGCGCAGCGACCCCGGTGAGCTTCGCCATTCTGAGCAGTGCCGACGTCAAATTCTCCCGCCTTGATAAGCCTCGACCCTCACCGAGACTTCCTATGTATTCGCAGAGACCTCATGCACTAGGGTTTGAGAGGAGATGGTGCTGGTGAAGATGTTGATGGAGATTGACCCCCTCCCGATGAGAGGATCGATGGTGATGATTTCCCCCTCCCGGAGGGATGTTTCCTTGGCAGAACAGATCCGCCGGAGCCCTAGATTGGTTCCGCCAAGGTTCCGCCTCGAGACGGCGGCGCTTCGTCCTGAAAGCTTCCTTCTTATTATTTTCCAGGGCAGAAGACACCTTATACTAGAAGATGGGCATCGAGGGGCTGCCAGGTTGCCCATGAGGAAGGGGGGCGCGCCCAGGGGGTAGGGCGCCCCTCACCCTCGTAGACGGTGGGTGGCACCCCTCTGGTGCTTTCTTCGCCCAATATTTTTAATATATTCCAAAACTGACTTTTGTGGAATTTCAGGACTTTTTGAGTTGTGCAGAATAGGTCTCTAATATTTGCTCCTTTTCCAGCCCAGAATTCCAGCTGCCGGCATTCTCCCTCTTCATGTAATCCTTGTAAAATAAGAGAGAGAAAAGGCATAAGTATTGTGACATAATGTGTAATAACAGCCCATAATACAATAAATATCGATATAAGAGCATGATGCAAAATGGACGTATCAATTCCCCCAAGCTTAGACCTCGCTTGTCCTTAAGCGGAAGCCGATAAAAAAAATATGTCCACGTGATTAGAGATAGAGGTGTCGATAAAATAAAATACGGACATGAGGGCATCATGATCATTCTTATAACAGCAACATATATATTGTCATATGATTTCTTATGCTAAAGTAACAATCTATTCACAACGTCAAGTATGAATCAGAAACTTCATTGAAAACTAACAAATTATGATCTCGGTCATTGAAGTAATTGCAATTTATCATAACATCGGAAAGAGTCAATAATAGAGCTTTTTAGCAAGTCCACATACTCAACTATCATTTAGTTTTTCACAATTGCTAACACTCATGCAATACTTATGGGTATGGAGTTTTAATTGGACACAGATAAAGATAGGGGCTTATAGTTTTGCCTCCCAACCTTTTACCTCAAGGGTAATGTCCACAATAATGCTTTATGCAAACTCACGTCCAATTGGATATATATATCAGGATCTTTCCAACACATAGTGCTTGCCAATGGATAAAGTGTAAAAAAAGAAGGATGAAGATCACCATGACTCTTGTATAAGGTATAAGACAAAAAATATATAAGATAGGCCCTTCGCAGAGGGAACTAGAGGTTGTCATGTGATTTTATGGTTGGATGTAATAAATCTTACTGCAAAAGAACGTCACTTTATCTTGCCACTTGTCATAGGGACATTTATTATGTAGTCCGTCACTTTTATTACTTCCATATCACAAGATCGTATAAAACTTATTTTCTCCACACTAATAGATCATACATATTTAGAGAGCAATTTTTATTGCTTGCAACAATGACAACTTACTGGAAAGATCTTACTCAATCATAGGTAGATATGGTGGACTCTCATGGCAAAACTGGGTTTAAGGATATTCGGAAGCACAAGTAGTATCTCTACTTGGTGCAAGGAGTTTGGCTAGCATGAGGGGGAAAGGCAAACTCAACATGTTGGACGATCCATGACAATATACTTTGTTTTGGATATAAGAAAACCTAACCCATTACATTGTCTTCCTTGTCCAACATCAACTTTCTAGCATGTCATATTTTAATGAGTGCTCACAATCATAAAAGATGTCCAAGATAGTATATTTATATGTGAAAACCTCTCTTTATTTATTACTTCCTATTAATTGCAACGATGACAAAAACTATGTTTGTCAACTCTCAACAACTTTAATTCATCACACTCTTTATATGTGAAGTCATTACTTTCCATAAGATTGATCTCTTTAATTCTTTTTATTATTTCTTTTATCCCCTCATGATCATAGTGAGATAATCAAGCCCTTGACTCAAAACTAATCTTTATTATATATGGCTCACGGACTCGATCACATAGATAATGATCATAAAGCAAAGCTCACAACTAGATCATACTAAACCCTTTTTTATTATACCAAGATAAAATCAAAAGGATCGAACTAAGAAAAAGGTAAATATAGAAGTGTGATGATGATATGATACCGGGGCACTGATGTAGGGTGGAACCCTAGATGGCCGATCTTTCACGAAAAGGAGGGATCCCAAGGATGAACATGTGATACACAAGGGAAAAACACAAGAGTGGCAAGAAAGGAAACAGTCAAACCAACACGTTTAGGTCACACAAATGCTAGATCTGGGTACACAAAGTATGATACACGATACACGATCAACCAAGGACGATACAAGTAGCAGTAGTCATCTCCGTGAGGAGGTCTTGATGTTCTTCTCCGTGAAAGAGGTCTTGAATCCGGTGGATCTTCTCCGAAGAGGCCGCGGTCTCGTAGGAGAGGAACCACTAAGGTCTAGATGAGCTATCCCAAAGCTACCTCGGACGAAAGAAGTCAACGAGTATCTATTACATGGGGTGACACCGTCGGGTCGGACGCCTGCTAGGTCATCGGACGTTCGGTGGCTCCGCAGGGACCAGACGTTCGGTAATCCTCGGATTTCCGATATTTACGTTCTGTGGTCGGTGTCACAGACGTCCGGTGGCTTCCGGTTGTCTGATCGTCTGGGAGTCGCCAGTCGTCCGGTGAACGTCGGACGTCCGGGGCCTGGAAGTGCCCGGTCGTTTGGCAGAGGTCGGTCGTCCGGTGCTTGTAGCGTCTTCAGCCGCACTTCTTCTTGTTCCAAGCAATTTTCGATCCCACCGCCTTGTCCATTGTGCAGACCTGTCCCGTGGTCTTCATCCAAGTACCTGAGGATGCATAGAGTTTCTGATGAGGGTAGAAGCCATGTCCCATGCGACTCGAGAGGAAATAGATAAACGAGCGATGATGCAGGGTCAACCCGTTCTAGGCCGATCTTTCATGAAGAGGAGGGAAACCCACGATGAACACGAAGAACACAAAGGGGAATCAAGAGGGAAAACACTCAAGAACAAGTCCAATCACACATCCACTCGACAATCAAGGTACATGAACAACAATGGGAAAGATACAAGGTAAAGTTCATCACCGTGAGGAGGTCTTGAATCCGCGAAGGATCTTCCCGTTAGGGGTCTTGAATCCAAGGTGGATCTCCTCCATAGAGGGGCCGCAGTCTCTCCTAGGAGTAGAACCACTAAGATGAGCAAAGCTCTAGTCTAAAATGAGCTATCACATTTGCTAACCCTAAAATGGTGGAGGTGGAGGAGTATATATAGTCTAGGGCCACGAAGGGGTAAGTGATGGGCGAAACAGGTACATGGGCCTCGGCCCGATACGTTGCACGCAGGCAGGGTCGGATGATCCGGGTGGGGTTCCGGATGATCCGGGCGATGGCAGCCCGGATGATCCGGGAGCAGGTCTGGATGATTTGGCTTCACGGTGAAGCTTCGGGTGTCTTCGGCGAAGTTACCCGGATGATCCAGGGGACGGCCCGGATGATCCGGCTGGGCCCGGATGATCCGGACGGCGGTCCGGACGTCCGGCTTGGCTGCAGCAGCCGCTCCGTCTTCTTCTCCTTTATTCCATCTTCTCTTCCACGCTTTCCTCGCGGGTGGTGTAGTCGTTCCTTGGTGCTTGCACTCCTCCTTGACATTCGTGAAGCTCCAACAATACATATGCATGCTCACGCGTGGAGTGTCAAGTAGTATACCATCCTCGAAGGGGTCAAGTGAACACGTGTAAAGGAGAAGATTCACCTTTATGTATAAGAAGTAGAGGTCGCACGTGTCACTTGTCAAACGGACTCTTGCCATGGTGATGTCCATAGGATGCTCCGCATCATCCCCTCCCCCTTGGAAAAGATCCGACCTCGGATCGAAAACCAAATCACCATGGGAAAGACATGGTGTCGTCGTGTAGATGTGGACGATCACTAAGTACTCATCATCTTGAAGCTCTACATGGTCACTCTCCAATGTCGCACCGTCTAGTGATTCCTTCAAAAGGGGCAAGGAAAACAAACACTTGGAAAAACAAATGTGGTTAGCGTTAGTGCAAAACCAAGCATTCAAGAGGTGATTCACCCAAAAATTGTTGTCATGAAGCATAGCATAGGGTGTGACAAAGGGTTGTGGCATGGCAGGTAAGCACATCAATTGAGCACAATCAAGGTCATCATGGAAACAAGCATGTAAATGTGAGGTAGAGATGCACATATGTGTGACAAGATCATAAGCATCTACCTCGAAGTCATAGCAAGCATTCATAAAGCGCTCAATGAAAGGTCTATGGTAGGCATAAGAATCATTCACAACACCAAGTAAAATGAAGTGTCTAAACACATGGGTCAAGTGCAAGACAATCCAAGCATAATGTGCATAGGGTGTAGTGAAGATAGTATGGCACTAATCTTTCCCTAGTTCTTCTTAGTTTTATTTTTAGTTTCTTAGTTTCTTCTCTTTGGTGTTGGCCTGATTACCACTTGGAATATTCTTTGTACTTTGTTCTTCTTTTCAATAAAGAGCTCTTTATGCTGTGGGGGTTTAGCCCACAGTCCACGGTAAAAAAAAAGATAGTATGGCACTCAACACGATAGAAAGAGCAATTGTTCATCATGTGTGAGGCAAGCAAGCTAAGCATGTGACATGCAATGGGACATGGCATATGTGAAGAGATGACATTGTTGCAACCAAGCATATGATAGGGACAAATAATACACAAGTCGGATGCAACACACAAGGCATATATAGCAAGAGGCATGGTAATGTGGCAATGGCAAGTCGAAGAAAGATCTCTAGCATGTGTGCAAAGTGTCATGGTGTAACCAACACATCAAGTATAATCCACAATGTTCATGCTCATGGTTTTGGAGTTCTCGAAGGATATCACCTTGAAAGCATGTCCTTGTGCATCCTTCACAATGTCGAAGTACAAGCAAGTGCGATGTAGGAGCGTCGTAATAGAAAGTGGTTCGCTCTCAAGAGCTCGAATGGTCAACTCACGTGAAGTGGAAGTCAACACGAAGTCCAAGTATCCTACACATTCACACAACAAAACAAAGAACATATGCCCATGGTAGATAAACACATCATCCATCATGATGGTTCTCTTCTCTTGCACATAACCATTAGAAGCAAAAGTGCAGGAAACAATGGCTATATCTATGGCACTAGGCATATGGTGCAAAGAGGTAAGACAAGCATGGTTCACAAGAAATATGTTAAAATCTCCAAATAAATGCAAGAATGCTATGGGGGCAATCTCATTGGCAAGACTAAAATCATGGTTGCGCTCAATGCATGGACAATCATATAGCATGAGAGAGGCAACATGTGGATACATATGACAACAAGGCATATCAATCATGTCGTGCAAACTAGTGGATCGAAGATGCAACACACTAGATGAGTTCATAGCAATCATGTCATGTGAGCCAATAGTAGGCATAAGCAATGCACACGACATATCACAAGCACGATCTCATAGCATTCACAAGGTATCATCATAGGCATTTGGCACAAAGCAAACATGGCAATAATAAGCAATATCTCCACCAAGATTGCAAATACACATACAAGAATGAGAATCAATCATCATGTGTAATGCGTAGCATGGGTCACAAATGCATGGCAAAGGCATATAAATGAGCATATCATGCAAAGTGAACATGGCAAGAGGGGCATAAGAGATATAATGGACAATAACCCATAACCATGTGAGGGCCATGTAGAAGAGATGTGCGAAGTCTTTGCGCGAAGGTAGCCGTTGGAAGGATAATCCACGATATCCTAAGTCATCGTTGCTCTCTAGAGCTCTTTTCGTCAACTCGTGTGTTTGTGAAGTTGACGAGTATGCATGGGTACTTACACAAAAGAGACACAAGCCAAAGAAAGTGTGTGCGTGGTAAATGTACACATCATCCATGATGATGTGTATGTGCATGTGTGAGTTAGCACAAGATAAGCATCGCTCAAAGAAATTTGATGCGTGGTATAAGAACATGTCATCCATCATGAATGAATAGTTATTGTGTAAAGCATGATGTGGATGCAAATTGACCATGCAATTATATGGCACATCTATAGCATGTTCATTCATCGGGAGCATATTGTGCACACAAGCATGGGGATCATGCATGGATGGGATTGGTCAAAATCTCCTAAAATGTACGAGGAAACTATGGAGGTCTCCTCATGAGCAATATCGAAAGCATAATATGGAGAAGTGGAACAACATCCAAAACAATGCATATCCGAATCTAGGTAATCATGGCATGGCATATGATGGATATGATGCAAAGGAAGCATGTCAATATCTTCACAAGAAAAAAAATGCCAATAACCATGGGCTTGTCATCTATGCCATAAGTGCAAACTGGATTTATCTTAATGGCATATGCATAGTCACTATGATGAGATTGCAAATAGGACATATTATTGATCTCATGCATAGCATACGACAAGTCAAGCAGGATGTCAAACATGATGTGACCGAGAGAATTATCACAAGAAATCCTATGCAACATGCAATGACGACTAATAGACTCCACATGGCAATCATCAAACTCATCATAAATGGGTAAATCATCACATGGGGAAATCATACTAGCACGAAGCATGGCAATAGGTGTTTCAACATCATGCAAGCAATCAATGTTAACATAGTCCACTAGTGGGATGAGAGCATCACCTTCACCTTTGTTAAATTTTTCATTCCACTCATGTAGTGTAGGTGAGGTGGGAAAGACCAAATGGTGGTCATCATCTTCATCTTGATGGAACCATGTGGGGAGTGCATCATATTCCACCATGGCCATCATCTTGTCCATAGGAAGGACGAAGTCGTCGAGGATCGGCGCGTCATCATATATGGGACCTAGCACCAAATGAGAAGACACAATAGAGGTAGAGGTCAAGTCATTAGAGTTGAAAGTGGCCTCACATGACCTATCAACTATCTCACTCTCTCTATGTGGTGGTTCACTCACACCCTCAAAATAGGTGCACTCAATGTCGCATATGGTGGAGTCACTCATCTCACTCAAGTGGTGGGGGTTGTGGCTCTCCTCACATGGGAATTGGGGAAACTCGTCATATATGGGGCTAGTGGTGAACTTTCTCTCACTCTTAATATGGTGGCACAAGTCACTCAAGTCACCATACGTCGCCGTGGTCGAAGGGAAAATCCCATGCTCAACCATCTCGTCATCGTTGCCGTGGATGAAGGACGAAGATGGCACATCATCACTCTTGCCTCCAAGGATGGAAGCATCATCCTTGCTTGTGACCATGTCGGTCGCCTTCAAAACTTGGCATAGTCGTAGTCGTCGCCGCACCGTTTTGAAAAAGAGTCGAAGTAGACTCGGCATCATCAATGCCACAAAGAGGGATGGCGGTGAAGTCGAACGTGGGAGCGTCGTCTTGGAGCTCGTTGGGCTTGGACATCATGGTTGTACTAGCCTCATGCTCGCCGTCTTGGAGCTTGGTCTTTGAGAAGTGTGCTTGCGGTGGAGAAGCCTTGGCCTTCATGAGGTCTTGTTCCGCCTTGAGAGCACCAATGTAGTTGTCGTTGAGGGACTTGTAGTTCTCGAGGAAGATAGTCGTGTAGATGTCGTTGTGCAATCCCATCATGAAGTGGAGCTTCATCGAAATGGGGTCATCCACGCCGTCTCGTCGCAAGGCCATTTTCATCTCGTTGAAGTACTTGCCGATGGACTTGGATCGTTGTATAGTGTTCTCCAATTGGCGTAGAAGTTGTTCCGTGTAGGTAGGAGACACGAACTCTCGTCGCATAGCTTTCTTCATCTTGGGCCAATTCACGTTGAAGCTCGTCGAAGGTGTGTGAAGCCACCATGTTGACGCGTTGTCGTGGAAGTTTCTTGTGGCGCACTTCACTTGATCTTCGTAGGGAACTTGATGTAGCTTGAGGTAGTCGTCCATCTTGCACTCCCACTCGAGATACTCCTCGGGGTCTTGAGTCCCATAGAAAGGAATCTCGTGGTCGTTGTCGAGGTAGTAGTAGCTCGTGGAAGTCGCGCACTTGAGCTTGGGAAGCTTCTCTTGAGCATGATCTTGAGGTGCTTGTGGGCGAAGATGCCACATATCCAAAGGTGAAGATGCAGCATATCCAAAGGCGAAGATTCCTTGAAGTCGCTTGGCGAAGATGCCAAGGTACATGGTGAAATCGTTGTGCGGTTGTTGGTGTTGAGCTCGTGACCTTCTCGTTCTTGTAGTTGATGGTGTCGATGCCAATGAGATCTTGCCGAAGATGGTAGCTCGGAAGGATGTGCACTTGAGCATCTTCTCGAAGATGAGGGAGACCTCTTGCGGTTCTTGATGAGGGCTTTGAGCTCCTTCATTTGAGCATCCATGTTGGCGCACACGTGGTTCGTCATGACATCGAACTTGTCGTTGTTGTTGTAGACCGAAGTAGATGAAATGCTTTGCTTATCCATCACAAGACTTGTGCAAAGGTGAGTAGGACATGAGATAAACAATACCAAGTTACCTTTTCCCAATGTTGAGGATGTATCCCGTTTCACTCAATGTGAAATGAAATAATAGTGGAATGGTACCGGACTTGTTCACTCACACCTATCAAGTAAAGCTTATCGAGTGGCTTGGTTAGGATAAGTGGCACAAAAATTTGATGCAAAGTGTTAGCAAGAATCAATAAAGTTGAAAGAGATTCACAAATTCGCAAATGTAACAAGTAGACCAATAGCAATGAGTGGCACACGGAAACACATGCACGGATAGATAAATGTGGTTGTGCAACCAAGGAATTAGCACAAAATGTGGAATCCACGAAAACGCTCGTGTTGCACAAATCAAGAGAGACGCTAGCACGATTGCTCAATAGGCGGATACGACACTTGTGCACAACCTATAGGATGCAAAATGTATCAACTTTCTATCCCAAGTATGCTATGTATGTATGGTTCCCGTTGTTGATCCAAGATGATCGGATATGATATCATATGATGCGATGCTATGGCTCTTGCTTACAAGCTTCTTTGCTTTTCTCTTTTTGCTTAAAAGCTTTATTTTTTGTATATGGCCACGATGCACAAACCAAGATAGCAATTGTGTATATGCGGGAACAATCTTGTGACACAAGGGATGATATGATGATACCAAGATATGGTATGTATGCAATGGAAGGGAGGATTGCTAATGTGCATAAGTAACTTTGCCGGCAATACTCAAAGGCTAGTCTCGATAGGCAAGTGACGCAAAATGGGCTAGGGGTTAACAATGCAATTGAAAAGGGGATATACAATGATGTCGCCGAGGTTACCGTCCGAGTCGATGATGAGAGGCGGTGTTCTTGATGTAGACCCGTTCCTAATTAGCCGAAACACCTTAGGAAACGGAAAAACCACAACTCAAAATCTCAAGGACAAATGTCAAATGGTGGTAGCGGGAATGCGGTGGTGGTTATGCGCTCGGCAAAGCGGAAGTGGAATGATGGGTTATGCGTGTCGGAGTTATCGTGAGGGTCCCTAAGTAGCCGAAACACCTTAGGAGATACAAGCGACAACTCAAACAAGATCAAACAATATTGGGTTAGGTTTGGCTGGCAGAAATATATAGTGGGCAATGTGTATGCGGATGTGGTGGTGGTGGTTGATGAAGAAGAAATTGTCCCTAAGTAGCCTAATCACCTAAGGAGACTCAAATCATTACTCAAGCAACCACAAATGCTATGGGGACGAAGATGGGTTAGGTTGCGGAAGTCAGTGGTTGTATAGCGGATGATATGGTGGAAGGCCTAGACAAAGATGCCAAAGTTCCATAATTTGTTGGAGTCAAATGATGATGGTAGTATTTTTGTGGTATGGGAAATGTCAATAGCTTCAAAACGAGCTAAAGAACGTCAAAAACGGACTTCAGATGAATTAGTTATGGCCAAAACAAAATTTCAGCCGTGTCAGTTTCAGGGTTACCCGGACATCCGGGAGAATGTCCAGCTCATCCGGGCTATGTCCGGATGATCCGGGAGAACGTCCGGATGATCCGGGTTCGTCAGCTCCGGTACGGGTATTCAGGTGCGCGGATTACACGGACGTCCGGGAGAATGTCCAGCTCATCCGGGAGGTGTCCGGATGATCTGGGACTTCGTCCGGATGATGCGGGCGGGTCAACTCTGCTCGGGATTTCCTCTTGGGGACGAATTTGGGGGCGGAAATGGATGATTTTGGGCTCACAATTGTGAGGATTTCGTGGATGGAATGTGGGGAAACTTGTGGAGATGCTAGATCCACTTGAAACCAAGTTAATCCATGGATCAAAATCAACAAAATCTCATCAAACCAACATATCACAAAAAAATTGGGGCTATTGTTGGTGGGGAATTTTCGAATTCGGGGAAGAACATAACAAAACAAGGCTAGAAAACGATGGGGAGGCTCCAAATTCATGAGAAACCGTGGCTCATGATACCATATGATGCGGGGTCAACCCGTTCTAGGCCGAGCTTTCACGAAGAAGAGGGAAACCCACGATGAAAACGAAGAACACAAAGGGGAATCATGAGGGAAAACACTCAAGAACAAGTCCAATCACACATCCACTATACAATTAAACACACAAGATCACAAGGTACATGAACAACAAAGGGGAAGATACAAGGTAAAGTTCATCTCCGTGACGAGGTCTTGAATCCGCGAAGGATCTTCCCGTTAGAGGTCTTGAATCCAAGGTGGATCTTCTTCGTAGAAGGGCCGCAGTCTCTCCTAGGAGTAGAACCACTTGGATGAGAAAAGCTCTAGTCTAAAATGAGCTATCACATTTTCTAACCCTAAAATGGTGGAGGTGGATGAGTATATATAGTCTAGGGCCATGAAGGGGTAAGTGATGGGCGAAACAGGTACATGGGCCTCGGCCCGATACGTTGCACGCAGGCAGGGCCGGATGATCCGGGTGGGGGTCCGGATGATCTGGGCGATGGCAGCCCAGATGATCCGGGAGCAGGTCCGGATGATCTGGCTTCACGATGAAGCTTCGGGTGTCTTCGGCGCAGTTACCAGATGATCCGGGGGACGGCCCGGATGATCCCGACGGTGATCCGGACGTCCGGCCTGGCTCCAGCAGCCGCTCCGTCTTCTTCTCCTTTCTTCTGTCTTCTCTTCCACGCTTTCCTCGCGGTTGGTGTAGTCGTTCCTTGGCGCTTGCACTCCTCCTTGACATTCGTGAAGCTCCGACAATACCTATGCATGCACACGAGTGGAGTGTCAAGTAGTATACCATCCTCGAAGCGGTCAAGTGAACACGTGTAAAGAAGAAGATTCACCTTTATGTATAAGAAGTAGAGGTCGCACGTGTCACTTGTCGAACGGACTCTTGCCATGGTGATGTCCATAGGATGCTCCGCATCAAGCGAGTTCACCTCGGCTTTGAGAGCTCTTGTACGGGCTCGTGTCATTGGTCCTTTGGTCACTTGGTGAGTCGACGTTATGGCCGTGGGGATGATCTTGGGATGCTCCGCATCATCTCCCCTCCCTTGGGAAAGATCCGACCTCGGATCGAAATCTTCATCACCATGGAAAGGAGATAGGTCCTTGATGTTGAATGTATTGCTCACGTTGTACTTGTCTCGTGGAATATCGATCTTGTAGGCGTTGTTGTTGTAGCGTGCTAGCACCTTGAAAGGTCCATCAGCTCGAGGTAGTAGTTTGGACTTGCGTTCGTTGGGGAAACGGTCCTTTTGAAGATGAAGCCATACGAGATCTCCCGGTTGGAACACCATTGGTGCCTTGCTGACGTTGAGCTTGGTGGTGAGGCGATGGACTTGTCGCTCGATCGTTGCCCTTGTATCCTCAAGCACCTTCTTCAGATAGCTTGCTCGTGCACTTGCGTCCATATTGACGCACTCTTGTAGAGGTAGAGGTAGAATGTCCAATGGGTATAAAGGGTTGAAGCCGTAGACGACCTCGAAGGGGGACTTGCCGATAGTCGAATGTCTTGCGCAGTTGTAGGCGTACTCGGCGATGGGCAATCATTGCTCCCATTCCTTGATGTTCTTCTGGATCAACACGCGAAGAAGCGTCGAAACTGTACGGTTCATCACCTCCATTTGGCCGTCGGTTTGTGGATGATATGCCGAAGAGAAGAGGAGCTTGATGCCGAGTTTGGCGCATAGAGTCTGCCAAAAGTAGCTCAAGAACTTGACGTCCCGGTTTGACACGATCGTCTTGGGTACTCCATGTAGACGAATGATTTCCCTACAAAAGAGATCGTCTTGGGTACTCCATGTAGACGAATGATCGTCTTGGGTACTCCATGTAGACAAATGAAATGAGCCATTTTAGAGAATCTATCCACGACAATAAACACAGAATCTTTGCCATTTTGAGTTCTAGGCAATCCAAGTATAAAGTCCATGCTTATGTCTTCCCATGGATGGTATGGAATAGGAAGTGGCATATAAAGACCATGAGATTGAGCTTTTGACTTAGCTTTGCGACATGTAGAGCATCGGTTGGTGAGGCGTGAGACGTCACGGAGCATCTTGGGCCAAAAGTAGTTCTTTGAGAGCGTAGCAAATGTCTTGTCGCGTCCAAAGTGTCCCATGAGTCCTCCTCCATGAGATTCCTGCAAAAGGAGCAAACGAAACGAAGACTCGGGAATGCAAAGTTTGTTAGCTCTCATAAGATATCCATCCTCTATGTAGTAGCGTTCCCAAGAAGTGTGAGTCAAACACTTAGCATAAGGATTTGCAAAGAAAGGATCATGCTCATATAAATATTTTATGCGCTCAAAGCCAATGACATTCAACTCAAGTTGTGTAACAAGCATGCATTTGCGGGAAAGTGCATCCACCACAACATTCTCTTTGCCTTTGATGTATTTGATGACATAGGGGAACGACTCAATGAACTCACTCCACTTAGCATGACGCTTGTCCAACTTAGTTTGACCCTTGAGATACTTGAGCGTCTCATGGTCCGTGTGAAGAATAAATTCATGAGGTCTAAGATAATGTTCCCAAACACGCAAAACTCTAACCAAGGCATATAGCTCTTTATCATAAATGGGTAGTTAAGTTGCGCTCCGGATAGCTTGTCGCTACAGTACGCGATTGGGCGTTTCTCTTGCATTAGCACGCCACCTATGCCTGTACCGCTAGCGTCACAATGAATCTCAAAAGGTTTGTAAAAGTTTGGTAGGGCAAGAAGTGGTGCGTGTGCAAGCAAGCTTTTTAGCTCATTGAGCGCGGTGTCTTGCGAAGGAGCCCAAATGAAGGGTGCGTTCTTCTTGCCCAAAGCGTGTAGAGGCATAGCAATGGTGCTAAAGTCCTTCACAAAACGTCGACATAAACTAGCTAAACCAAGAAAGCTACGCACATGTTGGAGATTCGTTGGTTGTGGCCAAGTTTTAATTGCTTCAATTTTAGTTTCATCAAGGTGAACTCCTTGTGAAGAAATGACAAATCCTAAGAAAACGACCTTGTCAACGCCAAAAGTGCATTTATCCATGTTAGCATATAAGCGCTCTTTCCGAAGGGTTTGTAAAACCATACGGATGTGTGTCACATGGTCCTCAAGCGACTTGCTAAAAACGAGGATGTCGTCAAAATAAACCACTACAAAGACGCCTATGTAGGGTCATAGAAAAAAAATGCATGAGACGCATAAATGAACCGGGAGCTTCCGATAAACCCATTGGCATGACAAGCCACTCATATAACCCAAACTTGGTTTTAAAGCCGTTGTCCACTCATCACCCTCTTGAATGTGAATTTGGTAGTAACCACTTTTAAGATCAATTTTCGAAAAGATGGTGGCACCACATAATTCATCAAGCATGTCATCTAAGCATGGAACAGGGTAACAGTATCTAATGGTGATAGCATTTATCGGACAACAATTGGAACACATGCGAAAACTTCCATCTTTCTTAGGCACGAGAATAACCGGAACGACACAAGGGCTCTAGCTTTCACGTACGTGACCTTTGTCGATGAGTTGTTGTACTTGCCGTTGTATCTCCTTGGTTTCTTCGGGGTTGACATGGTAAGGAGCCTTGTTTGGAAGTGGTGTGCCGGGTATGAGGTCGATGCGGTGTTCGATGCCGCGAAGTGGAGGTAGACCCGGAGGTAGCTCATCGGGAAAGACGTCCGAGAATTCCTTGCCCTTCATCTTGAAGCTAGTAGGTGGTGGAGTGTTAGTAGGTTTGGCTTCCCCTTTGCATAAAAGCACAAGGTGAAAGACACTCGATGGGTTCTCACACACTTCTCTCATCTCACTTTTGGTGGCAAATAGCACTAGTTGCTTCTTGTCGCTCATCGCGGAGTCGCTCATATTTGGTTTGTTGCTCTCACTCTCCTTTTGGTGGCTCACTCTCTCACCACTCTCTCCATGATGGTTGGTAGGTAAGTGTTTGTCGGCGGCTACTTGACTTGGAGACATTGGACGTAGCACGAATTCCTTGCCCTTCATCTTGAAGCTATAGTGGTTGGTCTGTCCATTGTGTGTGACTCCACAATCGTATTTCCATGGTCGTCCAAGTAGAAGGTGGCACACGGACATAGGGACCACATCACACTCAAGTGTATACTCGTAGGCGCCTATCTTGAAGGAGACTTGCATGGTGTGCTCGACTCAAAGAATTCCGGCGTTGTTATGCCATTGGACCTTGTAGGGGTGAGGGTGCTTCGTCTTGACCAAATGTAGCTTGTCGCATAGCTCTTCGCTTGCCAAGTTATGAAAACTTCCTCCATCGATGATAACCTTGACGGAGCATCCATTGAAGTCGGCCTTGGTATGGAAAATGTGACATCGTTGGTCGTCATCTTGTTGATGTTGGAGTGTCAAGACCTTGGAGACAAAAAGATTTGGACTCGCGTCATTGTCGCAAAACACTTGATGGTCTTCATCTTCATTCACTTGTCGATGCATAGCCACATGCTCAAGGGCTTCCATCTCATTGTCGCTCATTGCATCATAAGATCTGTCATCATTGATGATCATGGTACGAACGGTCTTGCACTCAAATGACTTGTGGCCTCGCCCTTGGCACTTGAAACATTTGATGGAACTCGTTTTGGAGTTTCCTCGGTTGGATTTGTATATGGTGAAGTTCTTGGCTTGAAGTTGTTTGTAGAAGGTGGACGACTTGATGTAGTCATATTCTTGTAGCCGGACTTATCTCCGAAGGTTGTAGATGTCTTGGTAGAGGTAGGAGTTGCCGAAATCGTTGAAGCTTGGTTGTAGGAGCCGAAGTTCTTGGAGTTGAACTTGGAGTACTTGTAGTCCTCTTGAACTTGTCGCTCCGCTTTGGTTGCTTGGTGTACTAGCTCGAGGAGGGCCGTATAGGGTTGAAAGTCCGCAATCTTCTTGACAGGATAGTTGAGTCCATTCAAGAATCTCGCCATCATTTTTTCATCATCTTCCGTGATGTTTGCTCTTATCATGGCAATCTCCATCTCCTTGTAGTACTCTTCAACGGACTTGGTACCTTGCTGAGTTGTAGCTACTTGAGCAAGTCATGGTTGTAGTGTGTTGGCACGAAGCGTGCTCTCATGACTTCCTTCATTTGAGCCCAAGTAGTAATAGGAGGTTCGCATTTTGCTTCTCTTCTCTCTATGATTTGCTCCCACCAAATGAGAACATAGTCTTGGAACTCAAGGGAGGCCATAGCAATTTTCTTCTCTTCATCAAAGTTGTGTAAGCGGAAGATCTTATCAACTTTCAATGCCCATGAGAGGTAGTCTCCGGGATCAATGCTTCCGGAAAACTTTGGCATTGTGAACTTAAGCTTGCCATAGCGATGCTCTTCATTGTTTGCTTGCCTATTGGGAGGGCGTCCTTGATTGGGACCATTATCAAGCTCATGTTGCTCTTGGCGGAGTAGATGCCCATTGTCATGGTGTACTTGCCGAGCTTGTGGTTCGTGTTGAGATTGTTGCTCTTGTCGTGCTTGAGGAGGAACTTCTTCTTGCGTTCGTGCTGGATGACGCCTCTCTTGCATCTCATGACGAAGGAAATCCTCTTCTTGATGAGTATGTCGATTGCGAGTTGCCACATTGCGATGTGAATCACGTAATGCTCGTTGCGCCTCAAGGGCTTGAGCTTCTCGGCATTGTTATGCTTGACGATTCGCCTCGGCAACTTGTTCATATTGATGTCGACATGCTCGCTCTTGTTGTTGTTGGCGTAGTCGTTGCCGTTCTTGCGCTTGGTCAAGTGTAGCTTGGTTTTGACGATGTCGACTCTCTTGCTCTTCAAATAGCTCTTTGGAGCTCTTGTCATGTAGTGGATTCCGGTTGTCATGTCGACCTTGACGTGCGGCTTGACGAAGAGTGTTTGATGTAGGGGTACTTGAGCCATCCGTGGAGTCGGTATGGCGACTTGAGCGGCTTCGTCTTTGAGAAGATGTGGATGAGGAGCTTCGGTTGACTATCAAAGTCCGTAGCTCATCGAATTGAGTAGACATGTTGGTGTTGATGATGTCGAATTTCTCTCTTGTTCGTGCTTTAAATTGTCGTGCGTCGGTGGTGACTTGCTCAATGTGCTCGCGCATAGCTTCAATTTCTTTATGTAGAGCTCGTTCGACGCCGAAGAGATGTAGTTTGGTGACGTAGTTGTACGATTCTTGAGGATCATCGAAGAGCGGATTCGAAGATGTACGTGTCTTATCCATCATTGCAAGCAAGAGTGTGAGTTGGAGAAAGGAGAAGACAATACCAAATGTACCTTGACCGAAGTTGAAAATGGATCAATGATCACTCAATAATGTAACCCGGAAATAGCACTATTGGTACCACTTCGTGTCGATTCTCACACCTACACAAGTAAAGCTTTGAGAGGAGCTTGGTTAGGATGGTGGCACAAATTCAATGCAATTGTCAAAGTGACTCAATGATGTTCAAAATGGTTCACAATTTGCTCATGCAACAAGTAGATTACAAGGAATAGGTAGCACACGGAACACATGCACGGATAGATAAATGTGGTTGTGCAACCAAGGGTGAGTGAAAATGTGGAATCCACGGAAAATGCTCGTGTTGCACAACACTAATGAGACGCTAACCAATTGCTTAATAGGCGGATACGCACTTGTGCACAACCTATAAGAAGCAAAATGTAACGACTTCCTATCACAAGTAAGCTATGAGTGTATGATGTGTCGATGCTTGAGCACAAGATGATGTATTGCTATCGCATATGATCTCTTTTGATGTAAGGCCTATGATGTTATTGTCCTTTTGCTTATAAGCTTTGGTTGGCTCTTTTGCTTAAAAGCTTGTGAGCTCTTTCTTTGGCCACTTATGCATGCTTCTTGGATCAAGGTAGCTATTGTGTATGTGGAACATGCTATTGTGTATGCAATATCTATGACTATCAGTAATGTGCACAAGTGTCGTGGCCCGGCAATACTCAAATGGCTAGTCTCAATGGGAAAGCTACGCAAAAATGGTCTATAGGGGTGACAAAGCAATTGCAATGTAGAATGATAAAGCGTCGTCGATGTTACCATCCTTGTCGAGGTTGAGCGGTGGTTATGTCGATGTCGTTCCGTTCCGAGATAACCGAAACACACAAGGAAACGGGTAAACCACAACTCAAATGGTCCAAAACACAAAGGTGTAATATCGTAGTGATGTTGGTTAAGCAATGGTGGTGGTGGTGGTATGGTAAGTGGATACGGAAGGTGGAAGAAAACTGAATAAATTCAGCTTCATCAGGGTTCAGCGGACGTCCGGTGGATCGCCGGTCGTCCGGTCGCCTGACGTCCGGTAAGTCTCGGAAATCCGGTAAAAGGTTCTGTATAGGATGTGTTGGTCGTCCGGTGGATGACGAACGTCTGGTGCTTCGCAGGTGGTCGGACGTGCGATAAAACGCCAGTCGTCCGGTGTGTCTGGGGCTAGGATTCGAGGTATTCGTGGACAAATTGGTCAAACTTGGCCAAATTTGCGGAAGAATATTGGGGAAAAGGTTGGGAAACTCTAGATCCACTCGTGACACAGCAAATCCATGGAACAAATTCAACAAAATCTTGCCAAATCAACAGATCACGAAATTTTTTGGGGCTATTTTTGGTAGGGAATTTTCGAAATTGGGAAGAACCCAACAAAAACAAGCTAGAAAACATGGGTAGGGGCTCCAATTTTGTGAGAAATCATGGCTCTTGATACCATAATGATGTAGGGTGGAACCCTAGATGGCCGATCTTTCACGAAAAGGAGGGATCTCAAGGATGAACACGTGATACACGAGGGAAAAACACAAGAGGGGCAAGAAAGGAAACACTCAAACCAACACGTTTAGGTCACACAAATGCTAGATCCGGGTACACAAAGTGCGATACATGATACACGATCAACTAAGGACGATACAAGTGGCGGTAGTCATCTCCGTGAGGAGGTCTTGATGTTCATCTCCGTGAAGGAGGTCTTGAATCCGGTGGATCTTCTCCAAGGAGGTCGCGGTCTCATAGGAGAGGAACCACTAAGGTATAGATGAGCTATCCCAAAGCTACCTCGGATGAAAGAAGCCAACGAGTATATATTACATGGGGTGACGCCATCGGGTTGGACGTCCACTGGGTCACCGGACGTCCGGTGGCTCGGGAGGGACCAGACGTCTGGTAATCCTCGGATTTCCGCTATTTACGTTCTATGGTCGGTGTCACGGACGTCCGGTGGCTTCCGGTCGTCTGGGAGTCACCGGTCGTCCGGTGAACGTCGGACGTCCGGGGCCTGGAAGTGCCCGGTCGTCCGGCAGAGGTCGGTCGTCCGGTGCCTGTAGCGTCTTCGGTCGCACTTCTTCTTGTTCCAAGCACTTGTCGATCCCGCCGCCTTGTCCATTGTGCAGAGCTGTCCCGTGGTCTTCATCCAAGTAACTGAGTATGCATAGAGTTTCTGATGAGGGTAGAATCCATGTCCCATGCGACTTGAGAGGAAATTGATAAAGGAGCGAGTTCACCTCAGCTTTGAGAGCTCTTGCACGGGCTCGTGTCATTGGTCCTTTGGTCACTTGGTGAGCCGACGGTATGGCCGTGGGGATGATCTTGGGATGCTCCGCATCAGGCACCTGTCCCAAGCTTGGCAGTTGCCAAGGGGATTGCCCATACCCATGTGTTTATGTCTCTTTCTTCGGAGGTGGTGATGATGGAGTTGTTGATGATGTAGGCTTATCATCCATCTTCCAAGGCATGGGCTCACCATCGTAGAAGGATGATCTAGTCTCCGAGATCCTCAAATCTGCAGCCAAACTCATCTTCTTGAATCTATATTCACAGTCACAGTTTTGGTTTCTGATAACCCACAAGTATAGGGGATTGCAACAGTTTTCGAGGGTAGAGTATTCAACCCAAATTTATTGTTTCGACACAAGGGGAGCCAAAGAATACTCTCAAGTATTAGCAGTTGAGCTGTCAATTTTTAACCACACCTAGAAGACTTAGTATCTGCAGCAAAGTATTTAGTAGCAAAGTAATATGGAAGTAATTGTAACGGTAGCAAAGGCAGCGATAGTAGTTTTGTAGTGATTGTAACAGTAGCAGCAGAAAAGTAAATAAGCAACAAGCAATATGTGAAAATCTCGTAGGCATTTGATCAGTGATGGATAATTATGTCGGATGCAGTTCCTCGTGTAATAGTTATAACATAGGGTGACACAGAACTAGCTCCAGTTCATCAATGTAATGTAGGCATGTATTCTGAATATAGTCATACGTGATTATGGGAAAGAACTTGCATGACATCTTTTGTCCTACCCTCCCGTGGCAGCGGGGTCCTATTGGAAACTAAGGGATATTAAGGCTTCCTTTTAATAGAGTACCGGACCAAAACATTAACACATAGTGAATACATGAACTCCTCAAACTACGGTCATAACCGCGAGTGGTCCCGATTATTGTCACTTCGGGGTTGCCGGATCATAACACATAGTAGGTGACTATTGACTTGCAAGATAGGATCAAGAACACACATATATTCGTGAAAACATAATAGGTTCAGATCTGAAATGATGGCACTCGGGCCCTAGTGACAAGCATTAAGCATAGCAAAGTCATAGCAACATCAATCTTAGATCATAGTGGATACTAGGGATCAAACCCTAACAAAACTAACTCGATTACATGGGAATTCTCATCCAACCCATCACCGTCCAGCAAGCCTACAATGGGATTACTCACGCACGGCAGTGAGCATCATGGAATTCGTGATGAAGGAAGGTTGATGATGACGATGTAGACGATCTCCACTCTCCGGAGCCCCGAACGGACTCCACATCAGCTCTCCCGAGAGAGATTAGGGCTTGGCGGCGGCTCCGTATCGTAAAACGCGATAATTCCTTCTCTCTGATTTTTTCTCCCCGGAAGTGAATATATGGAGTCGGGGAAGACGTCGGTGGAGCAACAGGGGGCCCACGAGGCTGGGGGCGCGCCCCCACCCTCGTGGACAGTGTGTGGGCCCCCTGGTCTGGTTCTTTCCGCAGATAATTTTTTTATATTCCAAAATAAATCGCCGTTGAATCTTAGGTCATTTCTAGAACTTTTATTTCTGCACAATAATAACACCATGGCAGTTCAGCTGAAAACAGCATCAGTCCGGGTTAGTTCCATTCAAATCGTGCAAGTTAGAGTCCGAAACAAGGGCATAAGTGTTTGGAAAAGTATATACGTTAGAGACGTATCAACTCCGCCAAGCTTAAACCGTTGCTTGTCCTCAAGCAATTTAGTTGATAAACTAAAAGTGATAAAGAAAAAATTTGACAAACTCTGTTTGCTCTTGTTGATGTAAATATGTAAAGCCAGCATTCAAGTTTTCAGCAAAGATCATGAACTAACCACATTCACAATAACTTTCAGGACTCATGTCTACTCATATCAATGGCACAATCTACTAGCGAGTAATAATAATAAATCTCGGATGACAACACTTCCTCAAAACAATCATAATATGATATAACAAGATGGTATCTCGCTAGCCCTTTCCAAGACCGCAAAACATAAATGCAGAACACCTTTGAAGATCAAGGACTGACTAGACATTGTAATTCATGGTAAAAGAGATCCAGTCACAATCATACTCAACGCAAATTAATAGCAATACATTCAAATGATAGCGGTGCTCTCCAACTGGTGCTTTTTTAGTAAGAGGATGATGACTCAACATAAAAGTAAATAGATAGGCCCTTCGCAGAGGGAAGTAGGGATTTGTAGAGGTGCCAGAGCTCGCTTTTGAAATAGAGATGAATAATATTTTGAGCAGTATACTTTCATTTTCAACATAGCAACCAACAATCTCGATATCTTCCATGCTACACACATTATAGGCGGTTCCCAAACAGAATGGTAAAGTTTATACTCCCCCAACCACCAACAAGCACACTCCACGACCATTCAAATCCACGGGGTACCGTCCAAATTAGCAACAACCCTGGGGGAGTTTTGTTTAATTATTATGATTTGAGCATGGGACTGGGCATCCCGGTTACTAGCCATTTTCTCATGAATGATGAGCGGAGTCCACTCATCGTGAGAATAACCCACCTAGCATGGAAGGTATAGACAACCCTAGTTGATACATGAGTTGTTCGAGCATAAAAACAGAATTTCATTTGAAGGTTTAGAGTTTGGCACATACAAATTGATGCGGAGCATCCCAAGGTCATCCCCATGGACCTACCATCGACTCACCAAGCGCCCAAAGGACCAATGACACGAGCCCGTGCAAGAGCTCTCGAAGCCGAGGTGAACTTGCTCCTTTATCAATTTCCTCTTGAGTCACATGGGACATGGATTCTACCCTCACCGGAAACTCTATGCATGTTTAGGTACGTGGATGAAGGCCACGGGACAACTCTGCATATTGGACAAGGTGGCGGGATCAACAAGTTCTTGGAACAAGAAGAAGGGCGGCTGAAGACGCTACAGGCGCCAAACGTCCGACCCCTACCGGACGACCGGTCACTCCGAGGCACCGGACGTCCGACGACTCCCAGACGACCGGACGACCGGAAGCGACCGGACGTCCGTGACACCGACTACAGAACGTAATTAGCAGAAATCCGAGGATAACCGGACGTCCGGTCCCTCCCGAGCCACCGGACATCCGCTGACCTAGCGGACGTCCGACCCGACGGCGTCACCCCATGTAATATATACTCGTTGACTTCCTTCATGCTAGGTAGCTTTGTGATAGCTCATTTTAGACCCGAGTGGTTCCTCTCCTACGAGACCACGACCTCTTCGGAGAAGATCCACCGGATTCAAGACCTCTTTCATGGAGAAGAACATCAAGACCTCCTCACGGAGATGACTACCACTACTTGTATCGTCCTTAGTTGAACGTGTATCGTGTATCACACTTCGTGTAACTGGATCTAGCATTTGTGTGACCTAAACATGTTGATTTGAGTGTTTCCTTCTTGTCCTCTTGTGTTTTCCCCTCGTGCACCTCATGTTCATCCTTGGGATCCCTCCTTTTCGTGAAAGATCGGCCATCTAGGGTTCCACCCCACATCATTATGGTATCAAGAGCCACGGTTTCTCACGAAATTGGAGCCCCTACCCGTGTTTTCTAGCTTGTTTTTGTTGTGTTCTTCCCAATTTCGAATATTCCCCACCAAAAATAGCCCCACATTTTTTTTGTGATCTGCTGAATTGGCAAGATTTTGTTGAATTTGTTCCATGGATTTGCTGTCCCACGAGTGGATCTAGCTTTTCCCCACCTTTTCACCTTTTTTTTCTTTCGCAAATTCGGCAAAGTTTGACCAATTTGTCCACGGCCCTCGAAACCTAGCCCAGACCTACCGGACGACCGACGATTTACCGGACGTCCGGAACCCCGTGAAGCACCGGACGTCCGTTAACCACCGGACGACTGGCACCAAATATAAAGAAACTATCTCCAGATTTCTGAGACTTACTGTACGTCCGGCGACCGGACGACCGGCGACCTACCGGACGCCCGACGAACCCTGACAAAACTGAACTTCCTCAGTTTTGTTCCACCTTCCGCAACCACTTACCCTTCATACACCCATATATACCTTTCCACCACCACCATTGCCTAAACCAAAATCACTACGGTATTACCTCTTTGTGTCTTGGATCATTTGAGTTGTGGTTTTCCCGTTTCCTTGTGTGTTTCGGCTACCTCGGAACGGAGCAACATCGACAAGACCACCTCTCAACCTCGACAAGGACGGTAACATCGACGATGCTTTGTCATTCTACCTTGCACTTGCATTGTCACCCCTATGGACCATTTTGCGTACCTTTCCCATCGAGACTAGCCATTTGAGTATTGCCGGGCCACGACACTTGTGCACATTAGTGATAGTCATAGATATTGCATACTACATCATCATATCTCCGTGTGACACTAGAGTGATCCGCATACCCAAAAGCTACCTTGATCCGAGAAGCATGCATATGTGGCCAAAGAAAGAGCTCACAAGCTTGTAAGTAAAAGAGTCAACCAAAGCTTATAAGCAAAAGGAAAATAGCATCATAGGTCTTGCATCAAAAGAGATCATATGAAATAGCAATACATCATCTTGTGCTCAAGCATCGGCACATCATACACTTATAGCATACTTGTGATAGGAAGTCGTTACGTTTGTCTCTATAGATCGTGCACAAGTGTGTATCCGCCTATTAAGCACTCGGCTAGCGTCTCTTCAGTGTTGTGCAACACGAGCATTTTCCGAGTATTCCACATTTTCGCTCACCCTTCGTTGCACAATCACATTTATCTATCCGTGCGTGTGTTCCGTGTGCTACCTATTGCTTGTGATCTAATTGTTGCATGAGCAAATTGTGAATCATTTCCAACAAAATTGAGTCACTTTGAAAATTGCATTGGATTTGTGCCACCATCCTAACCAAGCTCCTCTCAAAGCTTTACTTGTGTAGGTGTGAGAATCGACACGAAGTGGTACCAATAGTGCTATTTCCGGGTTACATTATTGAGTGATCATTGATCCATTTCCAACTTCGGTCAAGGTACAATTGGTATTGTCTTCTCCTTTCTCCCACTCACACTCTCGCTTGTAATGATGGATAGGCCAAGTACATCTTCGATTCCGCTCTTCAGTGATCCTCAAGAATCGAACAACTACGTCACCAAACTACATCTCTTCGGCGTTCAACGAGCTCTACATCAAGAAAGTGAAGCTATGCGCGAGCACATTGAGCAAGTCGCTGTCGACGCACGACAATTTGAAGCAAGAACAAGAGAGCAATTCGACATCATCAACACCAACATGTCTACTCAATTCGATGAGCTACGGACTTTGATTGTCAACCAACATTCTTCTTCCACATCTTCTCAAAGACGAAGCCGCTCAAGTCGCCATACCAACTCCACGGAAGACTCAAGTACCCCTACATCAAAAACTCTTCATCAAGCCGCACGTCAAGCTCGACATGACAACCGGAATCCACTTCATGACAAGAGCTACCAAGAGCTATTTGAAGAGAAAGAGAGTCGACATCGTCAAAACCAAGCTACACTTGACCAATCGCAAGACGGGAACGACTACGCCAACAACAACAAGAGCGAGCACGTCGTCATCAAGAAGAACAAGATGCCGAGGATAATCGTCAAGCACAACAACGCCGAGAATCCCAAACTCTTGAGACGCAACGAGCATTACGTCATTCACATCGCAATGTGGCAACTCGCAATCGACATACTCGTCAAGAAGAGGATTTCCTTCGTCATGAGATACAAGAGAGGCGCCACCAAGCACGAATGCAAGAAGAAGTTCCTCCTCAACCGCGACAAGAGCAACAAGCTCACCAAGAACCACAAGCTCGGCAAGTACACCATGACAATGGACATCTACTCCGCCAAGAGCAACATGAGATTGACAATCGTCCAAATCAAGAATGCCCTCCCAATAGGCAAGCAAACAATGAAGAGCATCGCTATGGCAAGCTTAAGTTCACCATGCCAAAGTTTTCCGGAAGCATTGATCTCGAAGACTACCTCTCATGGGCATTGAAGGTCGACAAGATCTTCCGCTTACACAACTTTGACGAAGAAAAGAAAATTGCTATGGCCTCCCTTGAGTTCCAAGACTATGTTCTCATTTGGTGGGAGCAAATCATAGAGCGAAGAGAAGCAAAAGGCGAACCTCTTATCACTACTTGTGCTCAAATGAAGGAAGTCATGACAGCATGCTTTGTGCCAACACACTACAACCGTGACTTGTTCAAGAAGCTACAACTCCTCAAGCAAGGTACGAAGTCCGTTGAAGAGTACTACAAGGAGATGGAGATTGCCATGATACGAGCAAACATCACGAAAGATGAAGAGCAAACAATGGCCAGATTCTTGAATGGATTCAATTATCCTATCAAGAAGATTGCGGACTGTCAATCCTACACGACCATCCTCAAGCTAGTACACCAAGCAACCAAAGCGGAGCAACAAGTTCACGAGGACTACAAGTACTCCAAGTTAAACTCTAAGAACTTCGGCTCCTACAACCAATCTTCAACGACTTCGCTCCTGCTACCTCTACCAAGCCATCTACAAATTCGGTGACAAGTCAAGCTACAAGAATGCGACTACATCAAGTCATCCACCTTCTACAAACAACTTCAAGCCAAGAGCTTCATCATCTACAACTCAAACCGAGGACAACTCCAAGACGAGTTCCATCAAGTGTTTCAAATGCCAAGGGCGTGGCCACAAGTCATTTAAGTGCAAGACCGTTCATACCATGATCATCAATGATGACGGATCTTATGACTCAATGAGCGACGATGAGATGATAGCCCTTGAGCATGTAGCTATGCGTCGACAAGTGAATGAAGAAGAAGACCATCAAGTGTTTTGCGACAATGACTCGAGTCCCAATCTCGTTGTCTCCAAGGTCTTGACACTCCAACATCAACAAGATGACGACCAACGATGTCATATTTTTCATACCAAGGCTGGCATCAATGGATGCTCCGTCAAGGTTATCATCGATGGAGGAAGTTGTCATAACTTGGCAAGCGAAGAGCTATGCGACAAACTACAATTGGTCAAGACGAAGCACCCTCATCCCTACAAGGTCCAATGGCTTAATGACGCCGGAATTCTTCGAGTCGAGCATACCGTGCAAGTCTCCTTCAAGATAGGCGCCTATGAGGACACACTTGAGTGTGATGTGGTCCCTATGTCCGTGTGCCACCTTCTACTTGGACGACCTTGGCAATACGATCGTGGAGTCACACACAATGGATGGACCAACCACTATAGCTTCAAGATGAAGGGCAAGGAATTCGTGCTACGTCCAATGTATCCAAGTCAAGTAGACGTCGACAAACACTTACCTACCAACCATCGTGGAGACAATGGTGAGAGAGTGAGCCACCAAAAGGAGAGTGAGAGCACAAGCCAAATATGAGCCACTCCACGATGAGCGATAAGAAGCAACTAGTGCTATTTGCCACCAAAAGTGAGATGAGAGAAGTGTGTGATAACCCATCGAGTGTCTTTCACCTTGTGCTTTTAAGCAAAGGGGAAGCCAAACCTACTAACACTTCACCACCTCTACCTTTAGTGTTGTCTCAATTGGTGCTGGAATTCTCAGACGTCTTTCCCGATGAGCTACCTCCAGGTCTACCTCCACTTCGCGGAATCGAACACCGCATCGACCTCATACCCGGCGCACCACTTCCGAACAAGGCTCCTTACCGCGTCAATCCCGAGGAAACCAAGGAAATACAACGGCAAGTGCAACAACTCATCGACAAAGGTCATGTACGTGAAAGCTTGAGCCCTTGTGCCGTTCTGGTTATTCTCGTGCCTAAGAAAGATTGAAGTTTTCGCATGTGTTCTGATTGTCGACCGATAAATGCTATCACCGTTAGATACCGTCACCCTATCCCACGCTTAGACGACATGCTTGATGAATTGTGTGGTGCCACCATCTTTTCGAAAATTGATCTTAAAACTGGTTATTACCAAATTCTCATTCAAGAGGGTGATGAGTGAAAAACGGCTTTCAAAACCTAATTTGGGTTATATGAGTGGCTTGTCATGCCAATGGGTTTATCGGAATCACCCGGTTCATTTATGCGCCTTATGCATTTTGTTCTGAGACCCTACATAGGCGTCTTTGTTGTGGTTTACTTTGATAACATCCTCGTTTTTAGCCAGTCGCTTGAGGACCATGTGACACACATCCGTATGGTTTTACAAACCCTTCGGAAAGAGAGCTTATATGCTAACATGGAAAAATGCACTTTTGGCGTTGACAAGGTCGTTTTCCTAGGATTTGTCGTTTCTTCACAAGGTGTTCACGTTGATGAAACTAAAATTGACGCAATTAAAACTTGGCCACAACCAATGAATCTCCAACAATTGCATAGCTTTCTTGGTTTAGCCGGTTTCTACCAACGTTTTGTGAAGTTCTTTAGCACTATTGCTATGCCTCTACACGCCTTGAGCAAGAAGAACACACCCTTCATTTGGGGTCCTTCGCAAGACACCGCGTTCAATGAGCTAAAAAGCTTGCTTACACACGCACCACTTCTTGCCCTACCAAACTTTGATAAACCGTTTGCGATCCATTGTGACGCTAGCGGTACTGGCATAGGTGGCGTGCTAATGCAAGAAAAGCACCCACGAAGCGCAACTAAACTACCCCATATATGATAGAGACCTCTATGCCTTGGTGAGAGTTTTGCGTGTTTGGGAACATTATCTTAGACCTCATGAATTCATTCTTCATACGGACCATGAGACTCTCAAGTATCTCAAGGGTCAAACTAAGTTGAACAAGCGTCATGCTAAGTGGAGTGATTTCATTGAGTCTTTTCCCTATGTCATCAAATACATCAAAGGCAAAGAGAATGTTGTAGCGGATGCGCTTTCCCGCAAATGCATGCTTGTTACAAAACTTGAGTTGAATATTATTGGCTTTGAGCACATAAAAGATTTATACGAGCATGATCCTTTCTTTGCACATCCTTATGCTAAGTGTTTGACTCACACTTCTTGGGAACAATACTACATAAGGGATGGATATCTTATGAGAGCTAACAAACTTTACATTCCCGAGTCTTCGCTTCGTTTGCTCCTTTTGTAGGAATCTCATGGAGGAGGACTCATGGGACACTTTGGACGCGACAAGACATTTGCTACGCTCTCAAAGAACTACTTTTTCCCCAAGATGCGCCGTACCGTCTCACGCCTCACCAACCGATGTTCAACATGTCGCAAAGCTAAGTCAAAAGCTCAATCTCATGGTCTTTAAATGCCACTTCCTGTTCCATACCATCAATGGGAAGACATAAGCATGGACTTTATAGTTCGATTGCCTAGGTCTCGAAATGGCTAAGATTCCGTGTTTGTTGTCGTTGATAGATTCTCTAAAATGGCTCATTTCATTCCTTGTAACAAGATTGACGATGCTTCACATGTTGCAATTCTCTTTTGTAGGGAAATCATTCGTCTACGTGGAGTGCCCAAGACTATCGTGTCGGACCGGAACGTCAAGTTCTTGAGCTACTTTTGGAAGACTCTATGCGCCAAACTCGGCATCAAGCTCCTCTTCTCTTCGGCATATCATCCACAAACCGACGGCCAAATGGAGGTGACGAACCGCACACTTTCGACGCTTCTTCACGTGTTGCTCAAGAAGAACATCAAGGAATGGGAGCAATGCTTTCCATCTCCGAGTATGCCTACTACCGCGCAAGAAATTCGACTACCGGAAAGTCCCCCTTCGAGGTTGTCTACGGCTTCAACCCTTTGTCTCCATTGGACATCCTACCTCTATCTCTACAAGAGCGCACCAACATGGACGCAAGTGCACGAGCAAGCTATCTCAAGAAGGTGCATGAAGATACAAGGGCAACGATCGAGCGACAAGTCCACTGCCTCACCACCAAGCTCAACGTCAACAAGGCACCAATGGTGTTCCAACCGAGAGATCTTGTTTGGCTTCATCTTTGCAAGGACCGTTTCCCACACAAGCGCAAGTCCAAACTACTACCTCGCGCCGACGGACCCTTCAAGGTGTTAGCACGCTAGAACAACAACACCTACAAGATCGTCATCCCACGAGACAAGTACAACATGAGCGATGCCTTCAACGTCAAGGACCTATCTCCTTTCCATGGTGATGAAGATTTCGATCAGAGGTCGGATCTTTCCCAAGGGAGGGGAGATGATGCGGAGCATCCCAAGGTCATTCCCACGGACCTACCGTCGACTCACCAAGCGCCCAAAGGACCAATGACACGAGACCGTGCAAGAGCTCTCGAAGCCGAGGTGAACTCGCTCCTTTATCAATTTCCTCTTGAGTCACATGGAACATGGCTTCTACCCTCATCAGAAACTCTATGCATATTCAGGTACTTGGAAGAAGGCCACGTGAAGGCTCTGCATAGTGGACAAGGCGGCGGGATTGAGAAGTGCTTGGAACAAGAAGAAGTGCCACTGAAGACGCTACAGGCACTGGACGTCCGACCCCTACCGGACGACCGGTCACTCCCAGGCACCGGACGCCCGACGTTCACCAGACGACCGGCGACTCCCAGACGACCGGACGAGCGGAAGCCACCGGGCGTCCATGATACCGACTACAGAACGTAATTAGCGGAAATCCGAGGATTACCGGACGTCCGGTCCCTCCCGAGCCACCGGACGTCCGCTGACCCAGCGGACGTCCGACCCGACGGCGTCACCCCATGTAATATATACTCTTTGACTTCCTTCGTGCTAGGTAGCTTTGTGATAGCTCATTTTAGACCTTAGTGTTTCCTCTCCTACAAGACCGTTGCCTCTTCGGAGAAGATCCACCGGATTCAAGACCTCTTTCACGGAGAAGAACATCAAGAGCTCCTCACGGAGATGACTACTGCTACTTGTATCGTCCCTAGTTGAACGTGTATCGTGTATTGCACTTTGTGTAACCGGATCTAGCATTTGTGTGACCTAAACGTGTTGATTTGAGTGTTTCCTTCTTGTCCTCTTGTGTTTTCCCCTCGTGCACCTCGTGTTCATCCTTGGGATCCCTCCATTTCGTGAAAGATCGGCCATCTAGGGTTCCATCGCACATCACAAATTTACTTGGAACGACATGTAGATACCGCATATAGGAAGGTATGGTGGACTCATATGGAAATTTTTTGGTGTTTATGGAAGTGGATGCGCAAACAGTATTCCAGCTTAGTACAGATGGAGGCTAGAAAGAGACTGGGAAGCGACCAACTAGAGAGCGATAACAGTCATGAACATGCATTAAAATTAATCAACAATGAGTGCAAGCATGAGTAGGATATAAATCACCCTGAACATAAATATCGTGGAGGCTATGTTGATTTTGTTTCAACTACATGCATGGACATATGCCAAGTCAAACAACTTGAATCGTTTAAAGGAGGATACCACCCTATCATACCACTTTGCAACCATTTTAATATCATGTTGGCACGCAAGATAGACCATTACAAACTCTTAGCTAATTAAGCATGGCATGAGCAGCTATGATCTCTAATCGTCATTGCAAGCATGTTTCATTCATAATAGGCTGAATCAGGGACGATGAACTATCATATTTACAAAAAACAAGAGAGGTCGAGTTCATACCAGCTTTTCTCATCTCAATTTGTTCATCATATATCGTCATTATTGCCTTTCACTCGCATGACCGAACGGTGTGGAAAATAATAATAGTGCACGTGCATTGGACTAACCTAGAATCTGCAAGCATTTAATACAAGAGAGAAGACAAAGTAATATGGCTCAAGGTTAAATTAACAATCAAGCATATGAGAGCCACTAAACATTTTCATCATGGTCTTCTCCTCTTGACCCCCAAAGCAAAGAAAAAAAACTATTTACACGGGAAAGCTCCCAACAAGCAAAGAAGAACGAGAAATCTTTTTGGGTTTTCTTTTAATCACTACTACTACAAGCATGGAAAGTAAACAAGGTAAAAAAACTGCAACTATTTTTTTTGTTTTTCTTAAGGTTTTTCTCACACACAAGAAAAAGACTAAGAAAAGAAACGAAACTAGCATGGATAGTACAATGAAAAAGTGTGAGCACCGACTACTAGAATAAGTGTGTGAGCATGAATGTAATGTCGGTGAGAAATACGTACTCTCCCAAGCTTAGGCTTTTGGCCTAAGTTGGTCTATGGCCAGTATTGGCCTGATGGATATCCGAAGTCGTAGGTGGGGTTGTACTGAGATGCAATGGTTACCGCCTGACGAGCTGCATCCTGAAGACGAGCTGCCCTTGTCGTCTCCTGATACTCATTTGCCTCCTCCCTGGTTATAGCATATCTCCCTTTTGCCTGAAAGTCAAAGAAAGTAGGAGCAGGGAGAGCAATATTGACAGTGCAACGCCTGTCGAAGATTAGTCGATATTGGAGGGATTGTTCATCCCTCTCAACGAATTGATGACGAATCATGGCATTATAATCTAGAAAAGCATGAGGTAACTCCGCATCATTCTCCTGTACGGGTATATGAAGATAATTGGCTAAGCGAGTTGCATAAATTCCCCCAAACAAATCGCCATTTAAACCATTATGATGTAACCTAAGTGCAACAATAGCCCCCAAATTATATTGTCTATCACCTAATACCGCACTTTTGAGGACACTAAGATCTAGTACACACACGTGGCAAGCTTCATCTTTACCGTTAATGCATCTACCAATGAAGAGAGCAAAATAATGTATAGCAGGAAAATGAATGCTCCCTATGGTAGCTTGGGTGACTTCTCTAGATTCCCCCACAGTGATACTAGTTAGAAAGTCCTTATACTCAGATTTGCGAGGTTCACCAACACTACCCCACTGTGGGAGTTTACAAGCATCATTAAAATCTTCTAAGTCCATAGTATAGGATTTATCATAGAGATCAAACAAGACAGTGGGAGAGTTACGCGAAGATGTAAATTTAAACCTTCTAACAAAGGTATCAGTTAAGTACTGGTATTGGGGGCACTTATCTGACTCGAAGTTATCAATATCCGCATTACGCACATACGTGTAAAATTCTTCCTTGATACCTGCCCGGATCATAAATTCTTCTGACGGCCATTCGCAAGGCCGCACTTGAGCTTCCCTTGGTAACTCATCGTCTGGCTCGTGTATCGCGAGCCTTGGTCCTTGCTTCCTTGAGGAACCACCTTGAAAGATTTTGCTATGCATTTTTTCTGGAATATTTCTGAAATTTTTAGTGACTCAAAATAAAATTGAACGAAAATAATCACGATTGATAACAACTAGTCCTACAAGTGCCTAGAGACTATATCATCCATTAGAGCTACTTGGAACCACATAAATTTGACATGCAAGAGAACAGGGTCACCTAAGCAGCAAAAATATGCAATAAATAAAGCACTAGAACAAAAACTAATTGGACCAATGGAGGAGTCACATACCAAGGAACAATCTCCCCAAACAGCTTTGTGAATGGAGCTTTAAGCAAGGAGATCGAAAATGGCAGCAAGATGAGCTAAAACTCGTGCTTGAGCTGGATAGTGATTTTTTTGGGAGGAAGGAGTGTGTGGGTGTTGGAGTAAGTGGAGGGGGGCCACGTGGGGCCCACGAGGCAGGGGGCGCGCCCAGGGGGGTGGGCGCCCCTGCACCCTCGTGGCCACGTGCTGGCTCCCCCTGATGTGTTCTCAGTGCCAAATATTCTCAAATATTCTAGAAAAAAACATATTTCATTTCCGCGGCATTTGGAGAACTTTTATTTTTGGGGTATATTTTTATTGCACGGATAACTCTGAAAACAGACAGAAAATACTATTTTTGCTTTATTTAATCTAAATAACAGAAAGTAAAAGGAGGGTACAGAAAGTTGTGCTATCTAGATTCACCCATCTCATGCTCATCAAAAGGAATCCATTAACAAGGTTGATCAAGTCTTGTTAACAAACTCTTTTCAAATAACATGAAACCGGAGAATATTCGAATAACACTAGGTTACCTCTATGGGGATATGTATGTCCCCAACAATAAAAATATCATATTTCTTCTTGATAGTAGAAAGAGGAAACTCAAAACCTCCAATAGTAATCATTGAAAAGTTTCCAATAGAATTGATGATGTGGACCTGAGGTTGTTTCCTCGGAAAATGTACCGTATGCTCATTACCATTGACATGAAAAGTGACATTGCCTTTGTTGCAATCACTAACAGCCCCTGCAGTATTCAAAAAGGGTCTACCAAGGATAATAGACATACTATCGTCCTCGGGAATATCAAGGATAACAAAATCTGTTAGAATAGTAACACTTGCAACTACAACAGGCACATCCTCACAAATACCGACAGGTATAGCAGTTGATTTATCGGCCATTTGCAAAGATATTTCAGTAGGTGTCAACTTACTCAAGTCAAGTCTACGATATAGAGAGAGTGGCATAACACTGACACCGGCTCCAAGATCACATAAGGTAGTTTTAACATAGTTTCTTTTGATGGAGCAAGGTATAGTTGGTACTCCTGGATCTCCTAGTTTCTTTGGTATTCCACCCTTAAAAGTGTAATTGGCAAGAATGGTGGAAATTTCAACTTCAGGTATCTTTCTTTTATTGGTAATAATATCTTTCATATACTTAGCATAAGGATTTGTTTTAAGCATATCAGTCAAACGCATACGGAAAAAGATAGGTCTAATCATTTCAGCAAAGTGCTCAAAATCCTCATCATCCTTTTTCTTGGATGGTTTAGGAGGAAAAGGCATGGGTTTCTGAACCCATGGTTCTCTTTCCTTGCCGTGCTTCCTAGCAACAAAGTCTCTCTTATCATGACGTTGATTCTTTGATTGTGGGTTATCAAGATCAACAGCAGGTTCAATCTCTACATCATTATCATTGCTAGGTTGAGCATCATCATGAACATCATCATTATCATTATCACTAGGTTCATGTTCATTACCAGATTGTGTCTCAGCATCAGAGACAGATATATCATTGGGATTCTCAGGTGTGTCTGCTACAGGTTCAGTAGAAGCATGCATAGTCCTATCATTTTTCTTTTTCTTCTTCTTAGAAGAACTAGGTGCATCTAAATTAGCTCTCTGAAAATCTTGCTCAATTCTCTTAGGGTCGCCTTCAGGATACAAAGGTACCTGAGTCATTTTAGCACCTCTAGTCATAACTCTAACAGCATTACCATTTTTCTTACTATTTACTTCATTGAGAAAATCATTTTGTGCTTTAAGTACTTGTTCTACTTGAGTGGTAACCATAGAAGCGTGTTTACTAATGAGTTTCAATTCACCTTTAACTCTGGACATATAATCACTCAAGCATTCAATCATATAAGCATTACGTTGCAATTGTCTACCAACATTGATGAGGACATCACTAATAAGGTTACACCCACAGCCCCAACTGACACATATACAGGATCAATTACTAGAGCTCGTGCACGCCAATTAAATTACCAGGTACTTTCGTTTCTTGGTAATGATTCTAATGCTCATGAGAATATGATGTTGCCTAAATTGGATACATTTGTCTTGCTTACAAATGAAGGGCCTAGCTTGGATAAGAAGGATGAACATTGGAGCAAGATCAAGCATGAAGATGATGGCATGCGCAAGGGGAACAAGAACGGAGTTACAAGTGATGATTTCAGGACTTTGAAGCCACCATAATGAGTGTGTGAAGCCTTGGACGAAATATACAAGATGCCACTTCATAAATTTCGTCCAGAGGCTATTATAGGTGTTGCGTCACCTTATTATTGGGCCAGGCCTATGTAATTTGGAAATACTTGAGTATAGGCTGTTTTTAGAGTCCGTATGTGTGGGGAAACAAGAGTTAGGGTTGGTTCCGGACCCCTCCTCCAAGGGCCACAAAATTCACCCCTCTTCCCCCATATATACAGCCCATAGGGCGTCGTTTAGACTTTGGGTTTTGTTTAGATTAAAGTTCGCCATAGCTGCAACTTCGCACACTTCGTTTGTGTCCAATGACCAAACAAAGACGTCACAGAACCCCACTTGATCAATAAAGCTTTCCTCTTGAATTCGCAATATCCAGATTGCAATCTCAGTTTCTTGCTTGTTCTTCGTTTGCCTGCAGGAAACAGACCTTTGTGGTCAGGTTGATCGTGCTCCGGCGTGATCAATAACCTCTCGGAGTTGGTTTAGCGATTGCTAAGGTGCGACGTCCTCGCACGTTTGTAGTCGGATCGTCAAAGTTGACTTCCTCCAAAACGATAGCCACCATCTCATCGAAAGATGGTACACCTTTGCCTCTATCAAGTGATATCAGATTTCTGGGTTGATCGGTGAGATCTTACAGTTTTTCGTAGATTAGATCGAGTCTGTTCTTCATACCTACAATCCACGAAAAAGCCAAAAAATATATTTAGGGTTAGTTCCTCATATCCGAACCAGTTTGAGCCTTCGCATATTCTTTTCAGTATTTTGCTTTGTTGAATTTGCGGTTGCATCGTCGTGTCAAGTTGCTGGTCTTAGCGTATAATCTTTTAGAGTTTCGAGTTCTGGTCATAAGTTGTCACGCTGCTTCCGCAACATCTTCATCGCTACTGCCACATACCACCACCGATCCATATCCATATACCACCATTAATCTGTATCCATATACCACCACCGCTGCCATATAACACCACCGCTGCCATATTCTACCACCATATACCCACCACCAATCCGAGATCTTTTCGTTTTAGATTGGCTTTCGAGATCCATCTAGTTTCGGTTTCGTGTTTCCTTGCCTGAGTAGGTCTCGAAAAAAAAGTCCGGAGACCCCCAGGCAGTTTTTAGGCCAGAATTTCGGCAGGTGAAAATATTTTTTCCCTATCCCGTTTTAAGGCTTTTCTTAGTCTTTTGAGACACGTGGCAACATACTGTTTTTTCCCGCACTTTTTCATCGTCGCTGCCCTGATTCCGAAAAAAAATCGTCAAATTTTTTGTGTGCCTATCATCTTAGTTTGACTTAGGAAGGGTTTTGAGACACTCGCCATATAGTGATTTTCGGCAAAAAAAAGGAGCGCAAAAAAAAAAAAGAGGCGAAAAAAAAATCAGAGTGTGCTTTCCCCTTGATTACGTGCAACGCCGTGATTTTGTTAGTGTTTTAGGCTCGCGTCTCTAGCACGGTCTAGCCTAGGACCAGCACAGTACCATCGTTGAGCGTTTATTCTACTTTGCATCTCTGAATTGATTATTGCTAACCATTTTTGCTACCATCGTATAAGCCTTCCCAGCTCCACATACATCTACGTCATGCATTTGACTCTCCCTGGTAATCGCTTTATCCAACCTTTGAGATTTTGACTACCACGGTTGCCGATCACCACCTGCTGTTGGGTAAAAACTGGTAAGAATTTGAGATTTGCTTGACGGATTTGTGACGCCCCACCACCACCATTTTCTAGTAGTCTGTAGTATCATATTTTGTGTGTTTCTATTGCTGCTAACCATGCCAGGATCACAAGTCGACGAGACTGACTGGGAGAACATGACAAACAAGGAGTTGCATGATAAATTTCAGCAAATGATGGGTCAACAGGTAGAAGATGTGATGACCAGTTTTGACAACGCACTAGCGAGGATGGATGGCATTGAGAAGTCAATTGACACCAAGTTGGATGCCAAATTCGCTGAAGTGTTTGCACAGCTACCTCCACCTGCTGCACCGTTGCAACAACAACAACAACCACCTTCACGTCACGAAATCGCCCTCCGCAAAGCGAGTCATGTAGCTCTTCAGCCTGGCCAAACTATTGGTGCTGCGGTTGATACTTCTGTGGCTCCTGCTGCTGCTGAGGAGGAGGACGATTACGCGGGGGATTGCGAGGATGAGGTTGATCAAAATCAGAACTACGTGCAACAGCCAGCACCACAATGACCAGGTCGTCCACATGCAAATAATCGCTATGGTAGGGCTGCACCACACCCTCAGGTACGAGATTATGACCATCTCCCTAAACTAAAATTGAATATTCCACCATTTGAGGGTAGATATGTTCCTGATATATATCTTACTTGGGAGTTAAAAACCGAACAACATTTTACTTGTTTAAAATATCCCGAGGAGAGACGTGTTGCTGCTGCTCTTTGTGCTTTCACTAGTTTTGCTTGTGTGTGGTGGTCTGAATATTGTAGATTACATCCGGATAATATTCCAACTACTTGGGCTGCTTTGAAAACTGCTATGCGTACTCGTTGGGTTCCACCAAATTATCAACGCGAATTACTTCAGAAATTGCAGCGTTTAAGACAAGGAAAAAATTCTGTAGAGGAATATTATCAGGAATTACAAACTGGCCTGATTAGATGTGGTATTGTTGAGGATAATGAGGCTATGCTTGCACGTTTATGGGTGGCTTAAATAGAGAGATTCTAACAATTCTAGAGTATAAGTAGTATAATAATATCACTCGTTTATTTCATCTTGCCTCCAAACCTGAACGTAAAGTGCAGGATCGACATGCCTTGGCACGAACTAATTTTTCTGCAGGTAGACCTTCATCATGGACACCGCGTGCATCATCTACTTCGACACGTCCGGCTGCACCATCGCCTACTTCATCCGTCACTTCTAGTCGTGATAAGAGCAAACAGGCACCACCACCAGCAACCAGGACTACACCTTCCGGTCCTGCGCAGAGCTCTTCTTCATCCATGGCATCCAATGGGCCAACACATGATGTCATATGTCGTCGTTGCACTGGTCATGGTGATAGAGGCAAAGGTGTCCCGTCTTTCGATGAGATGGTGGCTATCGTTTTGGAGGAAGTCGAATTAGACGATCCGACTACGAACGTGTGAGGACGTCGCGCCTTAGCAATCGCTAAACCAACTCCGAGATGTTATTGACCACGCCGGAGCACGATCAACCTGACCACGAAGGTCTGTTTCCTGCAGGCAAACGAAGAACAAGCAAGCAACTGAGATTGCAATCTGAATATTGCGAATTCAAGAGGAAAGATTTATTGATCAAGTGGGGTTCTGTGACGTCTTGGTCTGGACGTTGAACACAAACGAAGTACGCGAAGTTGCAGCTAAGGCAAACTTTAATCTAAACAAAACCCAAAGTCTAAACGACGCCCAAAGGGCTGTATATATGGGAGAAAGAGGGGGGAATTTTGTGGCCCTTGGTGGAGGTGTTCGAAACCAACCCTAACTCTTGTTTCCCCACACATACGGACTCTAAAAACAGCCTATACTCAAGTATTTCGAAATTACATGGGCCTGGCCCAATAATAAGGTGACGCGGCACCTATAATAGCCTCTGGACGAAATTGATGAGGTGGCATCTTGTATATTTCGTCCAAGGCTTCACACACTCATTATGGTGGCTTCAAAGTCCTGAAATCATCACTTGTAACTCCATTCTTGTTCCCCTTGCGCATGCCATCATCTCCATGCTTGATCTTGCTCCAATATGCATCCTTCTTGTCCAAGCTAGGCCCTTCATTTGTAAGCAAGAAAAATGTATCCAATTTAGGCAGCATCATATTCTCATGAACATTAGATTCATTACCAAGAAACGAAAGTACCTGGTAATTTAATTGGAGTGCGCGAGCTCTAGTAATTGGTCCTGTATATGTGTCAGTTGGAGCTGTGGGTGTAACCTTGTTAGTGATGTCCTCATCATCCTCCCCTTCTTGAATTGAAGTCGTCCTCGACGGGAGCTCATCTTCCTCACCCAAGTAAGGCTTCAAATCCGCAATGTTAAATGTGGGACTAACCCCAAAATCTACAGGCAACTCAAGTTTATATGCATTTTCATTTATTTTCTCTAACACCTTCAAAGGACCATCAGCACGTGGCATTAGCTTTGACTTGCGCAAATTAGGAAACCTATCCTTACGCAAATGTAACCAAACAAGATATCCAGGTGCAAAGACAACACGTTTTCTACCCTTATCTCCAACAAGTTTATATTTAGCATTCATGCGCTCAATATTTTCCTTAGTTAACTCATGCATTTTTAAGATCAATTCAACACGTTGTTTAGTATCAAAATTAACCTTCTCCGAAGATGGAAGAGGCAACAAATCAATAGGTGCACGAGGTAGGAAACCATAGACAATTACATAAGGGCACATCTTAGTAGTAGAATGCAACGAACGATTATAAGCAAATTCAATATGAGGCAAGCATTCTTCTCACATTTTCTTATTATTCTTCAAAACAGCCCTAAGCATAGTAGACAAAGTTCTGTTGAATACTTCAGTTTGACCATCAGTTTGGGGGTGACAAGTAGTACTAAAAAGCAGTTTAGTCCCCAACTTAGCCCATAAACATCTCCAAAAGTGGCTAAGAAATTTAGTATCACGATCTGAAACAATAGTATTTGGCACACCATGCAAGCGAATAATTTCACGAAAGAACAAGTCAGTAACATTAGCAGCATCATCGCTTTTATGACATGGTATAAAGTGTGCCATCTTCGAGAACCTATCCACGACAACAAATATGATATCCCTCCCCTTCTTTGTTCGAGGTAAACCTAAAACAAAGTCCATAGATATATCTTCCCAAGGAACACTAGGAACAGGCAAAGGCATATATAAACCATGAGGATTGCGTCGTGACTTAGCTTTTTGACATGTAGTGCAGCGACCAACAAAACGCTCAACATCTCGTTGCATCTTTGGCCAAAAGAAATGTGTAGCAAGTACGTCCTCCGTCTTCTTCACGCCAAAGTGTCCCATTAATCCTCCTCCATGCGCCTCCTGCAAAAACAAAAGACGAACAGAGCTAGCTGGAATGCATAGCTTGTCAGCACGAAACACAAATCCATCATTAACGACGAACTTGTTCCATGTTCTCCCTTGTTTACAATTCTGCAATACATCTTTAAATTCAGCATCATGCACATATTGAACTTTGTTGGTCTCCAAACCAAATATTTTAAAGTCAAGTTGTGAAAGCATAGTATAACGACGAGACAATGCATCAACAATAACATTTTCTTTTCCCTTCTTGTGTTTAATAACTTAAGGGAAAGTCTCTATGAATTCAACTCATTTAGCTTGTCTACGGTTCAGTTTTGCTTGACTTTTAATGTGCTTCAAAGATTCATGATCAGAATGTATAACAAATTCTTTGGGCCATAAATAATGTTGCCATGTTTCTAAAGTCCGAACAAGAGCATATAATTCCTTATCATAAGTAGAATAATTCATACTAGGCCCACTCAATTTTTCAAAAAAATATGCAACAGGTTTACCATCTTGTAATAACACACCTCCTAACCCAATACCACAAGCATCACATTCAAGCTCAAAAGTCTTATTAAAATCAGGAAGTTGGAGTAAAGGAGCATGTGTCAACTTATCTTTCAATACCGTGAATGCTTCTTCCTGTGCAGTACCCCAAACAAAAGGCACATCCTTCTTTCTAAGCTCATTGAGAGGTGCAGCAATGGTGCTGAAATCTCTCACAAAACGCCGATAGAATCCAGTGAGGCCAAGAAAACTCCTCACGTGTGTGACCGTTTTGGGCTGCGGCCAATTCTCAATAGCTTCAATCTTGGCTTTATCAACCTCAATTCCCTGTGGAGTAACAACATAGCCAAGAAAAGAGACTCCGTCGGTGCAAAAGGTGCACTTTCCAAGGTTACCAAACAAATGTGCATCACGTAGAGCAATAAAAACAACACGTAAATGTTCCAAATGTTCCTCCAAAGATCTGCTAAAAATCAATATATCATCAAAGTATACTACCACAAATCGTCCAATGAAAGCACGTAAAACTTCATTCATTAATCTCATGAAAGTACTAGGTGCATTAGTTAACCCAAAAGGCATGACTAACCACTCATATAATCCGAACTTAGTTTTAAATGCTGTTTTCCATTCATCTCCCAATTTCATACGAATTTGATGGTATCCACTATGCAAATCAACTTTGGAGAATATTGTAGAGCCACTCAATTCATCAAGCATATCATCTAGCCTAGGAATAGGATGACGATAACGAATAGTAATATTATTAATGGCTCTACAATCAACACACATACGCGATGTACCATCCTTTTTCGGCACTAGAATAATAGGAACAGCACAAGGACTAAGGGATTCGCGTATATAACCTTTGTCGAGTAGCTCCTGTACTTGACGCATAATCTCCTTCGTCTCTTCTGGATTGGTACGGTATGGTGCGCGGTTGGGTAGCGATGCACCGGGAATTAAGTCAATCTGATGCTCAATCCCTCGAATAGGTGGTAATCCCGGTGGCACGTCTTGTGGAAAGACATCGGCGAACTCCTGCAAAATGTTAGTGACAGCAGGAGGCAAAGAGGAAGGCATGTCCTCGAATGAAAATAATGCCTCTTTGCATACAAAAGCATAGCAAACAGATTTGCTAAAATCTAGCTCATCAATATCAGATTTGGTGGCAAATAAACATGCACTTTTCAATTTAATTTCAGAAGCAAGAGTAGATGGTTTATTATTAGGCTTCATTTGTTGCTCAAATTCTTTTGCCACAATCTGATTTTCACTCTTATTTTTCTCCTGTTTTGCTTTATTAGCTCTATTAATATCATCTTTCAAAATGGAATCAGGAGTCATAGGAAGCAAAGTAATATTTTTATCCTTATGAACAAGAGTATACTGATTGTTTCTACCATGGTGTACAGAATTTTTATCAAATTGCCATGGTCTACCAAGTAATAAGGAACATGCTTGCATAGGTACCACATCACAATCAACATAATCAACATATGTAGAGATACTAAAATGCACACGAACAGTACGTGTTACCTTAACCTTGCCGCTGTTGTTGAACCATTGGATGTAGTAAGGATGTGGATGTGGTCTTGTGGTGAGAGATAGCTTCTCCACCATCTCCATGCTAGCCAAGTTGTTGCAACTCCCTCCATCTATGATCACGCGAACAGAACGTTCCTTGACAACTCCCTTTGTATGGAACAAATTATGCCTCTGATTTTGCTCAGCTTGTGTAACCTGCACACTCAAAACACGTTGAGCAACTAAACAATCATACCTGTCAGCATCTTCAGGAGCCATGTATTGCGTCTCATGATCAGAATCATATCCGCCGTGTTCTTCACGTGTAATAAGAGCCAAAGTCTCCTCGTCATAGTCACTAGCGGACTCATATCCACCATCCTCAGTAGCAATCATCACACGCTGAGATTTGCATTCTCTCGCAAAATGTCCTCTTCCCTTACAACGACGACAAATAATATCACTGGTGTGCCCTGTTGATGCCATGGAAGAAGACGAACTTTGTGCAGGCCCAATAGGTGTGCTCTTGGCAGATAATGGTGGTTGCGCCTGCTTCCTTGTATCACGGCTGGCAGTAACAGCTGATGGAGGTGTCGGTGCAGTAGAATGTGTGGAAGTAGAGGATGCACACGGTGTCCATGATGAAGGTTGACCTGCAGAAAAGTTAGTCCGCGCCAATGCCTGTCGATCCTGCACTTCACGTTCAGCTTTACAAGCAAGATGGAATAAACGAGTGATATTATTATAATCCTTATACTCTAGAATGGTCTGAATCTCTCTATTTAATCCACCCATAAAACATGCAAGCATAGCTTCATTCTCCTCAACAATACCACATCTAATCAGGCCAGTGTGTAATTGCTGATAATATTCTTCTACAGAATTTTTTCCTTGTCTTAAGCGCTGCAGTTTTTGAAGTAATTCACGTTGATAATATGGTGGAACCCAATGAGTACGCATAGCAGTTTTCAAAGCAGCCCAAGTAGCTGGAATAGGATATAATCTACAATGTTCAGACCACCAAACACATGCAAAACTACTGAAAGCACAAACAGCAGCAGGAACACGTTTCTCCTCGGGATAATGTAAACATGTAAAACGTTGTTCAGTTTCTAACTCCCAAGTAAGATATATATCAGGAACATATGTACCCTCAAATGGTGGAATATTCAATTTCAGTTTAGGAAGATGGTCATGTACCTCAGGTGGTGGTGCAGCCCTACCGTTGCGATGATATGCATGTGGACGACCTGGTGGTGGTGGTGCTGGTTGTTGCACGTAGTTCTGATTTTGGTCAACCTCATCCTCGTAATGGTCCTCCACCTCTGAACTAGCAGCAAGAGCTACAGAAACATCAACAGCAGCACCAGAAGCTTGACTAGGCTCAAGGGGAACGCGTTGTGCTCGTCCCACTTGATTTGGAAGGCGATGTTGTTGTTGTTGTTGTTGTAGAGGTGGGACAACTGCAGCAGCCGGTGGTGGTGGAAAACGCGAAAGCAATTCAGCAAACTTGTTATCCAGCTTTGTCTCAAACGTCTTCTCCATGCCATCTATCTTCTCCATGGCCTCGTCCAATGTGTTTAGCACATCTTGCACCTGTACACTCGTCATTTGCTGAAACTTATCATGAAGCTCCTTGTTCGTCAAGTTCTCCCAGTCAGTCTCGTCGACTTGTGATCCTGGCATGGTTAGCAGCAATAGAAACACACAAGAATATGATCCTACAGACTACTAATAAGTGGTGGTGGTGGCGGGTGTCACAAATCCGACAAGCAAATCTCAAATTCTTACCAGTTCTTACCCAGCAGCAGGTGGTGATCGGCAACCGTGGTAGTCAAAACTCTCAAAGCTTGGATAAAGCGATTACCAGGGAGAGTCAAACGCACGACATAGATGTATGTGGAGCTGGGAAGGCTTATAAGATGGTAGCAAAAGGGGTTAGCAATAATCAATTCAGAGATGCAAAGTTGAATAAACGCTCAACGACGGTACTGTGCTGGTCCTAGGCTAGACCGTACTAGAGACGCGAGCCTAGAACACTAACAAAATCACGGCGCTACACGTAATAAAGGGGAAAGCACACTTTGATTTTTTTTCGCCTCTTTTTTTTTGGCGCTCTTTTTTTTGCGCTGCTTTTTTTTTGTCAAAAATCACTATAATGGCGAGTGTCTCAAAACACTTCCCAAGTCAAACTAAGATGATAGGCACGAAAAAAATTTGACGATTTTTTTTTCGGAAACAGGGCAGCGACGACGAAAAAGTGCGGTAAAAAAATAGTATGGTGGCACGTGTCTCAAAAGACTCAGAAAAGCCCAAAAATAGGATAGGGAAAAAATATTTTCACCTGTCGAAATTTTGGCCTAAAAACTGCCCGGGGGTCTCCAGACTATTTTTTTTTCGAGACCTACGCAGGCAAGGAAACACAAATCCGAAACCTAGATGGATCTCGAGAACAAACCTAATATGAAAAGAACTCAGATTGGTGGTTGATATATGGTGGTAGGATATGGCAGCGGTGGTGGTATGTGGTGGCGGTGGTGGGATATGGCAGCGGTGGTGGTATGGCAGCTGCGATGAATATTGTGCGGCGGCGACGTGACAAACTGTGAACAGAACTCGAAACTCTAAAGAACTAGACGCTAAGACCAGCAACTTGACACGACGATGCAACCGCAAATTCAACAAAGCAAATACAGAAAAGATTATGCAAAGGCTCAGATTGGTTCGGATGGGATGAACTAACCCTCATTTTTTTTGGCTTTTTGTGGACTATAGGTATGAAGAACAAACTCGATCTAAACTATGAAAAACTGTAAAATCTCACCGAGCAACCTGGAAATCTGATACCACTTGATAGAGGCAAAGGTGTCCCGTCTTTCGATGAGATGGTGGCTATCGTTTTGGAGGAAGTCGACTTTGACGATCCGACTACGAACATGTGAGGACGTCGCACCTTAGCAATCACTAAACCAACTCCAAGAGGTTATTGACCACGCCGGAGCACGATCAACCTGACCACGAAGGTCTATTTCCTGCAGGCAAACGAAGAACAAGCAAGCAACTGAGATTGCAATCTGGATATTGTGAATTCAAGAGGAAAGCTTTATTGATCAAGTGGGGTTCTGTGACGTCTTGGTCTGATCGTTGAACACAAACGAAGTACGCGAAGTTGCAGCTAAGGCGAACTTTAATCTAAACAAAACCCAAAGTCTAAACGACGCCCTAAGGGCTGTATATATGGGAGAAAGAGGGGGGAATTTCGTGGCCCTTGGTGGAGGGGTCCGAAACCAACCCTAACTCTTGTTTCCCCACACATACGGACTCAAAAAACAGCCTATACTCAAGTATTTCGAAATTACATGGGCCTGGCCCAATAATATGGTGACGTGGCACCTATAATAGCCTTTGGACGAAATTTATGAAGTGGCATCTTGTATATTTCGTCCAAGGCTTCACACACTCATTATGGTGGCTTCAAAGTCCTGAAATCATCACTTGTAACTTCATTCTTGTTCCCCCTGCGCATGCCATCATCTCCATGCTTGATCTTGCTCCAATATTCATCCTTCTTGTCCAAGCTAGGCCCTTCATTTGTAAGCAAGACAAATGTATCCAATTTAGGCAGCATCATATTCTCATGAACATTAGATTCATTACCAAGAAACTAAAGTACCTGGTAATTTAATTAAAGTGCGCGAGCTCTAGTAATTGGTCCTGTATATGTGTCAGTTGGAGCTGTGGGTGTAACCTTGTTAGTGATGTCCTCATCATCCTCCCCTTCTTCAATTGAAGTCGCCCTCGATGGAAGCTCATCTTCCTCACCCAAGTAAGGCTTCAAATCTGCAATCTTAAATTTGGGACTAACACCAAAATCTGCAGGCAACTCAAGTTTATATGCATTATCATTTATTTTCTCTAACACGTTGAAAGGACCATCTGCACGTGGCATTAGCTTTGACTTGCGCAAATTAGGAAACCTATCCTTACGCAAATGTAACCAAACAAGATCTCCAGGTGCAAAGACAACACGTTTTCTACCCTTATCTCCAACAAGTTTATATTTAGCATTCATGCGCTCAATATTTTCCTTAGTTAACTCATGCATTTTTAAGATCAATTCAGCACATTGTTTAGCATCAAAATTAACCTTCTCCGAAGATGGAAGAGGCAACAAATCAATAGGTGCACAAGGTAGGAAACCATAGACAATTTCAAAAGGGCACATCTTAGTAGTACAATGCAACAAACGATTATAAGCAAATTCAATATGAGGCAAGCATTCTTCCCACATTTTCTTATTATTCTTCAAAACAGCCCTAAGCATAGTAGACAAAGTTCTGTTGAATACTTCAGTTTGACCATCAGTTTGGGGGTGACAAGTAGTACTAAAAAGCAGTTTAGTCCCCAACTTAGCCCATAAACATCTCCAAAAGTGGCTAAGAAATTTAGTATCACGATCTGAAACAATAGTATTTGGCACACCATGCAAGCGAATAATTTCACCAAAGAACAAGTCAGCAACATTAGCAGCATCATCGCTTTTATGACATGGTATAAAGTGTGTCATCTTCGAGTACCTATCCACGACAACAAATATGCTATCCCTCCCCTTCCTTGTTCGAGGTAAACCTAAAACAAAGTCCATATATATATCTTCCCAAGGAACACTAGGAACAGGCAAAGGCATATATAAACCATGAGGATTGAGTCGTGACTTAGCTTTTTGACATGTAGTGCAGCGACCAACAAAACGCTCAACATCCCGTCGCATCTTTGGCCAAAAGAAATGTGTAGCAAGTACGTCCTCCGTCTTCTTCACGCCAAAGTGTCCCATTAATCCTCCTCCATGCGCCTCCTGCAACAACAAAAGACGAACAGAGCTAGCTGGAATGCATAGCTTGTTAGAACGAAACACAAATCCATCATAATGACGAACTTGTTCCATGTTCTCCCTTGTTTACAATTCTACAATACATCTTTAAATTCAGCATCATGCACATATTGATCTTTGATGGTCTCCAAATCAAATATTTTAAAGTCAAGTTGTGAAAGCATAGTATAACGACGAGACAATGCATCAGCAACAACATTTTCTTTTCCCTTGTGTTTAATAACATAAGGGAAAGTCTCTATGAATTCAACCCATTTAGCATGTCTACGGTTCAGTTTTGCTTGACTTTTAATGTGCTTCAAAGATTCATGATCAGAATGTATAACAAATTCTTTGGGCCATAAATAATGTTGCCATGTTTCTAAAGTCCGAACAAGAGCATATAATTACTTATCATAAGTAGAATAATTCAGACTAGGCCCACTCAATTTTTCAAAAAATTATGCAACAGGTTTATCATCTTGTAATAACACACCTCCTAACCCAATTCCACTAGCATCACATTCAAGCTCAAAAGTCTTATTAAAATCAGGAAGTTGGAGTAAAGGAGCATGTGTCAACTTATCTTTCAATACCGTGAATGCTTCTTCCTATGCAGTACCCCAAACAAAAGGCACATCCTTCTTTGTAAGCTCATTGAGAGGTGCAGCAATGGTGCTGAAATCTCTCACAAAACTTCGATAGAATCCAGCGAGGCCAAGAAAACTCCTCACGTGTGTGACCGTTTTGTGCTGCGGCCAACTCTCAATAGCTTCAATCTTGGCTTTATCATACTCAATTCCCTGTGGAGTAACAACATAGCCAAGAAAAGAGACTCGGTCGGTGCAAAAGGTGCACTTTCCAAGGTTACCAAACAAACGTGCATCACATAGAGCAATAAAAATAGCACGTGAATGTTCCAAATGTTCCTCCAAAGATCTGCTAAAAATCAATATATCATCATAGTATACTACCAGAAATCGTCCAATGAAAGCACGTAAAACTTCATTAATTAATCTCATGAAAGTACTAGGTGCATTAGTTAACCCAAAAGGCATGACTAACCACTCATATAATCCAAACTTAGTTTTAAATGCTGTTTTCCATTCATCTCCCAATTTCATACGAATTTGATGGTATCCACTACGCAAATCAACTTTGGAGAATATTGTAGAGCCACTCAATTCATCAAGCATATCATCTAGCCTAGGAATAGGATGACGATAACGAATAGTAATATTATTAATGGCTCTACAATCAACACACATACGCGATGTACCATCCTTTTTCGTCACTAGAATAATAGGAACAACACAAGGACTAAGGGATTCGCGTATATAACCTTTGTCGAGTAGCTCCTGTACTTGACGCATAATCTTCTTCGTCTCTTCTGGATTGGTACGGTATGGTGCGCGGTTGGGTAGCGATGCACCGGGAATTAAGTCAATCTGATGCTCAATCCCTCGAATAGGTGGTAATCCCGGTGGCACGTCTTGTGGAAAGACGTCGGCGAACTCCTACAAAATGTTAGTGACAGCAGGAGGCAAAGAGGAAGGCACGTCCTCGAATGAAAATAATGCCTCTTTGCATACAAAAGCATAGCAAACAGATTTGCTAAAATCTAGCTCACCAATATCAGATTTGGTGGCAAATAAACATGCACTTTTCAATTTAATTTCAGAAGCAACAGTAGATGGTTTATTATTAGGCTTCATTTGTTGCTCAAATTCTTTTGCCACAATCTGATTTTCACTCTTATATTTCTCCTGTTTTGCTTTATTAGCTCTATTAATATCATCTTTCAAAATGGAATCAGGAGTCATAGGAAGCAAAGTAATATTTTTATCCTTATGAACAAGAGTATACTGATTGTTTCTACCATGGTGTACATAATTTTTATCAAATTGCCATGGTCTACCAAGTAATAAGGAACATGCTTGCATAGGTACCACATCACAATCAACATAATCAACAAATGTAGAGATACTAAAATGCACGCGAACAGTATGTGTTACCTTAACCTTGCCACTGTTGTTGAACCATTGGATGTAGTAAGGATGTGGATGTGGTCTTGTGGTGAGAGATAGCTTCTCCACCATCTCCATGCTAGCCAAGTTGTTGCAACTCCCTCCATCTATGATCAGGCGAATAGAACGTTCCTTGACAACTCCCTTTGTATGGAACAAATTGTTCCTCTGATTTTGCTCAGCTTGTGTAACCTGCACACTCAAAACACGTGGAGCAACTAAACATTCATACCTGTCAGCATCTTCAGGAGCCATGTATTGCGTCTCATGATCAGAATCGTCTCCGCCGTGTTCTTCACGTGTAATAAGAGCCAAAGTCTCCTCATCATAGTCACTAGCGGACTCATATCCACCATCCTCAGTAGCAATCATCACATGCTGAGATTTGCATTCTCTCGCAAAATGTCCTCTTCCCTTACAACGACGACAAATAATATCATTGGTGTGCCTTGTTGATGCCATGGAAGAAGACGAACTCTGTGCAGGCCCAATAGGTGTGCTCTTGGCAGATAATGGTGGTTGTGCCTGCTTCCTTGTATCACGGCTGGCGGTAACAGCTGATGGAGGTGTTGGTGCAGTAGAATGTGTGGAAGTAGAGGATGCACGCGGGGTCCATGATGAAGGTCGACCTGCAGAAAAGTTAGTCCGCGCCAATGCCAGTCGATCATGCACTTCACGTTCAGCTTTACAAGCAAGATGGAATAAACGAGTGATATTATTATAATCCTTATACTCTAGAATGGTCTGAATCTCTCTATTTAATCCACCCATAAAACGTGCAAGCATAGCTTCATTCTCCTCAACAATACCATATCTAATCAGGCCAGTTTGTAATTGCTGATAATATTCTTCTAAATAATTTTTTCCTTGTCTTAAGCGCTGCAGTTTGTGAAGTAATTCACGTTGATAATATGGTGGAACCCAACGGGTACGCATAGAACTTTTCAAAGCAGCCCCAGTAGCTGAAATAGGATATAATCTACAATGTTCAGACCACCAAACACATGCAAAACTATTGAAAGCACAAACAGCAGCAGGAACACGTCTCTACTCGGGATAATGTAAACATGTAAAACGTTGTTCAGTTTCTAACTCCCAAGTAAGATATATATCAGGAACATATCTTCCCTCAAATGGTGGAATATTACAAGATGGTAACAAATTGCTATCTCTCACCACAAGACCACATCCACATCCTTACTACATCCAATGGTTCAACAACAGCAGCAAGGTTAAGGTAACACGTACTGTTCGTGTGCATTTTAGTATCTCTACATATGTTGATTATGTTGATTGTGATGTGGTACCTATGCAAGCATGTTCCTTATTACTTGGTACACCATGGCAATTTGATAAAAATTATGTACACCATGGTAGAAACAATCAGTATACTCTTATTCATAAGGATAAAAATACTACATTACTTCCTATGAATCTTGATTCCATTTTGAAAGATGATATTAATAGAGCTAATAAAGCAAAACAGGAGAAATATAAGAGTGAAAATCAGATTGTGGCAAAAGAATTTGAGGAACAAATGAAGCCTAATAATAAACCATCTACTGTTGCTTCTGAAATTAAATTGAAAAGTGCATGTTTATTTGCCACCAAATCTGATATTGATGAGCTAGATTTTAGCAAATCTGTTTGCTATGCTTTTGTATGCAAAGAGGCATTATTTTCATTCGAGGACGTGCCTTCCTCTTTGCCTCCTGCTGTCACTAACATTTTGCAGGAGTTCACCGACGTCTTTCCACAAGACGTGCCACCGGGATTACCACCTATTCGAGGAATTGAGCATCAGATTGACTTAATTCCCGATGCATCGCTACCCAACCGCGCACCATACCGTACCAATCCAGAAGAGACGAAGGAGATTATGCGTCAATTACAGGAGCTACTCGACAAAGGTTATATACGCGAATCCCTTAGTCCTTGTGCTGTTCCTATTATTCTAGTGCCGAAAAAGGATGGTACATCGCGTATGTGTGTTGATTGTAGAGCCATTAATAATATTACTATTCGTTATCGTCATCCTATTCCTAGGCTAGATGATATGCTTGATGAATTGAGTGGCTCTACAATATTCTCCAAAGTTGATTTGCGTAGTGGATACCATCAAATTCGTATGAAATTGGGAGATGAATGGAAAATAGCATTTAAAACTAAGTTTGGATTATATGAGTGGTTAGTCATGCCTTTTGGGTTAACTAATGCACCTAGTACTTTCATGAGATTAATGAATGAAGTTTTACGTGCTTTCATTGGACGATTTGTGGTAGTATACTTTGATGATATATTGATTTTTAGCAGATCTTTGGAGGAACATTTGGAACATTTACGTGCTGTTTTTATTGCTCTACGTGATGCACGTTTGTTTGGTAACCTTGGAAAGTGCACCTTTTGCACCGACCAAGTCTCTTTTCTTGGCTATGTTGTTACTCCACAAGGAATTGAGGTTGATAGAGCCAAGGTTGAAGCTATTGAGAGTTGGCCGCAGCCCAAAACGGTCACAAACGTGAGGAGTTTTCTTGGCCTCGCTGGATTCTATCGGCGTTTTGTGAGATATTTCAGCACCATTGCTGCACCTCTCAATGAGCTTACAAAGAAGGATTTGCCTTTTGTTTGGGGTACTGCACAGGAAGAAGCATTCACGGTATTGAAAGATAAGTTGACACATGCTCCTTTACTCCAACTTCCTGATTTTAATAAGACTTTTGAGCTTGAATGTGATGCTAGTGGAATTGGGTTAGGAGGTGTATTATTACAAGATGGTAAACCTGTTGCATATTTTTCTGAAAAATTGAGTGGGCCTAGTCTGAATTATTCTACTTATGATAAGGAATTATATGCTCTTGTTCGGACTTTAGAAACATGGCAACATTATTTATGGCCCAAAGAATTTGTTATACATTCTGATCATGAATCTTTGAAGCACATTAAAAGTCAAGCAAAACTGAACCATAGACATGCTAAATGGGTTGAATTCATAGAGACTTTCCCTTATGTTATTAAACACAAGAAGGGAAAAGAAAATGTTATTGCTGATGCATTGTCTCGTCGTTATACTATGCTTTCACAACTTGACTTTAAAATATTTGGTTTGAAGACCATCAAAGATCAATATGTGCATGATGCTGAATTTAAAGATGTGTTGCAGAATTGTAAACAAGGGAGAACATGGAACAAGTTCATCGTTAATGATGGATTTGTGTTTCGTGCTAACAAGCTATGCATTCCAGCTAGCTCTGTTCGTCTTTTGTTGTTGCAGGAGGCGCATGGAGGAGGATTAATGGGACACTTTGGCGTGAAGAAGACGGAGGATGTACTTGCTACACATTTCTTTTGGCCAAAGATGCGACGGGATGTTGAGCGTTTTGTTGGTCGCTGCACTACATGTCAAAAAGCTAAGTCACGACTCAATCCTCATGGTTTATATATGCCTTTGCCTGTTCCTAGTGTTCCTTGGGAAGATATATCTATGGACTTTGTTTTAGGTTTACCTCGAACAATGAAGGGGAGGATAGCATATTTGTTGTCGTGGATAGGTTCTCGAAGATGGCACACTTTATACCATGTCATAAATGCGATGCTGCTGCTAATGTTGCTGACTTGTTCTTTTGTGAAATTATTCGCTTGCATGGTGTGCCAAATACTATTGTTTCAGATCGTGATACTAAATTTCTTAGCCACTTTTAGAGATGTTTATGGGCTAAGTTGGGGACTAAACTGCTTTTTAGTACTACTTGTCACCCCCAAACTGATGGTCAAACTGAAGTATTCAACAGAACTTTGTCTACTATAATTAGGGCTGTTTTGAAGAATAATAAGAAAATGTGGGAAGAATGCTTGCCTCATATTGAATTTTCTTATAATTGTTCGTTGCATTCTACAACTAAGATGTGCCCTTTGAAATTGTCTATGGTTTCCTACCTCGTGCACCTATTGATTTGTTGCCTCTTCCGTCTTCGGAGAAGGATAATTTTGATGCTAAACAACGTGCAGAATTGATCTTAAAAATTCATGAGTTAACTAAGGAAAATATTGAGCGCATGAATGCTAAATATAAACTTGTTGGAGATAAGGGTAGAAAAACGTGTTGTCTTTGCACCTGGAGATCTTGTTTGGTTACATTTGCGTAAGGATAGGTTTCCTAATTTGCACAAGTCAAAGCTAATGCCACGTGCTGATGGTCCTTTCAAGGTGTTAGAGAAAATAAATGATAATGCATATAAACTTGAGTTGCCTACAGATTTTGGGGTTAGTCCCACATTTAACATTGCAGATTTGAAGCCTTACTTGGGTGAGGAAGATGAGCTTCCGTCCAGGACGACTTCAATTCAAGAAGGGGAGGATGATGAGGACATCGCTAACAAGGTTACACCCACAGCTCCAACTGACACATATACATGACTAATTACTAGAGCTCGCGCACACCAATTAAATTACCAGGTACTTTCATTTCTTGGTAATGAATCTAATGTTCATGAGAATATGATGCTGCCTAAATTGGATATATTTGTCTTGCTTACAAATGAAGGGCCTAGATTGGACAAGAATGATGAATATTGGAGCAAGATCAAGCATGGAGATGATGGCATGCGCAAGGGGAACAAGAATGGAGTTACAAGTGATGATTTCAAGACTTTGAAGCCACCATAATGAGTGTGTGAAGCCTTGGACGAAATATACAACATGCCACTTCATAAATTTCGTCCAGAGGCTATTATAGGTGCTGTGTCACCTTATTATTGGGCCAGGCCCATGTAATTTCGAAATACTTGAGTATAGGTTGTTTTTAGAGTCCGTATGTGTGGGGAAACAAGAGTTAGGGTTGGTTTCGGACCCCTCCACCAAGGGCCACGAAATTCCCCCCTCTTTCTCCCATATATACAGCCCTTAGGGCGTCGTTTAGACTTTGGGTTTTGTTTAGATTAAAGTTCGCCTTAGCTGCAACTTCGCGTACTTCGTTTGTGTTAAACGACCAGACCAAGACGTCACAGAACCCCACTTGATCAATAAAGCTTTCCTCTTGAATTCGCAATATCCCGATTGCAATCTCAGTTGCTTGCTTGTTCTTCGTTTGCCTGCAGGAAACAGACCTTTGTGGTCAGGTTGATCGTGCTCCGGCGTGGTCAATAACCTCTCGTAGTTGGTTTAGCGATTGCTAAGGCGCGACGTCCTCGCACGTTCGCAGTCGGATCGTCAAAGTCGATTTCCTCCAAAACGATAGCCACCATCTCATCGAAAGACGGGACACCTTTGCCTCTATCAAGAGGCGAGCTTTAATCTAAACAAAACTCAAAGTCTAAACGACGCCCTAAGGGCTGTATATATGGGAGAAAGAGGGGGGAATTTCGTGGCCCTTGGTGGAGGGGTCCGAAACCAACCCTAACTCTTGTTTCCCCACACATACGGACTCTAAAAACAGCCTATACTCAAGTATTTTGAAATTACATGGGCCTGGCCCAATAATAAGGTGACGCAGCACCTATAATAGCCTCTGGACAAAATTTATGAAGTGGCATCTTGTATATTTCGTCCAAGGCTTCACACACTCATTATGGTGGCTTCAAAGTCCTGAAATCATCACTTTTAACTCCATTCTTGTTCCCCTTGCGCATGCCATCATCTCCATGCTTGATCTTGCTACAATATTCATCCTTCTTGTCCAAGCCAGGCCCTTCATTTGTAAGCAAGACAAATGTATCCAATTTAGGCAGCATCATATTCTCATGAACATTAGATTCATTACCAAGAAACGAAAGTACCTAGTAATTTAATTGGAGTGCGCGAGCTCTAGTAATTGGTCTTGTATATGTGTCAGTTGGAGGTGTGGGTGTAACCTTGTTAGTGATGTCCTCATCACATGGTCACTATGCGAGCAAATGCCCATCGCATCGTGTCATGATTGCTACTGAGGATGGTGGTTATTAGTCCGCCAGTGACTATGATGAGGAGATTTTGGCTTTTATTACACGTGAAGAACATGGTGGAGATGATTCTGAAAATGAGACGCAATACATGACTCCTAAAGACGCTGACAGGTATGAATGTTTAGTTGCTCAACGTTTTTTTAGTGTGCAGGTCACACAAGCGGTGCAAAATCAGAGGCATAATTTGATGGCAAAGGCATGGTCGGCGGATGGCAAAGGCTTTGCCATCAGCCAGCAGATGGCAAACAGTTTGTCTGAATTCCAGTGGGCAAAGGCTTCTTTGCCATCTAGTGGCTGATGGCAAAGAGCCTGTGCCTTTGCCATCAGCTGGCAGATGGCAAAGCCTCTTAACGGGGTTAGCCCCGTTAGAACGATAACGACATACTTTGCCATCAGCCAGCAGATGGCAAAGAGCCTGCATCCTTTGCCATCTGCCAGCAGATGGCAAAGGATGTAGGCGCTTTGCCATCTGCTGAATGATGGCAAAGGCTGCAGGCCCTTTGCCATCTGCTGGTGGCAAAGGGCCTGCAGCCTTTGCCATCAGTCAGCAGATGGCAAAGGCTGCATACTTTGCCATCTGCTGGCAGATGGCAAAGAGCCCAAATAGGCCAGTCCAAACACGTGGTTTCTTTGCCATCTGCCAGCTGATGGCAAAGCTGTTTGCCATCTGCCAGCAGATGGCAAAGTGTCTATATTGCCCCATTTAATTTTTTTTCTTATATCAATTCATTTTCACAGAAAATCAAACACAAATATATTTATATGACCAATATAGCATATTCAACACATATTACCAATTGTCATGAACACATATATATATCCAACACATGTTACCAATAGTAGCAAGTCTCATCCGTACATATACATAGTTTCATCAATATTACACAGTTTCATCCATAGGTAGCAAGTTTCACAAGGTCAAAACAAAAACTAAATACAAGCACTCCATCAACCCAAGCTTCCATGATCTTAAGCAAATCTGTAAAATGGGAAAGAAGAAAGTTAGAAGAAGAAGACTAGAAGAAGAAGATTATTATGATGCAACTAAAATGTGAAGATTATTATGATGCAACTTATATCTGTAAAATAGGTCATTTTGGAGCTAAGTAATGTCATTATGTCATTTTGGTGGTAGCTAAGCATATGAAGTCATTTAGGAGCTAAAATATGACATTTCTTAAGCATATTATGTCATTTTAGAGTCAGTTAAGCATATTAAGTGATTTTGGAGGAAAAGATGCTAAGTATAGGTCATTTTAGAGCTATCCTAGGTTAAATAGGTCATTTTTAAGCTAGCTAAGCATATTAAGTCCTTTTGGAGGAAAAAATGCTAAGTATAGGTCATTTTAGAGCTATCCTTGGTTAAATAAATCATTTTGGAGCTAATCAAGCTTATCTTGTCATTTTTGAGCTTGCTAAGCATATTGAGTTATTTAAGAGGAAAAAATGCTAAGTATAGGTCATTTTAGAGCTAGGTTAAATAGGTCATTTTGGAGCTAAGTAAGATTATTATGTCATTTTCAAGCTAGCTAAGCATATGAAGTCATTCAGGACCTAAAATATGTCATTTCTTAAGCATATTATGTCATTTTAGAGTTAGCTAAGCATATTAAGTCATTTTGGAGGAAAAGATACTAAGTATAGGTCATTTTAGAGCTATCCTAGGTTAAATAGGTCATTTTTAAGCTAGCTAAGCATATTAAGTCATTTTGGAGGAAAAAAAATGCTAAGTATAGGTCATTTTAGAGCTATCCTAAGTTAAATAGGTCATTTTGGAGCTAATTAAGCTTATTATATCATTATTATTGATCTAGCTAAGCATATTGAGTAATTTAGGAGGAAAAAATGCTAAGTATAGGTCATTTTAGAGCTAGCCTAGGTTAAATATGTCATTTTAGAGCTAAGTAAGGTTATTATGTCATTTTGAAGCTAGCTAAGCATGTGAAGTCATTTAGGAGCTAAACTATGTCATTTCTTAAGCATATTAAGTCATTTTGGAGGAAAAGATCCTAAGTATAGGTCATTTTTGAGCAATCCTAGGTTAAATAGGTCATTTTTAAGCTAACTAAGCATATTAAGTCATTTTGGAGGAAAAAATGCTAAGTATAGGTCATTTTAGAGCTATCCTAGGTTAAATATGTCATTTTGGAGCTAATTAAGCTTATTATGTCATTTTTGAGCTAGCTAAGCATATCGAGTCATTTTGGAGGAAAAAAATGCTAAGTATATGATTATGTCGCTAGTATCCTTATGGCAGAGAACCTGGGCCGACATGACTAGTCATAGAACCAAGGTGGCACAAACGTATAGGGACAGGCATACATGACCCAGCAATGCACGTGTCGGTCATCAGTGAGTGCAACCAAGTCGTAGCAAGCTACAAGGACTTCGGTGATACACCGCGTGACATTTCCCCGTAGGGACAGACACAGGAGCAAAGAAGGACACATGCCGGTCAATCCATGTGTTCCGGAGCAGTAGCGAACTACCATGGCTCAGTGGAAGCACTAGGAGGCATTTCCCTGTATGGAAGGCTACCAAAGGCACACGACTAGATGTTGAATCCCACAAATACAATGCATTTCAAACATACACACATTATGCACGATATGTGTAGATACAACATGGCATCACAACAAAACTCTATTAAGCAAAACACTTGGGAAACTTACCGTCATCACGGAGGTGTAGGTGTAGGTGTAGGTGTAGGACCGGTCGCGCCAGTGGCAGACGGAGAAGGATCGGTCGATGCTTGTCGAGAGTTACGCTGCACCAAAGATTATTTCCAATGTATCATTAGCATGATGCAACTCAAATGTGAAGACTAGTAACTAATGATCGTTCAAATGAAACTCACCGTGCCCGCCGGAGCAATGACTGGCATCGACGGAGGGGTCTGGCCGTTCTACTCGCACATGGACTGCACATTTGGTTTTGACGAGTCAGTCATATTAGTTACTAATAAAAGGAACATTGTGTGCATGATTTAGCTAATATGCAGAAGAAACTTACCACGAAGAGATAGTACATGGCCCTGTTAGCTGAGTCGTTCCGGTTCCTCTCCTCCTCCAACAGCCTAGCCGTCCTCTCCTCATTCTCCCTCTCCCTCTCCCTCTCCGTCGCCTGTCGGTCCCTCTCCGCCAACTGCCGGTCCCTCTCCTCAAAAGCAGCCTGGGTCTTCTTCGCTTTTTCTGCCTCAATAGGAGCCTGCAACACCACTCGTTAGCATTGTAATCATCGACGGTCGCAAACACAATGTAATGGAGGAAAGGCTACTGAGTCCATATAACAAACCTGGAATTCGATTTCCACTAGTCGTAAACGAGACGGTATCTCAGGATCAGAGCTGGTCTGGCGCTTCTTGATCTGCGGGAGAGTGCTACTACAATGTATCAGTCCATTACCCATGGCCAACGAGCCATGAGACCTCCCGCCACCAGATATCATCACCAGCTCTGGATCAAAAGGCCGGCTCGGGTTAAAGTCCTGCCCTTTCCTCGCCTTCCCCTGCTTAACGTACTGCACCATCTTGTGGTGGGAGGCCACGTTGCTGAAGTTATTTGCATTTTCAAGGTCAGACTCAGAGAATGCCTTGGCCTTCTTGTACGGTGCAATATTGGACATGCCATAGAGGTCGAACAGCTCTGGCACTGGAGCCTTGTTGAGTTTTGACCAAAAGAGAGGAACAGAGTATTAGTTAAGGACTCAAGCTAGCACAAAGAATGAATTTGCATGAATCATGAAGCAAACCACAAATACCCAGTTATTCCCGTGCCCATATAGGTTGACGCTGCCTAGATGGTGTGGCATGCCTTTCATTTTGAGACGCTTCTCCTTTGCAATGTTGTGGGCGACGCGCCATTGGGGAGAGCACCACTCATCCACCAACGCCTCCCAGCAGTCCATCTTGTCCGCACACCATCTCGGGGGCACCTAAGTTAAGCAAGAGAAATTTGAGCGCTACGCCTACGATGCAATATTGTATTGGCAACCACAGCTTTGAGTGTTTCATGAATGATTGAAGGCAACACATCATTATAGTTCTCCCCCAGGGTCCTGTACATAGTTGGTAGTCTATCTGGCATTGGTCGTGTAAGAACACGAAGAGCAATTCTCAACTGTCCAAATTATCAAGTTGTATCAAATATATGCAAGGGGTTGCACTATAAATGTTACTTCTGAAAAGAAGTGCATGGCCACTAACAAATTCACATAGTCAGAATGATATAACTTATTCAGCATCAGCTAATTGTCTTAAATGGTCGTAGCAACATATAATGTTGAAGCGGAAAAATTACTTATGATTGATGTTAACAGATTGAAAGCAAAGGAGCTGAAATGGACACTGCTAATAGATCAGAAGTAAATGAGCTAAAATGCATATGCACAAAGCAGCTGACTCTAGACAGTCCATAGGCTACAATTCTGTAGAATTTCATAGATCAAATGACATGAGTTGCATTAAAATCTAAATGCAAAAAATGACTCCATCGATGTCAGGTATGCCACAACATATGCCCCTGCCCTTAGGTGTAAGCTCCGGTGGCGGCTCGGGCGCGATGGACGGGCTCGGCGGCGCAGGGCCGGCCCTGGCATCTTAGAGGCCCTTGAACAAAACTTCATATACTGGGCCCTTATAATATAATCAAAAAATTCTTCCGGTACAATATGAAGCAGAAATTTGAGATTAAATTAATTGATTAGGTGTTAGCTTCTTCTTCTCTTATCACAACCAGATAATTGGTTTGTTGACAACATTGTTACAAAAAAGTACAGAACACCTGAATACTTGAAGTTAGATTTTGGAGTAAATTATAATAAATTCAATGCTCCATCTATATCCAAATTCAGGCAATGCCATAACCAGAAGAATTCACCTGACTACAACTCATACAAAAAGAGAGGCATCAAACAGGTCAAACATTATTACATCTTCTTTTTTCCTGTGGGGAATCATTAGAACAGCTCATCATAACAGAAGTGAATAGATAAGGATGAAAGATTGAGATCCAAAATTTACTGGAGAAGAAATATGTTGGAATATATTTGTGAGCTACGGCCGCAAGCTTATCTAGCTAGCTTCTTCATGCATGATAGTCTCCCATAAATCAATCAAGATGCCTGCTTCCAAGCACTTGTATATGCATGTTGCTATGGACGAAAGCACTTTGGATGTACACCATTCACAAATTACTATCAGAATTAAATCTGTTTGGATCTAAAAATCAACTCTAAAATTAGTGAAGAGTCCTCGTGAGGTTAATATTTCACTTAATCAGATTAACTCTAAAAATCAGCTAGATTGATTTGCGCAGCAAATTGCAAACAAATTACCCAGATCAATCAATAGGTTGTGGCCAGATTGATTCATCAGTTTTTTAATGTTCTATTATGATGTGGTCAAATAGATTCATCACAAAATAAACTCCATTGCAAAAAGGCACTCAAACCAACAAAAACATGAACGGGACTGATTCTAATTACTAAGTTGTAGCAAATGTACGTGTGAAGCGGACAGCCAGCCAGAGACGATGAGCAGCCGACGAAGACCTATTCAAAAAGTGCACTGATGATGGGCATATCTTTCCCCAATTGACATGTGGAAATTGTTGTCAGTGATAGGATCAAATGCACTGGCCAGTTCGTGCCAACAAATGTGAATCAAAATTGAAAAAATAGACTCACCTGACTTAGCATCGTACGACAAAGAATACAACTGCAAATAATCCACGAATAATGGCACAGAGCATCATGTCATACATGATTTATCTAGTTACGACTGGCGTAGGAACTTATTCCAAATTTTCTGAAACACAAAGGCAGATTTCAAACAAACTTCTTCCGATCTAGAAATCTAGAAAACCCGACCAGCCTAAAAAGAGATACTATAATTAAAAGAAAAAACATATATGTATCAATACAGTGGGAGCTCTGTTGATGACAACGCATGAAAAATATAGTGCTACATCCCTGTAATAGCATCTATGACAACCATATAGAGATTTGAACAATAAAAATGAATGATAAAGGGATCTGCATAAAGCAATACAATGATAAAGGGATCTGATTACGAACATTTGGCTTCAGGCCTTCGGCTCTTCACCTCAAACCATTTTATTTAGTAAATAATATGCAAATAAACCCACATCACACTAAACCGAGATAAAGAAAAACAAGATTTATCTGATGCACATAAAATGGAATACCAGAACAATCAAATGCATCATTTAAAAATAGGTGCTTACCAAAGATCGGTAGCCCCAAATCAATTCTGTTTTCTATATCACTTAAATCAGGTATATCCAGATGCATCTCACTTCCAGGCAGGTTAGCCCCAATACCGGCGTCGCATCCATGGACCATGAGCAAATTATTCTACACCATCTCATTTCCAAATGGATTACATCCCAGGTCGCTAGAGTCCTATTAGTGCTGATGCAAATTGGACATGAGCTGGCGCGACGACAGTTGACCTCGGCTGCGACCTCGCTAATCTCACAGTCACAGTTTGGTGATTACCATGAGCGGCATCAGTGGTGGCCCATCTTCTCAGCCGCCATGGAGGAATGCCATGGGAACGACCATAGATGGGGAAGCGGTGCCGGTGTAGAGCTCTTGTGCTGGAAAAGGACAAGAACATTAATTTAGATTACCCAGAAACCTGTATGTATACATCATGGTCATAAATTTCCTATACACACAAGGATACTTCAAGAGGAAAATATATCATCTGTTAATTCATGTAAGTACCTAAGCAAAAAATGCCTACTGATGATCTACTTCCCATTTTGAAAATGGTGATAACCAAAGTCTATATGAAGTACTGAAATGTCAATTAGTGTGCTTAATTAGTAAAGGTTATGCTGGCATACCTGGTTTCTGTAGGGGTACATGAAATCAGCAGTCAGCACGCCGTACTTCCCTTCATGACACCAGCCAGGCCTCCCTTGAATTCATACATGGTGCTGCCTTTGGCACGCTCCCGCATGTAATCAGATCCACAACACCAACCATGACAATCTATTCAACCGATGCATGCTTAACATGGAGGCATTTTCATTCTAATTTGTTGGCATAGAAAAATCATAGCTACATAATCATGGATACATAGGACATAGGCTGCTCACGGATAAGTCATTCAGAAAAGAATCTCCACTTATTATCTTGCAGAGTTTTGGATACATTACTGGATTATATTCTAACAATTCAGAATCCATCTATTGTGAATGAGACAGTGATTACCGATCCATGGACCGTACAAACAATCGGTCACTTGTGCATGCGCATCATCAGCACCCCAACAACAAGCCATAAACTGAACGCAAACCCCTTCCAGAAGAAGCCATGTTGTATTGAAAAATCAATTTGCTCCTTGTCCTACAAATAATCCACGGCCCTGTATGAAGAAAAAAAAGAGAGCAAGATGCGTGACCGAAGGATTCAGTTAGTAACATCTGGACCGGAGGAATCGTCGTCGGAGTGGGTAGTCGGGGGCATGCTGCTGTTGTCGTTCGGCCGCCGGGGGCGTGCTGCTGTGGCCCCGCCCCCCCCTGCGGCGGAGGTGCCGCTTGGCCGTCGGGGCCGTGCTGCTGCGGCTGTCGGGGCCGTGGCCCGCCGGCGTGAAGGGGGGCGGCGAGGCGTGAAGAGCCGCCGGCGAGGCCGACAAGGGGGGCGGCGGCGGGGCGTGAAGGGGGCGGCGGCGGCCGAGAAGGTTGTGGGCGAGCGGCGGGCGGTGTGGGGTGGCGGCGGCCGAGAAGGGCGTGGGCGAGCGGCGTGGGGCGGCGGCGGCCGAGAAGGGCGTGGGTGGCGGGGCGTGGTGGAGATGTTAGAGGGAGGGAGAGAGGCGTGCGAGAGAGAGAGAGAGGCGTGCGAGAGAGAGGGGCGAGCTGTGGGGTACCGCGTTTGGTTAGCGACGGGGATTTCGTTAACGATGATTTTCGTTAACAGATGTTTTAGGCCGTTAGATGACAGATTGGAGGCTAATACGTTGAGTTGGATCTGCCTTCTCTTCCTTTTATAGTGGTAGTAGATAGATAGATGTGGATGGATGGGGAGAGAGGAAGGGGATAATTAACCCCACAGTTTTTTTTATCTGAAAAAATAATCCATCTCTTTGCCATCTGCCAGCAGATGGCAAAGATTCTTTGTCATCTGCTGGCAGATGTCAAAGAGGTGGGGCTGGTACGCGGTTAACCCCTTGACGGCAACATGAGTTGGCTACCTCTTTGCCATCTGTTGGCAGATGGCAAACATTATTTGCCATCTGCCGGCAGGTGGCAAAGAATTGGCTGATGGCAATCATGTTCTTTGCCATCTGTCAGTTCTTTGCCATCTGTTTTTGATAAGCAGATGGCAAAGAAGTTCTTTGCCATCAGCTAGCAGATGGCAAAGAGCTGGCTGATTGCAAAAACCCAGATTCCAGTAGTGGGAGTTGTGAAGGAACGATCCGTTCGCGTCATCATAGATGGAGTGAGCTGCAACAACTTGGCTAGCATGGAGATGGTGGAGAAGCTATCTGATGCGGAGCATCCCAAGGTCATCCCCATGGGCCCTCCATTTCCTCACCAAGTGCTCCAAGGACCAATGACACGTGCTCGTGCTAGAGCTCTCGAGACCGAGGTGACATCTCTCCTAGTCCAACTTCCATATGAATCTTGCAAGACATGGCTACTACCTCAGACTGATGTGTTTTGTGTTCTCAGGTGTGAAGAACACCCCATCGGAGAGGCTGAAGAAAGCTCCAGGCCCCGGACATCCGGCCCCCTGGCCCAGACATCCGGCCCCTGAACGATCAGCCCCAGAGAGCCCCAACAACTGAAGCTATAGGGCCCGGACATCCGGCCCGGCAGGCCCCGGACATCCGGCATCGTGCCCGGAAATGTGGCGCGCCCACCACAGAAGCATACCCGTGGCTGGCCCTGATAGCCCGGACATCCGGCGCCAAGGCTGGACATCCGGCAACCAGCGAAGCCCCGGACATTCGGCCCGACGCCCGGATGTCCAGCCCCTGATTGCCTACGCACATCTCCTTTGGGCCGTGACACGTGTACCCCTTTGCCCCGTAGACTATATATATTCCTCCTCCTACATCTTTCCAGGGTTAGCTTTGTGATAGCTCATCTGAAACACCCTAGTGGTTCCTCTTCTACAAAACTACGGCCTCTTCAGAGAAGGTCCACCAGATTCAAGACCTCCTTCACGGAGAAGAACATCAAGACCTCCTCACGGAGATTACTACTGCTACTTGTATCGTACTTAGTTGATCGTGTATCGTATATCGCACTTTGTGTACCCGGATCTAGCATTTGTGTGACCTATACTTGTTGATTTGAGTGTTTTCTTCTTGTTCCTCTTATTGTTTTCCCTCATGTACCACGTGTTCATCCTCGGGATCCCGCCTTTTCGTGAAAGATTGCCATCTAGGGTTCCACCCTACATCATTATGGTATCAGAGCATAGGTTGATCATGAATTTGGAGCCCCACACCTTGTTTTCTAGCTTGTTTTTGTTGTGTTCTTCCCAATTTCGAAAATTCCCCACCAAAAATAGCCCCAATGTTTTTTTTGTGATTTGTTGATTTGGTGAGATTTTGTTGAATGTTTTTCATGGATTTGCTGTGCCACGTGTGGATCTAGCTTTTCCCCACCTTTTCCCCTATTTTGATCCCCAAAATACGACGAATTTTGGCCCCGGAAGTCACCGTGTGCAAGGAGTTCATCAGGGCCTCGGGCACCCCGAACATCTGGCCCGTGCCCCAGACATCCGGCCTGGCCGAGACATCTGGCCCCTGGCCTGGACTTCCGGCCTCCCATCAACCAAAAATCCCCCATCCGCACCACCTTGCACTTAACCCGGCCATTTTCGTTCGGTATCCCACCAAACCTTCCACAAACCACCACCATTTCCGCAACCACCATCGCTTAACCGCTACAATTTTGAAAATTTTGTCTCACTTTGCCTTGGAAACTTGAGTTGTGGTTTCACCGTTTCCTTGGATGTTTCGGCTACATTGGAACGGAACGACTTCGACAACACTACTGCTCACCCTCGGCAAGGACGGTAACATCGACGACACCTTGGTCATTCTACCTTGCAATTGCATTGTCACCTTGGTCATTCATATGAGATAGCAATACATCATCTTGTTCTCAAGCATCGGCACATCATACACTCATAGCATACTTGTGACAGGAAGTCGTTACGTTTTGCCTCTTATAGGTTATGCACAAGTGCGTATCCGCCTATTAAGCAATCAGTTAGCGTATCTCTCGTGTTGTGCAACACGAGCATTTTCCGTGGATTCCACATTTTTCGCTCACCCTTGGTTGCACAACCACAATTATCTATCCATGCGTGTGTTCCGTGTGCTACTTATTGCTTGTGATCTACTTGTCGCATGAGCAAATTGTGAACCATTTTCAACATCATTGAGTCACTTTGACAATTGCATTGAATGTGTGCCACCATCCTAACCAAGCTCCTCTCAAAGCTTTACTTGTGTAGGTGTGAGTATCGACAAGAAGTGGTACCAATAGTACTATTTCCGGGTTACATTGTTGAGTGATCATTGATCCATTTTCAACTTCGATCAAGGTACAATTGGTATTGTCTTCTCCTTTCTCCCACTCACACTCTTGCTTTCAATGATGGATAGGGCAAGTACATCTTCGAACCCGCTCTTCGATGATCCTCAAGAATTGAACTACTACGTCACCAAGCTACATCTCTTCGGCGTTCAATGAGCTCTACATCAAGAAAGTGAAGCTATGCGAGGGCACATTGAGCAAGTCGCCGCCGACGCGCGACAATTTGAAGCAAGGACAAGAGAGCAATTCGACATCATCAACACCAACATATCTACTCAATTCGACGAGCTACGGACTTTGAGAGTGAACCGACATTCTTCTTCCACATCATCTCAAAGACGAAGCCGCTCAAGTCGCCACACCGACTCCACGGATGGATCAAGTACCCCTACATCAAATACTCTTCATCAAACCGCACGTCAAGCTCGACATGACTACCGGAATCCAATTCACGACAAGAGTTCACAACAGCTATTTGAAGAGCAAGAAAGTCGACATCGTCAAAACCAAGCTACACTTGGGCAAGCGCAAGAACGACAACGACTACGCCAACAACAACAAGAGCGAGAACGTGAATACCAAGAAGAACAAGATGCCGAGGCTAATCGTCAAGCACAACAACGCCGAGAAGCTCAAGCCCTTGAGGTGCAACGAGCATTACGTGATTCACATCGCAATGTGGCAACTCGCAATCGACATACTCGTCAAGAAGAGGATTTCCATCGTGATGAGATGCAGGAGAGATGCCATCAAGCACGAATGCAACAAGAAGTTCCTCCTCAAGCGCGACAAGAGCAACAAGCTAAACAAGAACCACAAGCTCGGCAAGTACACAATGACAATGAACATCTACTCCGACAAGACCAACTTGAGATTGACAATCGTCCCAATCAAGAACACCCTCCCAATAGGCAAGCAAACAATGAAGAGCATCACTATGGCAAGCTTAAGTTCACGATGCCAAAGTTTTTCGGAAGCATTGATCCCGAAGATTACCTATCATGGGCATTGAAAGTTGATAAGATCTTCCGCTTACACAACTTTGATGAACAAAAGAAGATTGCAATGGCATCCCTTGACTTCCAAGACTATGTTTTCATTTGGTGGGAGCAAATCATAGAGAGAGGAGAAGCAAAAGGCGAACCTCCTATCACTACTTGGGCTCAAATTAAGGATGTCATGAGAGCACGTTTCGTTCCAACACACTACAACCGTGACTTATTCAAGAAGCTACAACTTCTCAAGCAAGGTACCAAGTCCGTTGAAGAGTACTACAAGGAGATGGAGATTGCCATGATAAGAGCCAACACCACGGAAGATGAAGAACAAACGATGGCGAGATTCTTGAATGGACTCAACTATCCTATCAAAAAGATTGTGGACTTTCAACCCTACACGACCCTCCTCAAGCTAGTACATCAAGCTACCAAAGCGGAGCGACAAGTTCAAGAGGAATACAAGTACTCCAAGTTCACCTCCAAGAACTTCGGCTTGTACAACCAAGCTTCAATGACTTCGGCTACTCCTACCTCTACCAAGACATCTACAAACTTCGGTGACAACTCAAGCTACAAGAATGCGACTACATCAAGTCATCCACCTTCTACAAACAACTTCAAGCCAAGAGCTTCATCATCTACAACACCAACCGAGGACAATTCCAAGACGAGTTCCATCAAGTGCCAAGGGCGAGGCCACAAGTCATTTGAGTGCAAGACCGTTTGTACCATGATTATCAATGATGATGGATCCTATGACTCAATGAGCGACAATGAGATGGAAGCCCTTGAACAAGTAGTTATGCATCGCCAACTGAATGAAGAAGAAGACCATCAAGAGTTTTGCGACAATGACTCGAGTCCCAATCTCGTTGTCTCCAAGGTCTTGACACTGCAACATCAACAAGATGACGACCAACGATGTCACATTTTCCGTACCAAGGCCGGCATCAATGGATGCTCCGTCAAGGTTATCATCGATGGAGGAAGTTGTCATAACTTGGCAAGCAAAGAGCTATGCGACAAGATCCAATTGGTCAAGACGAAGCACCCTCACCCCTACAAGGTCATATGGCTTAATGACGCCGGAATTCTTCGAGTCGAGCACACCGTGCAAGTCTCCTTCAAGATAGGCGCCTACGAGGACACACTTGAGTGTGATGTGGTCCCTATGTCCGTGTGCCACCTTCTACTTGGACGACCATGGCAATACGATCGTGGAGTCACACACAATGGACGGACAAACCACTATAGCTTCAAGATGAAGGGCAAGGAATTCGTGCTACGTCCAATGTATCCAAGTCAAGTTGCCGCCGACAAACACTTACCTACCAACCATCGTGGAGAGAATGGTGAGAGAGTGAGCCACCAAAAAGAGAGTGCGAGCCACAAGCCAAATATGAGCGACTCCACGATGAGTGACAAGAATCAACTAGTTCTATTTTCCACCAAACGTGAGATGATAGAAGTGTGTGAGAACCCCTCGAGTGTCTTTCACCTTGTGCTTTTATGCAAAGGGGAAGCCAACCTCTACCTTTAGTGTTGTCTCAATTGTTGCAGGAATTCTCGGACGTCTTTCCCGATGAGCTACCTCCGGGTCTACCTCTACTACCGGAATAGAACACCGCATCGACCTCATACCCGGCGCACCACTTCCAAACAAGGCTCCTTACCGTGAAAACCCCGAGGAAACCAAGGAGATACAACGGCAAATGCAACAACTCATCGACAAAGGTCATGTACGTGAAAGCTTAAGCCCTTGTGCCGTTCCGGTTATTCTCGTTCCTAAGAAAGATGGAAGTTTTCGCATGTGCTCCGATTGTCGCCCGATAAACGCTATCACCGTTAGATACAGTTACCCTATCCCACGCTTAGACGACATGCTTGATGAATTATGTGGTGCCACCATCTTTCCCAAAATTGATCTTAAAAGTGGCTACTACCAAATTCGCATTCAAGAGGGTGATGAGTGGAAAACAGCTTTCAAAACCAAGTTTGGGTTATATGAGTGGTTGGTCATGCCAATGGGTTTATCGGAAGCGCCCGGTTCATTGATGCGTCTTATGCGTTTTGTTCTACGACCCTACATAGGCGTATTTGTAGTGGTTTACATTGATGACATCCTCGTTTTTAGCAAATCGCTTGAGGACCATGTGACACACATCCGTATGGTTTTACAAACCCTTTGGAAAGAGCGCTTATATGCTAACATGGAAAAATGCACTTTTGGCATTGACAAGGTCGTTTTCCTAGGAGTTGTCATCTCTGCACAAGGTGTTCACGTTGATGGAACTAAAATTGAAGCAATTAAAACTTGGCCATAACCAACGAATCTCCTACAAGTGCGTAGTTTCCTTAGTTTAGCCGGTTTCTACCGACGTTTTGTGAAGGACTTTAGCACAATTGCTATGCCTCTACACACCTTGAGCAAGAAGAACGCACCCTTTATTTGGGGTCCTTCGCAAGACACCGCGTTCAATGAACTAAAAAGCTTGCTTACACATGCACCACTTCTTGCCCTACCAAACTTTGACAAACCTTTTGAGATCCATTGTGACGCTAGCGGTACCGGCATAGGTGGCGTGCTAATGCAAGAAAAGCGCCCAATTGCTTACTTTAGTGAGAAGCTATCCGGAGCACAACTTAACTGCCCCATCTATGATAAAGAGCTTTATGCCTTGGTGCGAGTTTTACGTGTTTGGGAACATTACCTTAGACCTCATGAATTCATTCTTCATACGGACCATGAGACTCTCAAGTATCTCAAGGATCAAACTAAGTTGAACAAGCATCATGCTAAGTGGAGTGAGTTCATTGAGTCTTTCCCTATGTCATCAAGTACATCAAAGGCAAAGAAAATGTTGTGGCGGATGCGCATTCCCGCAAATGCATGCTTGTTACACAACTTGAGTTGAATGTTATTGGCTTTGAGCACATAAAAGACTTGTATGAGCATGATACTTTCTTTGCACATCCTTATGCTAAGTGTTTGACTCACAATTCTTGGGAACATTACTACATAAAGGATGGATATCTTATGAGAGCTAACAAACTTTGCATTCCCGAGTCTTCGCTTCGTTTACTCTTTTTGCAGGAATCTCATGTAGGGGGACTCATGGGACACTTTGGACGCGACAAGACATTTGCTACGCTCTCAAAGAACTACTTTTGGCCCAAGATGCTCCGTGACGTCTCACGACTCACCAACCGATGCTCTACATGTCGCAAAGCTAAGTCAAAAGCTCAATCTCATGGTCTTTACATGCCACTTCCTATTCCATACCATCCATGGGAAGACATAAGCATGGACTCTGTACTTGAATTGCCTAGGACTCAAATGGAAAGGATTCCGTGTTTGTTGTCGTGGATAGATTTTCTAAAATGGCTCATTTCATTCCTTGTAACAAGATCGACGATGCTTGACATGTGGCAACTCTCTTTTGTAGGGAAATCATTCGTCTACATGGAGTGCCCAAGACTATTGTGTCAGATCGGGACGTCAAGTTCTTGAGCTACTTTTGGAAGACTCTATGCGCCAAACTCGGCATCAAGCTACTCTTTTCTTCGGCATACCATCCACAAACCGACGGCCAAACAGAGGTGACGGACCACACACTTTTGACGCTTCTTCGCGTGTTGATCAAGAAGAACATCAAGGAATGGGAGCAATGCTTGCCCATCGCCGAGTACGCCTACAACCGCGTAAGACATTCGACTACCGACAAGTCCCCTTTTGAGGTTGTCTACGGCTTCAGCCCCTTGTCTCCATTGGACATCCTACCTCTACCTCTACAAGAGCGCACGAACATGGACGCAAGTGCACGAGCTAGCTATCTCAAGAAGGTGCATGAAGATACAAGGGCAACAATCGAGCAACAAGTCCATCGCCTCACCACCAAGCTCAATGTCAACAAGGCACAAATGGTGTTCCAACCGGGAGATCCTGTTTGGCTTCATCTTCGCAAGGGCCGCTTCCCACACGAGCGCAAGTCCAAACTACTACCTCGCGACGACGGACCATTCAAGGTGCTAGCACACTACAACAACAACGCCTACAAGATCGACATCCCACGAGACAAGTACAACGTGAGCGATGCCTTCAACGTCAAGGATCTATCCCCTTTCCATGGTGATGAAGATTTCGATCCGAGGTCGAATCTTTCCCAAGGGAGGGGAGATGATGCGGAGCATCCCGAGGTCATCCCCAAGGACCCTCCATCGCCTCACCAAGTGCTCCAAGGACCAATGACACGTGCTCGTGCTAGAGCTCTCGAGACCGAGGTGACATCTCTCCTAGTCCAACTTCCATATGAATCTTGCGAGACATGGCTACTACCTCAGACGGATGTGTTTTGTGTGCTCAGGAATGACGAAGACCCCATCGGAGAGGCTCGTGAAGATGGACAAGTCCTCAAGCTCACGGACGAAGCTTTGCATCGAGAGAAGCTAAAGAAAGCTCCAGGCCCCGGACATCTGCCCCCTGAACGATCAGCCCCAGAAGAGCCCCAACAGCCGAAGCTACAGGGCACGGACATCCGGCCCGGCAGGCCCCGGACATCCGGCCTCGTGCCCGGAATCCGACGCGCCCACCACAGAAGCATACGCGTGGCTAGCCCCGATAGCCCGGACATCCGGCGACCAGCGAAGCCCCGGACATCTGGCCCGACGCCTGGACGTCCGGCCACTGATTTCCTGCGCGCATCTCCTTTGGGCCGTGACCCATGTACCCCTTGGCCCGTAGACTATATATATTCCTACTCCTACATCTTTCTAGGGTTAGCTTTGTGATAGCTCATCTAAAACACCCTAGTGGTTCCTCTCCTACGAGACCGCGGCCTCTTCGGAGAAGATCCACCGGATTCAAGACCTCCTTCACGGAGAAGAACATCAAGACCTCCTCACGGAGATGACTACCGCTACTTGTATCGTCCTTAGTTGATCGTGTATCGTGTATCGCACTTTGTATACCCGGATCTAGAATTTGTGTGACCTAAACTTGTTGATTTGAGTGTTTTCTTCTTGTTCCTCTTGTTGTTTTCCCTCGTGTACCACGTGTTCATCCTCGGGATCCCTCCTTTTCATGAAAGATCGGCCATCTAGGGTTCCACCCTACATCACTATCTCTCAGCACAAGACCACATTCACATCCTTACTACATCTAATGGTTCAACAACAGCGGCAAGGTTAAGGTAACACGTACTGTTCGTGTGCATTTTAGTATCTCCACATATGTGATTATGTTGATTGTGATGTGGTACCCATGCAAGCATGTTCCTTATTACTTGGTACACCATGGGAATTTGATAAAAAATTTGTACACCATGGTAGAAACAATCAGTATACTCTTGTTCATAAGGATAAATGTATTACTTTGCTTCCTATGTCTCCAGATTCCATTTTGAAAGATGATATTAATAGAGCTAATAAAGCAAAACAGGAGCAAAGTAAGGGTGAAAATCAGATTGTGGCGAAAGAATTTGATCAACAAATGAAGCCTAATAACACACCATCATCTCATGTTGCCTCTAAAATTAAATTAAAAAGTGGATGTTTACTTGCCACAAAATCTGATATTGATGATCTGGATTTAAGCAAATCTGTTTGCTATGCTTTTGTGTGCAAAGAGGCACTATTTTCATTCGAGGTCGTGCCTTCCTCTCTGCCTCCTGCTGTCACTAACATTTTGCAGGAGTTTGCGGACGTCTTTCCACAAGACGTGCCACCGGGATTACCACCTATTGGAGGGATTGAGCATCAGATTGACTTAATTCTCGGTGCATCGCTACCCAACCGCGCACCATACCGTACCGATCTAGAGGAGACGAAGGAGATTATGCGTCAAGTACAGGAGCTACTCGACAAAGGTTATATACACGAATCCCTTAGTCCTTGTGTTGTTCCTATTACACTAGTGCCGAAAAAGGATGGTACATCACGTATGTGTGTTGATTGTAGAGGCATTAATAATATTACTATTCGTTATCGTCATCCTATTCCTAGGCTAGATGATATGCTTGATGAATTGAGTGGCTCTACAATATTCTCCAAAGTTGATTTGCGTAGTGGATACCATCAAATTCGTATGAAATTGGGAGATGAATGGAAAACAGCATTTAAAACTAAGTTTGGATTATATGAGTGGTTAGTCATGCCTTTTGGGTTAACTAATGCACCTAGTACTTTCATGAGATAAATGAATGAAGTTTTACGTGCTTTCATTGGACGATTTGTGGTAGTATACTTTGATGATATATTGATTTATAGTAGATCTTTGGAGGAACATTTGGAACATTTACGTGCTGTTTTTATTGCTCTACGTGATGCACATTTGTTTGGTAACCTTGGAAAGTGCACCTTTTGCACCAACCGAGTATCTTTTCTTGGCTATGTTGTTACTCCACAGGGAATTGAGGTTGATAAAAGCAAAGATTGAAGCTATTGAGAGTTGGCCGCAGCCCAAAACGGTCACACAAGTTTTCCTTGGCCTCGCTGGTTTTTATAGGCGTTTTGTGAGAGATTTCAGCACCATTGCTGCACCTCTCAACGAGCTGACAAAGAAGGATGTGCCTTTTGTTTGGGGTACCGCACAAGAAGAAGCCTTCACGGTATTGAAAGATAATTTGACACATGCTCCTTTACTCCAACTTCCTGATTTTAATAAGACTTTTGAGCTTGAATGTGATGCTAGTGGAATTGGCTTAGGAGGTGTGTTATTACAAGATGGTAAACCTGTTGCATACTTTTCAGAAAAATTGAGTGGGCCTAGTCTGAATTATTCTACTTATGATAAGGAATTATATGCTCTTGTTCGGACTTTGGAAACATGGCAACATTATTTATGGCCCAAAGAATTTGTTATACATTCTGATCATGAATCTTTGAAGCACATTAAAAGTTAAGCAAAATTGAACCGTAGACATGCTAAGTGGGTTGAATTCATAGAGACTTCCCCTTATGTTTTTAAACACAAGAAGGGAAAATAAAATGTTATTGCTGATGCATTGTCTCGTTGTTATACTATGCTTTCACAACTTGATTTTAAAATATTTGGTTTGGAGACCATCAAAGATCAATATGGGCATGATGCTGAATTTAGAGATGTATTGCAGAATTGTAAAGAAGGGAGAACATGGAACAAGTTCGTCGTTAATGATGTATTTGTGTTTCGTGCTAACAAGCTATGCATTCCAGCTAGCTTTGTTCGTCTTTTGTTGTGCAGGACGCGCGTGGAGGAGGATTAATGGGACACTTTGGCATGAGACGGAGGACATACTTGCTACACATTTCTTTTGGCCAAAGATGAGACGAGATGTTGAGCGTTTTGTTGCTCGCTGCACTACATGTCAAAAAGCTAAGTCATGACTCAACCCTCATGGTTTATATATGCCTTTGCCTGTCCCTAGTGTTCCTTGGGAAGATATATCTATGGACTTTGTTTTGGGTTTACCTCTAACAAAGAAGGGGAGGGATAGCATATTTATTGTCGTGGATAGGTTCTCGAAGATGGCACACTTTATACCATGTCATAAAAGCGATGATGCTGCTAATGTTGCTGATTTGTTTTTTCGTGAAATTATTCGCTTGCATGGTGTGCCAAATACTATTGTTTCAGATTGTGATACTAAATTTCTTAGCCACTTTTGGAGATGTTTATGGGCTAAGTTGGGGACGAAACTGCTTTTTAGTACTACTTGTCACCCCGAAACTGATGGACAAACTGAAGTAGTCAATAGAACTTTGTCTACTATGCTTAGGGTTCTTTTGAAGAATAACAAGAAAATATGGGAAGAATGCTTGCCTCATATTGAATTTGCTTATAATCGTTCGTTGCATTCTACTACTAAGATGTGCCCTTTTGAAATTGTCTATGGTTTCCTACCTCGTGCACCTATTGATTTGTTGCCTCTTCCATCTTCGGAGAAGGTTAATTTTTGATGCTAAACAACGTGCTGAATTGATCTTAAAAATGCATGAGTAAACTAAGGAAAATATTGAGCACATGAATGCTAAATATAAACTTGTTGGAGATAAGGGAAAAAACGTGTTGTTTTTGCACCTGGAGATCTTGTTTGGTTACATTTGTGTAAGGATAGGTTTCCTAATTTGCGCAAGTCAAAGCTAATGCCACGTGCTGATGGTCCTTTCAAGGTGTTAGAGAAAATAAATGATAATGCATATAAACTTGAGTTGCCTGCATATTTTGGGGTTAGTCCCACATTTAACATTGCAGATTTGAAGCCTTACTTGGGTGAGGAAGATGAGCTTTCGTCGAGGAAGACTTCAATTCAAGAAGGGGAGGATGATGAGGACATCACTAACAAGGTTACACCCACAGCCCCAACTGACACATATACAGGACCAATTACTAGAGCTCGCGCACGCCAATTAAATTACCGGGTACTTTCGTTTCTTGGTAATGATTCTAATGTTCATGAGAATATGATGCTGCCTAAATTGGATACATTTGTTTTCCTTACAAATGAAGGGCCTAGCTTGGAGAAGGATGAACATTGGAGCACGAACACGCATGGAGTTGATGGCATGCGCAAGGGGCACAAGAACGGAGTTACAAGTGATGATTTCAAGACTTTGAAGCCACCATAATGAGTGCGTGAAGCCTTGGACGAAATATACAAGATTCCACTTCATAAATTTCATCCAGAGGCTATTATAGGTGCTGCCTCACCTTATTATTGGGCCAGGCCCTGTAATTTCCAAAAACTTGAGTATAGGCTGTTTTTAGAGTCCGTATGTGTGGGGAAACAAGAGTTAGGGTTGGTTTCGGACCCCTCCTCCAAGGGCCACGAAATTCCCCCCTCTTCTCCCATATATATAGCCCTTAGGGCGTCGTTTAGACTTTGGGTTTTGTTTAGATTAAAAGTTCGCCATAGCTGCAACTTCGCGTACTTTGTTTGTGTTCAATGACCAGACAAAGGCGTCACAGAACCCCACCTTGATCAATAAAGCTTTCCTCTTATATTCGTAATATCCAGATTGCAATCTTAGTTTCTTGCTTGTTCTTCATTTGCCTGCAGGAAACAGACCTTCATGGTCAGGTTGATCGTGATCCGGTGTGGTCAATAACCTCTCGGAGTTGGTTTAGCGATTGCTAAGGCGCGACGTCCTTGCACGTTCGTAGATCCTCAAAGTCGACTTCCCCCAAAACAATAGCCACCATCTCATCGAAAGACGGGACACCTTTGCCTCTATCAAAACATAAGCATTGAATTTTTCTTGTTTCACAGTGAAGTTGTCAAGCTCATCTAAGCATTGGCTTGCAGACTTATAACAAGGAATATCACCTTCATCAAATCTATAAAGAGAATTTACCTTTACTACCTGTGTCGGGTTATCAAGACCACATATTTCTTCAATAGGTGGTAAATTCTTAACATCTTCAGCTTTTATACCTTTTTCTTTCGTAGATTTCTTTGCCTCCTGAATATCTTCAGGACTAAGAAATAGAACACCCCTTTTCTTTGGAGTTAGCTTAGGGGCTGGTTCAGGAAGTGTCCAATTGTTTTCATTGGTCAACATATTATTCAATAGTAATTCAGCTTGATCAACTGTTCTTTCCCTGAAAACACAACCAGCACAACTATCGAGGTGGTCTCTGGAAGCATCGGTTAGTCCATTATAAAAGACATCATGTATTTTTCCCTTTGAAGAGGATGATCAGGCAAAGAATTATGTAATTGGAGAAGCCTCCCCCAAGCTTGTGGGAGACTCTCTTCTTCAATTTGCACAAAATAATATATTTCCGGTAAGGCAGCTTGTTTCTTATGAGCAGGAAAATATTTAGCAGAGAAGTAATAAATCATATCCTAGGGACCACGCACACAACTAGGATCAAGATAATTGAACCATGTCTTAGCATCACCCTTTAACGAGAACGGAAATAAAATAAGGATATAGTAATAACGAATCTTTTCCTCATTGGTAAACAGGGTGGCTATATCATTCAACTTAGTAAGATGTGCCACAACAGTTTCAGATTCATAGCCATGGAAAGGATCAGATTCAACCAAAGTAATTAACTCAGGATCAACAGAGAAATCATAATCCTTATCAGTAACAAAGATAGGTGAAGTAGCAAAAGCAGGGTCATATTTCATTCTAGCATTCAAAGACTTTTCTTTCAGCTTAGCTAATAATTTCTTAAGATCGTATCTACCGTTGCAAGCAAGAAAGTCTCTAGAAATTTCTTCATCCATAACATAACCCTTAGGAATAAGAGGCAATTCATATCTAGGAGGAGAATCTTCATCATCACTTTCATCAATATTATCAGTTTCAATATTTGCATTCTGCCTAAGCTTAGCAATTTGTTCATCAATAAATTCACCTAGTGGCACAGTGTTATCAAGCATAGAAGTAGCTGAAGTGGCATCATCAGGAACATGCGACATATCAAATTCAATAGTAGGAGTAGGTGTCGCAAGTTTACTCATAACAGAGGGTGAATCAACTGCAGAGCTAGATGGCAGTTCCTTACCTCCCCTCGTAGTTGAGGGATAAATCTTGGCTTTTGAGTCTTTCAAGATCTTCATAGTGATCAACAGATATAAATCCGAAGTGACTTAAAGAATATAGCTATGCTCCCTGGTAACGGCGCCAGAAAATAGTCTTGATAACCCACAAGTATAGGGGATCGCAACAGTTTTCGCGGGTAGAGTATTCAACCCAAATTTATTGATTCGACACAAGGGGAGCCAATAAATACTCTCAAGTATTAGCAGTTGAGTTGTCAATTCAACCACATCTGGAAGACTTATTATCTGCAACAAAGTATTTAGTAGCAAAGTAATATGGAAGTAACGGTAACGGTAGCAAAGGTAGCGATAGTAGTTTTGTAGTGATTGTAACGGTAGCAGCGGAAAAGTAAATAAGCAACAAGCAATATGTGAAAAGCTCATAGGCATTGGATCAGTGATGGATAATTATGTTGGATGCGATTCCTCATGTAATAGTTATAACATAGGGTGACACAGAACTAGCTCCAATTCATCAATGTAATGTAGGCATGTATTTTTTCGAATATAGTCATACGTGATTATGGGAAAGAACTTGCATGACATCTTTTGTCCTACCCTCTTGTGGCAGCGGGGTCCTACTGGAAACTCAGGGATATTAAGGCCTCCTTTCAATAGAGTACCAGACCAAAGCATTAACACATAGTGAATACATGAACTCCTCAAACTATGGTCATCACCGGGAGTGGTCCCGATTATTGTCACTTTGGGGTTTCCGGATCATAACACATAGTAGGTGACTATTAACTTGCAAGATAGGATCAAGAACACACATATACATGAAAACATAATAGGTTCAGATTTGAAATCATGGCACTCGGGACCTAATGACAAGCATTAAGAATAGCAAAGTCATAGCAACATCAATCTTAGAACATAGTGGATACCAGGGATCAAACCCTAACAAAACTAACTCGATTACATGGTAAATCTCATCCAACCCATCACCGTCTAGCAAGCCTATGATGGGATTACTCATGAACGGCGGTGAGCATCATGGAATTGGTGATGGAGGAAGGTTGATGATGACGATGGCGACGAACTCCACTCTCCGGAGCCCCGATCGGACTCCAGATCAGCCCTCCCAAGAGAGATTAGGGCTTGGCGGCTGCTCTGTATCGTAAAATGCGATAATTCCTTCTCTCTGATTTTTTATCCCCGAAAGTGAATATATGGAGTCGGGGAAGACGTCGGTGGAGCAACAGGGGGGCCACGAGGCAGGGGGCGCGCCCAGGGGGGGGCGCGCCCCCACCCTCGTGTATAGGGTGTGGGTCCCCTGGCCTGGCTCTTTTTGTAGATATATTTTATATATTCCGAAATAAATCTCGGTTGAATTTCAGGTCATTCCGAGAACTTTTATTTCTGCACAAAAATAACACCATGGTAGTTCTGCTGAAAACACTGATGAGGACATCACTAACAAGGTTACACCCACATCCCCAACTGACACATATACATGACCAATTATTATAGCTCACGCATGCCAATTAAATTACTAGGTACTTTCATTTCTTGGTAATGATTCTAATGTTCATGAGAATATGATGCTGCCTAAATTGGATACATTTGTGTTGCTTACAAATGAAGGGCCTAGCTTGGACAAGAAGGATGAACATTGGAGCAAGATCAAGCATGGAGATGATGGCATGCGCCAGGGGAACAAGAACAGAGTTACAAGTGATGATTTCAGGACTTCGAAGCCACCATAATGAGTGCGTGAAGCCTTGGACGAAATATACAAGATGCCACTTCATAAATTTCGTCCAGAAGCTATTATAGGTGCTGCGGCACCTTATTATTGGGCCAGGCCCATGTAATTTCGAAATACTTGAGTATAGGATGTTTTTAGAGTCAGTATGTGTGGGGAAACAAGAGTTAGGGTTGGTTTAGGACCCCTCCACCAAGGGCCACGAAATTCCCCCCTCTCCCCCCATATATACAGCCATTAGGGCGTTGTTCAGACTTTGGGTTTTGTTTAGATTAAATTTTGCCATAGTTGCAACTTCGCGTACTTCGTTTGTGTTCAACGACCAGACAAAGGCGTCACAAAACCCACCTTGATCAATAAAGCTTTTCTCTTATATTCGCAATATCAAGATTGCAATCTTAGTTTCTTGCTTGTTCTTCGTTTTCTTGCAGGAAATAGACCCTCGTGCACAGGTTGATCGTGCTCCGGCGTGGTCAATAACCTCTCGGAGTTGGTTTAGCAATTGCTAAGGCGTGACGTCCTCGCACGTTCGTAGTCGGATTGTCAAAGTCTACTCCACCGAAAACGATAGCCACCATCTCATCGAAAGATGGGACATGATGTGGAGCATCCCAAGGTCATCCACATGGACCTACCTTCGTCTCACCAAGTGCCAAGTGGACCCATGACACATGCTCGACCACGAGCTCTCGAGACCGAGGTGACTTCACTCCTCTCTCTACGTCACTTTGATGCACAAGAGATATGCCTGCTACCCTCATCAGAGACTCTTTGCATACTCAGGCACCTCGAGAGCAACCATGAAGAAGTCAAGGAACAAGAATGATCGAAGGAGGAAGAAGGAGGAGGAAAACAACCGAGACTCAGCCAGCCCGGACGATCCGGCCGAAGCCCGAATGATCCGGACAAACGTCCGGACGATCCGGCAAATGTGCCCGAGGACACCCGAGAGCCCCAGCTGAAGCCGGATCGGGACACCAGCCCGGATCATCCGGACGAACCCGGACGTCCGGACTAAGTCCCGGATATCCGGACCACCCGCAGCAGATCAAACACGCCAGGATCATCAGGACGCCGCCCCGGATCATTCGGACCCCCGAAGCCCGGATCATCCGGACAAACTTCCGGATCATCTGGACAGTGCCTGCGTGCATGATGTTGGGCCGAGGTCCATGTACCCCTTCGTCCCTCCTAGCCTATATAAGTCACTCTACCTAAACTATCTAGGGTTAGCTTTGTGTTAGCTCATCCAAAACCTTAGTGGTTTATCTCCTACGAGACCGCGGCCTCTTCGGAGAAGGTCCACCGGATTCAAGACCTCCTATACGGAGAAGAACATCAAGACCTCCTCACGGAGATGACTACCGCTACTTGTATCGTCCTTAGTTGGTCGTGTATCGTGTATCACACTTTGTGTACCCAGATCTAGCATTTGTGTGACCTAAGTTTGTTAATTTGAGTGTTTTCTCCTTGTCTCTCTTGTGTTTTTCCTCGTGCCCCTCGTGTTCTTCCTCGGGGTCCCTCCTTTCCGTGAAAGATCGGCCACGTAGGGTTTCACCCTACATCATCTATGGTATCATGAGCCTTGGTTGATCACGAATTTGGAGCCCCACACCTTGTTTTCTAGCTTGTTTTTTTTGTTTTTCGTCCAAATTCGAAAATCCCCACAAAAACTAGGCCCACAATTTTTTTTGTGATTGTGTGTTTTGATGAGATTTTGTTGATTGTGATCCGTTGTTGAGTTGTGTGACAAGTGTACTATCCCTTTCCCCACCTCCCCCACCCTCAAATCCGCCCAAAAACCACGAAAAAAATCAATTTACACCGAATTTTCACCTTTTCCCCGAGCTCATCCCGACCGAATTGACCCACCCGGATCATCCGGATTTCCACCCGGATCATCCAAATGCCGCCCGGATCATCCGGCCAGACATCCGGATCATCCGGCTTCCACTGACGAAACTGCATTCTGCAGTTTTTCGCAGCCATGTTTCCGCCACCGCATAAACCCTAGATACCCCCTTCCGCCACAACCTCGACATATCTACCAACACCACCATCATTGCCTACCCAAAACCCTACGGTCTTACCTCTTTGTGTCTTGGATCATTGAGTTGTGGTTTTCTCTATTTCCGTTTGTGTTTCGGCTATCTCGGAGCGGAATGACATCGACAAGACCACCTCTCAACCTCGACAAGGAAGGTAACATCGACGACACTTTGTTTACTACCTTGCAATTGCATTGATAAACCCTCATTGACCATTTTGCGTAGCTTTCCTACCGAGACTAGCCATTCGATTATTGCCGGGCCACGACACTTGTGCACATTAGTGATAGTCATAGAAATAGCATACTACATCGTCATATCTCCGTGTGACACAAGAGTGTTCCGCATACACAATAGCTACCTTGATCTAGGAAGCATGCATAAGTGGCCAAAGAAAGAGCTCAAAAGCTTTTAAGCAAAAGAGCCATCCAAAGCTTATAAGAAAAAGCACAATAGCATCAAACACCTTGCATCAAAAGAGATCATATGATAAAGCAATACATCATCTTGTGCTAAAGCATCGGCACATCATACACTCATAGCATACTTGTGATAGGAAGTCATTACATTGCTCTTATAGGTCGTGCACAAGTGCGTATCCGCCTATTAAGCAATCGGTTAGCGTCTCTCTAGCGTTGTGCAACACGAGCATTTTCCGTGGATTCCACATTTTCGCTCACTTTTGGTTGCACAACCTCATTTATCTATCTGTGCGTGTGTTCCGTGTGGTACTTACCGCTTGTGATCTACTTGTTGCAAGAGCCAATTGTGAATCATTTTCAGCATCTTTGAATCTTACTCACTTTTTTGCATTGAATTTTGCCACCATCCTAACCAAGCTCCTCTAAAAGCTTTATGAGTGTAGGTGTGAGAATCGACAAGACTTGGTACCAATAGTGCTGTTTCTGGGTTACATTATTGAGTGATCATTGATGCATTGTCAACTTCGGTCAAGGTACATTTGGTATTGTCTTCTCCTTTCTCCCATTCACATACTTGCTTGTGACGATGGATAGGCCAAGTACATCTACAAACCCGCTCTTCGATGATCCTCAAGAATCAAACAACTACGTCACCAAACTATATCTCTTCGGTGTCCAACGAGCTCTACATCAAGAAAGTGAAGCTATGCGAGAGCACATTGAGCAAGTCGCTGCCGACGCGCGACAATTCGAAGCAAGAACAAGAGAGAAATTCGACATCATCAACACCAACATGGCTACTCAATTCGACATCGTCAAAACCAACATACACTTGAGCAATCACAAGAATGGCAAAGACTACGCCAACAACAACAAGAGCGAGCACGTCAACACCAAGAAGAACAAGATGCCGAAGCTCATCGTCAAGCACAACACCGCCGAGAAGCTCAAGCTCTTGAGGCGCAACGAGCATTACGTGATTCACATTGCAATCGACACACTCGTCAAGAAGAGGATTTCCTTCATGATGAGATGCAAGAGAGGCGCCACCAAGCTCGAAGGCAACAAGAAGTTCCTCCTCAAGCGCGACAAAAGCAACAACCTCAACAAGAACCACAAGCTCGGCAAGTACACCATGACAATGAACATCTACTTCGCCAAGAGCAACATGAGGTTGACAACCGTCCAAATCAAGAACGCCCTCACAATAGGCAAGCAAACAATGACGAGCATCGCTACGGCAAGCTTAAATTCACCATGCCAAGGTCTTCCGGAAGCATTGATCCAAAGACTACCTCTCATGGGCATTGAAAGTTGATAAAATCTTTCGCCTCCACAACTTTGATGAAGAGAAGAAAATTGCTAGGGCCTCCCTTGAGTTCCAAGACTATGTTCTCATTTGGTGGGAGCAAATCATTGAGAGAAGAGAAGCAAAAGGCGAACCTCCCATCACTACTTGGGCTCAAATGAAGGAAGTCATGAGAGCACGCTTCGTGCCAACGCACTACAACCGTGACTTGTTCAAGAAGCTACAACTCATCAAGCAAGGTACCAAGTCTGTTGAAGAGTAATACAAGTAGATGAAGATTGCCATGATACGAGCAAACATCACGGAAGATGAAGAACAAACGATGGCGAGATTCTTGAATGGACTCAACTATCCTATCAAGAAGATTGCGGACTTTCAACCATACACCAATCTCCTCGAGCTAGTACATCAAGCCACCAAAGCGGAGCGACAAGTTCAAGAGGACTACAAGTACTCCAAGTTCACCTCCAAGAATTTTGGTTCCTACAACCAAGATTCAATGACTTCGGCTACTCCTACCTCTACAAAGCCATCTACAAAGTTCGACGACAAGTCAAGCTACAAGAATGCGACTACATCAAGTCGGCCACCTTCTACAAACAACTTCAAGCCAAGAGCTTCATCATCTACAACTCAAACCGAAGACAACTCCAAGACGAGTTCCATCAAGTGTTTCAAATGCCAAGGGCACGGCCGCAAGTCATTTCAGTGCAAGACTGTTCGTACCATGATCATCAATGATGACGGATCTTATGACTCAATGAGCGACGATGAGATGGAAGCCCTTGAGCATGTGGCTATGCATCGACAAGTGAATGAAGATGAAGACCATCAAGTGTTTTGCGACAATGACTCGAGTTCCAATCTTGTTGTTTCTAAGGTCTTGACACTACAACATCAACAAGATGACAACCAATGATGTCACATTTTCCATACCAAGGCCGGCATCAATGGATGCTCTGTCAAGGTTATCATCGATGGAGGAAGTTGTCATAACTTGGCAAGCGAAGAGCTATGCGACAAACTACAATTGGTCAAGACGAAGCACCCTCACCCCTACAAAGTCCAATGGCTTAACGACGCCAGAATTCTTCGAGTCGAGCATACCGTGCAAGTCTCCTTCAAGATAGGCGCCTACTGTCGGTGCACAAAAAGAGGGGCACACTTTTTGTACCCCTATGACTGTGCACGGGCAGTCTGAGCCACGAGCACCACCACAGCAAGCATGGCAGGGGAGGTGAGCCAAGGTAACGCCAAGAACAAGACCACAGAGAGCAAAGGGACGGAGCGGCTTCCCCCCGGCAAGATCCTTGCCGGGAGCCGGTTTCAGCAGCCCTGGCAAGACCCTTGCCCTGGCAGCTCGCCCAACGCCTACGGAGCGGATCACCCTTGAGTCCACCGCCCCCATGGGGCGAGGATTCGGGAGATATCCCCGTGGTTGCATGCAGATCTTTGTGAAGACATCCAAGATCAGATACAAGCGAAGAAGACGACGACCCTTGGCGGGATCCCAACCAAGGAGGGCCACAAGACCTCCGGCAAGCACCTTGCCGGGGATGACAGCAGGCGCTGCGGCAAGACCCTTGTCAGGGCCCCGACAAGGCCATTGACGAGGACACCCGCAGGGCCACCATCAGGCCCGCACCAACTGAGTTTCCACCGCCCCAGGCAGCTGCCGACCCATCCAGCTGGACAGGCTCCTGCGTGGCAACTCGCAGATCTTCGTGGAGCCCCGCCGTTGCGCCACCTTAGCTGCCTGCCTACCTACATGGCACCTCAGGAACCGTTGGCCAGGCGCGTGTCAACACAAGGAGGAGCGGCGACGGACAAGACTGACGTCTCCCCTCGTCCTCGATAAAGCGAGGACACCTAAGCTAAGCGCATTAAATGCGCCTTGTCCTGTAATGCGAGGGATAACCTCGCATCACTGTACCCTTTCCACCTCCTGTGTGCCACTGTGGCAACCCCTTTTTCCTATAAAAGGAGGCCCGAGGCGACCAGGAGAAGGATTCGGCTTTTTGGAACTCCTCACGACTCTTTTGGAGCTCCTCACTAGCTGAAGAACACAAACATATAATCCACCAAAGCAGGAGTAGGGTTTTACGCATCTTTGCGGCCCGAACCTGGGTAAAGGAACCGTGTCCTGACTGTTAGATCCGCTCTTCTCTCAACCCCGCGCCCCGCAACCGTAGTAGGGATTCTTGTGATCCCATAGGTGTCGATCCAAATACACCGACATCTTTGGCGCGCCAGGTAGGGGGCGCAGTTGTGAGAATCGGCATTAGCAGTTAGTTCGGCGCTCCTTCATCATCATGGCGCCCAAGAAGAAGACGACGGTGGCGGTTGGCCAGTCGGAAGACAGACAGCCCGTCCCGACGCGGGCGAGTAGCCGACCGGTCGCGGAAAGGACCCGGGTCGCTGCTCGCGAACACCAACACCGTCCCATCAGCCGGAGTTAGGGAGGTGGCAACGTTTGTGCGCCTGGTAACGGGCCACTCACCGCCAGTTCCAAAGATGGAGCCCGACCCTCCGCGGGTGGCGCGGGGCCTTCCAAGGTCGCCGTCGCATCACCCGAAGGCGACGCAAGGACCTCCAGAACTCCCACGCCGGCGCCAACAGTGCGCTCCTCTCAAGCGGCGCGCGATGAACGGCGTCGGCAACCCGAAGATCCCGGGCGTCGCCATGGGAAGAGCCCCGAGCGCCACTCCCGGGACGTAGAAGACCTGCCCGCCCGCCGAAGCACTGGTGGAGACGGTAGGCGACCGCGGGATCGTGATGGAGCTCCCCCTAACACGGTCAAGGGTCGAAACGCGTCACGGTCCGTGCAGGTTTTGCTATCGTTAATCCCAGCCGAAGCTCTGGCGCACGCGCAGTTGCTCCTCGACTTTCCTCCCATTACGGGGAAACTCGACGAATGGAGAGCCACCATCCGAAGCCTTGTCGCAATCGCCAACAAGGATTACCAGAGCCCGTTGATGAAGGCCTACGTCGATGAAGTGAGAAAATTGCAAGAGCGCTTTGATGGTATACGGGCGGAGCACGTTCCCCGAGCAGAGAAGGACATCGCCGATTACCTGTCAAAGCACGCTGCCCTCAAGCTACCTGTGGAACCAGGTACCTTTGTGCTTCAGCTTTCTCAGCCATCCGTTGATTCATCAACAGAGCAGAACAAGAGGAGGAAATCAGGGCCCGGCAAGTACTTTCCCGCCGACCTCCCCGGAGCCGCCGGCAAGGATGTTGCCGGAGACACTGAGCCCGCCACAGGAAGGCTAACTCCGGCAGAGCGTCAAGCTTTTGCCGTCGAGACAGCCGCTCCCTTGGCAGAGGAAATGCCTTTCGTCCTCGCTGTCGAGCCCCAGGCTCCAGCTTGGGCGTAGCATACCTCCGATTCCTCCAGACTGGGGAACTTCCTGAGGAGCAGGAAGAAGCGAAGAAAGTAGCCCGTCGGTCTGCTATGTACCAGTTCGTCGATGACGTCCTGTACAGAAGGAGACCGAACGGCGTGAAATTGAAGTGCATCCCTCGAGAGGAAGGACTGGAGCTGTTGGCAGAGATACATGGAGGCATATGTGGATCCCACATAGGGTCGAGAGCCCTTGCCGGCAAGGCATTCCGGCAAGGCTTCTTCTGGCCCACTGCCCTCCAGGATGCAACGGCACTAGTCACCAGGTGTGAAGCGTGCCAGTTCCATTCAAAGAAACTTCATCAACCAGCTCAAGCCCTTCAAACCATTCCTCTCTCCTGGCTTTTCTCGGTCTAGGGGCTCAAAATACTGGGCCCTTTCCCCCGTGCTGTCGGTGGCTTTGAGTACTTGTACGTTGCGATCGACAAGTTCACAAAGTGGCCAGAGGTGGAGGCAGTGAGGAAGGTCACCGCTCAGTCAGCCGTCATGTTCTTCAAGGGACTAGTGTGCCGTTTTGGTGTACCCAACAGGATCATCACCGACAACGGCACACAGTTCACAAGCCGCACCTTCATGCAATATAACCAGGACCTCGGCAACAAAGTATGTTTCGCTTCCGTTGCTCACCCCCGAAGCAATGGTCAAGCTGAGAGGGCAAATGCTGAAGTGCTGGGAGGATTAAGGACAAAGACCTTTGACAGGCTGCACAAGAGCGGGAGGCGCTGGATTGATGAGTTGCCGGCGGTTCTTTGGTCAATCAGAACGACGCCAAATCGAGCCACCGGCCAGACACCCTTCGCCCTGATATACGGGGCGGAAGCAGTTCTCCCCACTGAACTCATATACGGGTCACCTCGAGTGCTCACTTATGATGAGCTTTATCAAGAGCAATTGCGGCAAGAGGACGCAACGCTCCTTGAGGAAGATCGTCTTCGGGCGGCTGTGAGAGCAGCACGCTACCAACAAGCCTTGTGCCGCTAACATAGCCGCAAGGTCCGTGCCCGAAGCTTTGAGGAAGGCGACCTTGTTCTCCGGCGCGTTCAATCGGCCAGGAATACGAACAAGTTGACGCCGAAGTGGGAAGGCCCTTATCGGGTAATACGAGTCACCAGGCCTGGCGCAGTCCGCCTGGAGACCGAAAATGCCATTCCGGTGAGCAATTCCTAGAACATTGAGCATCTTCGCAAGTTTTACCCATAAGGCGCGGCTTACCGGGCCCCCCGGCAAGTCACCCTTTTGTACAAGCCTTGCCGGCAAGGCATGTAACACTTTGTACAAAGCCAGGCGCAGACCCTGAGCATAAATAAATGAAGCGCTGGCGCCCTAAGTTATAGCATGCATGCTGAGTCGAGTGTCGTCCTTGGTTAGGGTTGATAGTGCTTAGTGGCGGCTAACCCTAGCTTAGAGGTCGAGTTTGCGTCTCTTTGTCTTTCCTCAATCTCCTTTGGTTCACAGGATGCACGGACATCCTTGCCGAGGCCACTTGGGGAGAAGAAAGAGGAACATATCAACATCAAGGCCCTGGCAAGCTAGTGTTGCCGGGGGCTGCAAGAGCAAAGATTCGCCCACGGGGAACCAGGGTTGCCGGGGGCTGCGGCTTCAGATAAGTTCTTCGTCCCTTATCATGCATTCCGTTATGGACTAAGGTATGTGAAACCTCGTTCTTTTCCTTAAGCTACCTGCTCCCATAACTCTAGGCCCTAGGGCTCGTCCCTGGGACTAATTTTGGTCGTAGTCGCGTCGGCAAAAAGGTGAGACGAGGAGCCTAAGACCACTTCATCCCAGCCTCCGCCAAGGGCGTGAGAAAGGTCGAGCGAAGTAGGAAGACGGCAAGGCCTGTTGCCGGGCAAGAAAATGTTTATCTTAGAGATATCAGGGATTTATTCCCTGTTGTGGGTTCTACCTGCGAACAAATCACCCGATAAACATTCCTTTTTCATTAAAAACATTCCATTCAGGTACAGTCCATAGGGAATGAAAAACATGAACAAGGAGATTACAAGTTTTAAAGTTAACAGATGCCCGAAGGCTTACAAGCTAAAAAGAGATAAGATGCCCGTAAGGCCTTTCTTGTCCCTCTCCGCAGGAGGTAGGTCAAGGAGGCGAGAAGGGCAAAAGGGGCGCCTAGGCGAGCTACGGGTGGCAGAAGACACCAAGAGGACATCTCGGTGGCCGCCTGAGGGCTGGATGGTGATGACGGCGCCGGAGGCAGAGCTCGAAGACGAGGCGGCAGGACGTCAGTACGCGTCGAAGGTGTGGGTGCCCGCGTACTCCGACATGACGACCTAGCCTCCCGCCTTCTTCCTCTTCCTCTTCCGCAGCCTCCCTACGCCAGCCGCCAAGGAGATGGCCCCGAGAAGTTCAAGGAGCCGGTGACGCGGATGATGGGGTCGCCGGTGCCACCAGGAGAGGCGCCCGACACCTAGTCGGACCCGTCATCCTGCCGTCCACCGCCCTCGTAGTCGTTGCCGCTGTCCTCCTCGTCACCCTCGTTCAAGGAGGAGTCTTCGTCATCGAAGGAGCTCTCCACGTAGCACCTTGCACGAGTCCCGAGGTGCCCGAAGACCTTGACGGAGAGATGGCCATCCTCCATCAACTTGAAATGGAGGGTGAGCCCATCCGTCAGGCTGTGGATGTGAGCGAACGTCTTCCATCCTTGACGAAGATACATCACATGAGGGGCAGGGAAGTCGACGCGGACCCGTGTGCCACAGATCCCGCAGCCCCTCATGTGCAGCCGCAGCGACTCCGGCGGATCCACCTCCATCTCCCGCGCAAATGGAGTCGGGAGACGAAGGCGACGGCGCGGCGGCCCCCGCATCCTAACGAAGAACTCACAAGGGTCATCCCCAATATGGCCTTCCATTGGACGAGGGGCAGCTGGCGGGGGAGAGGACGGCGGGCCGCCCCATCCTCCTCTTCCCCGAGCGCCCCGGCCTCGCCTACGGCCTCTCCCCTCCCCCTTCCCCTCGTGGCTGGTTCAGCCACTGCAGGTGCAGGAGAAGGAGGGATGCGCTGTCGAGCAGCGACCCTCGCCGCCACCATTGAATAGCCGAGATTTCCTCTCTTCATGGCGGACAGAAGAGAGGAGCGGAAGCTGAAGGAGAAAGAAGATGGAGGAGTGCGGGGCTCCGTCCCTTCCCTCCGCTCTTTATAATGGGGCGGGGCTGGAGCTCGAGCGCCCCGCTCGACCAATCAAGACGCAGAAGACGAGGGAGCCGGGACCCACCCGCCACCCCGACCAGCGACGGCTCGGTTTCCCGCCTCCACCGCTCGCCACCTCGAGCGCATGGAAGGCACGTGGCGAACGTGCAGAACCGAGGGGACACGTGAGGCGACCTCTCCCCACCCCGTGATCGTGGGGAGTGGACGCCTAGACGACCGCGCCTCGGCCCCATTCAGTAAATGGGTCGCGCCTCCACGCCTCCCGCCGATTACGGGGAAGGCGCGAAGCCGCCTCCTTTCGCATTTACTACGATGTGAAGCATGCTTGCGGAAACCTCCCCACGCATGCCGCCCACGTCAGGCACGCCCCTCCACCCCGCGTCGTGCGGGCGGGTCGTGGGAGGCACAACGCGCGGAAAATTTTACCACGGTGAATACCACCCCGCCTACCCGCGCACCGTTCTGGGCCTGCCCCGACAACGCGTCGCGCTCATGTGTGGCCTAGGCCCGGGGGCTCCTGTCGGTGCACAAAAAGAGGGGCACACTTTTTGTACCCCAATGACTGTGCACGGGCAGTCTGAGCCATGGGCACCACCACAGCAAGCATGGCAGGGGAGGTGAGCCAAGGTAAGACCGAAGCTCGATGGAATTGGAGCAAAGCCAAGAACAAGACCACGGAGAGCAAAGGAACGGAGTGGCTCCCCCCCCCCGGCAAGATCCTTGCCGGGAGCTGGTTTCAGCAGCCCTGGCAAGACCCTTGCCGGGGCCGGCTCTGGCAGCCCCGGCAAGACCCTTGCCGCGGCAGCTCGGCCCACGCCTACGGAGCGGATCACCCTTGAGTCCACCGCCCCCATGGGGCGAGGATTCCGGAGATATCCCCGTGGTGGCATGCAGATCTTTGTGAAGACATCCAAAATCAGATACAAGCTAAGAAGACGAAGACCCTTGGCGGGATCCCAGCAAAGGAGGGCCACAAGACCTCCGGCAAGCACCTTGCCGGGGATGACAGCAGGCGCCGCGGCAAGGCCCTTGCCGAGGTCACCCGCAGGGCCACCATTAGGCCCGCACCAACTAATTTTCCACCGCCCCACGTAGCTGCCGACCCAACCAGCTAGACAGGCTCCTGCATGGCAACTCGCAGATCTTCGTGGAGCCCCGCCATTGCGCCACCTCAACTGCCTGCCTGCCTACATGGCACCTCAGGCGCCGCTGGCCAGGGCGTGTGTCAACACGAGGAGGGCGACGGACAAGACGGACGTCTCCCCTCGTCCCCGATAAAGCGAGAACACCTAAGCTAAGCGCATTAAATGCGCCCTGTCCTGTAATGCGAGGGATAACCTCGCATCACTGTACCCTTTCCACCTCCTGTGTGCCACTGTGGCAACCCCTTTTTCCTATAAAAGGAGGCCCGAGGCGACCAGGAGAAGGATTCGGATTTTTGGAACTCCTCACGACTCTTTTGGAGCTCCTCACTAGCTGAAGAACACAAACATCTAATCCACCAAAGCAGGAGTAGGGTTTTACGCATATTTGCGGCCCGAACCTGGGTAAAGGAACCGTGTCCTGACTGTTAGATCCGCTCTTCTCTCAACCCTGCGCCCCGCAACCGTAGTAGGGATTCTTGTGATCCCATAGGTGTCGATCCAAATACACCGACACCTACGATGACACACTTGAGTGTGATGTGGTCCCTATGTCCGTGTGTCACCTTCTTATTGGACGTCCATGGCAATATGATCGTGGAGTCACACACAATGGACGGTCCAACCAGTATAGCTTCAAGATGAAAGGAAAGGAGTTCGTGCTATACCCAATGTCACCAAGTCAAGTAGCCGCCGACAAAAACTTACCTACCAACCATCGTGGAGAGACTGGTGAGAGAGTGAGCCACCAAAAGGAGAGTGAGAGCCACAAGCCAAATATGAGCGACTCCATGATGAGTGACAAGAAACAACTTGTGCTATTCTCCACCAAAAGTAAGATGAGTGAAGTGTGTGAGAACCCCTCGAGTGTCTTTCACGTTGTGCTTTTATGCAAAGGGGAAGCCAAACCTACTAACACTTCACCACCTCCACCTTTAGTGTTGTCTCAATTGTTGCAGGAATTCTCGAACGTCTTCCGGGATGAGCTACCTCCGGGTCTACCTCCACTTCGCGGAATCGAACACCGCATCGATCTCATAGTCGGCGCACCACTTCCGAACAAGGCTCCTTACCGCGTTAACCCCGAGGAAACCAAGGAAATACAACGGCAAGAAAAACAACTCATCGACAAAGGTCATGTACGTGAAAGCTTGAGCCCTTGTGTCGTTCCGATTATTCTCGTGCCTAAGAAAGATGGAAGTTTTCGCATGTGCTCCAAGTGTCGCCCGATAAAAGCTATAACCGTTAGATACCGTCACCCTATTCCACGCTTAGATGACATGCTTGATGAATTATGTGGTGCTACCATCTTTTTGAAAATTGATCTTAAAAGTGGTTACTACTAAATTCGCGTTCAAGATGGTGATGAGCGGAAAATGACTTTCAAAACCAAGTTTGGATTATATGGGTGCCTTGTCATGCCAATGGGTTTATCGGAAGCGCCCGGTTCATTTATGTGTCTCATGCATTTTGTTCTACGACCCTACATAGGCGTCTTTGTAGTGGTTTACTTTGATGACATCCTCGTTTTTAGCAAGTCGCTTGAGGACCATGTGACACACATCCATATGGTTTTACAAACCCTTCGGAAAGAGCGCTTATATGCTAACATGGAAAAATGCACTTTTGGCATTGACAAGGTCATTTGCCTAGGATTTGTTGTTTCTTCCCAAGGTGTTCATGTTGATGAAACTAAAATTGAAGCAATTAAAACTTGGCCTCAACCAACGAACCTCCAACAAGTGTGTAGCTTTCTTGGTTTAGCCAGTTTCTATCGACGTTTTGTAAAGGACTTTAGCACAATTGCTATGCCTCTACACGCCTTGAGCAAGAAGAACGCACCCTTTGTTTGGGGTCCTTCGCAAGACACCGCATTCATTAAGCTCAAAGACTTGCTCACCCACACACCACTTCAAGCCCTACCCAACTTTGATAAACCTTTTGAGATTCATGCTGACGCGAGTGGTACCAGCATAGGTGGTGTGCTCATGCAGGAAAAGCGCCCAATTGCGTACTTTAGCGAAAAGCTATCCGGAGCGCAACTTAACTACCCCATCTATGATAAAGAGCTCTATGCCTTGGTGAGTGTTTTGCATGTTTGGGAACATTACCTTAGACCTCATGAATTCATTCTTCATACGGACCATGAGACTCTCAAGTATCTAAAGGGTCAAACTAAGTTGAATAAGCATCATGCTAAGTGGAGTGAGTTCATCAAAACTTTCCCGTATGTCGTCAAGTACATCAAAGGCAAAGAAAATGTTGTGGCCGATGCACTTTCTCGCAAATGCATGCTTGTCAAAAAACTTGAGTTGAATGTTATTGGCTTTGAGCACATAAAAGACTTATATGAACATTATCCTTTCTTGGCAAGTCCTTATGCTAAGTGTTTGACTCACACTTCTTGGGAACATTACTATATCAAGGATGGATATCTTATGAGAGCTAACAAACTTTGCATTCCCGAGTCTTCGCTTCGTTTGCTCCTTTTGCAGGAATCCCATGGAGGAGGACTCATGGGACACTTTGGTCGCGACAAGACATTTGCTACGCTCTCCAAGAACTACTTTTGGCCCAAGATGCTACGTGACGTCTCATGACTCACCAACGGATACTCTACATGCCGCTAAGCTAAGTTAAAAGCTCAATCTCATGGCCTTTACATGCCACTTCATATTCCTTACCATCCATGGGAAGACATACGCATGGACTTTATACTTGGATTGCCTAGGACTCAAAATAGAAAAGATTCCGTGTTTGTTGTCGTGGATAGATTCTCTAAAATGGCTCATTTCATTCCTTGTAACAAGATCGACGATGCTTCACATGTGGCAAATCTCTTTTGTAGGGAAATCATTCATCTACATGGAGTGCCCAAGACGTTCGTGTCGGACCGGGACGTCAAATTTTTGAGCTACTTTTGGAAGACTCTATGCGCCAAACCTAGCATCAAGCTACTCTTCTCCTCGGCATATCATCCACAAACCGACGGCCAAACGTAGGTGAAAAACCGCACGCTTTCGACGCTTCTTCGCGTGTTGATCAAGAAAAACATCAAGGAATGGGTGCAATGCTTGCCCATCGCCGAGTATGCCTACAACCGCGCAAGACATTCGACTATCGGCAAGTCCCCTTTCGAGGTCGTCTATGGCTTCAACCCGTTGTCTCCATTGGACATCCTACCCCTACCTCTACCAGAACAAATCCACTTGGACGCAAGTGCTCGAGGAAGCTATCTCAAGAAGGTGGATGAAGATAAAAGGGCAATGATCGAGCGGCAAGTACATCACCTAGCGTCCAAGCTCAACGCCAACAAGAAACCTATGGTGTTCCAACCGGGAGATCTCGTATGGCTACATCTTCGCCAGGACTGTTTCCCCAACGAGCGCAAGTCCAAACTTCTACCTAGGGCCGACGGACCCTTCAAGGTGCTAGCACGCTACAACAACAATGCATACAAGCTCAACCTTCCACGCAACAAGTACAACGTGAGCGATGTATTCAACATCAAGGATCTCTCCACTTTCCATGGTGATGAAGATTTTGATCCGAGGTCGGATCTTTCCCAAGGGAGGCGAGATGCTGCGGAGTATCCCAAGGTCATCCCCATGGACCTACCTTCGTCTCACCAAGTGCCAAGTGGACCCATGACACGTGCTCGAGCACGAGCTCTCGAGACCGAGCTGACTTCACTCCTCTCTCTACATCACTTTGATTCACACGAGATATGGCTGCTACCCTCATCAGAGACTCTTTGCATACTCAGGCACCTTGGGAGCAAACATGGAGAAGTCAAGGAACAAGAAGGATCAAAGGAGGAAGAAGGAGGAGGAAAACAGCCGAGACTCAGCCAGCCCGAACGATCCGGACGAAGTCCCGAACGATCCGGCTGAAGCCCGGATGATCCGGACAAACGTTCGGACGATTCGGCAAATGTGCTCGAGGACACCCGAGAGCCCCAGCTGAAGCCGGATCATCCGGACACCAGCCCGGATCATCCGGACGAACCCGGACGTCCGGACCAAGTCCCGGATATCCGGATCACCCGCAGCAGATCAGACACATCCGGATCATCCGGACGCTGCCCCGGATCATCCGAACCCCCGAAGCCCGGGTCATCCGGACAAACGTCCGGATCATCCGGACAGTGCCTACGTGCATGATGTTGGGTCGAGGCCCATGTACCCCTTTGTCCCTCCTAGCCTATATAAGTCACTCTACCTAAACTATCTAGGGTTAGCTTTGTGTTAGCTCATCCAAAACCTTAGTGGTTAGCTTTGTGTTAGCTCATCCAAAACCTTAGTGGTTCATCTCCTACGAGACCGCGGCCTCTTCGGAGAAGATCCAATGGATTCAAGACCTCCTATACGGAGAAGAACATCAAGACCTCCTCACGGAGATTACTACCGCTACTTGTATCGTCCTTAGTTGATCGTGTATCATGTATCGCACTTTGTGTACCCGGATCTATCATTTGTGTGCCCTAAGTTTGTTGATTTGAGTGTTTTTCCTTGTCTCTCTTGTGTTTTTCCTCGTGCCCCTCGTGTTCTTCCTCGGGGTCCCTCCTTTTCGTGAAAGATCGGCCACGTAGGGTTCCACCCTACATCAGGACACCTTTGCCTCTATCAAGTGGTATCAGATTTCCAGGTTGGTCGGTGAGAGTTTACAGTTTTTCGTAGATTAGATTGAGTCTGTTCTTCATAACTACATTCATTGAAAAAGCCAAAAAAATAGGGCTACTTCATCATATCTGAACCAGTCTGAGCCATTGCATAATCTTTTCCGTGTTTTCTTAGTTGACTTTGCGGTTGCATCGTCGTGTCGAGTTGCTGGTCTTAGCGTCTAGTTCTTTAGAGTTTCGAGTTATGTTCAAAGTTTGTCACGCCGCCGCCGCACCATATTCATCGCTGCTGCCATACCACCGCCGCTGCCATATCCCACCACCGCGACCACATACCACCACCGCTGCCATATGCTACAACCGCTGCCATATCCTACCACCATATATGCACCACCAATCCAAGTTCTTTTCATATTAGGTTTGTTCTCGAGATCCATCTAGGTTTCGGATTCGTGTTTCCTTGACTGCGTAGGTCTCGGGAAAAAAATCTGGAGACCCCCGAGCAGTTTTTAGGCCAAAATTTCGACAGGTGAAAATATTTTTTCCCTATCCTATTTTTAGACCCGTGCCATCATACTGTTTTTTACCGCACTTTTTCGTCGTCGCTGCCCTGATTCTGAAAAAAAAATTGTCAAAAAAATTCCGTGCATATCATCTTAGTTTGACTTGGGAAGAGTCTTGAGACACTCGCCATTATAGTGATTTTCGGCAAAAAATAAGGAGCGCAAAAAAAGAGACGAAAAAAAAATTCAGACTGTGCTTTCCCCTTGATTACGTGCAGCGCCGTGATTTTTTAGTGTTCTAGGATCGCGTCTCTAGTATGGTCTAGCCTAGAACCAGCACAGTACCGTCGTTGAGCGTTTATTCAACTTTGCATCTCTGAATTGATTATTGCTGACCCTTTTTGCTACCATATTATAAGCCTTCCCAGCTCCACATACATCTACGTCGTGCGTTTGACTCTCCCTGGTAATCGCTTTTGTAACGCCCCGGACACACCCGCCGGTGGTCGTTACTCCTGACGGGACCTAGACTAGCCTCACATATCAATACTAGTCTTTTCTGCGCACTTTGTCCTCACTCATGCGCACCCGGGAGCAACTTCCCGATCCGTCACCCATCCTGAAACTACTCCAAGCCAAGCATGCTGACGGAACCTAGACTAGCCTCACATATCAATACTAGTCTTTTCTGCGCACTTTGTCCTCACTCATGCGCACCCGGGAGCAACTTCCCGATCCGTCACCCATCCTGAAACTACTCCAAGCCAAGCATGCTTAACTTTGGAGTTTTATCCGAATGGGCTCCCGGAAAAGAAGGAATTCCTTATTCATATGAGTAGTCTTTCATTCCTAGTAAGCCAGGCTATCACATCTTTATCCAAGCTTTGAGAGTTTTGACTACCACGGTTGCCGATCACCACCTGCTGTTGGGTAAGAACTGGTAAGAATTTGAGATTTGCTTGATGGATTTGTGACGCCCCACCACCACCATTTTCTAGTAGTCTGTAGGATCATATTTTTGTGTGTTTCTATTGCTGCTAACCATGCCAGGATCACAAGTCGACGAGACTAACTGGGAGAACATGACGAACAAGGAGTTGCATGATAAATTTCAGCAAATGATGGGTCAACAGGTAGAAGATGTGATGACCAGTTTTGACAACGCACTAGAGAGGATGGATAGCATTGAGAAGTCAATTGACACCATGCTGGATGCCAAATTCGCTGAAGTGCTTGCGCGTCTACCTCCACCTGCTGCACCATTCCAACAACAACAACAACCACCTTCATGTAGAGAAACCGCCCTCCGCAAAGCGTGCCGTGTCGCTCTTCAGCCTGGCCAAAGTGTTAGTGCTGCTATTGATACTTCTGTGGCTATTGCTGCTGCTGGGGAGGAGGACGATTACGCGGGGGATTACGAGGATGAGGTTGATCAAAATCAGAACTACGTGCAACAACTAGCACCACAACCACCAGGTCGTCCACATGCAAATAATTGCAATGGTAGGGATGCACCACACCATCAGGTACGCGATCATGACCATCTCCCTAAACTAAAATTGACTATTCCACCATTTGAGGGTAGATATGTTCCTGATATATATCGTACTTGGGAGTTAGAAACCGAACAAGGTTTTACATGTTTAAAATATCCCGAGGAGAGACGTGTTGCTGCTGCACTTTGTGCTTTCACTAGTTTTGCTTGTGTGTGGTGGTCTGAATATTGTAGATTACATCCTAATAATATTCCAACTACTTGGGTTGCTTTGAAAACTGCTATGCGTACTCGTTGGGTTCCACCATATTATAAACATGAATTACTTCAGAAATTGCAGCGTTTAAGACAAGGAAAAAATTCTGTAGAGGAATATTATCAGGAATTACAAACTTGCCTGATTAGATGTGGTATTGTTGAGGACAATGAGGCTATGCTTGCACGTTTTATGGGTGGCTTAAATAGAGAGATTCAGACAATTCTAAAGTATAAGGAGTATAATAATATCACTCGTTTATTCCATCTTGCTTCCAAAGCTGAACGTGAAGTGCAGGATCGACAGGCCTTGGCGCAAACTAATTTTTCTACAGGTCGACCTTCATCATGGACACCGCGTGCATCATGTACTTCGACATGTCCGGCTGCACCACCGCCTACTTCATCTGTCACTTCTAGCCGTGATAAGAGCAAACATGCACCACCACCATCAACAGGAGTACACCTTCCGGTCATGCGCAGAGCTGTTCTTCATCCATGGCATCCAATGGACCAACACATGATGTTATATGTCGTCGTTGCACTGGTCGTGGTCACTATGCGAGCAAATGCCCATCGCAGCGTGTCATGATTGCTACTGAGGATGGTGGTTATGGGTCCGCCAGTGACTATGATGAGGAGATTTTGGCTTTTATTACACGTGAAGAACACGGTGAAGATGATTCTGAAAATGAGACGCAATACATGGCACCTGAAAACGCTGACAGGTATGAATGTTTAGTTGCTCAACGTCTTTTGAGTGTGCAGGTCACACAAGTGGAGCAAAATCAGAGGCATAATTTGTTCCATACAAAGGGAGTTGTGAAGGAACGTTCTGTTCGCGTCATCATAGATGGAGGGAGCTGCAACAACTTGGCTAGCATGGAGATGGTGGAGAAGCTATCTCTCAGCACAAGACCACATCCACATCCTTACTACATCCAATGGTTCAACAACAGCGGCAAGATTATGGTAAGACGTACTGTTCGTGTGCATTTTAGTATCTCCACATATGCTGATTATGTTGATTGTGCTGTGGTACCCATGCAAGCATGTTCCTTATTACTTGGTAGACCATGGCAATTTGATAAAAATTATGTACACCATGGTAGAAACAATCAGTATACTCTTGTTCATAAGGATAAACGTATTGCTTTGCTTCCTATGTCTCCTGATTCCATTTTGAAAGATGATATTAATAGAGCTAATAAAGCAAAACATGAGCAAAATAAGAGTGAAAATCAGATTGTGGCAAAAGAATTTGAGCAACAAATGAAGCCTAAAAACACACCATCATCTCATGTTGCATCCGAAATTAAATTAAAAAGTGGATGTTTACTTGCCACCAAATCTGATATTGATGATCTAGATTTAAGCAAATCTGTTTGCTATGCTTTTGTGTGCAAAGAGGCATTATTTTCATTCGAGGACGTGCCTTCCTCTTTGCCTCCTGCTGTCACTAACATTTTGTAGGAATTCGCAGACGTCTTTCCACAAGACGTGCCACCGGGATTACCACCTATTCGAGGGATTGAGCATCAAATTGACTTAATTCCCGGTGCATCGCTACCCAACTGCGCACCATACCGCCAATCCAGAGTAGATGAAGGAGATTATGCGTCAAGTACAGGAGCAACTCGACAAAGGTTATATACACGAATTCCTTAGTCCTCTTGTTGTTCCTATTATTCTAGTGCCGAAAAAGGATGGTACATCGCGTATGTGTGTTGATTGTACATGCATTAATAATATTACTATTCGTTATCGTCATCCTATTCCTAGGCTAGATGATATGCTTGATGAATTGAGTGGCTCTACAATATTCTCCAAAGTTGATTTGCATAGTGGATACCATCAAATTCGTATGAAATTGGGAGATGAATGGAAAACAACATTTAAAACTAAGTTTCGTTTATATGAGTGGTTAGTCTTGCCTTTTGGGTTAACTAATGCACCTAGTACTTTCATGAGATTAATGAACGAAGTTTTACGTGCTTTCATTGGACGATTTGTGGTAGTATACTTTGATGATATATTGATTTATAGCAGATCTTATGAGGAACATTTGGAACATTTACGTGCTATTTTTATTGCTCTACGTGATGCACGTTTGTTTGGTAACCTTGGAAAGTGCACCTTTTGCACCGACCGAGTATCTTTTCTTGGCTATGTTGTTACACCATAGGGAATTGAGGTTGATAAAGCCAAGATTGAAGATATTGAGAGTTGGCCGCAGCCCAAAACAGCCAAGATTGAAGCTATTGAGAGTTGGCCATTGTTGCACCTCTCAATGAGCTTACAAAGAAGGATGTGCCTTTTGTTTGGGGTACTGCACAGGAAGAAGCGTTCACGGTATTGAAAGATAAGTTGACACATGCTCCTTTACTCCAACTTCCTAATTTTAATAAGACTTTTGAGCTTGAATGTGATGCTAGTGGAATTGGGTTAGGACGTGTGTTATTACAAGATGGTAAACCTGTTGCATACCTTTCTGAAAAATTGAGTGGGCCGAGTCTGAATTATTCTACTTATGATAAGGAATTATATGCTCTTGTTCGGACATTGGAAACATGGCAAAATTATTTATGGCCCAAAGAATTTGTTATACATTCTGATCATGAATCTTTGAAGCACATTAAAAGTCAAGCAAAACTGAACCGTATACATGCTAAATGGGTTGAATTCATGGAGACTTTCCCTTATGTTATTAAACACAAGAAGGGAAAAGAAAATGTTATTGTTGATGCATTGTCTCGTCGTTACACTATGCTTTCACAACTTGACTTTAAAATATTTGGTTTGGAGACCATCAAAGATCAATATGTGCATGATGCTGAATTTAAAGACTTATTGCAGAATATGATGGATTTGTGTTTCGTGCTAACAAGCTATGCATTCCAGCTAGCTCTGTTCGTCTTTTGTTGTTGCAGGAGGCACATGGAGGAGGATTAATGGGACACTTTGGCGTGAAGAAGACGGAGGACATACTTGCTACACATTTCTTTTGGCCAAAGATGAGACGGGATGTTGAGCGTTTTGTTGCTCGCTGCACTACATGTCAAAAAGCAAAGTCACGACTCAATCCTCATGGTTTATATATGCCTTTGCCTGTCCCTAGTGTTCCTTAGGGAGATATATCTATGCACTTTGTTTTGGGTTTACCTCAAACAAAGAAGGGGACGGATAGCATATTTGTTGTCGTGGATAGGTTCCTGAAGATCATGTCATAAAAGTGATGATGCTGCTAATGTTGCTGATTTGTTCTTTCGTGAAAATTATTCGCTTGCATGGTGTGCCAAATACTATTGTTTCAGATCATGATACTAAATTTCTTAGCCACTTTTGGAGATGTTTATGGGCTAAGTTGGGGACTAAACTGCTTTTTAGTAGTACTTGTCACCCCCAAGCTGATGGCCAAACTGAAGTAGCCAATAGAACTTTGTCTACTATGCTTAGGGCTATTTTGAAGAATAACAAGAAAATGTGGGAAGAATGCTTGCCTCATATTGAATTTGCTTATAATCGTTCGTTGCATTCTACTACTAAGATGTGCCCTTTTGAAATTGTCTATGGTTTCCTACCTCGTGCACCTATTGATTTGTTGCCTCTTCCATCTTCGGAGAAGGTTAATTTTGATGCTAAACAACGTGCTAAATTGATCTTAAAATGCATGAGTTAACTAAGGAAAATATTGAGCGCATGAATTCTAAATATAAACTTGTTGTAGATAAGGGTAGAAAACATGTTGTATTTGCACCTGGAGATTTTGTTTGGTTACATTTGCGTAAGGATAGGTTTCCTAATTTGCGCAAGTCAAAGCTAATGCCACGTGATGATGGTCCTTTCAAGGTGTTAGAGAAAATTAATGATAATGCATATAAACTTGAGCTGCCTGCAGATTTTGGGGTTAGTCCCACATATAAGCTTCCGTCGAGGACGACTTCAATTCAAGAAGGGGAGGATGATGAGGGCATCACTAACAAAGTTACACCCACAGCCCCAACTGACACATATACATGACCAATTACTAGAGCCCGCGCACGCCAATTAAATTACCAGGTACTTTCGTTTCTTGGTAATGATTCTAATGTTCATGAAAATATGATGCTGCCTAAATTGGATACATTTGTCTTCCTTACAAATGAAGGGCCTAGCTTGGATAAGAAGGATGAACATTGGAGCAAGATCAAGCATGGAGATGATGGCATGCGCAAGGGGAATAAGAACGGAGTTACAAGTGATGATTTCAGGACTAAAAAGGCCACAATAATGAGTGAGTGAAGCCTTGGACGAGATATACAAGATGCCACTTCATAAATTTCGTCCAGAGGCTATTATAGGTGCTGCGTCACCTTATTATTGGGCCAGGCCCATGTAATTTGAAAATACTTGAGTATAGGTTGTCTTTAGAGTCCGTATGTGTGGGGAAACAAGAGTTAGGGTTGGTTTCGGACCCCTCCTCCAAGGGCCACGAAATTCCCCCATCTTCTCCCATATATACAGCCCTTAGGGCGTCGTTTAGACTTTGGGTTTTGTTTAGATTAAAGTTCGACATAGCTGCTACTTCGCGTACTTCGTTTGTGTTCAACGACCACACAAAGGTGTCACAGAACCCCACCTTGATCAATAAAGCTTTTCTCTTATATTCGCAATATCCAGATTGCAATCTTAGTTTCTTGCTTGTTCTTCGTTTACTTGAAGGAAATAAACCCTCGTGGTCAGGTTGATCATGCTCCGGCGTGGTCAATAACCTCTCGGAGTTGCTTTAGCGATTGCTAAGGCGCGGCGTCCTCGCACGTTTGTAGTCGGATCGTCAAAGTCTACTCCACCGAAAATGATAGCCACCATATCATCGAAAGACGGGACACCTTTGCCTCTATCAAACACCGTCAGTCCGGGTTAGTTCCATTCATATCATGCAAGTTAGAGTCCAAAACAAGGGCAAAAGTGTTTGGAAAACTAGATACGTTGGAGACGTATCAGTTTTGCAGGTCATAGATTTGGGCTTGGAGGTGCTCGATTTTCTCGTGAAGCTTGAAGATGGCCTCCCCAATGTTCTTTGCATCCAGCTTGTGGTTGTTGGTGAACTCCGTGATCATCATGTGGTTCGCGTTGAGTCCTTGTTCCACCATCCCCTGGCACTTGAAAACTTGTTGCTCCATTGCTTCGAGTCTTATCTCCACGCTTCCGGTCCTCCTTGGTCCCTCAACATCGCGGATGTGCAGCACCCCCTCACACACTCAATGGTTGGAGGGTGTTGCAGCACCTCCGCGAGTTAGGGGTTGATGACCTTCTCGAAAAACTTGTCCTTGGGGGCGCTTGAAGACGTCATGGTGATCTAGATATTAGAAAAATAGCTCGGAACAAAAGCAGATGATTTTGTTGTGGTACCATGGTTAAAACCTTCGGGGGATTACATAATGAATTTTTACCGACGAATAGAAGTATCGTCCAAGAAAACGGAGTCCGGAGGGCACACGAGGTGCCCACGAGGCAGGGGGCATGCTCATGGGGGTAGGGCGCGCCCTCAACCCTCGTGGATGCCGCGTGTCCCTTTCGGACTACTTCTTTTTTTTCCTATTTTCTTAAATATACCAAAACGGAGAAAAATTGCTATTAGAACTGTTTTGGAGTTGGTTTACTTACCGTACCACATACCTCTTCCTTTTCAGAGTCTGAAACGTTCTGGAAGGTGTCCCTTTCGTATTCCTCCGGGGTTATGGTTTCAATGACATTAGTTTCAACATTTATGGGATTACCTGAGATATAATGTTTGATTCTTTGACCGTTCACCATCTTTGGATTTGTGCCTTTGAAGTTGTTGATTTTTATGGCACCGGAACGACAGACCTCCTCGATAACGTAAGGACCTTCCCATTTAGAGAGAAATTTTCCCGCAAAGAATCTTAAACGAGAGTTGTATAGCAAAACATAGTCACCTACATTAAACTCACGCTTTTGTATCCTTTTGTCATGCCATCTTTTCACTTTTTGTTTAAACAGTTTAGCATTCTCATAAGCCTGGGTTCTCCACTCATCAACTGAGCTAATGTCAAATAACCTCTTCTCACTCGCAAGTTTGAAATCATAATTGAGCTCTTTAATGGCCCAATATGCCTTATGTTCTAGTTCGAGAGGTATGTGACATGGTTTTCTATAAACCATTTTGTACGGATACATACCCATAGGATTTTCATATGCAGTTCTATAGGCCCATAATGCATCATCAAATTTCTTGGACCAATTCTTTCTAGATCTGTTAACAGTCTTTTGCAAAATTAATTTTAGCTCTATATTACTCAGTTCTACTTGACCACTAGACTGTGGGTGGTATGGGGATGCACTTCTATGATTAACATCATACTTAGCAAGCATTTTACAAAAAGCATCGTGAATAAAATGTGAACCACCATCAGTCATTAGGTATTGTAGGGACTCGAAACCTCGGAAAAATAACTTATTTAAGCATCTTAATAGAGGTGTTACGATCAGCACTACTAGTTGGAATAGCTTCTACCCACTTAGTAACGAATCAACATCAACTAATATATGTACCCATTAGAGGAAGGAAATGGTCCCATATAATCAAAGCCCCAAACATCAAATGGTGCAATAACAAGTGAATAGTTCATAGGCATTTCTTGACGTCTACTAATATTACCAATTCGTTGACACTCATCACAAGACAAGACAAACTTACGGGCATCCTTAAAGAGAGTGGTAGGCCAAGAAAATCCGGATTGCAATATCTTATGTGTAGTTCTATCTCCAGCATGGTGTCCTCCATAAGCCTCGAAGTGACACTTGCGTAGGATCTGTTCCTGTTTATGCTCAGGTGCACAACGTCTAATAACACCATCTACTCCTTCTTTATAAAGGCACTACTAGGAAAAGGGCTATAGATGGGATGGGCACTAATGACGCACCAGACATGCGGTGCGCCATTAGTATATACTAATGGCGCACCATGTGTTGGTGCGCCATTAGTATCCAAATACTAATTGCGCACCACATCTACGGTGCGCCATTAGTAACATTTTTTTCATTTTTTGTCAAAACTACTAATGGCGCACCAGTGGATAGTGCGCCATTAGTAGTTAAACTAGTAATGGCGCACCACATCCACGGTGCGGCACTAGTAATTTTTTTTCAATTTTTTTTTCAATTTTTTTTTCAAAACTACTAATGGCGCACCAGTGGATAGTGCGCCATTACTAGTCCAACTAGTAATGGCGCACCACATCCACGGTGCGCCACTAGTATTTTTTTTCAAATTTTGTTTTTATTATTTTTTTCAAAACTAGTAATGGCGCACCGTGGGAGTGGTGCGCCATTACTAGTAACTAGTAATGGCGCACCACTCCCACGGTGCGCCATTACTAACTTGGCCCAAAATTTCACCAACTGCACCCCCCCTCCCCCGTGGACCGTCTTTTCCAGTTTAAAAAAAATAAAAGAAAATGATGGAAATGTCAAAAAAAATAAAAGAAAATAAGTTTCCCATGTGATATGTGGTCTACTTGTTGGGAACATTTACACATATTTATTTCGACTTTATTTGCAAAATATCTCTGGAATTTGTAAAATGGGCATAACTTTTGCATACGAACTCGGATTAAAAAGTTTTTTATATGAAAAATCATCTACTCAAAAAGTTACATCCGAATTTAATCGGGGGAACCCCGTTAAACATTTTCAAAATCCCCAAAAACCTAATAGAAAAATAGTTATGGGGCTTTTAAGATCTTGAGGGGAAAATTAGAAAAAAATTTCAAACTTACTAGTGGCGCACCATTTTCTAGGTGATGGTGCGCCACTAGTAACAGAAAACAAATTGTTTTCGATTTTTTTATTTTTTTTCATTTTTTTCAAATATGATACGTAATATGACCGGGAAGTTTGAAATATTTTTTCAAAATTTCATCATACTCATGAACATGAACAAAGTCCCTAGACATAAAGAAGGTTTAATAGGATTGATATGATAGATATATCAACAAGTGCGTGTGAAGTGAGCTGGTGCTGGGGTTGGATAGAACTACGAAGTTAAGCATGCTCGGGTTGGAGCAGTGTGAGGATGGGTGACCTTCTGGGAAGTTTGACCGTAGAGTGCGATTTGACTTAAGATTAAGCATATTGACCAGAGATTAAGCCATAGTGACCAGAGATTAAGGAAAAAACGAAAAAAAAACAAATTTGAAAAAAAATTAAAAAAAATTGAAAAAAAAATTGAAAATAAATTTTTTACTAATGGCGCACTTCCATGTGGTGCACCATTAGTATACCAGATACTAATGGCGCACCCTGGGCTATACTAATGACGCACCAGTGGTGCGCCATTAGTATCTGGTATACTAATGGCGCACCACAGGTGCGCCATTAGTAAAAAATACTAATGGCGCCCCAGTAGTGCGCCATTAGTAGGCAAAACTGGTGCGCCATTAGTAGGCCTTTTCCTAGTAGTGAGGTGTGGGTCATCCTAGAAGTAATGTCTTAAATCATAGAAAAACCTTTTCTTTTGTTGGTATGTGAAACTAGGTGGTATAAATTTAGCAACAATGTAATTAGCATAATCAACTTACCATGGAGTAGTGCGAGAACTGTTTATTACAGCCAATTGTTCATCAGGAAAGCTATCGTCAATAGGTAGTGGGTCATCAAGAATATTCTCTAACCTATATAAGTTGTCTGCAACGGGGTTCTCAGCTCCATTTCTATCAATAATATGCAAATCAAATTCTTGCAGTAGGAGAGCCCATCTAATAAGTCTAGGTTTAGCATCTTTCTTTTCCATAAGATATTTAATAGCAGCATGATCAGTGTGAACAGTTACTTTAGAATCAACAATATAAGGTCTGAACTTATCACAAGCAAATACAACAGCTAAAAATTCTTTTTTAGTAGTAGCATAATTTCTTTGGGAACTGTCTAAAGTTTTACTAGCATATTGGATAACATTTAATTTCTTATCAACTATTTGTCCTAGAACAACACCTACAACATAATCACTAGCATCACACATAATTTCAAAGGGTAAATTCCAATTAGGTGGCTGGACAATAGGTGTAGAGATCAAGGCTTTCTTAAGTATTTCGAATGCTTCTTCACAATCATCATCAAAGACAAAAGGAACATCTTTTTGTAAGAGGTTAGTCAGAGCCCTAGAATTTTTTTAGAAGTCTTCAATGAACCTCCTATGAAAACCGACATGACCAAGGAAACTTCTTATACCTTTGATGTCCTTGGGACACGGCATCTATTTAATAGCATCAACTTTAGCTTTATCAACTTCAATACCTCTTTCAGAAATTTTATGCCCCAAGACAATACCTTCATTAACCATAAAGTGGCACTTCTCCCAATTCAAGACAAGATTAGTTTCTTCACATCTTTGCAAAACTCGATCAAGGTTGTTTAAGCAATCATCAAAAGAAGTTCCATAAACGGAAAAATCATCCATAAAAACCTCAACAATCTTTTCACAAAAATCAGAGAATATAGCCATTATGCATCTTTGAAAGGTAGCAGGTGCATCACATAAGACAAAACGCATACGTCTATAAGCAAAGGTACCGAAAGGGCAAGTAAAAGTGGTCTCTTGTAGCGACCACGGTTCCAATGAACCGAAGTCTCTGTGTTCAGTGTCATCCCTGGATCGGTATGCTGACACACACAGAACTCGAGGATTTATAACAGAGGTTCAATCACACTTTATTACATCGAAAATCCTCAAAGAGGCATTATCCATTACACGATAATGGCTGAAGGCCATCTAGATAAATAAACTGCAGAAGCTATGAAGAGTAGTTGAGTCCATCCAACTCCACGGCAAACATTGAGTGCATGACAATGACCTATCGCACCTTAATCCTCGTCTGAAAACTCTGCAACATGATACGTTGCTGCCATGTAGGTCAGCACATTGAATATGCTGGCTAAAATACACTGTAATGATAAAGAACAAAGCCTACAACTACATGCATATTTGGCTAGTGGAGGCTGTAAGGTTTATTTTTGCATAAAGCTAGTTTTTCCCTACAACAAAGGAATGCATTAATTTAACTACTTTGTTAAATTTATATAATGAACAACTGAGTATGGTTCCTCCATCTCAATCCCAAACCAAAATCATTATTAACCCAACAAATCAGTAAAGTGTTGAGATCGGTCCATAATCCAAATACCAGGATACTCAAGATGTCCATAACCGGGGACACAACCACTCATGAATAGTTTGTACACTCTACAGAGGTTTGTGCACTTTTCCCCACAAGACTCGATCTCCTCCGTTTGATTTCTCGCACTACATGGTGTTTGAGAAACGGATGACCGAGATACAGACTTTCAGAAGCATTAACTCTTAACCCTGGGTAGACCGTACCACCTACATCCGCTACATCTGCTAGTCTACCACGGAAAGAGGTCACACAACATACTCAACTATGCCAGAGCCCATAATGGCATTGTGGCTGCACACGGAAGTTTCTAGGCATGAAAGATATATGATCCCTTTGAGCCTGGGTGGCATTCGATACGATAATCACACGGGTCCTCCGGGATTTCCTAGGACAACACTGGATTCTCCAGGTGCCCTGCAACCAATCCACCCAGATGTGTATTAAATTCAACCTTAAGAAACCCTTAGTTGATTATTACTCTCACAACTTTCATGACATCACTCATACCAATCCACATCTACAAGCATGGCTAAGCAAGAAGTAACAAAGCGTATATTCCCTTGGTTGATCTCAAGTCATTGGGTTCCTACCTCATGGACTACAAAGCATCATATTTTGTAACCAGTCCTACTCATGCAAGTGTTTGAGGATATTGCTAGTGCAGTAAAAACTGGGTATTGGAAAGTATGATCAAAGTATGAACTTGCTTGCTGACGATCGCTGAAAGCTAAAGACTCGTAGTAGCACGCTTCGCACTTCGGAATTCTATCGCAATCAAACAATAGCATACATAAGCAATCATGCAACAGAATCGAAGAACATAACTCGAAAGACTTTGAAAAACAAACAAATCACTCTTGTAACAGCAAACAATTTCTAACATTACCAAAATTGAGTGAATTTGGCCTTATCAGAAAGTTTAGGTCAAGAGCTTCGATTTGCAAAAAGAATCAACTCAAACGGAGTTACGGAACTCAAACTACGATCAAAAGAACTTCAAATTCAAATCAGCTTGAAACCGATGTTTTACAATTGTCAAAACCTTGTTCAAGTTGATTAAACAGAAAGAGGGGCTCGAGACGAAGATTTTGGCGTTGGTTTCATCTAATTCCGACTAACGAGTGAAAAGCAGCGAGGGTTTTAAGATCAGGGACTGATCTGTAAAAATCATCACGGATAGATCCTTGGCCGAAAATAAACAGAAAAAGTAAAGACTAATTTGCGAACGTTCGTTTTCTGAACCTAAACAGCGAGCGTTTGCTAGATAATAAAACTGAAAAACAGATCTAGTTTTTCTAAAAAAAACGATCTAGGGTTTACAAAAAAAACGAAACAAAAAATGGCGGTTTACCTCGCAGATCGGGTTTGGTCCGCGTGTCGGACAACAGGCGGCGGATCGGGCGACGGCGGCAGAACGGGCGACGGCGGCGGCGGACGGTGACGGCGGATCCGGCGTGGTGGCGGCGGACGGCAGCGGCGCGGGCCGGCAGTGGCGCGGGCGACGGCGACTTGCGCCTCCGGGCCTCGGGGCGGCGGCTTATAAAGCCTGAGCGGACAGAGTCCGGCTTGGGCACGGCCCGTAGGTCGGTTCGCGTCTTTTTTTAAGGATGGAGTAAAACAATTAAAAGGGAAACCAAAGGGAGTCCAAAAGTTCCAAAATAAATTTTTGCCGTCCTGTAATAATATTTAGGACAAAGTAAACATTTTTTCCGGACCTAAATAAATTTTTAAAAATGCAATTTTTTCCTAATTTAATTAAAATAACTCCATATAAACTCAAAATAAAAACCAATAAAATACTTATTTGATTTTAACATTTTCCTCCAATATTTTCTTTAGTTTGGAGAAGTCATATTATCTCCTCTCGTATATTTTTATTATGAAATATTTCGGAGAGAAAAATATTATAAAAAAAATCAAAGGGATCCTATTTTGAGTATTTGAGAAAATTCAAATACAAAAGTAATTGAAATTCCCAACTCTCTCCGTGGGTCCTTGAGTTGCTTAGAATTTCTTGGATCGAAACCGAAATGCAAATAAAATATGATATGCATATGATGACCTATGTATAACATTCCAAATTGAAAATTTGGGATGTTACACTTTTCTTGATCCTCTTTTGACACAGGTATTTGAGAGAAACCAGAATAACCATGTAGAAAACAAAAATATGTGTGTTTGGATAATTTTCTAGCATTTGATCAATAAAAGGTAAAGGGTAATGATCCTTTCTAGTAGCCCTATATAATTTGCGGAAATCAATTACCATTCTATAACCTGTAACAATTCTTTGTAGGATCAATTCGGCTTTATCATTAGGAACAACAGTAATACCTTCCTTCTTAGGGAAACAATGGACATGACTTACCCACTTACTATCAGCAACAGGATATATTATACCTGCCTCTAGAAGCTTTAGTATTTCTTTCCTTACCACTTGTTTCATCCTAGGATTTAACCGTCGTTGGTGATCAACAACTGGTTTAGCATCTTTCTCTAATTTTATTTTGTGATGGCACAAAGTGGGACTAATGCCCTTAAGATCATCAAGAGTATATCCAATGGCAACACGGTGCTTCTTCAGAGTTTTCAATAATTTCTCTTCTTCCCGCTCTAAAAGGATAGCACTAATAATAACAGGATATATCTTCTTTTCATCAAGATAAGCATACTTAAGAGTATCAGGTAATTGTTTGAGCTCAAACACCAGTTCACCCTTGGGTGGAGGAGGATCACCTAGGATTTCAACAGGCAAGTCGTGTTTCAATAAAGGTCCCTATTTAAAGAATACTTCATCTATTTCCCTTCTCTCATTCATAAACATGTCATTTTCATGGTCTAGCAAATATTGTTCTAAAGGATCGTTAGGAGGCACGACAATAGAAGCAAGACCAATAATTTCATCTTTACTAGGCAATTCTTTCTCATGGGGTTGTCTACGAAATTTAGCAAAGTTAAAATCATGAGACATAACCCCTAAACCAACAGTAACAATATCCTTTTCGCAGTCTATCCTAGCATTAACGGTATTCAAGAAGGGTCTACCAAATATAATGGGGCAAAAGTCATCTTGTGGGGAACCAAGAACAAGAAAATCAGTAGGATATTTGACTTTCCCACATAAGACTTAAAAATCTCTAACAATCCCAACTGGTGAAATAGTCTCTCTATTGGCAAGCTTAATTGTAACATCAATACCTTCTTACTCAGCAAGTGCAATATCGTGCATAATTTCCTCGTATATGGAATGAGGTATTGCACTCGCACTAGCACCCATATCACATAAGCCATGATAGCAATGATCTCCTATTTTAACAGAGATAACAGGCATGCCTACAATAGGTCTATGTTTATTTTTAGTATCGGGTCTAGCAATTCTAGCAACTTCATCACACAGGTAAATAACATGCCCATCAATATTATCAACCAAGAGATCCTTAACCATAGCAATACTAGGTTCAACTTTAATTTGCTCAGAGGGTGTAGGTGTTCTAGCATTACCCTTACGAACCACAGTTGAAGATTTAGCATGATCCTTTATTGTAGCAGGGAAGGATGGTTTCTCAACATAAGCGGTAGGAACAATAGGATCAACATTATAAGTGATAGTCTTTTCTTCAACTTTAACATGTTCAACTACTTCTACTTGAATGGGAGGATGATATTTAAACCACTTCTCCTTAGGGAGATCAACATGAGTAGCAAATGATTCAAAGAAAGAAGCTACTATCTCAGAGTCAAGTCCATATTTAGTGCTAAATTCACGGAAAACATCGGTATCCATAAAAGATTTAGCACAATAAAACTTAGGTCTTATACCTGACTCCTTACCCTCGTCGAGATCCCAATCTTCAGAGTTGCATTTAATTCTTTCCAATAAATCCCATTTGAATTCAATAGTCTTCATCATAAAAGAACCAGTACAAGAAGTATCGAGCATGGAGCGATTATTGAGAGAAAGCTGACCATAAACTTTTTGAATAATAATTTCTCTTGAGAGCTCATGATTGGGGCATGAATATAACATTTACTTAAGCCTCCCTTCACGAGGCCAAAAATTATATATATAATTACGATCACGATGAACCTGATGCATAGGATAAAACTTCTGATGAAATTCCAATTTCAACCGGTTGTAGTTCCATGATCCAATATCATCGCATAGCCTAAACCATGTCAATGCCATTCCCTTCAAAGATAAAGGGAAGACCTTCTTCTTGATAACATCCTCGGGCATACATGCTGATACGTCTCCAACGTATCTATAATTTTTTATCGTTCCATGCTATTATTTATGAAGTCTTGGATGTTTAATGGGCTTTGTCATACACTTTTATATCATTTTTGGGACTAACCTACTAACCGAAAGGCCCAGTCCAGATTGCTGTTTTTTGCCTGTTTCAGGGTTTTGCAGAAAAAAAATATCAAACGGAGTCCAAACGGAATGAAACCTTCGCGAGAGATAGTTTTGGAGAAAATCACGCACAGAGAACTTGAGAACCACGTCAGGGGAGCATCGAGGCGCCCACGAGGGTGGGGGGCGCGCCCCCTGCCTCGTGGGCCCCTCTAGCACCCCCCCCCCCGTGTCCTCCTTCCTCCTATATAAGTCTACGTACCCCGAAACCTTCGACAAAAGAGAGAAAACCCTAATTCCACTGCCGTAACCTTCTGTTCCCATGAGATCCCATTGTGGAGCCTATTCCGGAGCTCCGCCGGAGGGGTATCCATCACAGAGTTCTTCATCATCATTATCATCGCCCTGACCATGAGTTGTGAGTAGTTTACCACAGACCTTCGGGTCCATAGCTAGTATCTAGATGGCTTCTTCTCTCTTTTTGGATCTCAATACAAAGTTCTCCTCGGTCTTCGAGGAGATCTATTCGATGTAATCTCTTTTTGCGATGTGTTTGTCGAGACCCGATGAATTGTGAGTCTATGATCAAGATTATCTATGAAAGATATTTGGTTCTTCTCTGAACTTTTTATGTGTGTTCATAATATCCTTGCAAGTCTCTTCGAATTATTGGTTTGGTTTGGCCTACTAGATCTATAGTTCTTGCAATGGGAGAAGTGCTTGGCTTTGGGTTCAATCTTGCGGTGTCCTTTCCCAGTGATAGTAGGGGCAGCAAGGCACGTATTGTATTGTTGCCATCGAGGATAAAAATACGGGGTTTATATCATATTGTTTGAGTTTATCGCTCTACATCATGTCATCTTGCTTAAGGCGTTACTCTGTTCTTATGAACTCAATACACTAGATGCATGCTGGATAGCGGTCGATGTATGGAGTAATAATAGTAGATGTAGGCAGGAGTCGGTCTACTTGTCTCGGACGTGATGCCTATATACAATGAGCATGCCTAGATAGTCTCATAATTATTCGCTTTTCTATCAATTGCTCGACAGTAATTTGTTTACCCGCCGTAGAATATCGCTATCATGAGAGAAGCCACTAGAGAAAACTATGGCCCCCGGGTCTATTCTCAACATATCAATCTACATCTACTTTACTTTTATCGCTTTTATTTGCTGTTCTTATAAACCAAAAATACCAAAAATATAAACTATCATCTCTATCAGATCTCACTTTCGTAAGAGACCGTAAAGGGATTGACAACCCCTTATCGTGTTGGCTGCGAAGTTCTTATTTGTTTGTGCAGGTGCGAGGGACTCACGCGTGGTCTCCTACTGGATTGATACCTTGGTTCTCAAAAACTGAGGGAAATACTTACGCTATTGTGTTGCATCTCCCTTTCCTCTTCGAGGGAATACAACACAAGCTTGAGAAATACCAAGAAGAATTTCTAGCGCCGTTGTCGGGGAGGCTTACGCAAAATTCATATACCAAGTACCTATCACAAACCCTTATCCTTCACATTACATTTATTTGCCTCTCGTTTTCCTCTCCCCCACTTCACCCTTGCCGTTTTATTTTCCCTTCTTCCGCCGTGTGTTTACCGTTCGCGTGCCTCTTGTTTTCTTATGTTGCTATGTGACCTCAATTAGCTTGCATCTTCGCTTGCTAAAATATGGATCCTCATCCACTTGCTAATCTCTTTAAGAGATCCAATTATGTTGAACCTATTACTAGTGAGCTGCGTGCACTAGATTGTCTTTATGAGGTTTTGCTTGAAATTTATGAATCTAAAAATTGTGAGGAATTGTTGAAAGAAAAAGTGATTCATGTTACCTCCTTAAATAAAAAGCATGATTGCAATGATACTATTATAAATGTCAATTGTGTTAATGATATGCAAAACCCTAAGCTTGAGGATGCTAGTATTGTTATGCCCACTACTTGTGGCAATGATCATGATTGGGTGATTCTTCTTATGATCTTGGAAATTTATTTAAGCCCCATGATGAATATGAGATTGATAATAATGTTTGCAATAATATTGAAAGTGGGTTTGGAAGAGTGTCAACTTTAGATCCCACATATTTGGAGAATGTTCAATCTTATGATTTTTTTGATAAAAGTGGGTTTGGAGAGGTCATGACTTTAGTTAATGTTAATCCCACTATTTTGGAAGAGTGTCAACTTTGCATGCATGTGGATCGTGTTGAGAATATGTTATGTGATAGCTATTTTGTTGAATTTGATCATTATCCTACAGGCAATTATTATGAGAGAGGGAAATATGGTTGTAGAAATTTTCATGTTACTAAATTACCCCTCGTTATGTTGAGATTGCTATTGGCTCTCTCTTCTTCCTTGCATATGCTAGATCTTGATTGTCTTGCTAATTTGTTTCCTATAAAATGCCTATGCATATGAAGTATGTTAGACTTAGATGTGATTTTCACATGCTTTATGATGCTCTTTTCGTGCTTCAATTCTTATCCTTCATGTGAGCATCATTGAAATCTCAAGCCGATCTTAATGGCTATAAAGCAAGAGCTTGTTGGGAGGCAACCCAATTTTATATTTTTTTTGTTTTTGCTGCTGTTAGGGAATAAATATTGCATCTAGTTGTTGTTTAGATGTAGTTTTGTGTTTTGTTTAGTGTTTGTGCCAAGTAGAACCTTTGGGAAGACTTGTGTGAAGTTTATGTGATCTTGCTGTGAAAAACAGAATCGTTAGTGCTCGCTAAAGTGGTCGTCAGATTTTACTGGAGCGTGTTATTTAGTTGATTCTTTTTGCAGATGATTAATAGAGAAATTCCTCAAATTTACCAATTTAGTTTTAAGTTTTTGGAGTTCCAGAAGTAGGCGAAACCTGCAGATTACTACATATTGTTCTGTTTTTGACAGATTCTGTTTTTTGTGTGTTGTTTGCTTATTTCAATGCATCTATGAGTAATATTTGGAGGTATGAACCATAGAGAAGTTGGAATACAGTAGGTTTAACACCAATATAAACGAAGAATGAATTCATTGCAGTACCTTTGAGTAGTGGTTTGCTTTTCTTATACTAGCGGAGCTCACGAGAATTTTTGTCTAAGTTTTGTGTTGTCAAGTTTTCAAGTTTTGAGTATTGCTTTGATGGACTATGGAACAAAGAGTAGCAAAGGCCTAAGATTGGGGATGCCCATGGCACCCCAAGTAAAATTAAAGGATAATCACAAGGCTAAGCTTGGGGATGCCCCGGGAAGGCATCCCCTCTTTCGTCTTTATCAATCGGTAACTATACTTGGAGCTATATTTTTATTCGCCACATGATATGTGTTTTGCTTGGAGCGTCTTGTATAATTTGAGTCTTTGCTTGTTAGTTTGCCACAATCATACTTGCTGGACACACCTATTTGAGAGAATGAAATATGGCCTAGGAATTGTTAGAACACTCTATGTGCTTCACTTATATCTTTTGAGTTGAATAGTTTTTGCTCTAGTGCTTCACGTATATCTTTTAGAGCACGGTGGTGGTAATATTTTGTAGAAATTGTTGAACTCTCATGCTTCACTTATATCCTTTTGAGAGTCTATTAAAACAGCATGGTAATGTGTTTAGGCTAAAAAAACTAGTCTTCACATGATTGACATCCAATGTCAATGTAGTAAAAAAAATCACACTAAGTGCATTGAATAGAATGAGATGTTGAATGCTTGATAATTGTTTGAGATATGAGGATAGTGATATTAGAGTCATGCTAATGGAGTTATTATGAAATTGAGAAATACTTGTGTTAAGGTTAGTGATTCCCGTAGCATGCACGTATGGTGAACCGCTATGTGACGAAGTTAGAGCATGAGGTATTTGTAAAGTGCCAACCTTTGTGTGGAGGTCGGGGGCGCATGATGGTTAACTCCTACCAACCTCCCCCCTAGGATCATGCGTTGATTGCTTTGTTTTGATGACTCATAGATTTTTGCAATAAGTATATGAGTTCTTATGACTAATGTTGAGTCCATGGATTATATGCACTCTCACCCTTCCACCATTGCTAGCCTCTCTTGTACCGCGCAACTTTTGCCGGTGCCATAAACCCACTATAACTTCCTGAAAACAGCCACCATACCTACCTATCATGGCATTTCCATAGCCATTCCGAGATATATTGCCATGCAACTTTCCACCGTTCCGTTCATATGACACGCATCATATTGTCATATTGCCATGCATGATCATGTAGTTAACATCGCATTTGTGGCAATGCCACCATGCATAATTTTTTCATACATGTCACTCTTGTTTCATTGCACATACCGGTACACCACCGTAGGCATTCATATAGAGTCATACTCTGTTGTAGTACCGAGTCGTAATATCGAGTTGTAATGAAAGTGTGATGATCATCATTATTAGAGCATAGTCCCATGGGAGGAAAGGCTAAATCTATAAAGCCCCTCCGCAAAAAAAGGAAGGCCAAAGAAAAAGGGACGATTGCTACTATCTTTTTTCCACACTTGTGCTTGAAAGTAGCACCATGTTCTTCATTGTAGAGAGTCTCATGTTTAGTCACTTTCATATACTAGTGGGAATTTTCATTATAGAACTTGGCTTGTATATTCCAACGATGGGCTTCCTCAAATGCCCTAGGTCTTCGTGAGCAAGCAAGTTGGATGCACACCCACTAGTTTCTTCTGTTAAGCTTTCATTCATATTTAGCTCTAGTTCATCCGTTGCATGGCGATCCCTACTCACTCAGATTGATATCTATTGATGGGCATCTCCATAGCCCGTTGATACGCCTAGTTGTTGTGAGACTATCTCCCTCCTTTTTCTCTTCTCCACAACCACCTCTATTCCACCCATAGTGTTATGTCCATGGCTCACGCTCATGTATTGCGTGAAAGTTCAAAGGTTTGAAACGATAGAGTATGAAAACAAGTGCTTGGCTGAAATCGGGGTTGTGCATGATATGAATATTTTGTGTGATGAAGAGGGAGCATAGCCAGACTATATGAATTTGTAGGGATAACTTTCTTTAGCCATAGTATTTTGAGAAGACATGATTGCTTTGTTTGTATGCTTGAAGTATTGTTATTTCTTATGTCAATATAGACTTTTATCTTGAATTGATAGAGGCAAAGGTGTCCCGTCTTTCGATGAGATGGTGGCTATCATTTTTGGTGGAGTAGACTTTGACGATCCGACTAAGAACGTGTGAGGGTGTCGCGCCTTAGCAATTGCTAAACCAACTCTGAGAGGTTATTGACCACGCCGAAGCATGATCAACCTGACCATGAGGGTCTATTTCCTGCAAGCAAACGAAGAACAAGCAAGAAACTAAGATTGCAATCTGGATATTGCGAATATTAGATGAAAGATTTATTGATCGAGGTGCGGTTCTGTGACGTCTTTGTCTGGTCGTTGAACACAAATGAAGTACGCGAAGTTGCAGCTATGGCGAACTTCAATCTAAACAAAACCCAAAGTCTAAACGATGCCCTAAGGGCTGTATATATGGGGGAAGAGGGGGGAATTTCATGGCCCTTGGAGGAGGGGTCCGAAACCAACCCTATCTCTTGTTTCCCCACACATACGGACTCTAAAAACAGCCTATACTCAAGTATTTCAAAATTACATGGGCCTGGCCCAATAATAAGGTGACGCAGCACCTATAATAGCCTCTAGACGAAATTTATGAAGTGGCATCTTGTATATTTTGTCCAAGGCTTAAAACACTCATTATGGTGGCTTCAAAGTCCTGAAATCATCACTTGTAACTCCGTTCTTGTTCCCCTTGCGCATGCCATTATCTCCATGCTTGAACTTGCTCCAATGTTCATCCTTCTTGTCCAAGCTAGGCTGATGTATGGTGGAACCCTACATGGCCGATCTTTCATGAAAAGGAGGGATCCCGAGGAAGAACACGAGGGGCACAAGGAAAAACACAAGAGAGACTAGAAGAAAACACTCAAATCAACCAACTTAGGTCACACAAATGCTAGATCCAGGGACACAAAGTGTAATACACGATACACGATCAACTAAGGACGATACAAGTAGCGGTAGTCATCTCCGTGAGGAGGTCTTGATGTTCTTCTCCGTACAGGAGGTCTTGAATCCGGTGGATCTTCTCCGAAGAGGCCGCGGTCTCGTAGGAGAGGAACCACTAAGGTTTTTGTATGAGCTAACACAAAACTAACCCTAGATAGTTTAGGTATATTGATATTGATGTAGGGTGGAACCCTAGATGGCCGATCTTTCACGAAAAGGAGGGATCCCAAGGATGAACACGTGATACACCAGGGAAAAAGACAAGAGGGGCAAGAAAGGAAACACTCAAACCAACATGTTTAGGTCACAAAAATGCTAGATCCGGGTACATAAAGTACAATACATGATACACTATCAACTAAGGACGATATAAGTGGCGGTAGTCATCTCCGTGAGGAGGTCTTGATGTTCATCTCCGTGAAGGAGGTCTTGAATCTGGTGGATCTTCTCCAAGGAGGCCGCGGTCTTGTAGGAGAGGAACCACTAAGGTCTAGATGAGCTATCCAAAAGCTACCTCAGACGAAAGAAGTCAACGAGTATATATTACATGGGGTGACGCCTTCGGGTCGGACGTCCGCTGGGTCACCGGATATCCGGTGGCTCGGGATGGACCGGACGTCCGGTAATCCTCGGATTTCCGCTATTTACGTTCTGTGGTCGGTGTCACGAATGTCCGGTGGCTTCTGGTCGTCAGGGAGTCGCCGGTCGTCCGGTGAACGTCGTACGTCCGGTGCCTGGAAGTGCCCGGTCGTCCGGCAGAGGTCGAACGTCCGGTGCCTCTAGCGTCTTCAGCCACACTTCTTCTTGTTCCAAGCACTTGTCGATCCCGCCGCCTTGTCCATTGTGCAGAGCTGTCACGTGGTCTTCATCCAAGTACCTGAGTATGCATAGAGTTTCTGATGAGGGTAGAAGCCATGTCCCATGTGACTCGAGAGTAAATAGATAAAGGAGCGAGTTCACCTCGGCTTCGAGAGCTCTTGCACGGGCTCGTGTCATTGGTCCTTTGGGCACTTGGTGAGTCGACGGTATGTCCGTGGGGATGATCTTGGATGCTCCGCATCATCTCCCCTCCATTGGGAAGATCCGACCTCGGATCGAAATCTTCATCACCATGGAAAGGAGATAGGTCCTTGACGTTGAATGATTGCTCAAGTTGTACTTGTCTCGTGGAATATTGATCTTGTAGGCGTTGATTTTGTAGCGTGCTAGCACCTTGAAAGGTCCGTAGGCTCGAGGTAGTAGTTTGGACTTGCGTTTGTTGGGGAAACGGTCCTTTCGAAGATGAAGCCATACGAGATCTCCCGGTTGGCACACCATTGGTGCCTTGTTGACGTTGAGCTTGGTGGTGAGGCGATGGACTTGTCACTCGATTGTTGCCCTTGTATCTTCATGCACCTTCTTGAGATAGCTTGCTCGTGCACTTGCGTCCATGTTGATGCGCTCTTGTAGAGGTAGAGGTAGGATGTCCAATGGGGAAAACGGGTTGAAGCCGTAGATGACCTCGAAGGGGGACTTGCCGATAGTGGAATGTCTTGCGCGGTTGTAGGCGTACTCGGCGATGGGCAAGCATTGCTCCCATTCCTTGATGTTCTTCTTTATCAACATGCGAAGAAGCGTCGAAAGCGTGCGGTTTGTCACCTCCGTTTGGCCGTCGGTTTGTCGATGATATGCCGAAGAGAAGAGGAGCTTGATGCCAAGTTTGGCGCATAGAGTCTTCCAAAAGTAGCTCAGAACTTGACGTCCCGGTCCGACATGATTGTCTTGGGAACTCCATGGAGACGATTGATTTCCCTACAAAAGAGAGTTGCAACATGTGAAGCATCGTCGATCTTGTTACAAGGAATGAAATGAGACATTTTAGAGAATCTATCCACGACAACAAACACAGAATCTTTGCCATTTGGAGTCCTAGGCAATCAAAGTATAAAGTCCATGCTTATGTCTTCCCATGGATGGTATGGAATACGAAGTGGCATGTAAAGACCATGAGATTAAGCTTTTGACTTAGCTTTGCAACATGTAGATCATCGGTTGGTGAGGCGTGATACATCACGGAGCTTCTTGGGCCAAAAGTAGTTCTTTGAGAGCGTAGAAAATATCTTGTCGCGTCCAAAGTGTCCCATGAGTCCTCCTCCATGAGATTCCTGCAAAAGGAGCAAACGAAAGGAAGACTTGGGAATGCAAATTTTGTTAGCTCCCATAAGATATCCATCCTTTATTTAGTAGCGTTCCCAAGAAGTGTGAGTCAAACACTTAGCATAAGGATTTGCAAAGAAAGGATCATGCTCATATAAATCTTTTATGTGCTCAAAGCCAATAACATTCAACTCAAGTTGTGTAACAAGCATGCATTTGCGGGAAAGCGCATCCGCCACAACATTCTCTTTGCCTTTGATGTATTTGATGACATAGGGGAACGACTCAATGAACTCACTCCACTTAGCATGACGCTTGTTCAACTTAGTTTAACCCTTGAGATACTTTAGAGTCTCATGGTCCGTGTGAAGAATGAATTCATGAGGACTAAGATAATATTCCCAAACACGCAAAACTCTCACCAAGGCATATAGCTCTTTATCATAAATGGGGTAGTTAAGTTGCGCTCCGGATAGCTTCTCGCTAAAGTACGCGATTGGGCGTTTCTCTTGCATTAGCACACCACCTATGCCTGTACCGCTAGCGTCACAATGAATCTCAAAAGGTTTGTGAAAGTTTGGTAGGGCAAGAAGTGGTGCGTTCTTCTTGCTCAAAGCGTGTAGAGGCATAGCAATGGTGCTAAAGTCCTTCACAAAACATCGATAGAAACCGGCTAAACCAAGAAAGCTACGCACTTGTTGGAGATTCGTTGGTTGTGGCCAAGTTTTAATTGCTTCAATTTTAGTTTCATCAACGTGAACACCTTGTTAAGAAACGACAAATCCTAAGAAAACGACCTTGTCAACGCCAAAAGTGCATTTATCCATGTTAGCATATAAGCGCTCTTTCCGAAAGGTTTGTAAAACCATTTGGATGTGTGTCACATGGTCCTCAAGCGACTTGCTAAAAACGAGGATGTCGTCGAACTAAACCACTACAAAGACGCCTATGTAGGGTCGTAGAACAAAATGCATGAGACGCATAAATGAACCGGGCGCTTCCGATAAACCCATTGGCATGACAAGCCACTCATATAACCCAAACATGGTTTTGAAAGCCGTTTTCCACTCATCACCCTCTTGAATGCGAATTTGGTAGTAACCACTTTTAAGATCAATTTTCGAAAAGATGGTGGCACCACATAATTCATCAAGCAAGTCGTCTAAGCGTGGAATAGGGTAACGGTATCTAATGGTGATAGCATTTATCGGACGACAATCGGAACACATGCGAAAAATTCCATCTTTCTTAGGCACGAGAATAACCGGAACGGCACAAGGGCTCAAGCTTTCACATACGTGACCTTTGTCGATGGGTTGTTGTACTTGCCGTTGTATCTCCTTTGTTTCTTCGGGGTTGACACGGTAAGGAACCTTGTTTGGAAGTGGTGCGCCGGGTATGAGGTCGATGCGGTGTTCGATGCCGCGAAGTGGAGGTAGACCCGGAGGTAGCTCATCGGGAAAGACGTCCGAGAATTCCTGCAACAATTTAGACAACACCAAAGGTAGAGGTGATGAAGTGTTAGAAGGTTTGGCTTCCCCTTTGCGTAAAAGCACAAGGTGAAAGACACTCGATGGGTTCTCACACACTTCTCTCATCTCACTTTTGGTGGCAAATAGCACTAGTTGCTTCTTGTCGCTCATCGTGGAGTCGCTCATATTTGGTTTGTGGCTCTCACTCTCCTTTTGTGGCTCACTCTCTCATGATTCTCTCCATGATGGTTAGTAGGTAAGTGTTTGTCGGCGGCTACTTGACTTGGAGACATTGGATGTAGCACAAATTCCTTGCCCTTCGTCTTGAAGCTATAGTGGTTGGTCCGTCCATTGCGTGTGACTCCACGATCGTATTGCCATGGTCGTCCAAGTAGAAGGTGGCACACAGACATAGGGACCACATCACACTCAAGTGTGTCCTCGTAGTCGCCTATCTTGAAGGAGACTTGCACGGTGTGATCGACTCGAAGAATTCCGACATCGTTAAGCCATTGGACCTTGTAGGGGTGAGGGTGCTTCGTCTTCACCAAATGTAGCTTGTCGCATAGCTCTTCGCTTGCCAAGTTATGACAACTTCCTCCATCGAGGATAACCTTGACGGAGCGTCCATTGATGCCGGCCTTGGTATGGAAAATGTGACATCGTTGGTCGTCATCTTGTTGATGTTGGAGTGTCAAGACCTTGGAGACAACGAGATTGGGACTCGAGTCATTGTCGCAAAACACTAGAGTCTTTATCTTCATTCACTTGTTGATGCATATCCACATGCTTAAGGGCTTCCATCTCATTGTCGCTCATTGAGTCATAAGATCCGTCATCATTAGTACGAGCGGTCTTGCACTCAAATGACTTGTGGCCTCGCCCTTGGCACTTGAAACATTTGATGGAACTCGTTTTGGAGTTGTCCTCGGTTGGAGTTGTAGATGGTGAAGTTCTTGGCTTGAAGTTGTTTGTAGAAGGTGGATGACTTGATGTAGTCGTATTCTTGTAGCCGGACTTGTCACCGAAGGTTGTAGATGGCTTGGTAGAGGTAGGAGTAGCCTAAATCATTGAAGCTTGGTTTTAGGAGCCGAAGTTCTTGGAGTTGAACTTGGAGTACTTGTAGTCCTCTTGAACTTGTCGCTCTGCTTTGGTTGCTTGGTGTACTAGCTCGAGGAGGGTCGTATAGGGTTGAAAGTCCGCAATTTTCTTGATAGGATAGTTGAGTCCACTCAAGAATCTCGCCATCGTTTGTTCATCATCTTCCGTGATGTTTGCTCTTATCATGGCAATCTCCATCTCCTTGTAGTACTCTTCAATGGACTTGGTACCTTGCTTGAGTAGTTGTAGCTTCTTGAACAAGTCACGGTTGTAGTGTGTTGGCACAAAGCATGCTCTCGTGACTTCCTTCATTTGAGCCCAAGTAGTGATAGGAGGTTCTCCTTTGGCTTCTCTTCTCTCTATGATTTGCTCCCACCAAATGAGAACACATTCTTGAAACTCAAGGGAGGCCATAGCAATTTTCTTCTCTTCATCGAAGTTGTGTAAGCGGAAGATCTTATCAACTTTCAATGCCCATGAGAGGTAGTCTCCGGGATCAATGCTTCCGAAAAACTTTGGCATGCTAAACTTAAGCTTGCCATATCGATGCTCTTCATTGTTTGCTTGCCTATTGGGAGGGAGTCCTTGATTAGGACCATTATCAAGCTCATGTTGCTCTTGGCGGAGTAGATGTCCATTGTCATGGTGTACTTGCCGAGCTTGTGGTTCTTGTTGAGGTTGTTGCTCTTGTCGTGCTTGATGAGGAACTTCTTCTTGCATTCGTGCTTGATGGCGCCTCTCTTGCATCTCATCACAAAGGAAATCCTCTTCTTGACGAGTATGTCGATTGCGAGTTGCCACATTGTGATGTGAATCACGTAATGCTCGTTGCGCCTCAAGAGCTTGAGCTTCTCGGAATTGTTGTGCTTGACGATTCGCCTCGGCATCTTGTTCATCTTGACGTCGACGTGCTCGCTCTTGTTGTTGTTGGCGTAGTCGTTGCCGTTCTTGCGCTTGGTCAAGTGTAGCTTGGTTTTGACAATGTTTACTCTCTTGCTCTTCAAATAGCTCTTCGGAGCTCTTGTCATGAAGTGGATTCCGATTGTCATGTCGAGCTTGACGTGCGGCTTGACGAAGAGTGTTCGATGTAGGCGTACTTGAGCCTTCCATGGAGTCGATGTGGCGACTTGAGCGGCTTCGTCTTTGAGAAGATGTGGATGAGGACGTCGGTTGACTATCAAAGTCCGTAGCTCATCAAATTTAGTAGACATGTTGGTGTTGATGATGTCGAATTGCTCTCTTGTTCGTGCTTCAAATTGTCGTGCGTCGGCGCCGACTTGCTCAATGTGCTCGCGCATAGCTTCACTTTCTTGATGTAGAGCTCGTTGGACGTCGAAGAGATGTAGTTTGGTGACGTAGTTGTTCGATTCTTGAGGATCATTAAAGAGCGGATTCGAAGATGTACTTGGCCTATCCATCATTGCAAGCAAGAGTGTGAGTTGGAGAAAGGAGAAGACAATACCAAATGTACCTTGACCGAAGTTGAAAATGGATCAATGATCACTCAATAATGTAACCCGGAAATAGTACTATTGGTACCACTTCGTGTCGATTCTCACACCTAGACAAGTAAAGCTTTGAGAGGAGCTTGGTTAGGATGGTGGCACAAATTCAATGCAATTGTCAAAGTGATTCAATGATGTTGAAAATGATTCACAATTTTCTCATGCAACAAGTAGATCACAAGGAATAAGTAGCACACGGAACACACGCACGGATAGATGAATGTGGTTGTGCAACCAAGGGTGAGCGAAAATGTGGAATCCACGAAAAATGCTCTTGTTGCACAACACAAGAGAGACGCTAACCGATTGCTTAATAGGCGGATACGCACTTGTGCACGACCTATAAGAGGCAAAACGTAATGACTTCCTATCACATGTATACTATGAGTGTATGATGTGCCGATGCTTGAGCATAAGATGATGTATTGCTATCACATATGATCTCTTTTGATGCAAGGCGTATGATGCTATTGTCCTTTTTCTTATAAGCTTTGGTTGGCTCTTTTGCTTAAAAGCTTATGAGCTTGTTCTTTGTCCACTTATGCATGCTTATTGGATCAAGGTAGCTATTTTGTATGCAGAACACTCTTGTGTCACATGGAGATATGATGATGTAGTATGCAATATCTATGACTATCACTAATGTGCACAAGTGTCATGGCCCGGCAATACTCAAATGGCTAGTCTCAATGGGAAAGCTACGCAAAAATGGTCTATAGGGGTGACAAAGCAATTGCAAGGTAGAATGATAAAGCGTCGTCGATGTTACCGTCCTTGTCGAGGTTGAGAGGTGGTCTTGTCGATGTCGTTCCGTTTCGAGATAGCCGAAACACACAAGGAAACGGGTAAACCACAACTCAAATGATCCAAGACACAAAGGTGTAATACCACAGTGATGTTGGTTAAGAAATGGTGGCGGTGGTATGGTAAGTGGATGTGGAAGGTGGAAGAAAACTGAATAAAGTCGGCTTCGTCAGGGTTCAGCGGACGTCCGGTGGATCGCCGGTCGTCCGGTTGCCGGACGTCCGGTAAGTCTCGGAAATCCGGTAAAGGGTTCTGTATAGGATGTGTCGGTCGTCCGGTGGGTGACGGACGTCCGGTGGTTCGCAGGGCTCCGGACGTCCGGTAAGACGCCGGTCGTCCGGTAGGTCTGGGCTTGGGTTCGAGGTATCCGTGGAGAAATTGGTCAAACTTGGCCGAATTTGCGGAAGAAAATTGGGGAAAAGGTGGGGAAAAGCTAGATCCACTTGTGGCACAACAAATCCATGGAATAAATTCAACAAAACCTCGTCAAATCAACAGATCACAAAAAAAATTTGGGGCTATTTTTGGTGGGGAATTTTCGAAATTGGGAAGAACACAACAAAAACAAGCTACAAAACACGGGTAGGGGCTCCAATTTCGTGAGAAACCTTGGCTCTTGATACCATAATGATGTAGGGTGGAACCCTAGATGGTCGATCTTTCACGAAAAGGAGGGATCCCAAGGATGAACACGTGATACACGAGGGAAAAACACAAGAGGGGCAAGAAAGGAAACACTCAAATGAACACGTTTAGGTCACACAAATTCTAGATCCGAGTACACAAAGTGCGATACACGATACACGATCAACTAAGGATGATACAAGTGGTGGTAGTCATCTCCGTGAGGAGGTCTTGATGTTCATCTCCGTGAAGGAGGTCTTGAATCTGGTGGATCTTCTCCAATGAGGCCGCGGTCTCGTAGGACAGGAACCACTAAGGTCTAAATGAGCTATCCCAAAGCTACCTGGGACGAAACAAGTCAACGAGTATATATTACATGGGGTGACGCCGTCGGGTCGGACATCCGCTGGGTCACCGAACGTCCGGTGGCTCGGGAGGGACCGGACATCCGGTAATCTCGGATTTCCGCTATTTACGTTCTGTAATCGGTGTCACGGACGTCCGGTGGCTTCCGGTCGTCTGGGAGTCGCCGGTCGTCCGGTGAACGTCGGACGTCCGGTGCCTGGAAGTGCCCGGTCGTCCGGCACAGGTTGGACGTCCGGTGCCTGTAGCGTCTTCAGCCACACTTCTTCTTGTTCCAAGCACTTGTCGATCCCGCCGCCTTGTCCATTGTGTAGAGCTGTCCCGTGGTCTTCATCCAAGTACTTGAGTATGCATAGAGTTTCTGATGAGGGTAGTAGCCATGTCCCATGCGACTCGAGAGCAAATAGATAAAGGAGCGAGTTCACCTCGGCTTCGAGAGCTCTTGCACGGGCTCGTGTCATTGGTCCTTTGGGCAGTTGGTGAGTCGACGGTATGTCTGTGGGGATGATCTTGGGATGCTCCGCATCAGGACGTCCTTCGGGCACCGGACGTCCGGTGGCTCGGGAGGGACCGGACGTCCGGTAGCTCTCGGAATTCCGCTATTTTCCACCGATTACGTTCTGTTGACGATGTCACGGACGTCCGGTGGCTGGCGGTCGTCCGGTCGCCTAGGACGCGTCGGACGCCCGGTGTGTAGCGGACGTCCGGATCCTGTAGCTTGCAGCAGATCCGTTTCTTCCGTCTTCTCTTCAACGCTTCCCTCGCTGATGGTGTACGTGATCCTTGCCGCTTGCACTCCTCCTCATCATCCGTGAAGCTCCGACAATACCTATGCATGCACACGAGTGGAGTGTCAAGTAGTATACCATCCTCGAAGTGAACACGTGTAATGGAGGTGATTCACCTTTAAGTATGAGAAGTAGAGGTCACACGTGTCACTTGCCAAACGGACTCTTGGCATGGTGATGTCCATAGGATGCTCCGCATCATCCCCTCCCCCTTGGGATAGATCCCACCTCGGATCAAAAACCAAATCACCATGGGAAAGAGATGGTGTCGTCGTGTAGATGTGGACGATCACAAAGTACTCATCATCTTGAATCTTTACATGTGCACTCTCCAATGTCGCACCGTCTAGTGATTCCTTCAAAGGGAGCAAGGAAAACAAACACTTGGAAAAACAAATGTGGTTAGCGTTTGTGCAAAACTAAGCATTCAAGAGGTGATTCACCCAACAAGTGTTGTCATCAAGCATAGCATAGGGTGTGACAAAGGGTTGTGGCATGGCATTTAAGCACATCAATTGAGCACAATCAAGGTCATCATGGAAACAAGCATGTAAATGTGAGGTAGAGATGCACATATGTGTGTCAAGAGAATAAGCATCTACCTCAAAGTCATAGCAAGCATGCATAAAGCGCTCAATGAAAGGTCTATGGTAGGCATATGAATCATTCACAACACCAAAGAAAATTAAGTGTCTAAACACAAGGGTCAAGTGCAAGACAATCCGAGCATAATGTGCATAGGGTGTAGTGAAAATCAAGTGGCACTCAACACAATAGAAATAGCAATTGTTCAACATGTGTGAGGAAATCAAGTCAATCATGTGAAAAGCAATGGGACATGGCATATGTGAAGAGATGATATTGTTGCAACCAAGCATATGATAGGGACAGGTAATCCACAAGTCGGATGCAACACACAAGGCATATATATCATGAAGCATGGCAATGTGGCAATGGCAAGTCGAAGAAAGGTCTCTAGCATGTGTGCAAAGAGTCATGGTGCAAGCAACACAACTAGTATGATCCACAATGTTCATGTGCATGGATTGTGGTTTCTCGAAAGAGAAAGATATCACCTCGAATGTGTGTCCTTGTGCATCCTTCACAATGCCGAAGCACAAGCAAGTGCGATGTAGAAGCGTCGTGGTAGAAAGTGGTTCGCTCTCAAGAGCTCAAATGGTCAACTCACGTGAAGTGGAAGTCGACACGAAGTCCACGTATCCTACACATGCACACAACAAAACAAAGAATGTATGCACATGGTAGATAAACACATCATCCATCATGATGGTTCTCTTCTCTTGCAGATAACCATTAGGAGCAAAAGTGCATGAATAATATGATGCAATAATGGCTATATTCATGGCACTAGGAATATGGTGCAAAGAGGTTAGAAAAGCATGCTTCACAAGAATTATGTCAAAATCTCCAAATAAATGCGAGAATGCAATGTGGGCAATCTCATTGGCAAGACTAAAATCATGGTTGCACTCAATGCATGGACAATCATCTAGCATGAGAGAGGCAACATGTGGAGACATATGACAACAAACAATATCAATCATGTGCAAAGCATAGAAATGGTGGATATCAACCGCATGAAATGAGCATGTATGAATCATGGGTGATGCACTACATGAACCAAGCATGATAATCAAGTCGTGCAAACTAGTGGAGCGAAGATGCAACACACTAGGAGAAGGCATGGCAATCATGTCATGTGAGCAAATAGTGGATATAGGCAATGCGCATGACATATCGCAAGCACGATCACAAATCAAGATCAAAGCATCATAATAGGCATGGGGTACAAAGGCATCATGGCATTGACAAGAAATGTCTCCACCAAGCTTGCAAATACACATACAAGTATGAGAATCAATCAGCATGTGTAATGCAAAGCATGGGTCACAAATGCTTGGCAAAGGCTTATAAATGAGCATATCATGCAAAGTGAACATGTCAAGGTGGGCATAAGTTATATAATAGACAATAACTCATAACCATGTGAGTGCCGTGTAGAAGAGATGTGCAAAGTCTTTGCGCGAAAGGAGCAGTGGGAAAGACAATCTATGGGAACCCAAGTCATCATTGCTCTCTAGAGCTCATTTCGTCAACTTGTGCGTTTGTGAAGTTGACGAGTATGGATGGGTACCTACACAAAAGAGACACAAGCCAAAGAAAGTGTGTGCGTGGTAAATGTACACATCATCCATCGTGATGTGTATGTGCACGTTAAAGTTAGCACAAGATAGGCATCGCTCAAATAAATTTGAGGCACGATAGAGAAATATGTCATCCATCATGAAAGAATAGTTGTCATGTATAGCACGATGGGGACACAAATTAGAGCAAGTATGTGGCACAACAATAACATTGACATTCATGGGGAGCATATTGTACACAAAAGTATGGGAATCATGCAATGGATGGGATGGATCAAAATCTCCTACAATGTATGAGGAAACTATGAGGGTATCCTCATGAGCAAGCATAATGTGGAGAAGTGGAACAACATCCAAAACAATGCATTTCCGAAGCTAGGTAATCATGACATGGCATATGATGGATATTATGCAAAGGAAGCATGTCAATATCATCACTAGAAAAACAAATGCCAATAACCATGGGCTTGTCATCTATACCATATGTGCAAATTGGGTTTATTTTAATGGCATGTGCATAGTCACTATGATGAGATTGCAAATATGACATATTGTTGATCTCATGCATAGCATACGACAAGTCAAGCGGGTTGTCAAACATGATGTGACCAAGAGAATTATCACAAGAAATCCTATGCAACATGGCATCACAACTAATAGACTCCACATAACGATCATCAAACTCATCATAAATGGGTAAATCATCGCATGGGGAAATCATACTAGAATGAAGCATGGCAATAGGTGGATCAACATCATGCAAGCAATCAATGTCAACATAGTCCACTAGTGGGACAAGAGCATCACCTTCACCTTTGTTACCTTATTCATTCCACTCATGTGGTGTAGGTGAGGTGGGAAAGAACAAATGGTGGTCATCATCTTCATCTTGATGGAACCATGTGGGGGGTGCATCATATTCCACCATGGCCATCGTCTTGTCCAAAGGAAGGACGAAGTCATCGAGGATTGGCTCTTCATCAAATGTGGGACCTATCACCAAATGAGAAGACACAATAGAGGTAGAGGTCAAGTCGTTAGTGTTGAAAGTGGCCTCACAAGCCATATCAACTATCTCACTCTCTCTATGTGGCGGCTCACTCACTCCCTCAAGGTAGGTGCACTCAGTGTCGCATATGGTGGAGTCACTCATCTCACTCACGTGGTGGGAGTTGTGGCTCTCCTCACATGGGAATTGGGGAAACTCATCATATAAGTGGCTAGTGGTGAACTCGTATGGTGGCACAAGTCACTCAAGTCATCATACGCCGCCGTGGTCAAACGGAAAATCCCATGCTCAACCCTCTCGTCATCGTCGCCGTGGATGAAGGCCGAAGATGGCACATCATCACTCTCGCCTCCAAAGATGGAAGCATCATCCTTGCTCATCACCATGTTGTCCGCCTCCAAAGCTTGGTCCTTGAATGGCTCCGTAGTCGTGGCCGTCGCCGCACCATCTTGAAAAAGAGTCGAAGTAGACTCGGCATCATCAATGCCACAAAGAGGGATGGCGGTGGAGTTGAACTTGGGAGCGTCGTCTTGGAGCTCGTTGGGCTTGGACATCATGGTGGTACTACCCTCATGCTCATCGTCTTGGAACTTGGTCTTCGAGAAGTTTGCTTGTATTGGAGAAGCCTTGGCCTTCATTAGTTCTTGTTCCGCCATAAGAGCACCGATGTAGTTGTCGTCGAGGGACTTGTAGTTCTCGAGGAAGATAGTCTTGTAGATGTCATTGTGGAATCCCATCATGAAGTGGAGCTTCATCAAAATGGGGTCGTCCACGCCGGCTCGTCTCAAGGCATTCTTCATCTCATTGAAGTACTTGTCGATGGACTTGGATCCTTGTAAGGTGTTCTCCAATTAGCGTAGAAGATGTTCCGTGTAACTGGGAGGCACGTACTCTCACCGCATAGGTTTCTTTGTCTTGGGCCAATTCACGTTGAAGCTCGTCGAAGGTGTGTGAAGACACCATGTTGACGCGTTGTCGTGGAGGTGTCTTGTGGCGCACTTCAATTGATCTTCGTAGGGAACTTGATGTAGCTTGAGGTAGTCGTCCATCTTGCGCTCCCACTCGAGATACTCCTCGGGGTCTTGAGTCCCATAGAGAGGAATCTCATGGTCGTTGTCGAGGTTGTAGTAGCTCGTGGAAGTCGCTGACTTGAGCTTGGGTAGCGTCTCTTGAGCATAAGCTTGGGGTGCTTGTTGGCGAAGATGACGTATGTCCAAACGCGAAGATGCCTTGAAGTCGCTTGGCGAAGATGCCAAGGTACATGGTGAAGTCATTGAGCGGTTGTTGGTGTTGAGCTCATGACCTTCACGTTCTTGGCGTTGATGTTGTCGATGTCGATGTGATCTCGCCGAAGATGGTAGCTCAGAAGGATGTGCACTAGAGCGTCTTCTCGAAGATGAGGGAGACCTATTGCGGTTTTTGAGGAGGGCTTTGGGCTCCTTCATTTGAGCATCCATGTTGGCACACAAGTTGTTCGTCATGGCATCGAACTTGTCGTTGTTGGTGTAGACCGAAGTAGATGAAATGCTTTGCCTATCCATCACAAGACTCGAGCAAAGGTTAGTAGGAGATGAGATAAACAATACCAAGTTACCTTTTCCCAACGTTGAGGATGTATCCCGTTTCACTCAATGTGAAATGAAAGAATAGTGGAATTGGTACCGGACTTGTTCACTCACACCTATCAAGTAAAGCTTTCGAGTGGCTCGGTGAGGATAGCGGCACAAAAATTTGATGCAAAATGTTCGAAAGAGTCAATAATGTTGAAAGAGATTCACAAATTCGCAAGTGAAACAAGTAGACCAATAGCAATGAATGTAACATGGAAACACACACACGGATAGATAAATGGGGTCGTGGAACCAAGGAATGAGCACAAAATGTGGAATCCACGGAAAACGCTCGTGTTGCACAAGTCAAGAGAGACGCTAGCACGATTGCTCAATAGGCGGATACGACACTTGTGCACAACCTATAAGATGCAAAATGTATCAACTTTCTATCCCGGGTATGCTATGTATGTATGGTTCCCGTTGTTGATCCAAGATGATCGGATATGATATCATATGATGCGATGCTATGGCTCTTGCTTACATGCTTCTTTGCTTTCCTCTTTTTTATTTAAAAGCTTATTCTCTTTTTTATATGGCCACGATGCACAAACCAAGATAGCAATTGTGTATATGCGGGAACAATCTTGTGACACAAGGGATGATATGATGATACCAAGATGATATGGTATGTAGGCAATGGATGCGTGGATTGATGATCACTAATGTGCACAAGTAACGTTGCCGGCAATACTCAAAGGCTAGTCTCGATAGGAAAGTGACGCAATAAGGGCTAGGGGTTAACAATGCAATTGCAAGGGGAATATACAATGATGTCGTCAAGGTTACCGTCCTTATGTACGATGATGATCTCGTGGCGATGATGAGTGGCGGTGTTCTCGATGTATACTCGTTCCTAATTAGCTAAAAAACCTTAGGAAATGGAAAAACCACAACTCAAAATCTCAAGGACAAATGGCAAATGGTGGTAGCAGACAAGCGGTGGTGGTTGCGAAAATGTTGGTGGAAACCTGTCAGGACCGGTTTTTCAGTAAAATAATTACCGAAAGACCGACCTTTTTATTAAACCAGCGAGGAAGAATACTTCTTGCTCGTAGACAATTCCTTGATACAGAATTCCAGAATACTGAATAATTATACAAGGTTGAGCTGAGATGGCTCAACAATTTTATTACAAGTACGCCAATATAGCACATAAAGGTGGATATGACACAATGGCAGGGTGGATTACTACTAACTCGTAATAAAAAGGTGGTGGATATGTCACAGTGAAGTGGGTGACGTGACTCCAATATAATACAGTTCATCGAGTGTCCGAGTGAGACCCGATGAATTTATTTGGTGGTTGGCGGAAGCGGTTATATCAAAGTGATCAACTCCAGGATCGCAAGAGACTGACTGGGACTCCACTAGACGTCGGAGTCGCTATCGAACTCTTCATCCATGAGATCGCCTTCGTCCACATCTACCCAAATCAACAAGCCAGGTGAGTACTTTGAATGTACTCGCAAGATAGTTCAGACTTAATATATAAAAAAAATGCCAACATGATGCATGTGAGTATTCTAGCAAAATGTAACCGGATACATATATTCCTGTGCCGTATGTAAATATTGGAAGTCGGGCGGTAATCCTCCCGAAATCCACAAGATAAATAAAAGGAAACCAAACAAGTGTCTCAGTGACGCCTCGTGAGGAAATAGTAAAATGAGAACATGCCACAGTCGGGCGTCTGAGCGACACCACATAAAGGGCTTATAGCGAAAATAAATGACAAGAATGCCTCAGTCGGACGTCTGAGCGACATCACATAAAGGGCTTATAAATAACAAGAATGCCACGGTCGGACGTCTGAGCGACATCACATAAAGGGCATATAAATAACAAGAATGCCACAGTCGGACGTCTGAGTGACATCACATAAAGGGCTTAGAAATAACAAGAATGCCACAGTCGGACGTCTGAGCGACATCACATAAAGGGCTTATAAATAACAAGAATGCCACTGTCGGACGTCTGAGCGACATCACATAAAGGGCTTATAAATAACAATAGTATAACGATGAAATACTTCAGGAAGTAAATCAATGCAGAGACAATTGGTTAGTTCATCTACCAAATGAACCTGAAAGAAAAAGAAAGGCCACTACTCTTGTTACTATCAAGAATATACCAAAGACGGTCACTGGGTTGACACAAAGATTGACCCTAGGCCATAAACATGGCTACTTGAAGGATTTAACTCTGCAGAGCTTGTACTATTAAATCATAGCCAACGGATTCTACTAGCCACAGGGACTAGTTCCGTCTACGGTGTTTTAGTAGAAACCCAACTGACCAGTACACACCCATTTCACATCCTGCTGTCCGGAATCACCCGTGACAATGTTCACAAAAAACTTTAAGACGGGGAGGCTACAACCTCGAATAGCATGGGATCAAATTTATATATGTGCGCTCTAAGGGGTGCCCCCCTCTCGGTCCCAACCAGAAACACCCATGCCCCCTGACCAGATGACGGGCTTTAATCCAGGGCCATGGAACCCTCATCCCGGCCCCTCTACTTGGTGTGTACTCGAAAAGTGGTTTACAACTGACTAGACCGCAATCACAACAGATGGCATATGACAGTACCAAAAGGCGGTGAGCGGGATCATGACTCGATCCACGCGGATACAAGGTTAACCAACTACTGGCATGCTTCAACAATACCAGTACTCCACCCATCATGTCACCACACGATCGGGGTGGTTCAATCATTATCATACGGGGCTCACCCGAAGCTTGCTTGCATGAAATATAACCATACACAAATGCTTATATAACCATGCTTATGAAAAGAACTACTCGAGCTAACATGCAACACATCCATCATATCAAAGGTTCAAACATGCTTGCCTGGTTCGGAGTAGTCGGAGTGTAATTCGGTGAGGTTCGTGGCTCCGTCACGTCCTTCGGTATCTACGTATTCAAACAAAACAGATACTAACATAAATACCGAGCGTGCAAAGAAATTTGCTCCAAAAAATTTCACATAAATATGACAAAAAACTAGACAGAAAACTAAAGAGGACAGAAAAAGAATCAACTCAAAATCATCTTTAGTTAAAAAGATATTAGAGTTTCTGTCCAGGGACTCATCTGTAATGAAACAGAAAATTTCCAGGGGCTAGAATAGAAAACAGAAAAGCGAACCGGTATGCAGTACACCAACTGAAGACAAAGATGTACTTTGTCCGAAGGCGCTTTCCAGAAAAACGATTCGGGGGAAAACAAGAGGCTGACGAGGGGGTCCCACTCGTCGGGTTTAAACTCTGAAACAGAGTCGCGCCGGCGCCAGGAGCTGTGGTGGTCGCCGACGCCGATCCACGGCGAGTTACGGGAGGGGAGTGGTACGTACAGCTTCCTGGTGTTCTTCCGCGTCGATTGGTGGTGGAGTTGAGCGTCGGCGAGCCCCACGTCGACGGCGACCCTGTCTCCGGTGGACGGCGGCTCGGGTGGTCGTGGGCCTCGTCGGAGAGAGCTCCCGGGGTCAAATCGGAGTGGGGGTTAGGTTTAGGTAGGTGCCAGGGTGCTACGCTCGAGTCCAGGGCGGCGGAGGAGTTCTCACCGGAGAGAACGCTGCTGGAGCCCGAGGCGGACGGAGTTGGCTGGAGTTGGGGAAGAAGGGCCCCACGAGGCTCTTCCAGAGGCTGGGCGCGGTCTAGGGAGATGGTGGAGGTGTGCGGGCTCGAGAACGAGCTCGGGGGCGCTTTATATAGCCGGCCCGAGGCGGTTGCCGTGAACGGGATAAGTCCGGCGAGCAATTACGGCGATGCAGTGGCTGGACGGCGGGTTTAGGGGCTTGATCATTGACTAGGAGGTGCACTGGTTCCATTCCCGTGCCTAACTCAGCAGGGGAGGGGTGACTACGGGATGCCCTCGACGGAACGGCCGTGCGGCACGTCAGCGGCAGAGAACGCGCTCTGTGCGCGCCAGGCCATGGCGACGGTGCTGCAGGCATGCGCTGGCAGTGGAGAAGGCCACGTGGAGCGCTGGGGTGATTTGGGCGGCGCCAAACGGCGTCGAGCTGCAGGATCTTCCCTGTCGGCCGCCACGGGAGGTTCTGCTGCCGTGGAAGTCGCCGGCGTGGTCGGGCCAGGGCACCACCGACGCACAGAAGCCGCCAAGCAAGCGTGCGGCGTGCTGGATAAGCAGGAGGTGCAGTGAGCATCGATCCAAGGCGGGCACTGGTGAGATTGACGCTGCGGCTCTGACGAACTGACGAACTGCACTGTCGACAGTGAATCTTCAGTTAGCAGTTTCTGAAACTGACAGCATAGTGTAAGCCAGGTGTACGATGAAATGATTCTGGCATGCTGGAAATGTTTCTGGGGCTGATATTTGGTGGAGTGGCCTCTTGATGCATCTAGAGGCTGCGTGAATTTTCACAGAATTTTTGGAAGAAGATAAATATGAATTTCACCAAATTTTGCAAATCTGGTCCAAACTTGCAGCAAGTAACATTTGAAAATTTTGAACCGTGGACCAGTGAAACAAGATGGATTTAGGTTGTGGGTACTAAGGACTATCTAGGGAAGTTAGTTTGGAATCAAATAACAAGATGGATATGGTGCTTCCTTTGTAAATCACCAAGGTCCACTATAAATGACAGAAATAGAATTTGGAGCAAAATAAATAGAAAAAAATTTCCAATAAGGATGAAACACACTGGAATTGATGAGAGACTTGTCTTAAGGTGTAGAGGGGGTCTTGGAGAGCAATATCTCTGTTGGGGTCATGGCAAGATGAAGGTTGGAGAGGAAGGTAAGCCCAAGGTTAAACCTGAGGAATCTAAATCATGAAGGAAAAGAATCAAACAAAATTCTAAGAAAATAACTTGTGTTGAGCTAATACCAGAAGAATGTTTCAAGACCAAAAACCAAGCTTGAGAAAAACACACAAACTTTGGCCAGAAGAGATTTAAGAAGGGTCATAAGAGAAGATCAAACAACCCCCTTCCAAAAGACCAAAAGTTTTGGAAGAAAAGACAAACCCAAAAATTTGGAGTGTTACAACACCTACCCCCTTAGGAAAAATCTTGTCCCCGAGATTTCAGCTGATCCTCAAATAGGTGTGGGTGTTCTGTCCGAAGGAAATCTTCCCTTTCCCACGTTGCCTCATCCTCTGTGTGATTACTCCACTAAACCTTGAGAAATTTAATAGTCTTCTGATGGGTTCTCCTTTCAGACTCCTCCAAAAAAATTACTGGGTGTTCCTGGTAGGTGAGATCTGGTTGCACGTCAAGACTTTCATGTGACACATGCTTCTCTGGGTTGCTTACACACTTCCGTAGTTGCGAGACGTGGAACACGTCGTGGACGTCTGGCAGTTCCTTGGGAAGGTCCAGCAGGTAAGCCGCTGTGCCTCTCCGTGCAATTATACGAAAGGGTCCGATGAATCGGGGCGCTAGTTTCCCTTTGACCTTGAATCATTGCAGTCCTCTCATAGGTGATACACGTAAGTATACGTCTTCACCGGGCTCAAAACTTATTTCCTGATGCTTTTGATCGTAATAGCTCTTCTGTCGGCTTTGGGTTGTTTTGAGTCGATCCCGTATTATTTTTACTCTCTCCTCGGCTTCTTTTAACATATCTGGGCCGAATATACGACTGTCCCCTGTTTCCGACTAGTTTAATGGAGTACGACATCTTCGTCCGTACAAGGCTTCGAACGGTGCCATCTGCAGGCTGGCTTGGTAACTATTGTTGTATGCAAACTCGGCATATGGTAAGCTTGCCTCCCAACTGGTCCCATATGTGAGAACATCTTAGCATGTCTTCAAGTATTTGATTTACTCGTTCTGTTTGTCCTCCAGTCTGAGGGTGATAAGCTGTACTGAACGTTAGTTGCGTTCCGAGGGCTTGTTGCAACTGGTCCCAAAATTTGGAGACGAACTAAGTGCCCCTGTCGGATATTATAGTCTTTGGAACCCCATGTAGGCATACTATACGGGCGAGGTAAAGCTTGGCAAGCTTTTGGGTGGTGTGGGTTGTCTTGACAGGTATGAAGTGTGCTACCTTGCTCAGTCTATCTGTGATGACCCATATGGCATCATTATCGTGCTGTGACCGTGGTAGTCCAACAATAAAATCCATTCCAATATCGTCCCATTTCCACTCTGGTATCCTGTTTGGCTGTAAGAGTCCTGCGGGTTTTTGGTGCTCGGCATTAATGCGTTGACATGAGTCGCAGCATGCAATATATGTGGCTATATCCCTCTTCATGCCGTGCCACCAAAATCTTTCCTGAATGTCCTTGTACATTTTTGTCCCTCCAGGGTGGATTGAGTATGGAGCGGTGTGGCTTTCTGCTAGAATTTGTTGTTTAAGGTCGTTGCTGTTTGGTACGCAAAGTCTGTCTCCGAACCATAATATTCCCTCACCGTCTATGGTGAATTCTGAGGCCTTGCCCGGACTTACTTTTCTTTTTATACCTTCGATGCTGGGGTGTCCATGCTGAGCCTTCTTTATTTGTTCTATTAGTGTAGACCGTATTTCCAGATTTGACACTTCGCCTTCAGTGACCATCATTAGGTTGAGTTTGGCAAATTCTCGCTGAAATTCGGATCTCAGGTTATGTAGGCTGCCGTTGTTCGGGCTGGGGTTACGGCTAAGAGCATCCGCTACCATGTTTTCCTTTCCTGGGTGATAGTGGATACCAACGTCGTAATCTTTTACCAGTTCCAGCCAGCTTTGTTGTCGTAAATTGAGTTCTGGTTGCGTGAAAATATATCTGAGGCTCTTATGGTCCGTATATATTTCACAGCGATTCCCAAGCAAAAAGTGCCTCCACTCCTTGAGTGCATGAATGACTGCTGCCAACCCCAAATCGTGAGTAGGATAATTTTCTTCATGTTTTCGCAGTTGCTGGGAAGCGTAGGCGACTACTTTGCCTTCTTCCATTAGTACGCATCCGAGGCCTTTTCGGGATGCGTCGCAATATACTTCAAAACTCTTGTGTATGTCTGGTACAACCAATACTAGGGCTGTTGTTAACTTCTTTTTCAGTTCTTGGAAGCTTTTCTCACATGCTTCGGTCCATACGAATTTCTTATCCTTCTTGAGTAACTGTGTCATTGGTTTGGCTATGGTGGAAAATCCTTCAATAAACCTTCTGTAATATCCAGCCATACCGAGGAAACTTCGTATGTCCGTTACACTGGCTGGTGACTTCAAGCCAAGTACAGCCTTAACTTTATTCGGGTCCACAACAACTCCCTCTTGTGTTAAAATGTGTCCTAGGAAACCCACTTGCCTCAACCAAAATTCACATTTGCTGAATTTGGCGTAGAGTTGGTGTTTCCTTAATTCTCCTAGTACAATGCGGAGGTGTTCAGCATGTTCTTCCTGTGTTTTTGAATATACCAAGATGTCATAAATAAATACCACCACAAATTTGTCCATGAATTTCATAAATACTTTGTTCATGAGGTGGACGAAATATGCGGGGGCGTTGGTCAGTCCAAACGGCATTACTGTAAATTCATGAAGTCCGTATCTGGAGGTGAATGCTGTTTTTGGGATATCTTCTGTTCGTACTTTTAATTGATGGTATCCTGACCTTAAATCGACTTTTGAGAAAACCTTGGCTTGCGCGAGCTGGTCAAATAAATCATTTATCCGTGGCATCGGATATTTGTTCTTTATTGTGACCATGTTGAGTGCTCGGTAGTCTATACACAACCTCATAGTCCCATCCTTCTTTTTGGCAAATAAAACCGGCGAACCCCAAGGTGAGGAGCTGGCCCGTATAAATCCTTTGTCCAGCAATTCCTTTATTTGTTTCTTTAGTTCAACCAACTCGGATGGTGCCATTCTGTACGGCTTCTTGTATATGGGGGTGGTTCCAGGCGCTAGCTCAATAATGAATTCTATTTCTCTGTCTGGTGGCATGCCCGGTAGTTCTTCGGGAAATACGTCCGGGAATTCTCATACAACCGGATCTTTGCTTAACTCAGAAGTGTCTACCTTGTTTAATTTTGGTTGCCGCGATACTGGTCTTTCCTGAGCTGCGACTCTTATTGTCTTTCTGTGATGATGAGTAAGAATCACTGTCCTATTGAAGCAATCGATAAATCCTTTGTTGGTGGTTAGCCAATCCATACCCAGGATAACATCATGTCCCTTGTTTTCTAACACGATGAGGTTTGCGTGAAACTGTAACCCTTCAATTTCAATTGTCAAACCTTGGAAGTAATTCTGAGTGATCTGCTTACTTTCGGGGGACTTGATGGTCATTGATTTTCCCAAGGGAAGTATTGAAAAACCATGTTGCAAAGCAAAACTCTTCGAAATGAACGAATGAGAAGCTCCAGAATCAAACAAAACCATGGCAGGTATTGTGTTGACAGGGAACGTACCGAGTACGATATCCGGGGCATCATGTGCTTGCTCCTTGGTCACATGGTTCAGGTGGCCTTTCTTGTGGTTGTTATTGGGGTTGAAGCTGTTACGCTTGGGTGCGGAATTGTTTCCATTGCTGTTAGGCTTCGGTGCTGAGTTTCTTGGCTTTGGGCACTGTTTAGCATAGTGTCCCTCTTCTCCACATGCGTAGCAAGTAACACCTGGGTGATACGTGAAATCCTTCTCCCTTGCGTGAAAATTCTTTCTTGGACGAGTGTCATTTTCATGGGTTTGTTCGCCCCATTTTTCTGGAAACTTATCTTATTCCTGTTGTTGCGAGGGTGGTTGGTCTGATCCCTTTTTCTCTTGCGAATGTCTTCCAGACTACGACGTTCATTTTCCAATGTAATAGCCTTGTCCACCAGGGTCTTGAAATCTGGAAAAGTGTGTACGACCAACTGGCATTTAAGTGCTGGTGCCAGTCCGTCCAGGAATTTTTCCATCTTCTTATTTTCAGTCATACGCTCTTCGTTGGCATAACGGGATAATTGCATAAACTGACTGTTGTACTCAGGTACTGTCATGCCCCTTTTCTTGAGGTCATCAAATTCTATTTTCTTGATCTTCATAATACTCTTAGGGATGTGTGCCCCACGGAAGCCTTCCTTGAAATCTTCCCGGGTGATATTATTTATGTCGGGGTGCATAAGCAGAAAATTTTCCCACCATGACGCGGCTGCTCCAGCAAGATAATGTGGTGCGTAAAGTACCTTTTCACGGTCTGAGCATTGTGCCACAATTAGTTTCCTTTCAATATCTCGAAGCCAATCATCGGCCTCAAGAGGTTTGTCTGTGTGCGAAAACGTTGTCGGACGTGTCTTCTGAAATTCAGATAATTTTGAGTGCTCCTGGTATGGCTCACGGTGATTTCCCATGTTAACGACATGGTTCATCATTTCTTGGTGCTGTTGCTGACTTTGCTCGTAAAGACGGCATACGTGAGAAAATGTTGTTTCGCTGCCCTGCTGACTTGACTGCCCCTGTGTGAAATTGTTATATGTCTGCGTGCCATAATTTTCCTCTGGCGGACTTGGCATGGAACGCGTCCAGGGACGAGTCATTTCTTACTCTGGGGTATTATTGCAGAAATCATGAGAAGAACCGGGCAGCAAAATAAACCAAGATTTGCAAAAGCAACAAAACACGAGCTCCAAAGAGATTTTTTAAATAAACTGCTTGATTGCGCACGGAGAAGGACCGCTTAGTACATATCTTACACACGGGTTCTAATTATACATACGTCACTCAGGGTGTGCGTACACACTCCTGACATGTTATTTATGCTAGTGCACTTCTCCAAGATCCTACATGATGCGCAAACAGACTACTTCCCATCAACCTATTTTACAAATCACACACATAATACAAGCGAGCACAGTGCGTCGCGGATAAACGCACTAGTCGGAGATGTTAAAGATTTCCCTCGGCCTGCCGAGGGTAAGGCCCAGTGGTGCTGGAGACTCAACATCCTCCTCACTAATAGGCTCCAAGCGCGGAGTATGGGTACGAGGTGTTGATGCAGGTGCGGCAGGCGGTGCATCTCTGACTGGGGTAGGAGCAATGACCTGGTCAAACTCCTCAGTGGTAGGCAGACGGCGAGCGGTGGCTAAGATGGAAGGTGCATAGGATGCGGCGGACGAGACAAATGTCATTGGTGGCGCAGTATGGAGTAGCTCCCTCCTGTTGGCGGAGCCACTCTGGACCAAGTCCATACAAGCAGCCACCAAGTCGTCCACAAGATTATCAAAGGCTGCCTCAAGTGCCTTGAGGTACTCAACCATTGATTCGATGGCTTCATCACGTTCCCCATTTGCGCAAGCAAACGCATAGTGGCAAGTGTAGGGCATGTGGCATGGGAGGTAACGGTAGCGACGAGTCTTCATTGAAGGAAGGATGTCCCGGAGACGAGCTATCGCCTCACGGGCAGCCATTTGCATGGCATGCCTCTCCGTAGGCATGGCTCTGCCCACAAATCGGAGGCGGTGCGCTTCAGAACGCCCTCCCTTAAAGTGCACCACGGCCTGGTGCATTGACACGCTGTCGTTGAGCTTGTGACAGTAGAGTGTAAACTCTGGACGGGTTGATGGCCCAATCGCAACTTTGGTGATGGCGAAGAGGAGCTTGACAAACCCCTCAGGAATGTTGGCGAACACCTGTGCATCACAGCCATTGCTGGCCATCTACAAAAGTAGACAAAAATTCCGAATAGTCAAGTCATAAATTTATGATGACCAACAGAAAATTGCTACAGATGTAAAAATGCTGAATACTTCTTGCTGGTAGACAATTCCTTGATACAGAATTCCAGAATACTGAATAATTATACAAGGTTGAGCTGAGATGGCTCAACAATTTTATTACAAGTACGCCAATATAGCACATATAGGCGGATATGACACAATGGCATGGTGGCTTACTACTAACTCGTAATAAAAAGGTGGTGGATATGTCACGGTGAAGTGGGTGACGTGACTCCAATATAATACAGTTCATCGAGTGTCAGAGTGAGACCCGATGAATTTATTTGGTGGTTGGCGGAAGCGGTTATATCATAGTGATCAACTCCAGGATCGCAAGAGACTGACTGGGACTCCACTAGACGTCGGACTCGCTATCGAACTCTTCATCCATGAGATCGCCTTTGTCCACATCTGGCCAAATCAACAAGCCATGTGAGTACTTTGAATGTACTCGCAAGACAGTTCGGACTTAAGATATATAAAAAAAATGCCAACATGATGCATGTGAGTATTCTAGCAAAATGCAACCGGATACATATATTCCTGTGCCGTATGTAAATACTGGAAGTCGGGCGGTAATCCTCCCGAAATCCACAAGATAAATAAAAGGAAACCAAACGAGTGTCTGCGTGACGCCTCGTGAGGAAATAGTAAAATGAGAACATGCCACAGTCGGGCGTCTGAGCGACACCACATAAAGGGCTTATAGTGAAAATAAATGACAAGAATGCCTCAGTCGGACGTCTGAGCGACATCACATAAAGGGCTTATAAATAACAAGAATGCCACAGTCGGACGTCTGAGCGACATCACATAAAGGGCTTATAAATAACAAGAATGCCACAGTCGGACGTCTGAGTGACATCACATAAAGGGCTTAGAAATAACAAGAATGCCACAGTCGGACGTCTGAGCGACATCACATAAAGGGCTTATAAATAACAAGAATGCCACTGTCGGACGTCTGAGCGACATCACATAAAGGGCTTATAAATAACAATAGTATAACGATGAAATACTTCAGGAAGTAAATCAATGCAGAGAAAATTGGTTAGTTCATCTACCAAATGAACCTGAAAGAAAAAGAAAGGTAACTACTCTTGTTACTATCAAGAATATACCAAAGACGGTCACCGGGTTGACACAAAGATTGACCCTAGGCCATAAACATGGCTACTTGAAGGATTTAACTCTGCAAAGCTTGTACTATTAAATCATAGCCAACAGATTCTACTAGCCACAGGGACTAGTTCCATCTACGGTGTTTTAGTAGAAACCCAACTGACCAGTACACACCCATTGCACATCCTGCTGTCCGGAATCACCCGTGACAACGTTCACGAAAAACTTTAAGACGGGGAGGCTACAACCTCGAATAGCATGGGATGAAATTTATATATGCGCGCTCTAAGGGGTGCCCCCCTCTCGGTCCTAACCGGAAACACCCATGCCCCCTGACCGGATGACGGGCTTTAATCCAGGGCCATGGAACCCTCATCCCGGCCCCTCTACTTGGTGTGCACTCGGAAAGTGGTTTACAACTGACTAGACCGCAATCACAACACATGGCATATGACAGTACCAAAAGGAGGTGAGCGGGATCATGACTCGATCCACGCGGATACTAGGTTAACCAAGTACTGGCATGCTTCAACAATACCAGTGCTCCATCCATCATGTCACCACATGATCGGGGTGGTTCAATCATTATCATACGGGGCTCACCCGAAGCTTGCTTGCATGAAATATAACCATACACAAATGCTTATATAACCATGCTTATGAAAAGAACTACTCGAGCAAACATGCAACACATCCATCATATCAAAGGTTCAAACATGCTTGCCTGGTTCGGAGTAGTCGGAGTCTAATTCGGTGAGCTTCGTGGCTCCGTCACGTCCTTCGGTATCTACGTATTCAAACAAAACGGATACTAACATAAATACCGAGCGTGCAAAGAAAGTTGCTCCAAAAAATTTCACATAAATATGACAAAAAACTAGACAGAAAATTAAACAGGACAGAAAAAGAATCAACTCAAAATCATCTTTAGTTAAAAAGATATTAGAGTTTCTGTCCAGGAACTCATCTGTAATGAAACAGAAAATTTCTAGGGGGCTAGAATAGAAAACAGAAAAGCGAACCGGTATGCAGTACGCCAACTGAAGACGAAGACGTACTTTGCCCGAAGGTGCTTTCCAGAAAAATGATTCGGGGAAAAACAAGAGGTTGACGAGGGGGTCCCACTCGTCGGGTTTAAACTCTGAAACAGAGTCGCGTCGGCGCCAGGAGCTGTGGTGGTTGCCGGCACCGATCCACGGCGAGTTAGGGGAGGGGAGTGGTACGTACGGCTTCCTGGTGTTCTTCCGCGTCGATTGGTGGTGGAGTTCAGCGTCGGCGAGCCCCACGTCGATGGCGACCCTGTCTCCGGTGGACGGCGGCTCGGGTGGTCGTGGGCCTCGTCGGGGAGAGCTCCTGGAGTCAAATCAGAGTGGGGGTTAGGTTTAGGTAGGTGCCAGGGTGCTACGCTCGAGTCCAGGGCGGCGGAGGAGTTCTCACCGGACAGAACGCTGCTGGAGCCCGAGGCGGACGGAGTTGGCCGAAGTTGGGTAAGAAGGGCCCCTCGAGGCTCTTCCAGAGGCTGGGCACGGTCTAGGGAAATGGTGGAGGTGTGCGGGCGCGAAAACGAGCTTGGGGGCGCTTTATATAGCCGGCCCGAGGCGGTTGCCGTGAACGGGATTAGTCCGGCGAGCGATTGCAGCGATGCAGTGGCTGGACGGCGGGTTTAGGGGCTTGAGCATCGACTAGGAGGTGCACTGGTTCCATTCCCGTGCCTAACTCAGCAGGGGAGGGAATGATTACGGGCTGCCCTCGACGGAACGGCCGTGCGACACGTCGGCGGCAGAGAACGCGCTATGTGCGCGCCAGGCGACGGCGACGGTGCTGCAGGCGTGCGCTGGCAGTGGAGAAGGCCACGCGGAGCGCTGGGGTGACTTGGGTGGCGCCAAATGGCGTCGAGCTGTAGGATCTTCCCTGTCGGCCGTCACGGGAGGTTCTGTTGCCGTGGAAGTCGCTGGCGTGGTCGGGCCAGGGCGCCACCGATGAACGGAAGCTGCCAAGCAAGCGTGCGGTGTGCTGGATAAGCAGGAGGTGCAGTGAGCATCGATCCAAGGCGAGCACTGGTGATATTGACGCTGTGGCTCTGACGAACTGACGAACTGCACTGTCGACAGTGAATCTTCAGTTAGCAGTTTCTGAAACTGACAGCATAGTGTAAGCCAGGTGTTCGATGAAATGATTCTGGCATGCTGGAAATATTTCTGGGGCTGATATTTGGTGGAGTGGCCTCTTGATGCATCTAGAGGCTGCCTGAATTTTCACAGAATTTTTGGAAGAAGATAAATATGAATTTCACCAAATTTTGCAAATCTGGTCCAAACTTGCAGCAAGTAACATATGAAAATTTTGAACTGTGGACCAGTGAAACAAGATGGATTTAGGTTGTGGGTACTAAGGACTATCTAGGGAAGTTAGTTTGGAATCAAATAACAAGATGGATATGGTGGTTCCTTTGTAAATCACCAAGGTCCACTATAAATGACCGAAATAGAATTTGGAGCAAAATAAATAGAAAAAATATTCCAATAAGGATGAAACACACTGGAATTGATGAGAGACTTGTCTTAAGGTGTAGAGGGGGTCTTGGAGAGCAATATCTCTGTTGGGGTCATGGCAAGATGAAGGTTGGAGAGGAAGGTAAGCCCAAGGTTAAACCTGAGGAATCTAAATCATGAAGGAAAAGAATCAAACAAATTTCTAAGAAAATAACTTGTGTTGAGCTAATACCAGAAGAATCTTTCAAGACCAAAAACCAAGCTTGAGAAAAACACACAAACTTTGGCCAGAAGAGATTTAAGAAGGGTCATAAGAGAAGACCAAAAATCATGAAGTCACAGTCCCTAAGTAGCCGAAACACCTTAGGAGACACTAGCCACAACTCAAACAAGCTCAACAAAATTGGGTTAGGTTGGGTTGGCGGAAATGTATAGTGGGCAATGGTATGCAGAAGTGGTGGTGGTGGTTGATGAAGAAGAAACGGTTCCTAAGTAGCCTAAACACCTTAGGAGACTCAAATCGCTACTCAAGCAACCACAAATGCTATGGTGGACAAAATGGGTTAGGCTGCGGAAGGCTATGTTGGCTATGCGGATTATATGGTGGAAGGCCTAGGCAAACTTGCCAAATTTGATAAACTTTGATGGAGTCAAATGATTATGGTAGTATTTTTCTGGCATGGGGAATGTCAAGAGCTTCAAAACGAGCTAAAGAACGTCAAAATTGGAGTTGGGATGAATTAGTTATGACCCAAAAAAATCAGCCGAAGTGGGAATCTACTGGTACCGGACGTCTGGAAAGTGACGAACGACCGGTGACTGGACGTCCGGTCGGGCTCAGAAATCCGGTATTTTCTTCTGTATAGGTGGTTCCGGTCGCCCGATAGATGACGGACATCCGGTGCTTCGTGAGGGTCCGGACGTCCGGTAAAACGCCGGTCGTCAGGTGGGTCGGGGTCAACACGAGATTTGAGTTTCGGGACGCGATTTTGGGCGGAAAATGGAGATTTTGGGCTTGAAATTGATGAGATTTCGTGGATGAAAGATGGGGAAACTTGGGGAAATGCTAGATCCACTTGAAACCAAGCAAATCGATGGATCGGAATCAACAAAACATCATCAAACCAACAGATCAGAAAAAAAATTGGGGCTATTTTTGGTGGGGATTGTTGAAATTTAGAATGAATTCACACAAAAGAAGGCTAGTAAGCGGTGGAGGGGGCTCCAAATTCGTGAAAAACTTGGCTCTGATACCATATGATGTAGGGTGGAACCCTAGAAGGCCGATCTTTTACGAAATGGATGGGATCCCACAAAGAACACGATGAACACGGGGAGAAAACACAAGGGAAAACACTCAAGAACAAGTCCAATCACACATCCACTAGACAATCAAACAGACAAGATCACAAGGTACATGAACAACAAAGGGAAAGATACAAGGTAAAGTTCATCTCCGTGAGGAGGTCTTGAATCCGCGAAGGATCTTCCCATTAGGGGTCTTGAATCCAAGGTGGATCTTCTCCGTAGAGGGGCCGCGATCTCTCTCGTGGAGTAGATCCATAATGGATGAGCAAAGCTCTATGTCTCATATGAGCTAAATCAATGCTAACCCTAAAATGGTGGGGGTGGAGGAGAATATATAGTCTAAGGCCACGAAGGGGTAAGTGAGGGGCGAAAGGGGTACATGGCCAAAAGGCCCGCGGCTGCGCACATGCAGGGGGCGGACATCTGCTGGGCACCGGACGTCCAGTGGCTCGGGAGGGACCGGACGTCTGGTAGCTCTCGGACTTCTACTATTTTCCACCGATTACGTTCTGTTGACGATGTCACGGACGTTCGGTGGCTGCCGGTCGTCCGGTCGCCTAGGACACGTCGGACGTCCGGAGCCCGTAGCTTGCAGCAGCTCCGTTTCTTCCGTCTTCTCTTCCACGCTTCCCTCGCTGATGGTGTAGGTGATCCTTGCCACTTGCACTCCTCCTCATCATCCGTGAAGCTCCGATAATACATATGCATGCACACGAGTGGAGTTTCAAGTAGTATACCATCCTCGAAGGGGTCAAGTGAACACGTGTAACGGAGGTGATTCACCTTTAAGTATGAGAAGTAGAGGTCACACGTGTCAACAACTCCAATCGTATGGAACAAATTATGCCTCTGATTTTGCTTCGCTTGTGTGACCTGCACACTCAAAACACGTTGAGCAACTAAATATTCATACCTATCAGCGTCTTCAGGAGCCATGAATTGCGTCTCATTTTCAGAATCATCTCCACCATGTTCTTCATGTGTAATAAGAGCAAAAATCTCCTCACCATAGTCACTAGCGGACTCATAACCACCATCCTCAGTAGCAATCATGACACGCTGGGATGGGCATTTGCTCGCATAGTGACCACGACCAGTGCAACGACGACATATAACATCATGTGTTGGCCCATTGGATGCCATGGATGAAGAAGAGCTCTGCGCAGGACTGGAAGGTGTACTCCTAGTTTATGGTGGTCATGCATGTTTGCTTTTATCACGGCTAGAAGTGACGGATGAAGTAGGCGGTGGTGCAGCCGGGCGTGTCGAAGTAGATGATGCACGCGGTGTCCATTATGATGGTCGAACTGCAGAAAAATTAGTTCGTGCCAAGGCCTGTCGATCCTGCACTTCACGTTCAGCTTTGGAAGCAAGATGGAATTAACGAGTGATATTATTATACTCCTTATACTCTAGCATTGTCTGAATATCTCTATTTAATCCACCCATGAAACGTGCAAGCATAGCCTCATTATCCTCAACAATACCACATCTAATCAGGCCAGTTTGTAATCCCTGATAATATTCCTCTACAGAATTTTTTCCTTGTCTTAAACGCTGCAATTTCTGAAGTAATTTACGTTGATAATATGGTGGAACCCAACGAGTACGCATAGCAGTTTTCAAACCAGCCCAAGTAGTTGGCATATTATCCGGATGTAATCTACAATATTCAGACCACCACACACAAGCAAAACTAGTGAAAGCACAAAGAGCAGCAGCAACACGTCTCTCCTCGAGATATTTTAAACATGTAAAATGTTGTTCGGTTTCTAACTCCCGAGCTCCCGAGTAAGATATATATCAGGAACATATCTACCCTCAAATGGTGGAATAGTTAATTTTAGTTTAGGGAGATGGTCATGATCGCGTACCTGATGGTGTGGTGCATCCCTACCATAGCGATTATTTGCATGTGGACGACCTGGTGGTTGTGGTGCTGGCTGTTGCACGTAGTTCTGATTTTGATCAACCTCATCCTCGTAATCCCCCGCGTAATCGTCCTCCTCCTCAGCAGCAGCAGGGGCCACAGAAGTATCAACAGCAGCACCAATAGTTTGGCCAGGCTGAAGAGCGACACGGCTCGCTTTGCAGAGGGCGATTTCGCGACGTGAAGGTGGTTCTTGTTGTTGTTACAACAGTGCATTAGGTGGAGGTAGACGCGCAAGCACTTAAGCGAATTTGGCATCCAACTTGGTGTCAATTGACTTCTGAATGCCATCCATCCTCGCTAGTTCGTTGTCAAAACTGGTCATCACATCTTCTACCTGTTGACCCATCATTTGCTGAAATTTATCATGCAACTCCTTGTTCGTCATATTCTCCCAGTCAGTCTCGTCGACTTGTGATCCTGGCATTGTTAGCAGCAATAGAAGCACACAAAAGTATGATCCTACAGACTACTAGAAAATGGTGGTGGTGGGGCGTCACAAATCCGTCAAGCAAATCTCAAATTCTTACCAGTTCTTACCCAGCAGTAGGTGGTGATCGGCAACCGTGGTAGTCAAAACTCTCAAAGCTTGGATAAAGCGATTACCAGGGAGAGTCAAACGTAGATGTATGTGGAGCTGGGAAGGCTTATAATATGGTAGCAAAAAGGATCAGCAATAATCAATTCAGAGATGCAAAGTTGAATAAACGCTCAATGACGGTACTGTGCTGGTCCTAGGCTAGACCGTACTAGAGGCGCGAGCCTAGACACTAACAAAATCACAGCGCTGCACGTAAACAAGGGGAAAGCACATTCTGAAAAAAAATTCGGCTCTTTTTTTTGCGCTCCTCTTTTATTTTTTGCCGAAAAACACTATAATGGCAAGTGTCTCAAAACTCTGCCCAAGTCAAACTAAGATGATAGGCACGAAATATTTTTGACAATTTGTTTTTCGGAATCAGGGCAGCGACGACGAAAAAGTGCGGTAAAAAACAGTATGATGGCACGTGTCTCAAAACACCCAGAAAAGCCCAAAACAGGATAGGGAAAAATATTTTCACCTACCAAAATTTTGGCCTAAAATTGCCCGGGGGTCTCTAGACATTTTTTTTTCTGAGACCTACGCAGGCAAGGAAACATGAATCCGAAACCTAGATGGATCTCGAGAATAAACCTAATATGAAAAGAACTCGGATTGGTGGTGGATATATGGTGGTAGGATATGGCAGCGGTGGTGGGATATGGCAGCGGTGGTGGTATGGCAGCAGCGATGGATATGCTGCGGCGGCGGCGTGACAAACTGTGAACAGAACTCGAAACTCTAAAGAACTAGACGCTAAGACCATCAACTCGACACGACGATGCAACCGCAAATTCAACTAAGCAAACATGGAAAAGATTATGCAATGGCTCAGACTGGTTCGGATATGATGAACTAACCCTAAATTTTTTTTGGCTTTTTCGTGGACTGTAGGTATGATAAACAGACTCGATCTAAACTACGAAAAACTGTAAAATCTCACCGAGCAACTTACAAATCTGATACCACTTGATAGAGGCAAAGGTGTCCCGTCTTTTGATGAGATTGCTATCGTTTTCGGTGGAGTATACTTTGACGATCCGACTAGGAACGTGCGAGGACGTGGCGCCTTAGCAATCACTAAACCAACTCTGAAAGGTTATTTGCCACGCTGGAGCACGATCAACCTGACCACAAGGGTCTATTTCCTGCAGGCAAACGAAGAACAAGCAAGAAACTAAGATTGCAATCAGGATATTGCGAATATAAGAGGAAAGCTTTATTGATCAAGGTGGAGTTCTGTGACGTTTTTGTCTGGTCGTTGAACAGAAACGAAGTACGCGAAGTTGCAGCTATGGCGAACTTTAATCTAAACAAAATCCAAAGTCTAAATGACGCCCTAAGGGCTGTGTATATGGGGGAAGAGGGGGGGAATTTCGTGGCCCTTGGAGGAGGGGTCCGAAACCAACCCTAACTCTTGTTTCCCGACACATACGGACTCTAAAAACAGCCTATACTCAAGTATTTCGAAGTTACATGGGCCTGGCCCAATAATAAGGTGACGCAGCACCTTTAATAACCTCTGGACGAAATTTATGAAGTAGCATGTTGTATATTTCGTCCAAGGCTTCACGCACTCATTATGGTGGCTTCAAAGTCCTGAAATCATCACTTGCAACTCCGTTCTTGTTCCCCTTGCGCATGCCATCATCTCCATGCTTGATCTTGCTCCAATGTTCATCCTTCTTGTCTAAGCTAGGCCCTTCATTTGTAAGCAAGACAAATGTATCCAATTTAGGCAGAATCATATTCTCCTGAACATTAGAATCATTACCAAGAAACGAAAGTACCTGGTAATTTAATTGGCATGCGCGAGCTTTAGTAATTGGTCCTGTATATGTGTCAGTTGGGGCTGTGGGTGTAACCTTGTTAGTGATGTCCTAATCAGTCGGCTTCGGTGAAGTAGCTTCGGGTGTCGGGGTGCGCATTATCCGGATCGTCCAGGCGGGGGTCCGGATCGTCCGGGCTTTGCCCGGATCATCCGGGTCTTCGTCCGGATCATCCGACTAGAGACTTGGCAGATTTCTCCTCCTTCTTCCTTATTTGATTCCTCTTTTCCTTGGATTCTCCATGGTTCCTCTCGAGGTGCCTGAATATGCATAGAGTTTCTGATGAGGGTAGCAGCCATGTCTCATGTGAATCGAAATGACGTTGAGAGAGGAGTGAAGTCACCTCGGTCTCGAGAGCTCGTGCTCGAGCGTGTGTCATGGGTCCACTCAACACTTGGTGAAACGATGGTAGGTCCATGGGGATGATCTTGGGATGGTCCGCATCATCTCCCCACCCTTGGGAAGGATCCGTCCTCGAATCGAAATCTTCATCACCATGGAAAGGGGAGAGATCCTTGACGTTGAAGGCATCGCTCACGTTGTACTTGTCGCGTGGAATGTCGATCTTGTAGGCATTGTCGTTGTAGCGTGCTAGGACATTGAATGGCCCGTCGGCCCGAGGTAGTAGTTTGAACTTGCACTCGTTGGGGAAACTGTCCTTGCGAAGATGCATCCATACGAGATCTCCAGGGTGGAACACCATTGGTTTCTGGTTGGCGTTGAGCTTGGAGGCTAGGCGGTGTAGTTGCCGCTCGATCGTTGCCCTTGTATCTTCATGCACCTTCTTGAGGTAGCTTGCTCGAGCACTTGCGTCCAAGTTGATGCGCTCTTGTAGAGGTAGAGGTAGGATGTCCAATGGGGACAACGGGTAGAAGCCGTAGACGACCTCGAAAGGGGACTTGCCGGTAGTCGAATGTCTTGCGCGGTTGTAGGCGTACTCGGCGATGGGCAAGCATTGCTCCCATTCCTTGATGTTCTTCTTGATCAACACGCGAAGAAGCGTCGGAAGTGTGTGGTTCGTCACCTCCGTTTGGCCATCGGTTTGAGGATGATATACCGAAGAGAAAAGGAGCTTGATGCCGAGTTTAGCGCATAGAGTCTTCTATAAGTAGCTCAAGAACTTGACGCCCCGATCCGATACGATAGTCTTGGGTACTCCATGTAGACGAATGATTTCCCTACAAAAGAGATTTGCCACATGTGAAGCATCGTTGATCTTGTTACAAGGAATGAAATGAGCCATTTTAGAAAATTTATCCGCAACAACAAACAATGAATCGTTTCCATTTTGAGTCCTAGGAAATCCAAGTATAAAGTCCATGCTTATGTCTTCCCATGGATGCTATGGAATAGGAAGTGGCATGTAAAGACCATGAGATTGAGCTTTTGACTTAGCTTAGCGACATGTAGAGCATCGGTTGGTGAGGCGTGAGACGTCACGGAGCATCTTGGGCCAAAAGTAGTTCTTGGAGAGCGTAGCAAATGTCTTGTCGCGTCCAAAGTGTCCCATCAGTCCTCCTCCATGAGATTCCTGCAAATGGAGCAAACGAAGCGAAGACTCGGAAATACAAAGTTTGTTAGCTCTCATAAGATATCCATCCTTGATGTAGTAACGTTCCCAAGAAGTGTGAGTCAAACACTTAGTATAAGGATTTGCAAAGAAAGGATAATACTCATATAAGTCTTTTATGTGCTCAAAGCCAATAATATTCAACTCAAGTTTTGTGACAAGCATGCATTTGCAGGAAAGCGCATCCGCCACAACATTCTCTTTGCCTTTGATGTATTTGATGACATAGGGAAAAGACTCTATGAACTCACTCCACTTAGCATGACGCTTGTTCAACTTAGGTTGACCCTTGAGATACTTGAGCGTCTCAATGTCCGTATGAAGAATGAATTCATGAGGTCGAAGGTAATGTTCCCAAACACGCAAAACTCTCACCAAGGCATAGAGCTCTTTATCATAGATGGGGTAGTTAAGTTTTGCTCCGGATAGCTTCTCGCTAAAGAACGCAATTGGGCGCTTTTCTTGCATTAGCACGCCACCTATGCCGGTACCACTAGCGTCACAATGAATCTCAAAAGGTTTATCAAAGTTTGGTAGGGCAAGAAGGGGTGCGTGGGTGAGCAAGTCTTTTGTTCATTGAACTTGTGTCTTGTGGAGGACCCCAAACAAAGGGTGCGTTCTTATTTCTCAAGGCGTGTAGAGGCATAGCAATTGTTCTAAAGTCCTTCACAAAACGTCGATAGAAATCGGCTAAACAAGAAAGCTACACACTTCTTGGAGATTCGTTGGTTGTGGCCAAGTTTTAATTGCTTCAATTTTAGTTTCATCAGCGTGAACACCTTGGGAAGAAACGAAAAATCTAGAAAAACGACCTTGTCAAGGCCAAAAGTGCATTTATCCATGTTAGCATATAAGCGCTCTTTCCGAAGGGTTTGTAAAACCATACGGATGTGTTGATAGAGGCAAAGGTGTCCCGTCTTTCTATGAGATGGTGGCTATCATTTTGGAGGAAGTCGACTTTGACGATCCGACTACGAACGTGTGAGGATGTCGCGCCTTCGCAATCGCTAAACCAACTCCGAGAGGTTATTGACCACGCCGGAGCACGATCAACCTGACCACGACGGTCTATTTCCTCCAAGCAAGCGAAGAATAAGCAAGAAACTAAGATTGCAATCTGGATATTGCGAATATAAGAGGAAGGCTTTAGTGATCAAGGTGGGGTTTTGTGATGTCTTTGTCTAGTCGTTGAAAACAAACGAAGTACGCGAAGTTGCAGCTATGGCGAACTTTAATCTAAACAAAACCCAAAGTCTAAACGACGCCCTAAGGGCTGTATATATGGAGAAAGAGAGAGGGAATTTTGTGGCCCCTTGGAGAAGGGGTCCGAAACCAACCCTAACTCTATTTTCCCCACACAAACGGACTCTAAAAACAGCCTATACTTTACTATTTCGAAATTACATTGGCCTGGACCAATAATAAGGTGACGGAGCACCTATAATAGCCTCTGGACGAAATTTATGAAGTGGCATCTTGTATATTTCGTCCAAGGCTTCACGCACTCATTATGGTCGCTTCAAAGTCCTGAAATCATCACTTGTAACTCCGTTCTTGCTCCCCTTGCGCACGCCATCATCTCCATGCTTGATCTTGCTCCAATGTTCATCCTTCTTGTCCAAGCTAGGCCCTTTATTTGTAAGCAAGACAAACGTATCCAATTTAGGCAGCATTATATTCTCATGAACATTAGAATCATTACCAAGAAACGAAAGTACCTGGTAATTTAATTGGCATGCGCGAGCTCTAGTAATTGGTCCTGTATATGTGTCAGTTGTGGTTGTGGTTGTAACCTTGTTAGTGATGTCCTCATCATGTGTGTCACATGGTCTTCAAGCGACTTGCTAAAAACGAGGATGTCATCAAAATAAACCACTACTAAGACGCCTATGTAGGGTCGTTGAATGAAATGCTTGAGGCGCATAAATCAGCCGGGCGCTTTCGATAAGCCCATCGGCATGACCAACCACTCATAGAACCCAAACTTGGTTTTGAAAGCCGTTTTCCACTCATCACCCTCTAGATGTGAATTTGGTAGTAGCCACTTTTAAGATCAATTTAGGAAAAGATGGTGGCACCACATAATTCATCAAGCATGTCGTCTAAACATGGAATAGGGCGACGGTATCTAACGGTTATGGCATTTATCGGATGACAATCGGAGCACATGTGAAAACTTCCATATTTCTTAGGCACGAGAATAACCGGAACATCACAAGGGCTCAAGCTTTCACGTACATGACCTTTGTCGATGAGTTGTTGTACTTGTCATTGTATCTCCTTGGTTTCCTCGGGGTTGACGCGGTAAGGAGCCTTGTTCGGAAGTGGTGCGCCTGGTATGAGGTCGATGCGGTGTTCGATTCCGCAAAGTGGAGATAGACCTGGTGGTAGCTCATCGGGAAAGACGTCCGAGAATTCCTGCAACAATTGAGACAACTCTAAAGGTAGAGGTGGTGAAGTGTTAGTAGGTTTGGCTTCCCCTTTGCATAAAAGCACAAGGTGAAAGACACTCGAGAGATTCTCACACACTTCTCTCATCTCACTTTTGGTGGTGAATAACACTAGTTGTTTCTTGTCACTCATCGTGGAGTCGCTCATATTTGGCTTGTGGCTCTCACTCTCCTTTTGGTGGCTCACTCCCTCACCACTCTCTCCATGATGGTTGGTAGGTATGTGTTTGTCGGCGGCTACTTGACTTGGTGACATAGGGCGATGCACGAATTCTTTGCCCTTCATCTTGAAGCTATAATGGTTGGTCCGTCTATTGTGTGTGACTCCACGATCGTATTGCCATGGTCGACCAAGGAGAAGGTGGCACACGGACATAGGGACCACATCACACTCAAGTGTGTCCTCGTAGGCCCCTATCTTGAAGGAAACTTCCACGGTGTGCTCGACTCGAAGAGTTCCGGCGTCGTTAAGCCATTGGACCTTGTAGGGATGAGGGTGCTTCGTCTTGACCAATTGGAGCTTGTCGCATAGCTCCTCGCTTGCCAAGTTATGACAACTTCCTCCATCTATGATAACCTTGACGGAGCGTCCATTGATGCCTGCCTTGGTATGGAAATTGTGACATCGTTGATCGTCATCTTGTTGATGTTGGAGTGTCAAGACCTTGGAGACAACGAGATTGGGAGTCGATTCATTGTCGCAAAACACTTGATGGTGTTCATCTTCATTCACTTGGCGATGCATAGCTACATGTTCAAGGGCTTCCATCTCATCGCCGCTCATTGAGTCATAAGATCTGTCATCATTAACGATCATGGTACAAACGGTCTTGCACTCAAATGACTTGTGGCCTCGCCCTTGGCATTTGAAACACTTGATGGAACTCGTCTTGGAGTTGTCCTCGGTTGGAGTTGTAGATGATGAAGCTCTTGGCTTCAAGTTGTTTGTAGGACGTAGACGACTAGATGTAGTCGTATTCTTGTAGCTTGACTTGTCACTGAAGCTTGTAGATGGCTTGGTAGAGGTAGGAGGAGCCGTAGTCATTGAAGCTTGGTTGTAGGAGCCATATGTCTTGGCGGTGAACCTGGAGTACTTGTAGTCCTCTTGAACTTGTCGCTCCGCTTTGGTGGCTTGGTGTACTAGCTCGAGGAGATTTGTGTATGGGTGAAAGTCCGCAATCTTCTTAATAGGGTAGTTGAGTCCATTCAAGAATCTCGCCATCGTTTTCTCTTCATCTTCCGTGATGTTGGCTCTTTTCATGGCGATCTCCATCTCCTTGTAGTACTCTTCAACGGACTTAGTTCCTTGCTTGAGGAGTTGTAGCTTCTTGAACAAGTCACGATTGTAGTGTGTTGGCACGAAGCATTCTCTCATGACTTCTTTCATATGAGCCCAAGTAGTGATAGGGGGTTCGCCTTTTGCTTCTCTTCGCTCTATGATTTGCTCCCACCAAATGAGAACATAGTCTTGGAACTCAAGGGACGCCATTGCAATCTTCTTTTCTTCATCAAAGTTGTGTAGGCGATAGATCTTGTCAACTTTCAATGCCCATTATAGGTAGTCTTCGGGATCAATGCTTCCGGAAAACTTTGGCATGGTGAACTTAAGCTCTCCATAGCGATGCTCTTCGTTGTTGGCTTGCCTATTGTTAGGGTGTTCTTGATTTGGACGATTATCAATCTCATGTTGCTCTTGGCGGAGTAGATGGTCATTATCATGGTGTACTTGTCGAGCTTGTGGTTCTAGTTGAGCTTGTTGCTCTTGTCGCGCTTGAGGAGGAACTTCATCTTCCATTCGTTCTTGATGGCGCCTCTCTTGCATCTCATCTCGAAGGAACACCTCTTGTTAACGAGTGTGTCGATTGCGAGTTGCCACATTGCAATGTGAATCACGTAATGCTCGTTGCGCCTCAAGAGCTTGAGCTTCTCTGCGTTGTTGTCCTTGATGTTGAGACTCGGCATCTTCTTCTTCTTGGTGTTGACGTGCTCGCTCTTGTTGTTGTTGGCGTAGTCGTTGCCGTTCTTGTGCTTGCTCAAGTGTAGCTTGGTTTTGACGATGTTGACTTTTTTGCTTGTCAAGTAGCTCTCGGGAGCTCTTGTCATGAAGTGGATTCCGGTTTTCATGTCGAGCTTGACGAGCGTCTTGACGAAGAGTGTTTGATGTAGGGGTACTTGAGCCGGACGTGTAGTCGGTATGGCGACTTGAGCGACTTTGTCTTTGAGAAGATGTGGATGAGGAGCGTCGGTTGACTATCAAAGTCCGTAGCGCATCGAATTGAGTAGACATGTTGGTGTTGATGATGTCGAATTTATCTCTTGTTCTTGCTTCAAATTGGCGTGCGTCGGCGGCGACTTGCTCAATGTGCTCTCGCATAGCTTCACTTTCTTGATGTAGAGCTCGTTGGACACCGAAGAGATGTAGTTTGGTGACTTAGTTGTTCGATTCTTGAGGATCATCAAAGAGCGGGTTCGTAGATGTACTTGGCCTATCCATCATCACAAGCAAGTATGTGAGTGGGAGAAGGGAGAAGACAATACCAAATATAGCTTGACCGAAGTTGAAAAGGGATCAATGATCACTTAATAATGTAACTCGGAAATAGCACTATTGGTACCACTTCTTGTTGATTCTCAAACCTACATAAGTAAAGCTTTGAGAGGAGCTCGGTTAGGATGGTGGCACAAATTCAATGCAAAAAGTGAGTAAGATTCAATGATGTTGAAAATGATTCACAATTGCTCATGCAACAAGTAGATCACAAGCAATAAGTAGCACACGGAACACACGCACGGATAGATAAATGTGGTTGTGCAACCGAAAGTGAGTGAAAATGTGGAATCCACGGAAAATGCTCTTGTTGTACAACGCTAGAGAGACGCTAACCGATTGCTTAATAGGCCGATCCGCACTTGTGCACGACCTATAAGAGGCAACGTAACGACTTCCTATCACAAGTATGCTATGAGTGTATGATGTGCCGATGCTTGAGCACAAGATTATGTATTGCTATCTCATATGATCTCTTTTGCTGCAAGGCGTTTGATGCTTTTGTTCTTTTGCTTATAAGCTTTGGATGGCTCTTGTGCTTAAAAGCTTGTGAGCTCTTTCTTTGGCCACTTATGCATGCTTCTCAGATCAAGATAATTATTGTGTATGCGGAACACTCTTGTGTCACACGGAGATATGATGATGTAGTATGCAATATCAATGACTATCACTAATGTGCACGAGTGTCGTGGCCCGACAATACTCAAATGGCTAGTCTCGGTGGGAAAGCCACGCAAAATGGTCGATGAGGGTTTATCAATGCAATTGCAAGGTAGTATACAAACTGTCATCGAATTTACCGACCTTGTCGAGGTTGAGAGGTGGTCTTGTCGATGTTGTTCCCCTCCGAGATAGCCGAAACACACACGGAAACGGAGAAACCACAACTCAAATGTGTCCAAGAAAAAATGAGGCGAAATTGTATTGAAGATGGGTAAGCAAAGGAGGTGGTGGTGGGTTATATGTCGAGGGTGTAGCGGAAGGGGTATCTAGGGTTGTTGCGGTGGCGGAAACGGTGGCTGAAAAAAACAGCAGAATGCAGCTTCGTCAGGGTAGTCCGGATGATCCGGATATCTGGCCGGATGATCCAAGTGGTAGGCGGATGATCCGGGTGGTGATCCGGATGATTCGGGTGGGTCAACATGCTCGGGATGAACTCGGGGAAGAGGTGAAAATTGGGTGGAAAATGAAATATTCTGGGATTTTGGGCGGATTTGAGGGTGGGGGAGGCGGGGAAAAGGGAGATCCACTTGTCACACAGCTCAACCACGGATCACAATCAACGAAATCTGATCAAAACACACAAATCACAAAAAAATGTATGGCTATTTTTGTGGGGATTTTTGAAATTGGACGAAAAGCAAAAAAAACAAGCTAGAAAACAAGGTGTGGGGCTCCAAATTCGTGATCAACCTAGGCTCATGATACCATAATGATGTAGGGTGGAACCCTAGGTGGCCGATCTTTCACGAAAAGGAGGGATCCCGAGGATGAACATGAGGTGCATGAGGAAAAACACAAGAGGGACAAGAAGAAAACACTCAAATCAACAAGTATAGGTCACACAAATGCTAGATCCGGGAACACAAAGAGTGATACACGATCCACGATCAACTATGGACGGTAAGAGTAGCGGTAGTCATCTCCGTGGGGAGGTCTTGATTTCTTCTCCGTGAAGGAGGTCTTGAATCCGTGTGGATCTTCTCCAAGGAGGCCGCGGTCTCTTGGGGAGAGGAACCACTAAGGATGAGCAGTGCTCTAGTTTTAGATGAGCTATCACAAAGCTAACCCTAGAAAGTATGGGTGGAGTTCTATATATAAGCTAGGAGGGGCGAAGGGGTACATGGTCCTCGGCCCAAGGTCATGCACGCAGGCACGGTCCGGATGATCCGGATGTTGGTCCGGATGATCCGGGCTTTGGGGGTCCGGATGATCCAGGGCGGCGTCCGGATGATCCAGCAGCGTCTTCTCTGCAGCGGGAGGTCCAGATGTCCGGGTCCTGGTCCGGACGTCCGGGTGTGGCCGGATTATCCGGGATGGGGTCCGGATGAGCCGGCTTCGGTGAAGTAGCTTCGGGTGTCGGGGTGCGCATTATACGGATCGTCCGGGCGGGGGGCCGGATCGTCCGGGCTCTGCCCGGATCATCCGAGTCTTCGCCTAGATCATCCGGCCAGTCTGAGACTTGGTAGATTTCTCCTCCGTCTTCCTTCTTCGATTCCTCTTGTTCCTTGGTTTGTCCATGGTTGCTCTCAAGGTGCGTGAGTATGCATAGAGTTTCTGATGAGGGTAGCAGCCATGTCTCATGTGAATCGAAATGACGTTGAGAGAGGAGTGAAGTAACCTCGGTCTCGAGAGCTCGTGCTTGAGCACGTGTCATGGGTCCACTCGGCACTTTGTGAGACGATGGTAGCTCCATGGGGATGATCTTGGGATGCTTCGCATCACAAGTGCTAGATCCACGATACATAACGAGATACACGATCCATGGTCAACGACGGGCGATAAAAGGTAGTCTTCTCCGGAAGGAGGTCTTGAGGGTATCCCATAGGATCTTCTCCTTAGCGGAGGTCTTGAATCCGTGCGGATCTTCTCCAAAGAGGGGCCGCAGTCACTCTCGAGGACATGAACCACTAGATGAACAAAGCTCTTGGTATCAAATGAGATATCACAAAGCTAACCCTAGAAAGAGGTAGGTGAAGGAGTATGTATAGTCTAGAGGGCGAGGGGATACATAGGCCACGGCCTAGATGAAATGCACATAGGCATTTAAGAGCCGCATGTCCGGGCGGTCGGGAGGCGCCTGATGTCCGGGCTTGGCGCCGGATGTCTGGGCTAGCGGGGCCAGCCATGGGTATGCTTCTGTGGTGGGGTCGCCGGATTTTCGGGCTCGAGGAACTGTCCAGGGCCTGCCGGGCCGGATGTTCGAGACCTGGCCGGATGTCCAGGCCCTGTAGTTTCGGCTGCGGGGGCTCTTCTGTAGGTCCTGGTTTAGGGGCCGGATGTTCGGGGCCTGGGGCCTTCTCCAGCTTCCCCCGATGCAATGCTTCATCCGTGAACTTGGTGCTTGTCCATCTTCATGAGCCTCTCCGGTGGGGTCTTCTTGATACCTAAGCACATAAAACACATCGGCCTGAGGTAGTAGCCATGTCTCACATTATTCATATGGAAGTAGGACTAGGAGAGATGTCACCTCGGTCTCGAGAGCTGTTGCATGGGCACCTGTCATTGGTCCTTGGGGTACTTGGTGAGGCGATGGTAGGTCCATGGGGATGACCTTGGGATGCTCCGCATCATCTCCTCTCCCTTGGGAAAGATCCGACCTCGAATCGAAATCTTCATCACCATGGACAGGAGAGATATCCCTGACGTTTGAGGTACCGCTCACGTTGTACTTGTCGCGTGGAATGTCGATCTTGTAGGCATTGTTGTAGTAGCGTGCTAGCACCTTGAAGGGTCCGTCGGTGCGAGGTAGTAGTTTGGATTTCTGCTCGTTGGGGAAGAGGTCCTTGTGAAGATGAAGCCATACGAGATCTCCCGGTTGGATCACCATTGGTGCTTTGTTGACGTTGCGCTTGGTGGTGAGGCAATGTACTTGTCGCTCAATCGTTGCCCTTGAATCTTCATGCACCTTTTTGAGATAGTTTGCTAGTGCACTTGCATCCATGTTGATGCACGCTTGTAGAGGTAGAGGTAGGATGTCCAATGGGGACAACGGGTTTAAGCCGTAGACGACCTCGAAGGGGGACTTGCCGGTAGTCGAATGTGTTGCGCGGTTGTAGGTGTACTCGGCCATGGGCAAGCATTGCTCCCATTCCTTGATGTTCTTCTTGATCAACACGTGAAGAAGCGTCGAAAGTGTGCGGTAAGTCACCTCCGTTTGGCTGTCGGTTTGTGGATGATATGCCGAAGAGAAGAGGAGCTTGATGCCGAGTTTGTCGCATAGTGTTCTAAAAGTAGCTCAAGAACTTGACGTCCCAATCCGACACGATAGTCTTGGGCACTCGATGTAGACGAGTGATTTACCTACAAAAGATATTTGCCACATGTGAAGCATCTTCGATCTTGTTACAAGGAATGAAATGAGCCATTTTAGAAAATCTATCAATGACAACAAACACGGAATCCTTTCCATTTTGAGTCCTAGGCAATCCAAGTATAAAGTCCATGCTTATATCTTCCCATGGATGGTATGGAATAGGAAGTGGCATGTAAAGACCATGAGATTGAGCTTTTGACTTAGCTTTGTGACATGTAGAGCATCAGTTGGTGAGGCGTGAGATGTTACGGAACATCTTGGGCCAAAATTAGTTCTTGGAGAGCGTAGCAAATGTATTTTCACGTCCAAAGTGTCCCATGAGTCCTCCTCCATGAGATTCATGCAAGAGGAGCAAACGAAGTAAAGGCTCGAGAATGCAAAGTTTGTTAGCTCTCATAAGATATCCATCCTTTATGTAGTATCGCTCCCAAGAAGTGTGAGTCAAACACTTTGTATAAGGATTTGCAAAGAAAGGGTCATGCTCATATGAATCTTTTATGTGCTCAAAGCCAATAACATTCAACTCGAGTTGCGTAACAAGCATGCATTTGCGGGAAAGCGCATCCGCCACAACATTCTCTTTGCCTTTGATGTATTTGATGACGTAAGGAAAAGACTCGATGAACTCACTCCACTTAGCATGACGCTTGTTCAACTTAGTTTGACCTTTGAGATACTTGAGCGTCTCATGGTCGGTGTGAAGAATGAATCCATGAGGGCGAAGATAGTGTTCCCAAACACGTAAAACTCTCACCAAGGTATAGAGCTCTTTATCATAAATGGGGTAGTTAAGTTGCACTACGGAAAGTTTCTCGCTAAAATACGCAATTGGGCGTTTTTCTTGCATTAGCACACCTCATATGTCGGTACCACTAGCGTCACAATGGATCTCAAACGGCTTGTCAAAGTTTGGTAGGGCAAGAAGTGGTGCGTGAGTAAGCAAGGTTTTTAACTCATTGAATGCGGTGTCTTGCGAAGGACCCCAAATAAACGGTGCGTTCGTCTTGCTCCAGGCATGAAGAGGAATAGCAATTGTGCTAAAGTCCTTCACAATACGTCGATACAAACCGGCTAAACCAAGAAAGCTACGCACTTGTTGGAGATTCGTTGTTGGTGGCCAAGTTTTAATTGTTTCAATTTTAGTTTCGTCAATGTGAACACCTTGTAAAGAAACAATAAATCCTAGGAAAACAACCTTCTCAACGCAGAAAGTGCATTTATGCATGTTAGCATATAAACGCTCTTTCCGAAGGGTTTGCAAAACCATACGGATGTGTGTGAGGTGATCCTCAAGTGATATGCTAAAGACGAGGATGTCATCAAAGTAAATCACTACAAAGACGCCTATGTAAGGTCGGAGAACGAAATGCATGAGACGCATAAATGAGCCGGGCGCCTCCGATAAGCCCATAGGCATGAACAACCACTCATATAACCCAAACTTGGTTTTGAAAGCCGTTTTCCACTCGTCACCCTCTTGAATGTGAATTTGGTAATAACCACTTTTAATATCAATTTTTGAAAAGATGGTAGCACCACATAATTCATCAAGCATGTCGTCTAAACGTGGGATAGGGTGACGGTATCTAACGGTGATAGCATTTATCGAATGAAAATCGGAGCACATGCCAAAACTTTCATCTTTCTTAGGAACGAGAATAACCGGAACGGCACAAGGGCATAAGCTTTCACGTACATGACCTTTGTCGATGAGTTGTTGCACTTGCTGTTGTATCTCCTTGGTTTCCTTGGGGTTGACGCGGTAAGGAGCCTTGTTCGGAAGTGGTGCACCGGGTATGGGGTCGATGCGGTGTTCAATGCCGCAAAGTGGAGGTAGACCCGGTGGTTGCTCATCGGGAAAGACGTCCGAGAATTCCTGCAACAATTGAGACAACACTAAAGGTAGAGGTGGTGAAGTGTTAGTTGGTTTTGCTTCCCCTTTGCATAAAAGCACAAGGTGAAAGACACTCGAGGGGTTCTCACACACTTCTCTCATCTCACTTTTGGTGGCGAATAGCACTAGATGTTTCTTGTCGATCATCGTGGAGTCACTTATATTTGGCGTGTGGCTCTCACTCCCCTTTTGGTGGTTCACTCTCTCACCAATCTCTCCACGATGGGTGGTAGGTGGTTGCTTGTCGGCAATCACTTGACATGGTGACATTGTGCGTAGCACGAACTCTTTGCCCTTCATCTTGAAGCTAGGTTGGTCCGTCTGTTGTGGTTAACGCCATGGTCGTATTGCCATGGTCGTCCAAGGAGAAGGTGGCACACGGACATAGGAACAACATCACACTCCAAGGTGTCTTTGTAAGCTCCTATCATGAAGGATACTTGCACGGTGTGCTCGACTCGAATGGTTCTGGCGTCGTTAAGCCATTGGACCTTGTAGGGATGAGGGTGCTTCGTCTTGACCAATTGTAGCTTGTCGCATAGCTCTTCACTTGCCAAGTTATGATAGCTTCCTCCATTGATGATAACCTTGACGGAGCGTCCATTGATGTCGGCCTTGGTATGGAAGTTGTGACATCATTGATCGTCATCTTGTTGATGTTGGAGTGTCATGACCTTGGAGACAACGAGATTGGGACTCGAGTCATTGTCGCAAAAATCTTGATGGTCTTCATCTTCATTCACTTGTCGATGCATAGCTACATGTTCAAGGGCTTCCATCTCATCGTCGCTCATTGAGTCATAGGATCCGTCATCATTGATGATCATGGTACGAACGGTCTTGCACTCAAATGACTTGTGGCCTCACCCTTGGCATTTGAAACACTTGATGGAACTCGTCTTGGAGTTGTCCTTGGTTGGAGTTGTAGATGATGATGCTCTTGTCTTGAAGTTGTTCGTAGAAGGTGGACAACTAGATGTAGTCGCATTCTTGTAGCTTGGCTTGTCACCGAAGCTTGTAGATGGCTTGGTAGAGGTAGGAGGAGCCAAAGTCGTTGAGGCTTGGTTGTAGGAGCTGTAGTTCTTCGAGTTGAACTTGGAGTACTTGTAGTCCTCTTGAACTTGTCGCTCCGCTTTGGTTGCTTGGTGTACTAGCTCGAGGAGATTTGTGTATGGTTGAAAGTCTGCAATCTTCTTGATAGGATAGTTGAGTCCATTCAAGAATCTCGGCATCGTTTGCTCTTCATCTTCCGTGATGTTGGCTCTTATCATGGCAATCTCCATCTCCTTGTAGTACTCTTCAACGGACTTGGTTCCTTGCTTGAGGAGTTGCAACTTCTTGAACAAGTTGTGGTTGTAGTGTGTTGGCACGAAACGTGCCCTCATGACTTCCTTCATTTGAGTCCAAGTAGTGATACGTGGCTCGCCTTTTGCTTTTCTTCTCTCGACGATTTGCTCCCACAAAATGAGAACATAATCTTGGAACTCAAGTGACTCCATTGCAATCTTCTTTTCTTCATCAAAGTTGTGTAGGCGAAAGATCTTGTCAACTTTCAATGCCCATGATAGGTAGCCTTCGGGATCAATTATTCCGGAAAACTTTGGCATGGTGAACTTAAGCTTTCCATAGCGACGCTCTTCATTGTGTGCTTGCCTATTGTGAGGGCGGTCTTGATTTGGACGATTTTCAACCTCGTGTTTCTCTTGGCGTAGTTGATGTTCATTGTCATATTGTTCTTGCCGAGCTTGTGGTTCTTGGTGAGTTTGTTGCTCTTGTCGCGCTTGAGGAGGAACTTCTTGTTGCATTCGTGCTTGGTCGCGCCTCTCTTGCATCTCATCTCGAAGGAACTCCTTTTCTTGATGAATGTTTCGATTGTGAGTTGCCACATTGCGCTATGAATCACGTGGTGCTCGTTGCGCCTCAAGATCTTGAGCTTCTCGGCATTGTTGTGCTTGACGTTGAGCCTCGGCATCTTGTTCTTCTTGGTGTTGACGTGCTCGCTCTTGTTTCGTTGGTGTAGTCGTTGTCGTTCTTGCGCTTGCTCAAGTGTAGCTTGGTTTTGACTATGTCGAATTTCTTGGTCTTCCAATAGCTCTTTGGAACTCCTGTCATGAAGGGGGTTTCGGTTGTCATGTCGAGCTTGACGTGCGGCTTGACGAAGAGTGTTTGATGTAGGTGTACTTGGGCCGGACGTGTAGTCGGTGTGACGACTTGAGCGGCTTCGTCTTTGAGAAGATGTGGATGAGGAGCGTCGGTTGACTGTCAAAGTCTGTAGCTCGTCGAATTGAAAATACATGTTGGTGTTGATGATGTCGAATTCTTCTCGTGTGCGAGCTTCAAATTGTCGCGCATCGGCGGCGACTTGCTCAATACGTTCTTGCATAGCTTCACTCTCTTGATGTAGAGCTCGTGGACACCAAAGAGATGTAGTTTGGTAACGTAGTTGTTCGATTCTTGAGGATCATCAAAGAGAGGGTTCGTAGATGTACTTGGCCTATCCATCAATACAGGAAAGAATGTGAGTGGAAGAAAGGAGAAGACAATACCAAATGTACCTTGACCGAAGGTGAAAATGCATCAATGATCACTCAATAATGTAACCCGGAAATAGAACTATTGGTACCACTTCTTGTCGATTCTCACACCTACACAAGTAAAGCTTTGAGAGAAGCTTGGTTAGGATGGTGGCACAAATTCAATGCAATTGTCAAAGAGACTAAATGATGTTGAAAATGATTCATGATTTGCTCATGCAACAAGTAGATCACAAGCAATGGGTAGCACACGGAACACACGCACGAATAGATAAATGTGGTTGTGCAACCAAGGGTGAGCGAAAATGTGGAATCCACGGAAAATGCTCTTGTTGCACAACACTAGAGAGACGCTAACCGATTGCTTAATAGGAGGATACGCACTTGTGCACGACCTATAAGAGGCAAAACACAACGACTTCCTATCACAAGTATACTATGAGTGTATGATGTGCCGATGCTTGAGCACAAGATGATGTATTGCTATCTCATATGATCTCTTTTGATGCAAGGCGTTTGATGCTTTTTTTCTTTTGCTTATAAGCTTTGGATGGCTATTTTTCTTAAAAGCTTGTGAGCTCTTTCTTTGGCCACTTATGCATGCTTCTCGTATCAAGGTAGCTATTGTGTATGCGGGACACTCTTGTGCCACACGGAGATTTGATGATGTAGTATGCAATACCTATGACTATCACTAAGGTGCACAAGTATCGTGGCCCGGCAATGCTCAAATGGCTAGTCTCGATGGGAAAGCTACGCAAAAATTGATGTAGGGTGGAACCTAACATGGCCGATCTTTCACGAAATGGAGGGATCCCGAGGAAGAACACGAGGGGCACGAGGAAAAACACAAGAGAGACAAGGAGAAAACACTCAAATCAACAAACTTAGGTCACACAAATGCTAGATCCGGGTACACAAAGTGCGATACACGATACACGATCAACTAAGGACGATACAAGTGGAGGTAGTCATCTCCGTGAGGAGGTCTTGATGTTCTTCTCCGTATAGGAGGTCTTGAATCCGGTGGATCTTCTCCGAAGAGGCCGCGGTCTCGTAGGAGAGGAACCACTATGGTTTTTGGATGAGCTAACACAAAGCTAACCCTAGATAGTTTAGGTAGAGTGCTACATATAGGCTAGGAGGGGCAAGGGGTACATGGGCCTCGGCCCAACACTATGCACGCATGCACTGTGTGGATGATTCGGACGTTTGTCCAGATGATCCGGGCTTCGGGGGTCCGGATGATCCGGGGCTGCATCCGGATGATCCGGGCGTGTGTGAACCGCTGCAGGTGGCCCGGATGTCCGGGTCTCCGTCCGGATGTCCGGGTGCGTCCAAATGATCCGGGCTAGGGTCCGGACAATCCGGCTTCAGCGTGGAGCTTCGGGTGTCTTCGGGCACATTTGCCGGATCGTCCGGACGTCTGTCCGGATCATCCGGGCTTCGGCCGGATCGTGCGGGACATCGTCCGGATCGTCCGGGCAGGCTGAGTCTTGCCTGTTTTTCTCCTCCTTCTTCCTCCTTCGATTCTTCTTGTCCCTTGACTTCTCCATGGTTGCTCCCGAGGTGCCTGAGTATGCAAAGAGTCTCTGATGAGGGTAGCAGCCATGTCTCATGTGAATCAAAGTGATGTAGAGAGAGGAGTGAAGTCACCTCGGTCTTGAGAGCTTGTGCTTGAGCACGTGTCATGGGTCCACTTGGCACTTGGTGAGACGAAGGTAGGTCCATGGGGATGACCTTGGGATGCTCCGCATCATCTCCCCTCCCTTGGGAAAGATCCGACCTCGGATCGAAATCTTCATCACCATGGAAAGTGGAGAGATCATTGACGTTGAATACATCGCTCACGTTGTACATGTCGCATGGAAGGACGAGCTTGTATGCATTGCTGTTGTAGCGTGCTAGCACATTGAATGGTCTGTCGGCCCGAGGTAGTAGTTTGGACTTGCGCTCATGGGGGAAACGGTCCTTGCGAATATGTAGCCATATGAGATCTCCCGGTTGGAACACCATAGGCTTCTTGTTGGCGTTGAGCTTGGACGCTAGACGATGTACTTGCCTCTCGATCGTTTCCCTTGTATCTTCATGCACCTTCTTGAGATAGCTTGCTCGAGCACTTGCGTCCAAGTTGATGTGTTCTTGTAGAGGTAGAGGTAGAATGTCCAATGGAGACAAAGGGTTGAAGCCGTAGACGACCTCGAAAGGGGACTTGCCGGTAGTCGAATGTCTTGCGCGGTTGTAGGCGAACTCGGCGATGGGCAAGCATTGCTCCCATTCATTGATGTTGTTCTTGATCAACACGCGAAGAAGCGTCGAAAGCGTGCGGTTCGTGACCTCCGTTTGGCCGTCGGTTTGTGGATGATATGCCAAGGAGAAGAGTACCTTGATGCCGAGTTTGGTGCATAGAGTCTTCCAAAAGTAGCTCAAGAATTTGACGTCCCGGTCCGACACGATCCTCTTGGGCACTCCATGCAGACGAATGATTTCCCTTTAAAAGACATTTGCCACATGTGAAGCATCGTCGATCTTATGACAAAGAATGAAATGAGCCATTTTAGAGAATCTATCCACGACAACAAACACGAAATCTTTTCCATTTTGAGTCCTAGGCAATCCAAGTACAAAGTCCATGCTTATGTCTTCCCATGGATGGAATGGAATAGGAAGTGGCATGTAAAGACCATGCGATTGAGCTTTTGACTTAGCTTTGCGACATGTTGAGCATCGGTTGGTGAGGCGTGAGACGTCACGTAGCATCTTGGGCCACAAGTAGTTCTTAGAGAGCGTAGCAAATGTCTTGTCGTGACCAAAGTGTCCCATGAGTCCTCCTCCATGAGATTCCTGCAGAAGGAGCAAACGTAGCGAAGACTCGGGAATGCAAAGTTTGATAGCTCTCATAAGGTATCCATCCTTTATGTAGTAGTGTTCCCAAGAAGTGTGAGCCAAACACTTAGCATAAGGGTTTGCAAAGAAAGGATCATGCTCATATAAGTTCTTTATGTGCTAAAAGCCAATAACATTCAACTCAAGTTTTGTGACAAGCATGCATTTGCAGGAAAGTGCATCCGCCACAACGTTTTCTTTGCCTTTGATGTACTTGATGACGTAGGTAAAAGACTCAATGAATTCACTCCACTTAGCATGGCGCTTGTTCAACTTAGTTTGACCCTTGAGATACTTGAGAGTCTCATGGTCCGTATGAAGAATGAATTCATGAGGTCTAAGGTAATGTTCCCAAACACGTAAAACTCTCACCAAGGCAAAGAGCTCTATATCATAGATGGGGTAGTTAAGTTGCGCTCGGATAGCTTCTCGCTAAAGTATGCAATTGGGCGTTTTTCTTGCATTAGCACACCACCTATGCCGGTACCACTAGCCTCACAATGGATCTCAAAAGGTTTTTCAAAATTAGGTAGGGCAAGAAGTGGTGCGTGCGTGAGAAAGTCTTTGAGCTTAATGAATGCAGTGTCTTGCGAAGGACCCCAAACGAAGGGTGCGTTCTTCTTGCTCAAGGCGTGTAGAGGCATAGCAATTGTGCCAAAGTCCTTCACAAAACATCGATAGAAACCGGCTAAACCAAGAAAGCTACACACTTGTTGGAGATTCGTAGGTTGTGGCCAAGTTATAATTGCTTCGATTTTAGCTTCATCAACGTGAACACCTTGGGAAGAAACGAAAAAACCTAAGAACACGATATTGTCAACGCCAAAAGTGCATTTTTCCATGTTAGCATATAAGCGCTCTTTCCGAAGGGTTTGTAAAACCATACGGATGTGTGTCACATGGTCCTCACACGACTTGCTAAAAACGAGGATGACATCAAAGTAAACCACTACGAAGACTGCTATGTAGGGTCATAGAACAAAATGCATGAGACGCATAAATGAGCCGGGTGCTTCCGATAACCCCATTGGCATGAAAAGCCACTCATATAACCAAAACTTGGTTTTGAAAGCCGTTTTCCGATAAATTTGGTAGTAACCACTTTTAAGATCAATTTTCGAAAAGATGGTGGCACCACATAATTCATCAAGGATGTCGTTCAGGCGTGGGATATGGTGACGGTATCTAACGGTGATAGCATTTATCGGGCGACAATCAGAGCACATGCGAAAACTTCCATCTTTCTTAGCCACGAGAATAACCAGAACGGCACAATGGCTCAAGCTTTCACGTACATGACCTTTGTCGATGAGTTGTTGTACTTGCCGTTGTATTTCCTTGGTTTCCTCGGGGTTGACGCGGTAAGGAGCCTTGTTCGGAAATGGTGCGCCGGGTATGAGGTCGATGCGGTGTTCGATTCTGCGAAGTGGAGGTAGACCAGGAGGTATCTCATCACGGAAGATGTCCGAGAATTTTTACAACAATTGAGACAACACTAAAGGTGGAGGTGGTGAAGTGTTAGTAGGTTTGGCTTCCCCTTTGCATAAAAGCACAAGGTGAAAGACACTCAAGGAGTTCTCGCACACTTCTCTCATCTCACTTTTGGTGGCGGATAGTACTAGTTGTTTCTTGTCACTCATCGTGGAGTCGCTCATATTTGGCTTGTGGCTCTCACTCTCCTTTTGGTGGCTCACTCTCTCACCACTCTCTCCATGATGGTTGGTCGGTAAGTGTTTGTCGGCGGCTACTTGACTTGGTGACATTGGGCGTAGCATGAACTCCTTTCCTTTCATCTTGAAGCTATATTGGTTCGTCCGTCTATTGTGTGTGACTCCACGATCATATTTCCATGGTCGTCCAAGAAGGAGGTGGCACACGGACATGGGGACCACATCACACTCAAGTGTGTCCTCGTAGGCGCCTATCTTGAAGGAGACTTGCATGGTGTGCTCGACTCGAAGAGTTCCGTCGTCGCTAAGCCATTGGACCTTGTATGGATGAGGGTGCTTTGACTTCACCAAGTTGAGCTTGTCGCATAGCTCTGCGCTTGCCAAGTTATGACAAACTCCTCCATCGATGATAACCTTGACGGAGCGTCCATTGATGACAGCCTTGGTATGGAAGATATGACATTTTTGATCGTCATCTTGTTGATGTTGGAGTGTCAAGACCTTGGAGACAACGAGATTGGGACTTGAGTCATTGTCGTAAAACACTTGATGGTCTCCATCTTCATTCACTTGGCGATGCATAGCTACATGTTCAAGGGCTTCCATTTCATCGTCGCTCATTGAGTCATAAGATCCGTCGTCGTTGATGATCATGGTACGAACGGTCTTTCACTCGAATGACTTGTGGCCTCGCCCTTGGCACTTAAAGCATTTGATGGAACTCGTCTTGGAGTTGTTCTCAGTTGGAGTTGTAGATGATGAAGCTCTTGGCTTGAAGTTGTTGGTAGAAGGTGGCTGACTTGATGTAGTCGCATTCTTGTAGTATGACTTGTCGCCGAAGTTTCTAGATGGCTTGGTAGAGGTAGTAGTAGTCGAAGTCGTTGAAGCTTGGTTGTAGGAGCCAAAGTTCTTGGAGGTGAACTTGGTGTACTTGTAGTCCTCTTGAACTTGTCGCTCTGCTTTGTTGGCTTGATGTACTAGCTCGAGGAGATTGGTGTATGGTTGAAAGTCCGCAATCTTCTTGATGGGATAATTGAGTCCATTCAAGAATCTCTCCATCGTTTGTTCTTCATCTTTCGTGACGTTTGCTCGTATCATAGCAATCTCCATCTCCTTCTAGTACTCTTCAACGAACTTGGTACCTTGCTTGAGGAGTTGTAGCTTCTTGAACAATTCACTATTGTAGTGTGTTGGCACGAAGCGTGCTCTCATGACTTCCTTCATTTAAGCCCAATTAGTCATAGGAGGTTCGCCTTTTCCTTCTCTTCTCTCGATTATTTGCTCCCACCAAATGAGAACATAGTCTTGGAACTCAAGGGAGGCCGTAGCGATTTTCTTCTCTTCATCAAAGTTGTGGAGGCGAAAGATTTTATCAACTTTCAATGCCCATGATAGGTAGTCTTCGGGATAAAAGCTTCCAGAAAACTATGGCATGGTGAACTTAAGCTTGCCATAGCGATGCTCTTCATTGTTTGCTTGCCTATTGGGAGGGCGTTCGTGATTTGGACGGTTGTCAACCTCATGTTGCTCTTGGCGGAGTAGATGTTCATTGTCATGGTGTACTTGCCGAGCTTGTGGTTCTTGTTGAGGTTGTTGCTCTTGTCGCGCTTGAGGAGGAACTTCTTGTTGCATTCGTGCTTGGTGGCGCCTCTCTTGCATCTCATCGCGAAGGAAATACTCTTCTTGACGAGTGTGTCGATTGCGAGTTGCCACATTGCGATGTGCATCACGTAATGCTCGTTGCGCCTCAAGAGCTTGAGCTTCTCGGCGTTGTTGTGCTTGACGATGAGCTTCGGCATCTTGTTCTTCTTGGTGTTGACGTTCTCGCTCTTGTTGTTGTTGGCGTAGTCTTTGCCGGTCTTGTGCTTGCTCAAGTGTAGCTTGGTTTTGACGATGTCGGCATTCTGGCTCGTCGAGTAGGTCTTGGGAGCTCTTGTCATGAAGTGGATTCCGGTTGTCATGTCGAGCTTGACGTGCGGCTTGGCGAAGAGTGTTTGATGTAGGGGTACTTGAGCCGTCCGTTGAGTCGATGTGGCGACTTGAGCGGATTCGTCTTTGAGAGGATGTGGAAGAAGAGCGTCAGTTGACTATCAAAGTCCGGAGCGCATCGAATTGAGTAGCCATGTTGGTGTTGATGATGTCGAATTGCTCTCTTGTTCTTGCTTCAAATTGACGCGCGTTGGCGGCGACTTGCTCACTGTGTTCGCGCATAGCTTCACTTTCTTGATGGAGAGCTCGTTGGACACCGAAGAGATGTAGTTTGGTTACGTAGTTGTTCAATTCTTGAGGATCATCGAAGAGCGGGTTCGTAGATGTACTTGGCCTATCCATCGTCACAAGAAAGTATGTGAGTGGGAGAAAGGGGAAGACAATACTAAATGTACCTTGACCGAAGTTGACAATGGATCAATGATCACTCTATAATGTAACCCGGAAATAGCACTATTGGTACCAAGTCTTGTCGATTCTCGCACCTACACAAGTAAATATTTGAGAGGAGATTGGTTAGGATGGTGGCAAAAAATTCAATGCAAAAAGTGAGTAAGATTCAATGATGTTGAAAATGATTCACAATTGGCTCATGCAACGAGTAGATCACAAGCAATATGTAGCACACGGAACACAAGCACGGATAGATAAATATGGTTGTGCAACCAAAAGTGAGCGAAAATGTGGAATCCACGGAAAATGCTCGTGTTGCACAACGCTAGAGAGACGCTAACCGATTGCTTAATAGGCGCATACGCACTTGTGCACGACCTATAAGAGCAATGTAACAACTTCCTATCACAATATGCTATGAGTGTATGATGTGCCGATGCTTTTAGCACAAGGTGAAGTATTGCTATCTCATATGATCTCTTTGGATGCAAGGCGTTTGATGCTACTGTGCTTTTGCGTATAAGCTTTGGATGGCTCTTTTGCTTAGAAGCTTGTGAGCTCTTTCTTTGGCCACTTATGCATGCTTCTCGGATCAAGGTAGCTATTGTGTATGCGGAACACTCTTGTGTCACACGTAGATACGATGATGTTGTACCACTCAACTACACTAGATGATATGATCAAGTATGTAGTATGCAATGTCTATGAGTATCACTAATGTGCACAAGTGTCGTGGCCCGGCAATACTCAAATGGCTAGTCTCGGTAGGAAAGCTACGCAAAATGGTTGATGAGGGCCTATCAATGCAATTGCGAGGTAGTAAACAAGGTGTCGTCGGTGTTACCGTCCTTGTCAAGGTTGAGAGGTGGTCTTGTCGATGTCGTTCCGCTCCGAGATAGCCGAAACATAAACGGAAACGGAGAAACCCACAACTCAAAATGATCCAAGACACAAAGGTGAAAGATCGTAGTGATATTGGTTATGCGATGGTAGTGGTGGTGTATATGCCGAGGGTATAGCGGAAAAGGTGTCTAGGGTTTTTGCGGTAGCGGAAATGTGACGAAGAAAAACTGCAAAATGTAGTTTCGACAGGGTTGGCTGCATGATTCCGACGTCCGGCCGGATGATCCGGGCTCTGGCCGGATGATCCGCGTGGGGAGACGGATGATCCAGGTGGGTCAATCCGCTCGGGATAAGCTCGGGGAAGGTGGGAAAAAGGATTTTCTCGGATTTTCTTTAGTTTTTGAGGGTGCGGGAGGTGGGGAAAGGGATAATACACTTGTCACACAACTCAACCACGGATCGCAATCAACAAAATCTCATCAAAACACACACATCACAAAAAAAATTGTGGGGCCATTTTTGTGGGATTTGGACGAAAAACAACAAAAACAAGCTAGAAAACAAGGTGTGGGGCTCCAAATTCGTGATCAACCTAGGCTCATGATACCATAGATGATGTAGGGTGGAACCCTACATGGCCGATCTTTCACGAAAAGGAGGGATCCTGAGGAAGAACACGAGGGGCACGACGAAAAACACAAGAGAGACAAGGAGAAAACACTCAAATAAACAAACTTAGGTCACACAAATGCTAGATCCGGGTACACAAAGTGCGATACACGATACACGGTCAACTAAGGACGATACAAGTGGCAGTAGTCATCTCCGTGAGGAGGTCTTGATGTTCTTCTCCGTATAGGAGGTCTTGAATCAGGTGGAACTTCTCCGAAGAGGCCGCGGTCTCGTAGGAGAGGAACCACTATGGTTTTTGGATGAGCTAACACAAAGCTAACCCTAGATAGTTTAGGTAGAGTGCTAGATATAGGCTAGGAGGGGCGAAGGGGTACATGGGCCTCGGCCCAACACTATGCACGCATGCACTGTCCGGATGATTCGGACGTTTGTCCGGATGATCCGGGGCTGCGTCCGGATGATCCGGGCGTGTCTGAACCGCTGCAAGTGGCCCGGATGTCCGGTTCTCCGTCCGGATGTCCGGGTACGTCCGGATGATCCGGGCTGGGGTCCGGACGATCCGGCTTCGGCGTGGAGCTTCGGGTGTCTTCGGGCACATTTGCCGGATCGTCCGGACGTTTGTCCGGATCATCCGGGCTTCGCCCGGATCGTCCGGGACATCGTCCGGATCGTCCGGGCAGGCTGAGTCTTGGCTGTTTTTCTCCTCCTTCCTCCTTCGATTCTTCTTGTCCCTTGACTTCTCCAAGGTTGCTCCGGAGGTGCCTGAGTATGCAAAGAGACTCTGATGAGGGTAGCAGCCATGTCTCATGTGAATCAAAGTGATGTAGAGAGAGGAGTGAAGTTACCTCGGTCTCGAGAGCTCGTGCTCGAGCACGTGTCATGGGTCCACTTGGCACTTGGTGAGACGAAGGTAGGTCCATGGGGATGACCTTGGGATGCTCCGCATCAAAATGGTCTATAGGGTGACAATGCAATTGCAAGGTAGGATGAACAAGGTGTCGTCGATGTTACCGTCCTTGCCGAGGATCAGCGATGGTGTTGTCGAAGTCGTTCGGTTCCAAGGTAGCTTAAACATCCAAGGAAACGATGAAACCACAACTCAACTATCCAAGGCAAAGTCGGACAAAATTGTCAAAATCGTAGCGGTTAAGCGATGTTGGTGGCGGAAATGGTGGTGGTATGCGGAAGGTTTGGTGGGATACCGAACGAAAACGGCGGGGACTAAGTGCAAAGTGGTGCGGATGGGAGGGTTTCGGCTGCGGGAAGCCGGATGCCCGGGACAGGCCGGATGTCTGGGGCACGGGCCGGATGTCCACGGTGCCCGAGACCCTGATGAACTCCGTGGATCAGATGACTTCCGGGGACAAACTCGTGGTACAACAATTCCATGGAACAAATTCAACAAAATCTCATCAAATCAACAGATCACAAAAAAAATTGGGGCTATTTTTGGTGGGGAATTTTCGAAATAGGGATGAACACAACAAAAACAAGCTAGTAAACAGTGGGGTGGTTCCAAATTCGTGAGAAACCTTGTCTCATGATACCATATGATGCGGGGTCAACCTGATCTAGGCCGATCTTTCACAAAAAGGAGGGAAACCCACGATGAACACGGAGAACACAAAGGGGAACACGGGGAAAAACACAAGAGGAACACTCAAATCAACATGAAGATGGTCACACAAGTGCTAGATCCACGATACATAATGAGATACACGATCCATGGTCAACAACGGACGATACAACGTAGTCTTCTCCGGAAGGAGGTCTTGAGGGTATCCCATAGGATCTTCTCCGTAGCGGAGGTCTTGAATCCGTGTGGATCATCTCCAAAGAGGGGCCGCAGTCACTCTCGAAGAGATGAACCACTAGATGAGCAAAGCTCCAGGTATAAAATGAGCTATCACAAAGCTAACCCTAGAAAGAGGTAGGTGAAGGAGTATATATAGTCTAGAGGGCGAGGGGATACATGGGCCACGGCCCGGATGAAATGCACGCAGGCATTCAGGAGTCGGATGTCCATGCGGTCGGGAGGCGCCGACTGTCCGGGCTTGGCGCCGGATGTCCGGGCTAGCGGGGCCAGCCACGAGTATGCTTCTGTGGTGGGGGCTCCGGATTTCTGGGCTCGAGGCCGGATGTCCGGGGCCTGGCCGTATGTCCGGGCCCTGTAGCTTCGGCTGCGGGGGCTCTTCTATAGGTGCTGGTTCAGGGGGCGGATGTTCGGGCCAGGGGGCGGATGTACGGGGCCTGGGGCCTTCTCCAGCTTCCCTCGATGCAATGCTTCATCCGTGAACTTGGTGACTTGTCCATCTTCATGAGCCTCTCCGGTGGGGTCTTCTTGATACCTGAGCACACAAAACACATCCGCCTGAGGTAGTAGCCATGTCTCAGACGATTCATATGGAAGTTGGACTAGGAGAGATGTCACCTCGGTCTCGAGAGCTTTTGCACGGGCACGTGTCATTGGTCCTTGGGGCACTTGGTGAGGCGATGGTAGGTCCATGGAGATGATCTTGGGATGCTCCGCATCAGTGCATGTATCCGGGCCGAGGCCCATGTACATGTTTCGCCCCACTTACCCCTTCATGGTCCTAGACTATATATACTCCTCCACCTCCACCATACTAGGATTAGCAAATGTGATAGCTCATTTTAGACTAGAGCTTCGCTCATCCATTACGGATCTACTCCACGAGAGAGACCACGGCCCCTCTATGGTGAAGATCCACCTTGGATTCAAGACCCCTGACGGGAAGATCCTTCGCGGATTCAAGACCTCCTCATGGAGATGAACTCTACCTTGTATCTTTCCCTTTGTTGTTCATAGTGGGTTTCCCCTCGAGTGCGTGAATTACAAGGGAGTGCGTGAACAACAAAGGGAAAGATACAAGGTAGAGTTACCCCGGATCACCCATGAGGAGAAACCCACTATGGGTGATCCTTCTCGGACGTCCGTGTAATTCACGCACTCGAAAAACAGAACCGGCGCTGACAAACCCAGATCATCCGTATTTTACCCCGGATCAACCGGGCATAGCCTGGATGAGCTGGGCTTTCTACCGGATGTCCGGGTAACCCTGAAACTGACGCGGCTGAAATTTTGTTTTGGCCATAACTAATTCATCCGGAGTCCGTTTCGGACGTTCTTTAGCTCGTTTTGAAGCTCTTGACATCCCCATAACATAAAAATACTACCATCATCATTTGCCCTCATCAAAATTTGTCAAATTTGGCAAGTTTGCCTAGGGCTTCCACCATATCATCCGCATAGCCACCATAGCCTTCCGCAACCTAACTCATTTTGTCCACCATAGCATTTGTGGTTGCTTGAGTAGTGATTTGAGACTCCTAAGGTGTTTAGTCTACTTAGGGACAATTTCTTCTTCATCAATCACCACCACCACTTATGCATACACATTGCCCACTATATATTTCTGCCAACCCAACTTAACCCAATTTTGTTCGAGCTTGTTTGAGTTGTGGCTAGAGTCTCCTAAGGTGTTTCGGCTACTTAGGGATCGTGACTTCAACTCTGACACGTGTATAGCCCATCATACCCTTCCGCCACCATAACCCATTTTGACCGGGTTTCCAACAACAATTTCGCAACCACCACGACATTCCCGCTACCACCATTTGACATTTGTCCTTGAGATTTTGAGTTGTGGTTTTTCCGTTTCCTAAGGTGTTTCGGCTAATTAGGAACGGGTCTACATCAAGAACACCGCCTCTCATCATCGACTCGGACGGTAACCTCGACGACATCATTGTATATTCCCCTTGCAATTGCATTGTTAACCCCTAGCCCATTTTGCCTCACTTGCCTATCGAGACTATGAGTATTGCCGGCAACGTTACTTGTCCACATTATTGATCCGTCGTTCCATTGTATACATACCATATCATCTCGATATCATCATATCATCCCTTGTGTCGCAAGATCGTTCCCGCATATACACAATTGCTATCTTGGTTTGTGCATCGTGGCCATATACAAAAAAAAGCTTTTAAGCAAAGGAGAAAAGCAAAGAAGCTTGTAAGAAAGAGTCATAGCATCAAACCACATTGCATATAAGATTGCCATATCCGATCATCTTGGATCATTTTGTGCTAAAAGCACCGGAACATCATACACATAGCATACTTGTGATAGGAAGTCGCTACATTTTGTCTCATATAGGTAGTGCACAAGTTCGATTCCGCCTATTGAGCAATCGGCTAGCGTCTCTCTAGTGTTGTGCGACAAGAGCATTTTTTGTGGATTCCACATTTTCAGCACAATCCTTGGTTGCACAACCACATTTATCTATCTGTGCGTGTGTTTCCGTGTGTCACTCCTTGCTATTGGTCTACTTGTTCCACTTGCAAATTTGTGAATCTCTTTCAACTTTATTGACTCTTGCTAACAGTTTGCATCATTTTTTTGTGCCACTTATCCTAACCAAGCCACTCGATAAGCTTTACTTGATAGGTGTGAGTGAACAAGTCCGGTACCAATTCCACTATTCTTTCATTTCGCATTGAATGAAACGGGATACATCCTCAACGTTGGGAAAAGGTAACTTGGTATTGTTTATCTCATCTCCTACTAACCTTTGCTCGAGTCTTGTGATGGATAGGAAAATCATTTCATCTACTTCGGTCTACAACAACAACGACAAGTTCGATGCCATGACGAGCCACTTGTGCGCCAACATGGATGCTCAAATGAAGGAGGTCAAAGCCCTCATCAAGAACCGCAAGAGGTCTCCCTCATCTTCGAGAAGACGCTCAAGTGCACATCCTTCCGAGCTACCATCTCCGGCAAGATCTCATCGGCATCGACACCATTAACGACAAGAACATGAAGGTCAAGAGCTCAACTCCAACAACTGCTCAACGACTTCACCATGTACCTTGGCATCTTCTCCAAGTGACTTCAAGGCATCTTCGCCTTTGTACATACGACATCTTCTCCAACAAGCACCCCAAGCTTATGCTCAAGAGAAGCTACCCAAGCTCAAGTCCGTGACTTCCACGAGCTTCTACAACCTCGACACCGACCACGAGATTCATTTCTATGGGACTCAAGATCCCGAGGAGTATCTCGAGTGGGAGCGCAAGATGGACGACTACCTCAAGCTACACCAAGTGTTCTACGAAGATCAAGTGAAGTGTGCCATAAGAAACTTCCACGACAACGCGTCAACATGGTGGCTTCACACACCTTCGACGAGCTTCAACGTGAATTATCCCAAGACGAAGAAAGCTATGCGGCGAGAGTTCGTGCCTCCCACCTGCACCGAACAACTTCTACGCCAATTGGAGAACACCACCCAAGGATCCAAGTCCATCGACAAGTACTTCAAGGAGATGAAGAATGCCTTGTGATGAGCTGGCATGGACGATTTCGGATTCCGCGGATTGTCCTTAACACCGTTCTCTTCGCGCAATCACTACGTGCATCTCTTTTACTTGGCTCTCACACGACTATGGGCTATTTACCACTTGTCATCTTATGCCCATTCTACCGTGTTCACTTTGCATGTTATGCCTCTTGCTATGACTTTGCCATGCAATTGTGACCCTTGCTTGCCTTTACACATGATTCACCATTATGCTACTTATATGTGTATTTGCATGCTTGGTGGAAATACTTGTAGCTACTACCATGATTTTTTTGTGCCCCACGCTATTTATGCTTGTTGTGTTGGGAGAGTCATGATGTTCCATTGCTATTTACATAGGACTTCTTACCACCACAATGATGAGACTTTGCTGACATCTTGCTTTCATGCTTGTGCTATGCCATGTGCATTATTCATGCTTACAATTTGCACACATGACATGCTTGCCATGATTACCTCTAGTATGTTGAATCTTCGCACTACTAGCTTGTTTGACTTGTTTACCATGATTGCTTGCTATGTTGCATCACCCATGTTCCACTATTACTTGCTTTCTTGGGTTGATGACATATATGTTCATGCCATTCACATGATTCACATTGATCATTGTCATTTGTCTCCACTAGTTGCATCTCTCATCGCTTGTATTGAGTGCACCAATGCTATGTTAGTTGATCTTGGAGACTTGGACACCATACTTGTGATGCATGATTGCTTGTTTCAGTCTAATGCCTTTGGTTGTTATCGCATCATATGCTTACATGCCATGCCACATTACCTTGTCCTTTCTTATGATAAGAATGATGCACGCACTTGTTGGGTATTTTCCCTCACGAATGCTAGGTTTTGCATTCACGCTAACCTCATTTGTTTTTCCGAGTGTATGTTATGTTCTTTCATTTTGATGGATTCACAAGGCGGTATCATCACTAAACATATTGGTCATGCAAAGGCCTACGTGATGCGCAACACCAACATTTTCGACATCCTTATAAAGGTGAACTCCTTCCTTTTGAGCCATCCTCACTTACACATATTGGATGGGCCATGCTTTCATTGTTGTTTCCTTCTTATGGTCTACATGATACATCTATTGGATGGTGGACCGGCATTGGAGATGGACCCTATGGACCTTCAAGTTGAGGAGCGCTCGAACTTATCGGATGACCCTTCGAAACTGCACTCATTCCATAACATTGAGCATTGGTATATCGACACCCCTTTGACACATTGCACCAAAACCTTCATATTTGCTGATTGTGTGCTCACATGCCATGCTCCATGGACTTTTCATACCCATGACAAATTTGCATCTTATGCATGGATTGACTCACATTATGATTGCATTGCTGCATCGTGTATTCCCATGTCATCCATGATTTATGAGCTTGTGCATTTCCTTAGCAAATTTGTTGTGATCTACCTTGATGGCATATTCATACATAATAATCACATCGCCAAACATCAATTGCATGATCACATAGTCATATTAAGGATCCATTTCCATGTTCATGCTCTTGATAAACCATCACACTATGAGATCATTTTGCACAATGGTAGAAATTGTAGCTTTGTGCACCATGCCAATTACTCTACCTTTGTGTGCACAACAAATGAATTTTCTCACATGAATGCTTTACTTTTCATTCTACATCTTGTGGACAAGCATCTTGTGTCTTGCCATGCCCAACCTTGTCACACGGACTCATTCTTAAATGATGGACACCTTGTGTGCGCTAACCATTGTATTTCCGAGTATCGTTTATGTTTGCTCTTCTTGCATGTATGCCACTCCAGCGACACCTTGGACTACTTGGATTATGCCAAGTCTTCATCTCGGTCCAACTACAAGTCCGTCCACGACAACCGTTTCCATGGTGATGAGCTTTTCGATCCGAGGTCGGATCTTTCCCAAGGGGGGGGGGGAGATGATGAGGAGCATCCCACGATCATCCCCATGTTCACTTCGACGAGACCTCAAGTACACACCATTGGACACATGGTTAACTCGCTCCTCTCCGAACCTCCACTTTTTTTGGTACATGCGAGACATGGCTACTACCTCAAATATATGTGCTATGCATGACCAGGAACCAAGAGGGAGGCCATGGAACATCTAGGAGCATTGGACAAGATGGCGAGGACAAGTCCGAGGATCAAACGAAGAAGCTACTGGAAAATCTACAGGCTCCGGACGTCCGGCCTCTACCGGACGACCGGCGACTCCGAGGCGACCAGACGACCGGAGGCCACCGGACGTCCATGACTTCAACGACAGAAGGAAAATAGCGGAAGTCTGAAGACTTCCGGACGTCCGGACCCTCGCGAGCCACCGGACGTCCGGTAGCCGTCGAACGTCCGCTACATGTTGTGTGCACACAGTTCTCGGGCTAGAGGCCCATGTATCCCTCTCCCACTTACCCCTTCGTGGCCCTAGACTATATATACTCCTCCAGCTCCTCCTAGTGAGGGTTAGCTTAGTGATAGCTCATTTGATACCTAGAGCTTTGCTCATCTAGTGGTTCATCTCCTCGAGAGTGACTGCGGCACCTTTTCGGAGAAGATCCACACGGATTCAAGACCTCCGCTACGGAGAAGATCCCGCAGGATGCCCCAAGACCTCCACACGGAGAAGAACCAGTTACCCTTTGTATCGTCCCTTGTTGATCATGGACCTTGTATATCTTTGTGTTTCGAGGATCTAGCATATGTGTGACTTGTTCTTGTTGGTTTGAGTGAATCTCTCGTGTTTCCCCTCGTGTTCCCTCTCGTGTTCTTCGTGTTCTTCATGGGATCCCCTCCATTTCGTGAAAGATCGGCCATCTAGGGTTCCACCCTACATCATATGGTATTAGAGCACGAGATCAACATTTAGACTTCCACAACTCTTAGTAATGATATATCACCTCCATATAGATGGTAACCTCGACATATCTATCACAAGACAAAGTGGTGGTTGATGAATAAGAGTTGTTCACCGGACACTGTGCGCAGACAGGTACCAGTCGTCCGCTGGACACCGGACGTCCGGTGGCTCAGGAGGGACCGGACGTCTGGTATCTCTCGGACTTCCGGTATTTTCTGCTATTTGGGTTCTGTGCACGATGTCACGGACGTCCGGTGGCTGCCGGTTATCTGGTCGCCTGGGACGCGACGGACGTCCGGTAAACGCCGGTCGTCCGGAGCCTGTAGCTTGCAGCAGCTCCGTTTCTTCCGTCTCCTCTTCCATGCTTCCCTCGCTGATGGTGTAGTTGATCCTTGCCGCTTGCACTCCTCCTCATCATCCGTGAAGCTCGGACAATACCTATGCATGCACATGAGTGGAGTGTCAAGTAGTATACCATCCTCGAAGGGGTCAAGTGAACACGTGTAAAGGAGATGATTCACCTTTAAGTATGAGAAGTAGAGCTCACACGTGTCACTTGCCAAACGGACTCTTGGCATGGTGATGTCCATAGGATGCTCCATATCATCCCCTCGCCCTTGGGAAAGATCCGACCTCGGACCGAAAACCAAATCACCATGGGAAAGAGATGGTGTCGTCGTGTAGATGTGGACGATCACGAAGTGCTCATCATCTTGAAGCTCTACATGGGCACTCTCCAATGTCGCACCATCTAGTGATTCCTTCAAAAGGAGCAAGGACAACAAACACTTGGAAAAACAAATGTGGTTAGCGTTAGTGCAAAACCAAGCATTGAAGAGGTGATTCACCCAACAAGTGTTGTCATCAAGCATAGCATAGGGTGTGACAAAGGGTTGTGGCATGACATGTAAGCTCATCAATTAAGCACAAGAAAAGATATCATGGGGCCAAGTATGCAATTGGGAGGTAGTGATGCAAGTATGTGTGACAAGAGAATAAGCATCTACCTCATGGTCATAGCAAGCATGCATAAAGCGCTCAATGAAAGGTCTATGGTAGGCATAAGAATCATTCACAACACCAAGTAAAATGAATTGTCTAAACACATGGGTCAAGTGCAAGACAATCCAAGCATAACGTGCATAGGGTGTAGTGAAGATAGTATGGCACTCAACACAATAGAAAGAGCAATTGTTCATCATGTGTGAGGCAATCAAGTCAATCATGTGAAAAGCAATGGGACATGGCATATGTGAATAAATGACATTGTTGCAACCAAGCATATGATAGGGAAAAGTAATCCACAAGTTGGATGCAACACACAAGGCATATATATCATGATGCATGGAGATGTGTAAATGGCAAGTCGAAGCAAGATCTCTAACATGTGTGCAAATAAGTTTCATGGTGCAAGCAACACAAGTAGTGTGATCCACAATATCCATGCTCATGGTTGTGGGTGTCTCGGAAGAGAAGGATATCACCTTGGAAGTGTGTCCTTGTGCATCCTTCACAATGCCGAAGCATAAGCAAGTGCGATGTAGAATCGTCATGGTAGAAGGTGGTTCGCTCTCAAGAGCTCGAATGGTCAACTCACGGGAAGTGGAAGTCAACACGAAGTCCAAGTATCCTACACATGCACACAACAAAAGGAAGAGCGTATGCACATGGTAGATAAACACATCATCCATCATGATGGTTCTCTTCTCTTGCACATAACCATTAGAAGCAAAAGTGCATGAATAATGTGGTCCAATAATGGCTATATTTATGTCACTAGGCATATGGTGCAAAGAGGTAAGACAAGCATGCTTCACAAGAAATATGTCAAAATCTCCAAATAAATGCGAAAATGCTATGCGGGCAATCTCATTGGCAAGACTAAAATCATGGTTGCGCTCAGTCCATGGACAATCATATAGCATGAGAGAGGCAACACGTGGAGACATATGACAACAAGCAATATCAATCATGTGCAAAGCATGGCAATGGTGGCTATCAACTGCATGAAATGAGCATGTATGAATCATGGGTGACGCACTACATGAAGCAAGCATGGTAATCAAGTCGTGCAAACTAGTGGAGCGAAGATGCAACACACTAGGAGAAGGCATGGCAATCATGTCATGTGAGCAAATAGTGGATGTAGGCAATGCACATGACATATCGCAAGCACGATCACAAATCAAGATCAAAGCATCATAATAGGCATGGGGTACAAAGGCATCATGGAAATAACAAGAAATATCTCCACCAAACTTGCAAATACACATACAAGTATGAGAATCGATCATCATGTGTAATGCAAAACATGGTCACAAATGCATGGCAAAGCCATATAAATGAGCATATCATGCGAAGTGAACATGGCAAGGTGGGCATAAGATATATAATGTACAATAACCCATAACCATGTGAGTGCAATGTAGAAGAGATGCGCAAAGTCTTTGCGCGAAAGGAGTGGTGGGAAAGACAATCCATGGGAACCCAAGTCATCATTGCTCTCTAGAGCTCGTTTCGTCAACTCGTGCGTTTGTGAAGTTGACGAGTATGGATGGGTACCTACACAAAAGAGACACAAGCCAAAGAAAGTGTGTGCGTGGTAAATGTACACATCATCCATCATGATGTGTATGTGCACGTTAGAGTTAGCACAAGATAGCCAATGCTCAAATAAATGAGATGCGTGATATGGAAATATGTCATCCATCATGAGAGGTTTATTGCTATGTATGGCATAATGGAGACTCATATTGTGTAATGCATCATGACAAGTATGTAGAGCATTGTTATTCATGGAATGCAGATGGTGCACACAATCATGGTACTCATGCAAGGTATGGAATGCATCAAGATATCCTAGTATGTATGAGGAAACTATGGGGGTCTCCTCATGAGCATTATTGGAAAGTTCACATGGAGAATATTGACAACATACAAAGACATGCATATTTGGAACAATGTGATCATGGCATGGCATAATAGAAGAATTGCGCAACTCATGTAAAGGAAGCATGGCAATATCATCGCAAGAGAAACATGCTCCAATGACCATCATCTTGTCATCTATGCCACAAGTGCAAATAGGATTCACTTTAATGGGGCATGCATAGTTACTATGTTGGGATTGAAATGATGCAATATGGGAGATCTCACTCATAGCATATGAAAAGTTTAAAGGATGATCAAACATGATGTGACCAATAAAATTTTCACATGATATCCTATGGAGCATAGCATCACAACTAGGAAACTCAACATGCTCATCATCATATTCATCATAAATAGGTAAGTCAAGACATGAGGAAGTCGCACAAGCATGAAGCATGTCAATAGGTGTGTCACATCATGCAAGCAATCATTGGTAAGATAGTCCTGTAGTGGGATGAAAGAAGTTTGGTAGCCGATGACACCATATCATCCATATCATCATATCATGCTTCATAAATTTTTGTGAGTGAGCGGTATGGAGGGGATCCCATGAAGTGTTGTATAAAGCTCTCCATGATACTTAGGGTGGAACTTGACCCGGAGTAGTGGACTAAATTTCGGTTAATACCAGCATCATCATTTGACTCTATCAAATTTTCTCAAATTTGGCAAGTTTGTATAGGCGCTCCACCATATCACCCGCATAGCCACCATAGCTTTCGGCAACCTAACCCATTTTGTCCACCATAGCATTTGTGGTTGCTTGAGTAGTGATTTGAGTCTCCTAAGGTATTTAGGCTACTTAGGGACAATCTCTTATTCATCAACCACCACCACCACTTCCGCATAGCTTAGTCCACTATACTTTTCCGCCAACCCAACCTAACCCAAATTTGTTGAGCTTTTTTGACTTGTGGTTTGTGTCTCCTAAGGTGTTTCGGCTACTTAGGGACCGTGACATCAACTCCGACATCATGTATAGCCCATCATTCCTCTTCCGCAACCACCACGGCATTGCTGCTACCACCATTTGACATTTGTCCTTCAGATTTTGAGTTGTGGTTTTTCCATTTCCTAAGGTATTTCGGCTAATTAGGAACGGGTCTACATCAAGAGCACCACCTCTCATCATCGACACGAATGGTAACTTTGACGACATCATTGTATATTCCCTTGCAATTGCATTGTTAACCCCTAGCCCATTTTTGCGTCACCTACCTATCGAGACTAGCCATATGAGTATTGCTGGCAACGTTACTTGTGCACATTAGTGATCAGACTTCCCATAGCATACATACCATATCATCGTGGTGCATATCATGGTACCATCTCTTGTGACACAAGGTTGTCATCGCATATACTCAATTGCTATCTTGGTTCGTGAAGTTTTGCATGAGAAAAGAGCTCAAAAGAGAAAGAGCCAAACAAGCTTTTAAGCACAAAGAAAAACATAAGCAAAGAGCTTTTAAGCGAGAACCACATCATACTACATTAAGATTGTCATACTCGATCATTTTGGATCATACCACCAGAATACCATACATATAGCATACTTGGGATAGAAGTCGTTGCATTTTTCTTAGTAGGTTGTGCACAAGTTCGTATCCGCCTATTGTGCAATCGCGCTAGCGTCTCTCTAGTGTTGTGCAACAAGAGCATTTTCGTGGATTCCACATTTTGGCTCACCCCTTGGTTGCACGACCCCACTTATCTATCCGTGTGTGTGTGTGTTTCCATGAGCCACCCATATTGCTATTGGTCTACTTGTTGCATTTGCAAGTTTGTGAATCTCTTTCAACTTTATTGACTCTTGCTAACATTTTTTATAGAGGCAAAGGTGTCCCGTCTTTCGATGAGATGGTGGCTATCGTTTTGGAGGAATTCGACTTTGACGATCCGACTACGAACGTGCGAGGACGTCGTGCCTTAGCAATCGCTAAACCAACTCCGAGAGGTATTTACCACACCGGAGCACAATCAACCTGACCACAAAGGTCTGTTTCCTGCAGGCAAACGAGGAACAAGCAAGAAACTAAGATTGCAATCTGGATATTGCGAATATAAGAGGAAAGCTTTATTGATCAAGGTGGGGTTCTGTGACGCCTTTGTCTGGTCGTTGAACACAAATGAAGTACGCGAAGTTGCAGCTATGGCGAACTTTTAATCTAAACAAAACCCAAAGTCTAAACGACGCCCTAAGGGCTGTATATATGGGAGAAGAGGGGGGAATTTCGTGGCCCTTGGAGGAGTGGTCCGAAACCAACCCTAACTCTTGTTTCCCCACACATACGGACTCTAAAAACAGCCTATACTCAAGTATTTCGAAATTACATGGGCCTGGCCCAATAATAAGGTGACGCAGCACTTATAATAGCCTCTGGACGAAATTTATGAAGTGGCATCTTGTATATTTTGTCCAAGGCTTCACACACTCATTATGGTGGCTTCAAAGTCCTGAAATCATCACTTGTAACTCCGTTCTTGTTCCCCTTGCGCATGCCATCAACTCCATGCGTGTTCTTGCTCCTATGTTCATCCTTCTCCAAGCTAGGCCCTTCATTTGTAAGCAAAACAAATGTATCCAATTTAGGCAGCGTCATATTCTCATGAACATTAGAATCATTACCAAGAAACAATAGTACCTGGTAATTTAATTGGCGTGCGCGAGCTCTAGTAATTGGTCCTGCATATGTGTCAGTTGGGGCTATGGGTGTAACCTTGTTAGTGATGTCCTCATCAATTTTCCATCAAATTTTTGTGCCACTATCCTCACCGAGCTCCACCATAAGCTTTACTTGTGTAGGTGTGAGAAACCGACAAGAATTGGTACCAATTGTGCTATTTCCTTGTTCCACATTTGAGTGATCATTGATCCATCTTCAACATCGATCAAGGTACATTTGGTATAGTTCTTCTCTTTCTCCCACTCATACTTGCTAACGTCTTGTGATGGATAGGCAAGGCATTTCATCTCCAGTCTTCGACATCGACGACGCGAACAATGACATCCACGCAAAAACCATCGGACTACAACGAGCAATGCAAGAGCGCTTGGGCAACATCGCCATCAAACTACGACACTCTGAGACAAGGACAATGGCTTCCTTCGACGACATGTGCGACTCCTTCAACAAACAAATGGCGGAGCTCCGACACTTGGTGGTCGATTACAAGTCTTCTTCCCTTTCGTCATCCTCTTCGCGGCGATGTTCAAGTCACAAGTCTTCGGAGCGCAAACATGATGCAAGTGCAAGTCTTCCACGTCCACACTGCCATGGCGACCATCGACATCATCATGAAGGGCAAGTCACCTCCAAGCATCATGTGCACGACGACGACGAACGACATCTACCAAGAGCTCAAGCACTACAACGACACCATCAAGATGAAGATGCTCGACACGCGCAAACATACAAGTCCGAAGATGCTCTACTTCACGCCAAGCCCAAGCTTCCAGAGAACATAAGAAGACCGCGAGAAAAGCACACCCAAGACGGAGCTACGGCTACAACCACCACTTCGGCATCTTTGCCAAGTGCTATCGAGGCATCTTCTCCTTTGGACGTACGGAATCTTCGCCTACTTCCCATGAGTTCACCTACATCGACGTCTTCATCATCAAGGCGATCATCTACGAGAGACGGCGACAAGACGGTCGAGCATGGGCCATCCCCTTCGACCAAGGTGTCGTGCATGAACCTCTTCGACACCATGAAGATGGCACCCATATTGGACTACTACTCCGGGTCAAGCTACGCGAGTAAGCATGAGACCTTCTCTTTGACCTCGGAGGAGTGTGATGATTTTTCACATCCCACGACATTCATCTTTGGAGGCATTACGGATGAGGAAGTTGATCATGGAGACTATTGCACCTACACCTCTTCGACATCCACAAATGACGAGATGCCCCAATTCCCATGTGAGGAGAGCCACCACCACATGAGCGATACGAGTGACTCCACCATATGCGACATTGAGAGCATTTCTTTTGAGAGGATGAGAGTGACCACTACTAGCCCCATATATGAGAGCATGCCACTTCTCCTATGTGAGGTTGAGAGCCATTTGAGTGACTCCACCAACCATACGAGTGAGAGCATCCAAGAGGGAGTGTGTGAGCCACAATACTTAGTGAGTGAGGTAGTTTATAGGGCATGTGAGGCCACTATGATTTCTAACGACTTAACCTCTACTCCGAGTGTGTTTTCTTTGGTGCTAGGTCTCCTATAAGAGGACATGCCTATCCTCGGCGAGTCCGTCCCTCCAATGGACAACCCGATGGCCATGGTGGAAGAAGATGCACCACCCACATGGTTCCATCAAGATGAAGATAACAACGTTTGGATCTTGAACACCTCACCTACAATACATGAGCGATGCTCCAAAGGTAACATAGATGATGGTGCTTCTCTCGTCCCACTAGTGGACTATCTTACCAATGATTGCTTGCATGATGTTGTGATGCGGAGCATCCCAAGGTCATCCCCATGGACCCTCCTTCACCCTCTCAAGTGCCTCAAGGACCAATGACACGTGCTCGTGCTAGAGCTTTCGAGACCGAGGTGACATCACTCCTAGCCCTACTTCCTTACGAATCTCGCGAGACATGGTTGCTACCTCAAACGTATGTGCTTTGTGTGCTCAGGTGTGAAGAAGACCACATTGGAGAAGGGCTTGAAGATGGACAAGTCCCCAAGTTCATGGACGAGTTGATGCATCGAGAAGGGCTGAAAGAAGCTCCAGGCCCCGGACATCCGGCCCCCTGGCCCGGACATCCGGCCCCTGGGCATTCATCTACAGAAGGCCAGCTGCAGCCGAAGCTACAGGGCCCGGACATCCGGCCTGGGCCCGGACATCCGGCCAAGCATGGCCCGGACATCCGGCCTCGGGCCCGGAAATCCGGCGCCTCTGTCCAGAGAGCACCCGAGACTCGACCTCCTCAGCCCGGACATCCGGCCCTTCGCGCCGGACATCCGGCGCCCCGCGAAGCCCCGGACATCCGGCCCGTCGCCCGGACGTCCGGCCCCTGATCTGCCTGCGTGCAGCCCCTGGGCCGAGGCCCGTGTACCCATTCGCCCCGTAAACTATATATACTCCTTTCCCCATTCCGTTTAGGGTTAGCTGTGTTGTAGCTCATTTCTCAGACTTGTGTGGATTTCTCCCACGAGACGGTGCGCCTCTACGGAGAAGATCCACTACGGATTCAGGACCTCCACATCGGAGAAGATCCTACGGGATTCCAAGACCTCCTCACGGAGAAGACTATCCTTGTATCACCATCGTTGACTATGGATCATGTATCGCACTTTGTATCGTGGATCTAGCGCTTGTGTGATTGCTTTCGTGTTGATTTGAGTGTTTCCTCTTGTGTTTTCCCCGTCTTTCTCCTTGTATTCCCCGTGTTCATCGTGTGACACCCTCAAACGTGAAAGATCCGCTTATTAGGGTTCCGCCCTACATCATCATGGTATCAAGAGCAAGGTTGATCACGATTTTGGAGCCCCACACCCTGTCTTCTAGCCTGTTTTTGTCGTGTTCTTCCCAATTTCGAAAAATTCCCCACAAAAAGAGCCCCAAATTTTTTTTTGTGATCTGTTGATTTGGCAAGATTTTGTTGAATTTGTTCCATGGATTTGCTGTGCCACGTGTGGATCTAGATTTTCCTCCAATTTTCCCCAATTTTCATCCGCAAAATCCGACGAATTTTGGTCCCAAAATCACCATCTGCAAGGAGTTCTTCTTGGCCTCGGGCACCCTGGACATCCGGCACGTGCCCCGGACATCCGGCCCGGCCTGGACATCCGGCCCCTGGCCCGGCCATCCGGCCTCCCGCAGCCACTTTTCCTCCACCACACACCACCTTGCACTCCTCCACCGCCATTTTCGTTCGGTAACCCACCCATCCTTCCGCATACCACCACCACTTCCGCAACCACCATCGCTTACCCGCTCCGCGTTTGGAAAATTTGTCTCCATTTGCCTTGGATACTCGAGTTGCGGATTCACCTTTTCCTTGGATGTTTCGGCTACCTTGGAACGACAAGACTTCGACAACACCACCGCTCAACTTCGGCAAGGACGGTAACATCGACGACACTTCGCTCATTCTACCTTGCAATTGCATTGTCACCCTATGAACCATCTTTGCGTAGCTTTCCCATTGAGACTAGCCATTTGTGTATTGCCGGGCCACGACACTTGTGCACATTAGCGATAGTCATAGATATTGCATACTACATCATTGTGAGTAACACCACATCATCTCGGTATCTTGCATATCCCCGTGTGCCACAAGAGTGCTCCGCATACACAATAGCTACCTCGATCCGAGAAGCATGCATATGTGCCCAACGAAAGAGCTCACAAGCTTTTAAGCAAACGAGCCAATCAAAGCAAAAGACAATAGCATCATACGCCTTGCATCCAAAGAGATCATACATCATAGCAACATCATCTTGTGCTCAAGCATCGGCACATCATACACTCCTAGCATACTTGTGATAGATAGTCGTTACGTTTTGCCTCTTATAGGTCGTGCACAAGTGCGTATCCGCCTATTAAGCAATCGGTTAGCGTCTCTCTAGTGTTGTGCAACACGAGCATTTTCCGTGGTCTTCCACATTTTCGCTCATCCTTGGTTGCACAACCACATTTATCTATCCGTGCGTGTGTTCCGTGTGCTACTCTTTGCTAGTGATCTACTTGTTGCATGAGCAAATCGTGAACCATTTTCAACATCATTGAGTCATTTTGACGATTGCATTGAATTTGTGCCACATCCTAACCAAGCTCCTCTCAAAGATTTACTTGTGTAGGTGTGAGAATCGACACGAAGTGATAGCAATAGTGCTATTTCCAGGTTACATTATCGCGTGATCATTGATCCATTTTCAACCTCGGTTAAGGTACATTGATATTGTCTTCTCCTTTCTCCCACTCACATACTTGCTTGTGATGATGGATAGGCCAAGTTCATCTTCCAACCCGATCTTCGACGATCCTCAAGAAGCGAACAACTACGTCACCAAACTACATCTATTCGGTGTCCAACGAGCTCTACATCAAGAGAGTGAAGCTATGCGTGAGTACATTGGTCAAGTCGCCGAGGACACGCGCCAATTTGAAGCAAGGACAAAAGAACAATTCGACACCATCAACACCAACATGACTACCCAATACAATGAGCTCCGGACATTGATAATCAACCGACGTTCTTCCTCAACATCTTCTCAAAGGCGAAGCTGCTCAAGTCGACACACCGACTCCACGCAAGACTCAAGTACACCTACGTCCAACACTCTTCGTCAAGCCGCACGTCAAGCTCGACATGACCACCGACATCCTCTACATGACAAGAGTTCACAAGAGCTATTCGACGAGCAAGAAAATCGACGTCGTCAAAACCAAGCTACACTTGAGCAAGCACAAGAACGACAACGACTACGCCAACAACAACAAGAGCGAGCCCGTCAATATCAAGAAGAACAAGATGCCAAGGCTAACCGCCAAGCACAACAACGTCGAGAAGATCAAGCTATGGAGGTGCAACGAGCATTACAAGATACACATCGCAATGTGGCCGCCCGCAACCGACACACTCGTCAACAAGAGGATCTCCTTCGTGATGAGGTGCAACATGGACGACATCAAGAAAGAATGCAAGAAGAAGCTCCTCCTCAAGCATGGCATGAGCAACAATACCAACAAGAACATCAACTCCAACAAGAACATCTACATCACCAAGAGCAACAAGGTATGGCAAACCGCCAAAATCGCGATCGCCCTCCCAATAGGCAAGGAATCAATGCTGAGCACCGCTATGGCAAGCTCAAGTTCACCATCCCAAAGTTTTCCGGAAGCATTGATCCCGAAGACTATCTCTCATGGGCATTGAAGGTTGACAAGATATTTCGCCTTCACAACTTCGATGAAGAGAAGAAGATCGCAATGGCATCCCTTGAGTTCCAAGACTATGTTCTCATTTGGTGGGAGCAAATCATAGAGAGAAGAGAAGCAAAAGGCGAAGCTCCTATCACCACTTGGGCTCAAATGAAGGAAGTCATGAGAGCACGCTTTGTGCCTACACACTACAATCGCGACTTGTTCAAGAAGCTACAACTCCTCAAGCAAGGAACCAAGTCCGTTGAAGAGTACTACAAGGAGATGGAGATTGCTATGATGCGAGCAAACATCACGGAAGATGACGAGCAAACTATGGCGAGATTCTTGAATGGACTCAACTATCCCATCAAGAATATTGCGGACTTCCAATGATACAACAATCTCCTCGAGCTAGTACACCAAGCAACCAAAGCGGAGCGACAAGTTCAAGAGGACTACAAGTACTCCAAGTTCAACTCCAAGAACTTCGGCTCCTACAACCAAGCTTCAACAACTTTGGCTACTCCTACTACCTCTACCAAGCCTTCTACAAACTTCGGTGACAAGTCAAGCTACAAGAATGCGACTACATCGAGTCGTCCACCTTCTACCAACAACTTCAAACCAAGAGCTTCCTCAACTACAACTCCAACCGAAGACAATAACAAGACGAGCTCCATCAAATGCTTCAAGTGTCAAGGACGAGGCCACAAGTCATTTGAGTGCAAGACCGTTCGCACCATGATCATCAACGACGACGGATCTTATGACTCCATGAGCGATGACGAGATGGAAGCACTTGAACATGTCGCTATGCATCGCCAAGTCAATGAAGAAGAAGACAATCAAGTGTTTTGCGACAATGACTCAAGCCCCAACCTTGTTGTCTCCAAAGTCTTGACACTCCAACATCAACAAGATGACGACCAACGATGTCATATTTTCCATACGAAGGCCGGCATCAATGGACGCTCCGTCAAGGTTATCATCGATGGAGGAAGTTGCCACAACTTGGCAAGCGAAGACCTATGCGACAAGCTTCATTTGGTCAAGACGAAGCATCCTCACCCCTACAAGGTCCAGTGGCTTAACGACGCCGGAATTCTTGGAGTTGAGCACACCGTGCAAGTCTCTTTCAAGATTGGCGCCTACGAGGACACTCTCGAATGTGATGTGATACCCATGTCTGTGTGCCACCTTATTCTTGGACGCCCATGGCAATATGATCGTGGAGTCACACACAATGGACGGACAAATCACTATCATTTCAAGATGAAGGGCAAGGAATTCGTGCTCCGACCAATGACTCCAAGTCAAGTAGCCGCCGAAAAGCTTTTACCTACCACCCATCGTGGAGAGAATGGTGAGAGAGCGAGCCACCAAAAAGAGAGCGAGAGCCACAAGCCAAATAGGAGCGCCTCCACGATGAGCGACAAGAAGCAACTAGTTCTATTTGCCACCAAACGTGAGATGAGAGAAGTGTGTGAGAACCCATCAAGCGTTTTCCACCTTGTGCTTTTATGCAAAGGGGAAGCCAAACCTACAAACACTTCACCACCTCCACCTTTTGTGTTGTCTCAATTGTTGCAGGAATTCTCGGACGTCTTTCCCGATGAGCTACCACCGGGTCTACCTCCACTTCGCGGGATAGAACACCGCATCGACCTCGTACCCGGTGCACCACTTCCAAACAAGGCTCCCTACCGCGTCAACCCCGAGGAAACAAAGGAGATACAACGGCAAGTGCAAAAACTCATTGACAAAGGTCAGGTACGTGAAAGCTTAAGCCCTTGTGCCGTTCCCGTTATCCTCGTGCCTAAGAAAGATGGAAGTTTTCGCATGTGTTCCGATTGTCGTCCGATAAATGCTATAACCGTTAGATACCATCACCCTATTCCACGCTTAGACGATATGCTTGATGAATTATGTGGTGCCACAATTTTTTCCAAAATTGATCTTAAAAGTGGTTACTACCAAATTCGAATTCAAGAGGGTGATGAGTGGAAAACTGATTTCAAAACCAAGTTCGGGTTATACGAGTGGCTTGTTATGCCAATGGGCTTATCGGAAGCACCCGACACTTTCGTGCGTCTTATGCACTTTGTTCTTAGACCCTACATTGGTGTCTTTGTCGTGGTTTACTTTGATGACATTCTAGTCTTTAGCAAGTCGCTTGAAGAACATGTTGACCATGTCCAACTAGTTTTCCAAGCACTTCGCGAACAACAACTATACGCTAATATGGAGAAATGCACTTTTGGCGTTGACAAGGTTGTCTTCCTAGGATTTGTCGTGTCTTCTCAAGGTGTTCACGTTGATGAAACTAAAATTGAAGCAATTAAAACTTGGCCTCAACCAAAGAATCTCATGCAAGTGCGTAGTTTCCTTGGTCTAGCCGGTTTCTATCGACGTTTTGTGAAGGATTTTAGCACCATTGCTATGCCTCTACACGCTTTGAGCAAGAAGAACACACCCTTCATTTGGGGTCCTTCGCAAGACACCGCGTTCAATGAGCTTAAGAGCTTGCTCATGCACGCACCACTTCTAGCCCTACCAAACTTTGACAAACCGTTTGAGATTCATTGTGATGCTAGTGGTACCGGCATAGGTGGCGTGCTAATGCTAGAAAAGCGCCCAATTGCGTACTTTAGCGAGAAGCTATCGGGAGCGCAACTTAACTACCCCATCTATGATAAAGAGCTTCATGCCTTGGTGAGAGTTCTACGTGTTTGGGAACACTATCTTAGACCTCATGAATTCATTCTTCATACGGACCATGAGACACTCAAGTATCTCAAAGGTCAAACTAAGTTGAACAAGCGTCATGCTAAATGGAGTGAGTTCATTGAGTCTTTTCCCTGTGTCATCAAATACATCAAGGGCAAAGAAAATGTTGTGGCGGATGCGCTTTCCCGCAAATGCATGCTTGTAACACAACTTGAGTTGAATGTGATTGGCTTTGAACATATTAAAGATTTATATGAGCATGATCCTTTCTTTGCAAATGCTTATGCTAAGTGCTTGACTCACACCTCTTGGGAACATTACTACATCAAGGATGGATATCTTATGAGAGCTAACAAACTTTGCATTCCCGATTCTTCGCTTCGTTTGCTCCTTTTGCAGGAATCGCATGGAGGAGGACTCATGGGACACTTTGGACGCGACAAGACGTTTCCTACCCTCTCTAAGAACTATTTTTGGCCCAAGATGCTTCGTGACGTCTCACGCCTCACCAACCGATGTTCGACATGCCGCAAAGCTAAGTCCAAAGCTCAATCTCACGGTCTTTATATGCCTCTTCCTATTCCATATCATCCATGGGAAGACATAAGCATGGATTTCATACTTGGTTTGCCTAGGACTCAAAATGGAAAAGATTCCGTGCTTGTCGTGGTAGATAGATTCTCTAAAATGGCTCATTTCATTCCTTGTAACAAGATCGACGATGCTTCACATGTTGCAACTCTCTTTTGTAGGGAGATACTTCGTCTACACGGCGTGCCCAAAACGATCGTGTCGGACCGGGACGTCAAGTTCTTGAGTTACTTTTGGAAAACACTATGTGCCAAGCTCGGAATCAAGCTCCTCTTTTCTTCTGCGTACCATCCACAAACGGACGGCCAGACGGAGGTGACGAACCGCACGCTCTCCACTCTTTTTCGTGTGTTGATCAAGCGGAACATCCGAGAATGGGGGAATTGCTTGCCCATCGCCGAGTTCGCCTACAACCGAGCACGACATTCGACCACCGGCAAGTCGCCATTCGAGGTTGTCTACGACTTCAATCCGTTGTCACCTTTGGACATTCTACCTCTACCGCTACAAGAGCGCATCAACATGGATGCAAGTGCTCGAGCGAGCTATCTCAAGAAGGTGCACGAAGATACAAGGGCAATGATCGAGCGCCAAGTCCAACGTCTCGCCACCAAGCTCAACGTCAACAAGACACCAATGGTGTTCCAACTGGGCGATCTTGTTTGGCTTCATCTTCGCAAGGACCGCTTCCCACACGAGCGCAAGTCCAAGCCTCTACCTCGCGCCGACGGACCATTCAAGGTGCTAGCTCGCTACAACGATAACGCCTACAAGATTGACCTGCCTCGAGACAAGTACTCCGTGAGCAACACCTTCCACGTCAAGGATCTCTCTCCTTTCCATGGTGATGAAGATTTCGATCCGAGGTCGGATCTTTCCCAAGGGAGGGGAGATGATGCGGAGCATCCCAAGGTCATCCCCATGGACCCTCCTTCACCCTCTCAAGTGCCTCAAGGACCAATGACACGTGCTCGTGCTAGAGCTTTCGAGACCGAGGTGACGTCACTCCTAGCCCTACTTCCTTACGAATCTCGCGAGACATGGTTGCTACCTCAAACGGATGTGCTTTGTGTGCTCAGGTGTGAAGAAGACCACATTGGAGAAGGGCTTGAAGATGGACAAGTCCCCAAGTTCATGGACGAGTTGATGCATCGAGAAGGGCAGAAAGAAGCTCCAGGCCCCGGACATCCGGCCCCCTGGCCCGGACATCCGGCCCCTGGGCATTCATCTACAGAAGGCCAGCTGTAGCCGAAGCTACAGGGCCCGGACATCCGGCCAGGGCCCGGACATTCGGCCAAGCATGGCCCGGACATCCGGCCTCGGGCCCGGAAATCCGGCGCCTCTGTCCAGAGAGCACCCGAGACTCGACTTCCTCAGCCCGGACATCCGGCCCTTCGCCCCGGACATCCGGCCCGTTGCCCGGACGTCCGGCCCCTGATCTTCCTGCGTGTAGCCCCTGGGGCGAGGCCCGTGTACCCATTCGCCCCGTAAACTATATATACTCCTTTCCCCATTCCGTTTAGGGTTAGCTGTGGTGTAGCTCATTTCTCAGACTTGTGTGGATTTCTCCCACGAGACAGTGCGCCTCTACGGAGAAGATCCACTACGGATTCAGGACCTCCACATCGGAGAAGATCCTACGGGATTCCAAGACCTCCTCACGGAGAAGACTATCCTTGTATCACCATCGTTGACTATGGATCATGTATCGCACTTTGTATCGTGGATCTAGCGCTTGTGTGATTGCTTTCGTGTTGATTTGAGTGTTTCCTCTTGTGTTTTCCCCGTCTTTCTCCTTGTATTCCCCGTGTTCATCGTGTGACACCCTCCAAAACGTGAAAGATCCGCTGATTAGGGTTCCGCCCTACATCATGTTGACACACCTAATTCCATGCTTCATGCTAGTGCGACTTCATCATGTCATGACTTACCTATTTATGATGAATATGATGATGAGCATGTTGAGTTACCTAGTTGTGATGCTATGCTCCATAGGATATCATGTGAAAATTCTTTTGGTCACATCATGTTCGACAACCCTTTAAACTTGTCATATGCTATGAGTGAGATCTCCCATATTGCATCATTTCAATCTCAACATAGTAACTATGCCTGCCCCATTAAAGTAAATCATATTTGCACTTGTGGCATAGATGACAAGATAATGGTCATTGGTATGTGTTTCTCTTGCGATGATATGACCATGCTTCCTTTACATGATTTGCGCAATTCATCTACTATGCCATGCCATGATCACATTGTTCCAAATATGCATTTCTTTGGATGTTGTCAATATTCTCCATGTGAACTTTCCAATAATGCTCATGAGGAGACCCCCATAGTTTCCTCATACATACTAGGACATCTTGATGCATTCCATACCTTGCATGATTACCATGATTGTGTGCACCATATGCATTCCATGAATAACAATGCTCTACATACTTGTCATGATGCATTACACAATATGAGTCTCCATTATGCCATACATAGCAATAAACCTCTCATGATGGATGACATGTTTATATATCACGCATCTCATTTATTTGAGCATTGGCTATTTTGTGCTTACCAACACATGTACATGTGCATCATGATGGATGATGTGTACATATACCACACGCACACAATTTTTCATTTGTCTTTGTTTTGTGTAGGTACTCATGAACATTTGTCAACCTCACAATCCCATGAGTTGACAAAACGAGCTCTTGAGAGCAACGATGATTTGGGATTCCGCGGATTGTCCTTAACACCGTTCTCTTCGCACAATCACTACGCGCATCTCTTTTACTTGGCTCTCATACGACTATGGGCTATTTACCACTTGTCATCTTATGCCCATTCTGTCGTGTTCACTTTGCATGTTATGTCTCTTGCTATGACTTTGCCATGCAATTGTGACCCTTGCTTGCCTTTACACATAATTCACCATTATGCTACTTATATGTGTATTTGCATGCTTGGTGGAAATACTTGTAGCTACTACCATGATTTCTTTGTGCCCCACGCTATTTATGCTTGTTGTGTTGGGAGAGTCATGATGTTTCATTGCTATTTACATAGGACTTCTTACCACCACAATGATGAGACTTTGCTCACATCTTGATTTCATGTTTGTGCTATGCCATGTGCATTATTCATGCTTACAATTTGCACACATGACATGCTTGCCATGATTACCTCTAGTATGTTGAATCTTTGCACTACTAGCTTGTTTGACTTGTTCACCATGATTGCTTGCTATGTTGCATCACCCATGTTCCACTATTACTTGCTTTCTTGGTTTGATGACATATATGTTCTTGCCATTCACATGATTCACATTGATCATTGTCATTCGTCTCCACTAGTTGCATCTCTTATCACTTGTATTGAGTGCAACAATGCTATGTTTGTTGATCTTGGAGACTTGGACACCATACTTGTGATGCATGATTGCTTGTTTCAGCCTAATGCCTTTGGTTGTTATCGCATCATATGCTTACATGCCATGCCACATTACCTAGTCCTTTCTTATGATAAGAATGATGCACGCACTTGTTGGGTATTTTCCCTCATGAATGCTAGGTTTTGCATTCACGCTAACCTCATTTGTTTTTCCGAGTGTTTGTTATGTTCTTTCATTTTGATGGATTCACAAGGCGGTATCATCACTAGACATAATGGTCATGCAAAGGCCTACATGATGCGCAACACCAACATTTTTGACATCCTCATAAAGGTGAACTCCTTCCTTTTGAGCCATCCTCACTTACACATATTGGATGGGCCATGCTTTCATTGTTGTTTCCTTCTTGTTGTCTACATGATACATCTATTGGATGGAGGACCAGCTTGGAGATGGACCCTATGGACCTTCAAGTTGAGGAGCGCTCGGACTTATTGGATGACCCTTCGGAACTCCACTCATTCCATAACATTGAGCATTGGTATATCGACACCCCTTTGACACATTGCACCAAAACCTTCATATTTGTTGATTGTGTGATCACATGCCATGCTCCATGACCTTTTCATACCCATGAAAAATTTGCATCTTATGCATGGATTGACTCAAATTATGATTGCCTTGTTGCATCGTGTAGTCCCATGTCATCCATGATTTATGAGCTTGTGCATTTCCTTAGCAAATTTGTTGTGATCTAACTTGATGCCATATTCATACATAATAATCACATCGCCAAACATCAATTGCATGATCACATAGTCATATTGAGGATTCATTTCCATCTTCATGCTCTTGATAAACCATCACACTATGAGATCATTTTGCACAATGGTAGAAATTGTAGCTTTGTGCACCATGCCAATTACTCTACCATTGTGTGCACAACAAATGAATTATCTAACATGAATGCTTTACTTTTCATTCTACATCTTGTGGATAAGCATCTTGTGTCTTGCCATGCCCAACCTTGTCACACGGACTCATTCTTAAACGATGGACACTTTGTGTGCGCTAACCATTGTATTTTGAGTATCGTTTGTGTTTGCTCTTCTTGCATGTATGCCACTCCGGCGACACATTGGACTACTTGGATTACACCAAGTCTTCATCTCGGTCCAACTACAAGTCCATCCACGACAACCGTTTCCATGGTGATGAGCTTTTCGATCCGAGGTCGGATATTTCCCAAGGGGGTGGGGGAGATGATGCGGAGCATCCCACGATCATCCCCATGTTCACTTCGACGAGACCTCAAGTACACACCATTGGACACAAGGTTAACTCGCTCCTCTCCGAACCTCCACTTTCTACATGCGAGACATGGCTACTACCTCAAATATATGTGCTATGCATGACCAAGAACAAAGAGGGAGGCCATGGAACAGCTAGGAGCATTGGACAAGGTGGCGAGGACAAGTCCGAGGATCAAACGAAGAAGCTGTTGGAAAAGCTACAGGCTCCGGACGTCCGGCCTCTACCGGACGACTGGCGACCGGAGGCCACCGGACGTCCGTGACTTCGACGACAGAAGGAAAATAGCGGAAGTCCGAAGAATTCCGGATGTCCGGACCCTCGCCAGCCACCGGACGTCCGGTAGCCGTCAAACGTCCGCTACATGCAGTCTGCGCACAGTTCTTGGGCTAGAGGCCCATGTATTTCTCTCCCACTTACCCGTTCATGGCCCTAGACTATATACACTCCTCCACCTCCTCCTAGTGAGGGTTAGCTTAGTGATAGCTCATTTGATACCTAGAGCTTTGCTCATCTAGTGGTTCATCTCCTCGAGAGTGACTGCGGCACCTTTTCGGAGAAGATACACACGGATTCAAGACCTCCGCTACGGAGAAGATCTGACGGGATACCCCAAGACCTCCTCACGGAGAAGAACCGGTTACCCTTTGTATTTGTCCCTTGTTGATCAGGGATCTTGTATCTCTTTGTGTTTCGAGGATCTAGCATATGTGTGACTTGTTCTTGTTGGTTTGAGTGAATCTCTCGTGTTTCCCCTCGTGTTCCCTCTCGTGTTCTTTGTGTTCTTCATGGGATCCCCTCCATTTGGTGAAAGATTGGCCATCTAGGGTTCCACCCTACATCATATGGTATCAGAGCACGAGATCAACATTTAGACTTCCACAACTCTTAGTAATGATATATCACCTCCGTATAGATGGTAACCTCGACATATCTATCACAAGACAAAGTGGTGGTTGATGAATAAGAGTTCTCCACTGGACACTGTGTGCAGATAGGTACCGGTCGCCCGCTGGACACCGGACGTCCGATGGCTCGGGAGGGATCGAACATCCGGTATCTCTCGGACTTCCGGTATTTTCCGGTATTTGGGTTCTGTGAAGGATGTCACGGACGTCCGGTGGCTGCCGATCGTTCGGTCGCCTGGGACGCGATGGACGTTCGGTAAACGCTAGTCGTCCGGAGCCTATAGCTTGCTGCAGCTCCGTTTCTTCTGTCTTCTCTTCCACGCTTCCCTCACAGATGGTGTAGGTGATCCTTGCCGCTTGCATTCCTCCTCATCATCCGTGAATCTCCGACAATACCTATGCATGCACACGAGTGGAGTGTCAAGTAGTATACCATCCTCGAAGGGGTCAAGTGAACACGTGTAAAGGAGATGATTCACCTTTAAGTATATGAAGTAGAGGTCACACGTGTTACTTGCCAAATGGACTCTTGGCATGGTGATGTCCATAGGATGCTCCGCATCATCCCCTCCCCCTTGGGAAAGATCCGAGCTCGGATCGAAAACCAAATCACCATGGGAAAGAGATGGCGTCGTCGTGTAGATGTGGACGATCACGAAGTGCTCATCATCTTGAAGCTCTACATGGGTACTCTCCAATGTCGCACCATCCAGTGATTCCTTCAAAAGGAGCAAGGACAACAAACACTTGGAATAACAAATGTGGTTAGCGTTAGTGCAAAGCCAAGCATTCAAGAGGTGATTCACCCAACAAGTGTTGTCATCAAGCATACCATAGGGTGTGACAAAGGGTTGTGGCATGCAATGTAAGAACATCAATTGAGCACAAGAAAAGATATCATGGGGCCAAGTATGCAATTGGGAGGTAGTGATGCAAGTATGTGTGACAAGAGAATAAGCATCTACCTCATGGTCATAGCAAGCATGCATAAAGCGCTCAATGAAAGGTCTATGGTAGGCATAAGAATCATTCACTACACCAAGTAAAATGAATTGTCTAAACACATGGGTCAAGTGCAAGACAATCCAAGCATAACGTGCATAGGGTGTATAGAAGATAGTATGGCACTCAACACAATAGAAAGAGCAATTGTTCATCATGTGTGAGGCAATCAAGTCAATCATGTGAAAAGCAATGGGACATGGCATATGTGAAGAGATGACAGTGTTGCAACCAAGCATATGATAGAGACAAGTAATACGCAAGTCAAATGCAACACACAAGGCATATATATCATGATGCATGGAGATGTGTAAATGGCAAGTCAAAGCAAGATCTCGAACAAGTGAGCAAATAAGTTTCATGGTGCAAGCAACACAAGTAGTGTGATCCACAATATCCATGCTCATGGTTGTGGGTGTCTCGAAAGAGAAGGATATCACCTTGAAAGTTTGTCCTTGTGCATCCTTCACAATGTCGAAGCACAAGCAAGTGCGATGTAGAATTGTCGTGGTAGAAGGTGGTTCGCTCTCAAGAGCTCGAATGGTCAACTCACGGGAAGTGGAAGTCGACACGAAGTCCAAGTATCCTACACATGCACACAACAAAAGGAAGAGCGTATGCACATGGTAGGTAAACACATCATCCATCATGATGGTTCTCTTCTCTTGCACATAACCATTAGAAGCAAAAGTGCATGAATAATATGGTGCAACAATGGCTATATTCATGTCACCAGGCATATGGTGCAAAGAGGTAAGACAAGCATGCTTCACAAGAAATATGTCAAAATCTCCAAATAAATGTGAGAATGCTATGGGGGCAATCTCACTGGCAAATTAAAATCATGGTTGCGCTCAATGCATGGACAATCATATAGCATGAGAGAAGCAACATGTGGAGATATATGACAACAAGCAATATCAATCATGTGCAAAGCATGGCAATGGTGGCTATCAACCGCATGAAATGAGCATGTATGAATCATGGGTGATGCACTACATGAAGCAAGCATGGTAATCAAGTCGTGCAAACTAGTGGAGCGAAGATGCAACACACTAGGAGAAGGCATGGAAATCATGTCATGTGAGCAAATAGTGGATATAGGCAATGCACATGACATATCGCAAGCACGATCACAAATCAAGATCAAAGCATCATAATAGGCATGGGGTACAAAGGCATCATGGCAGTAACAAGAAATATCTCCACCAAACTTGCAAATACACATACAAGTATGAGAATCGATCATCATGTGTAATGCAAAGCATGGTCACAAATGCATGGCAAAGGCATATAAATGAGCATATCATGCAAAGTGAACATGGCAAGGTGGGCATAAGAGATATAATAGACAATAACCCATAACCATGTTAGTGCCATGTAGAAGAGATGCGCAAAGTCTTTGTGCGAAAGGAGCGGTGGGAAAGACGATCCATGGGAACCCAAGTCATCATTGCTCTCTAGAGCTCGTTTCGTCAACTTGTGCGTTTGTGAAGTTGACGAATATGGATGGGTACCTACACAAAAGAGACACAAGCCAAAGAAAGTGTGTGCGTGGTAAATGTACACATCATCCATCATGATGTGTATGTGCACGTTAGAGTTAGTACAATATAGCCAATGCTCAAAGAAATTTGAGGCACGATAGAGATATATGTCATCCATCATGAAAGAATAGTTGTCATGTATAGGATGATGGGGACACAAAGTAGAGCAAGTATGTGGCACAACATTAGCATTGGCATTCATGGGGAGCATATTGTGCACACAAGTATGGGTATCATGCAATGGATGGGATGGATCAAAATCTCCTAAAATGTATGAGGAAACTATGGGGGTCTCCTCATGAGCAATATCAGAAGCATAATGATGGCCTGTAGATTCCCATTTCGGCTGATTTTTGTTTGTCCATAACTAATTCATCCGAACTCCGATTTTGACGTTCTTTAGCTCATTTTGAAGCTCTTGACATTCCCCATACCAGAAAATACTACCATAATCATTTGACTCCATCAAATTTTGTCAAATTTGGCAAGTTTGCCTAGGCCTTCCACCATATCATCCGCATAGCCACCATAGCCTTCCGCAACCTAACCCATTTTGTCCACCATAGCATTTGTGGTTGCTTGAGTAGTGATTTGAGTCTCCTAAGGTGTTTATGATACTTTGGGACAATTGCTTCTTGATCAACCACCACTACCACTTCCACATGGCTTAGTCCACTATACATAGCCAGCGAAACTTTACCCAATTTTGTTGAGCTTGTTTGAGTTGTGGCTTATGTCTCCTAAGGTGTTTTGGCTACTTAGGGACCGTGACTTCAACTGATGTAGGGTGGAACCCTACGTGGCCTATCTTTCATGAAATGAGGGATCCCGAGGAAGAACACGAGGGGCACGAGGAAAAACACAAGAGAGACAAGGAGAAAACACTCAAATCAACAAACTTAGGTCACACAAATGCTAGATACGGGTACACAAAGTGCGATACAAGATACATGATCAACTAAGGACGATACTAGTAGCGGTAGTCATCTCCTTGAGGAGGTCTTGATGTTCTTCTTCGTATAGGAGGTCTTGAATCCGGTGGATCTTCTTCGAGGAGGCACCGGTCTCGTAGGAGAGGAACCACTAAGGTTTGGTATGAGCTAGCACAAAGCTAACCCTAGATAGTTTAGGTAGAGTGATATATATAGGCTAGGAGGGGCGAAGGGGTACATGGGCCTTGGCCCAACATCATGCACGCAGGCATTGTCCGGATGATCCGGATGTTTGTCCGGATGATCCGGGCTTCAGGGGTCCGGATGATCCGGGGCAGCGTCCGGATGATCCGGACATGTCTGATCTGCTGCAGGTGGTCCGGATATCCGGGACATGGTCCGGACGTCCGGGTTCAACCGGATGATCCGAGCTGGGGTCCGGATGATCCGGCTTCAGCTGGGGCTCTCGGGTGTCCTCGGGCACATTAGCCGGATCGTCCGGATGTTTGTCCGGATCATCCGGGCTTCGGCCGGATCGTCCGGGACTTTGTCCGGATTGTCCGGGCTGGCTGAGTCTCGGTTGTTTTCCTCCTCCTTCTTCCTCCTTTGATCCTTCTTGTTCCTTGACTTCTCCATGGTTGCTCCCGAGGTGCCTGAGTATGCAAAGAGTCTGATGAGGGTAGCAACCATATCTCGTGTGAATCAAAGTGACGTAGAGAGAGGAGTGAAGTCACCTCGGTCTCGAGAGCTCGTGCTCGAGCACGTGTCATGGGTCCACTTGGCACTTGGTGAGACGAAGGTAGGTCCATGGGGATGACCTTGGGATGCTCCGCATCATCTCCCCTCCCTTGGGAAAGATCCGACCTCGGATCAAAATCTTCATCACCATGGAAAGTGGAGAGATCCTTGACGTTGAATACATCGCTCACATTGTACTTGTCGCATGGAAGGTCGAGCTTATATGCATTGATGTTGTAGCGTGCTAGCACCTTGAAGGGTTTGTCGGACCGAGGTAGAAGTTTGGACTTGCGCTCGTTGGGGAAACGGTCCTTGCAAAGATGTAGCCATACGAGATCTCCCGGTTGGAACACCATAGGCTTCTTGTTGGTGTTGATCTTGGACGCTAGTCTATGTACTTGTCGCTCGATCATTGCCCTTGTATCTTCATGCACCTTCTTGAGATAGATTGCTCGAGTACTTGCGTCCAAATTGATTCGTTCTTGTAGAGGTAGAGGTAGGATGTCCAATGGAGACAACAGGTTGAAGCCGTAGACGACCTCGAAAGGGGACTTGCCGGTAGTCGAATGTATTGCGCGGTTGTAGGTGTACTCGGTGATGGGCAAGCATTGCTCCCATTCCTTGATGTTTTTCTTGATCAACACGCGAAGAAGAGTCGAAAGAGTGCGGTTTGTCACCTCCATTTGGCCGTCGGTTTGTGGATGATATGCCGAGGAGAAGAGTAGCTTGATGCCGAGTTTGGCGCATAGAGTCTTCCAAAAGTAGCTCAAAAACTTGACGTCCCGGTCTGACACGATCGTCTTGGGCACTCCATGTAGACGAATGATTTCCCTACAGAAGAGATTTGCCACATGTGAAGCATCGTCGATCTTGTTACAAGGAATGAAATGAGCCATTTTAGAGAATCTATCCACGACAACAAACATGGAATCTTTTCCATTTTGAGTCCTAGGCAATCCAAGTATAATGTCCATGCTTATGTCTTCCCATGGATGGTAAGTAATAGGAATTGGCATGTAAAGACCATGAGATTGAGCTTCTGACTTAGCTTTGCGACAAGTAGAGCTTCGGTCGGTGAGGCGTGAGACGTCACGGAGCATCTTGGGCCAAAAGTAGTTCTTGGAGAGCGTAGCAAATGTCTTGTCGCGACCAAAGTGTCCCACGAGTCCTCCTCCATGAGATTCCTGCAAAAGGAGCAAACGAAGCGAAGACTCGGGGATGCAAAGTTTGTTAGCTCTCATAAGATATCCATCCTTGATGAAGTAATGTTCCCAAGAAGTGTGAGTCAAACACTTAGCACAAGGATTTGCAAAGAAAGGATCATGCTCATATAAGTCTTTTATGTGCTATAACATTCAACTCAAGTTTTGTGACAAGCATGCATTTGCGGGAAAGCGCATCCGCCACAACATTTTCTTTGCCTTTGATGTACTTGATGACATAGGGGAAAGACTCGATGAACTCACTCCACTTAGCATGACGCTTGTTCAACTTAGTTTGACCCTCGAGCTACTTGAGAGTCTCATGGTCTGTATGAAGAATGAATTCATGAGGTCTAAGGTAATGTTCCCAAACACGCAAAACTCTCACCAAGGCATAGAATTCTTTATCATAAATGGGGTAGTTAAGTTGTGCTCCGGATAGCTTCTCACTAAAATACACAATAGAGCGCTTTTCTTGCATGAGCACGCCAGCTATGCCGGTACCACTAGCGTCTCAATGAATCTCAAAAGGTTTATCAAAGTTGGGTAGGGCAAGAAGTGGTGGTGCGTTGGTGAGCAAATCTTTGAGCTTAATGAACGCGGTGTCTTGCGAAGGACCCCGAACAAAGGGTGCGTTCTTCTTGCTCAAGGCATGTAGAGGCATAGCAATGGTGCTAAAGTCCTTCACAAAACGTCGATAGAAACCGGCTAAACCAAGAAAGCTACGCACTTGTAGGAGATTCGTTGGTTGTGGCCAAGTTTTAATTGCTTCAATTTTAGTTTCATCAATGTGAACACCTTGGGAAGAAACGACGAATCCTATGAAAATGACCTTTTCAATGCCAAAATTGCATTTATCCATGTTAGCATATAAGCGCTGATGTAGAGTGAAACCCTATATGGCCGATCTTTCACGAAATGGAGGGATCTCGAGGATGAAAACAGGGCACACGAGTGGGAACACAAGGGGAAACAAGAAGGAAACACTCAAATCAACAAGTTTAGGTCACACAAATGCTAGATCCGGGTACACAAAGTGAGATACACGATACACGATCAACTAAGGACGATACAAGTAGCGGTAGTCATCTCCGTGAGGAGGTCTTGATGTTCTTCTCCGTGAATGAGGTCTTGAATCCGGTGGATCTTCTCCGAAGAGGCAACGGTCTCATAGGAGAGGAACCACTAGGGTGTTTTAGATGAGCTATCACAAAGCTAACCCTAAAAAGATGTAGGAGGAGGAATATATATAGTATACGGGGCGAAGGGGTACATGGGTCACAGCCCGAAGGACATGCGCGCAGGCCATCAGGGGCTAGATGTCCGGGCTATCGGGAGGCGCCAGATGTCCGGGCTTGGCGCCGAATGTCCGGGCTATCGGGGCCAGCCACGGGTATGTTTCTGTGGTGGGCGCGACGGATTTCCGGGCCCGAGGCCGGATGCCCGAGCCCTGTAGCTTCGACTGCTGGGGCTGATCGTTCAGGCGCCGGATGTCTGAGCCAGGGGCCGGATGTCAGGGGCCCGGAGCTTTCTTCAGCTTCTCGCGATGCAAAGCTTCGTCTGTGAGCTTGGGGACTTGTCCATCTTCACAAGCCTCTCCGATGGGGTCTTCTTCATACCTGAGCACACAAAACACATCCATCTGAGGTAGTAGCCATGTCTCGCAAGATATATATGGAAGTTGGACTAGGAGAGATGCCACCTCGGTCTCGAGAGCCCTAGCACGAGCACGTGTCATTGGTCCATGGAGCACTTGGTGATGCAATGGAGGGTCCATGGGGGTGACCTCGGGATGCTCCACATCATCTCCCCTCCCTTTAGAAAGATCCGACCTCGGATCGAAACCTTCATCACCATGGAAAGGGGATAGATCCTTGACGTTGAAGGCATCGCTCACGTTGTACTTGTCTCGTGGGATGTCAATCTTGTAGGCATTGTTGTTGTAGTGTGCTAGCACCTTGAACAGTCCGTCGGCGCGAGGTAGTAGTTTGGACTTGCGCTCGTGTGGGAAGCGGTCCTTGCGAAGATGAAGCCAAACAAGATCTCCCGGTTGGAACACCATTTGTGCCTTGTTGATGTTGAGCTTGGTGGTGAGGCGATGGACTTGTCGCTCGATCATTGCCCTTGTATCTTCGTGCACCTTCTTGAGACAGCTTGCTCGTGCACTTGCGTCCATGTTCGTGCGCTCTTGTAGAGGTAGAGGTAGGATGTCCAATGGATACAAGGGGTTGAAGCCATAGACGACCCCGAAAGGGGACTTGGCGGTAGTCGAATGTCTTGCGCGGTTGTAGGCGTACTCGGCGATGGGCAGGCATTGCTCCCATTCCTTGATGTTCTTCTTGATCAACACGCGAAGAAGCGTCGAACGTGTGTGGTTCGTCACCTTCGTTTGGCCGTCGGTTTGTGGATGGTATGCCGAAGAAAAGAGTAGCTTGATGCCGAGTTTGGCGCATAGAGTCTTCCAAAAGTAGCTCAAGAACTTGACGTCCCGATCTGACACAATAGTCTTGGTCACTCCATGTAGACGAATGATTTCCCTACAAAAGAGAGTTGCCACATGTGAAGCATCGTCGATCTTGTTACAAGGAATGAAATGAGCCATTTTAGAAAATCTATCCACGACAACAAACACGGAATCGTTTCCATTTTGAGTTCTAGGAAATCCATGCACAAAGTCCATGCTTATGTCTTCCCATGGATGGTATGGAATAGGATGTGGCATGTAAAGACCATGAGATTGAGCTTTTGACTTAGCTTTGCGACATGTAGAGCATCGGTTAGTGAGGCGTGAGACGTCACGGAGAATCTTGGGCCAAAAGTAGTTCTTTGAGAGCGTAGCAAATGTCTTGTCGCGTCCAAAGTGTCCCATGAGTCCTCCTCCATGAGATTCCTGCAAAAGGAGTAAACGAAGCGAAGACTCGGGAATGCAAAGTTTGTTTGCTCTCATAAGATATCCATCCTTTATGCAGTAATGTTCCCAAGAATTGTGAGTCAAACAATTAGCATAAGGATGTGCAAAGAAAGTATCATGCTCATACAAGTCTTTTATGTGCTCAAAGCCAATAATATTCAACTCAAGTAGTGTAACAAGCATGCATTTGCGGGAAAGCGCATCCGCCACAACATTTTCTTTGCCTTTGATGTACTTGATGACATAGGGAAAAGACTCAATGAACTCACTCCACTTAGCATGACGCTTGTTCAACTTAGTTTGACCCTTGAGATACATGAGAGTCTCATGGTCTCTATGAAGAATGAATTCATGAGGTCTAAGGTAATGTTCCCAAACACGTAAAACTCGCACCAAGGCATAAAGCTCTTTTTCATAGATGGGGTAGTTAAGTTGCGCTCCGGATAGCTTCTCGCTAAAGTACGCAATTGGGTGCTTTTCTTGCATTACACGCCACCTATGCCGGTACCTCTAGCGTCACAGTGGATCTCAAAAGGTTTGTCAAAGTTTGGTAGGGCAAGAAGTGGTGCGTGGGTAAGCAAGCTTTTTAGCTCATTGAATGCGGTGTCTTGCGAAGGACCCCAAATGAAGGGTGCGTTCTTCTTGCTCAAGGCGTGTAGAGGCATAGAAATTGTGCTGAAGTCCTTCACAAAACATCGGTAGAAACTGGCTAAACCAAGGAAACTACACACTTGTACGAGATTCGTTGGTTGTGGCCAAGTTTTAATTGCTTCAATTTTAGTTTCATCAACGCGAACACCTTGTGAAGAAACAACAAATCATAGGAAAACGACCTTGTCAACGCTAAAAGTGCATTTTTCCATGTTAGCATATAAGCGCTCTTTCCGAAGGGTTTGTAAAACCATACGGATGTGTGTCACATGGTCCTCAAGTGATTTGCTAAAAACAAGGATGTCATCAAAGTAAACCACTACAAAGACGCCTATATAAGGTCGGAGGACAAAATGCATAAGATGCATAAAAGAACCGGGCGAATTTGGTAGTAGCCACTTTCACCCTCTTGGTTTTGAAAGCCGTTTTCCACTCATCACCCTCTTGAATGCGAATTTGGTAGTAGCCACTTTTAAGATCAATTTTTGAAAAGATGGTGGCACCACATAATTCAGCAAGCATGTCGTCTAAGCGTGGGATAGGGTAACGGTATCTAACGGTGATAGCGTTTATCGGGCGACAATCGGAGCACATGCGAAAACTTCCATCTTTCTTAGGCACGAGAATCACCGGAACAGCACAAGGGCTTAAGCTTTCACGTACATGACCTTTGTTGATGAGTTGTTGCACTTGTCGTTGTATTTCCTTGGTTTCCTCGGGATTGACGCGATAAGGAGCCTTGTTTGGAAGTGGTGTGCCGGGTATGAGGTCGATGCGGTGTTCGATTCCGCGAAGTGGAGGTAGACCCGGAGGTAGCTCATCGGGAAAGACGTCCGAGAATTGCTACAACAATTGAGACAACACTAAAGGTAGAGGTGGTGAATTGTTAGTAGGTTTGGCTTCCCCTTTGCATAAAAGCACAAGGTGAAAGACACTCGAGGGGTTCTCACACACTTATCTCATCTCACGTTTGGTGGCAAATAGCACTAGTTGTTTCTTGTCACTCATCATGGAGTCGCTCATATTTGGCTTGTGGCTCTCACTCTCTTTTTGGTGGCTCATTCTCTCACCATTCTCTCCATGATGGTTGGTAGGTAAGTGTTTGTCGGCGGCAACTTGACTTCAAGACATTGGACGTAGCACGAATTCCTTGCCCTTCATCTTGAAGCTATAGTGGTTTGTCCGTCCATTGTGTGTGACTCCACGATCGTATTGCCATGGTCGTCCAAGTAGAAGGTGGCACACGGACATAGGGACCACATCACACTCAAGTGTGTCCTCGTAGGTGCCTATCTTGAAGGAGACTTGCATGGTGTGCTCGTCTCGAAGAATTCCGACGTCATGGAGTCATTGGACCTTGTAGGGGTGAGGGTGCTTCTTCTTGACCAATTGGAGCTTGTCGCATAGCTCTTCGCTTGCCAAGTTATGACAACTTCCTCCATCGATGATAACCTTGACGGCGCGTCCATTGATACCGGCCTTGGTATGGAAAATGTGACATCGTTGGTCGTCATCTTGTTGATGTTGGAGTGTCAAGACCTTGGAGACTACGAGATTGGACCTCGAGTCATTGTCGCAAAACACTTGATGGTCTTCTTCTTCATTCACTTGGCGATGCATAGCTACATGTTCAAGGGCTTCCATCTCATCGTCGCTCATTGAGTCATAGGATCCGCCATCATTGATAATCATGGTACAAACGGTCTTGCACTCAAATGACTTGTGGCCTCGCCCTTAGGACTTGAAACATTTTATGGAACTCGTCTTGGAGTTGTCCTCGGTTGGAGTTTTAGATGATTAAGCTCTCGGCTTGAATTTGTTCGTAGAGGGTGGACGACTTGATGTAGTCGCATTCTTGTAGCTTGACTTGTCACCGAAGTTTGTAGATGGCTTGGTAGGCGTAACCGAAGTCATTGAAGCTTGGTTGTAGGAGCCGAAGTTCTTGGAGGTGAACTTGGAGTACTTGTAGTCCTCTTGAACTTGTCGCTCCGCTTTGGTTGCTTGGTGTACTAGCTCGAGGAGATTCGTGTATGGTTGAAAGTCCGCAATCTTCTTGATATGATAGTTGAGTCCATTCAAGAATCTCGCCATCGTTTGTTATTCATCTTCCGTGATGTTGGCTCTTATCATGGCAATCTCCATCTCCTTGTAGTACTCTTCAACGGACTTGGTACCTTGCTTGAGAAGTTGTAGCTTCTTGAATAAGTCATGGCTGTTGTGTGTTGGCACGAAATGTGCTCTCATGACTTCCTTCATTTGAGCCCAAGTAGTGAGAGGAGGTTCGCCTTTTGCTTCTCTTCTCTCTATGATTTGCTCCCACTAAATAAGAACATAGTCTTGGAACTCAAGGGAGGCCATTGCAATCTTCTTTTGTTCATCAAAGTTGTGTAAGCGGAAGATCTTATCAACTTTCAATGCCCATGATAGGTAATCTTCGCGACCAATGCTTCCGGAAATCTTTGGCATGGTGAACTTAAGCTTGCCATAGCGATGCTCTTCATTGTTTGTTTGCCTATTGTAAGGGCGTTCTTGATTTGGACGATTGTCAATCTCATGTTGCTCTTGGCAGAGTAGATGTCCATTTTCATTGTGTACTTGCCGAGCTTGTGGTTCTTGGTGAGATTTTTGCTCTTATCGTGCTTGAGGAGGCACTTCTTGTTGCATTTGTGCTTGGTGGTGCCTCTCTTGTATCTCATCACGAAGTAAATCATCTTCTTGACGAGTATGTCGATTGCGAGTTGCTACATTGCGATGTGAATCACGTAATGCTCGTTGCGCCTCAAGGGCTTGAGCTTCTCGGCGTTGTTGTGCTTGATGATTAGCCGCAGCATCTTGTTCTTCTTGGTGTCGACGTGCTCTCTCTTGTTGTTGTTGGCGTAGTCGTTGCCGTTCTTGCGCTTGGTCAAGTGTAGCTTGGTTTTAATGATGTCGACTCACTTGCTCTTCAAATAGCTCTTCGGAGCTCTTGTCATGAAGTGGATTCCGGTTGTCATGTCGAGCTTGACGTGCGGCTTGACGAAGAGTGTTCGATGTAGGGGTACTTGAGCCATCCGTGGAGTCGGTGTGGCGACCTGAGCGGTTTCGTCTTTGAGAAGATGTGGAAAAAGAACATCAGTTGACTATCAAAGTCCAGAGCTCGTTGAATTGGGTAGACATGTTGGTGTTGATGAGGTCGAATTGCTCTCTTGTTCTTGCTTAGAATTGTTGCGCGTCGGCAGCCACTTGCTCAATGTTCTCTCGCGTAGCTTCACTTTCTTGATGTAGAGCTCGTTGGACTCCAAAGAGATGTAGTTTGGTGATGTAGTTGTTCGATTCCTGAGGATCATCGAAGAGCGGGTTCGAAGATGTACTTGGCCTATCCATCATTGCAAGCAATAGTGTTACTGGGAGAAATGAGAAGACAATACCAATTATACCTTGACCCAAGTTGAAAATGGATCAATGATCACTCAATAATGTAACCCAGAAATAGCACTATTGGTACCACTTCTTGTCGATTCTCTCACCTACACAAGTAAAGCTTTGAGAGGAGCTTGGTTAGGATGGTGGCACAAATTCAATGCAATTGTCAAAGTGTCTCAAAGATGTTGGAAATGGTTCACAATTTGCTCATGCAACAAGTAGATCACAAGCTATAAGTAGCACACGGAACACACGCACTGATAGATAAATGTGGTTGTGCAACCAAGGGTGAGTGAAAAATGTGGAATCCATGGAAAATGCTCGTGTTGCACAACACTAGAGAGACGCTAACCGATTGCTTAATAGGCGGATACACACTTTTGCATAACCTATAAGAGGCAAAACGTAACGACTTCCTATCACAAGTATGATATGAGTGTATGATGTGCCGATGCTTGATCACAGAATGATGTATTGCTATTTCATATGATCTCTTTTGATGCAAGGCGTATGATGCTATTTTTCTTTTGCTTATAAGCTTTGGTTGGCTCTTTTGCTTAAAACCTTGTGAGCTCTTTCTTTGGCCACTTATGCATGCTTCTCGGATCAAGGTAGCTATTGTGTATGCGGGACACTCTTGTGTCACGCGGAGATATGATGATGTAGTATGCAATATCTATGACTATCACTAATGTGCACAAGTGTCGTGCCCCGGCAATACTCAAAGGGCTAGTCTCAATGGGAAAGCTACGCAAAAATGGTCTATAGGGTGACAATGCAATTGCAAGGTAGGATAAACAAGGTGTCGTCGATGTTACCGTCTTCGCCGAAGTTGAGCGGTGGTGTTGTCGAAGTCGTTCCGTTCCAAGGTAGCCGAAACATCCAAGGTAATGGTGAAACCACAACTCAATTATCCAAGGAAAAGTGAGACAAAATTGGTAAAATCGTAGCGGTTAAGCAATGGTGTGATGCGGAGCATCCTAAGGTGAATCATGTCAAGAGTCCGTTTGGCAAGTGACACGTGCGACCTCTACTTCTCATACATAAAGGTGAATCATCTCCTTTACACGTGTTCACTTGACCCCTTCGAGGATGGTATACTACTTGACACTCCACTCGTGTGCATGCATAGGTATTGTCGGAGCTTCACGGACAAGGAGGAGGAGTGCAAGTGCCGAGGAACACCTACACCATCCGCGAGGGCAGCTTGGAAGCGACGACGGAAGAAGACGGAGCTGCTGGTGCATCAGCAGCTGGACATCCGGCGACCAGCCCGGACATCCGACGCTTCAGCAGAGGCCGAACATCCGACATCACCCCGGAAATCCATAAAGGGCAACAGAAGGCACCCGAAGAATGGCCACCGCCAGGCCGGACATCCGGCCCGTTCCCCGGACATCCAGCCTCCCACGAACGGCCGGACATCCAGCCTCCCACGAACGGCCGGACATCCGGCCCCCAGCCCGGATATCCGGCGCCTGCCTGCGCGTAGAGTCGGGACAAAGGCCCATGAATCCTCTCCAACTTACCCCTTAATGGCTAAGACTATATATACTCCTCCCCCACCTCATTTCTAGGGTTAGCAAATGTGATAGCTCATTTTAAACTGGAGCTTTGCTCATCTTAGTGGTTCTACTGCTAGGAGAGACTGCGGCCCCTCTACGGAGAAGATCCATGACGGATTCGAGACCCCTAAACGAGAAGATCCTTCGCGGATTCAAGACCTCCTCACAGAGATGAACTTTACCTTGTATCTTTCCCTTTGTTGTTCATGTACCTTGTGATCTTGTGTGTTTGATTGTCTAGTGGATGTGTGATTGGACTTGTTCTTGAGCGTTTTCCCTTGTGATTTATCCTTGTTCGTCCCTGTTGCATTCCTCGCGGGATCCCTCCTTTTTGTGAAATGTCGGCCAAGAACGGGTTGACCCCGCATCATATGGTATCATGAGCCTTGGTTCATCACGAATTTGGAGCCTCCCCACCGTTTTCTAGCTTGATTTTGTTGTGTTCTTCCCCAATTTTGAAAATCCCCACCAACAATAGCCCCAATTTTTTTTGTGATCTATTGGTTTGATGATATTTTGTTGATTTTGATCCATGGATTTGCTTGGTTTCAAGTGGATCTAGCATTTCCCCAAGTTTCCCCATCTTTCCTCCACAAAATCCGTCAAATTTTGCCCCCAAAATTATCAAATTACGCCCCCAAACGAGTTTGGAAGTCCCAATCCCGATCTGGAATCGTTGGGCCGGACATCCGAGCCTCAGGCCGGACATCCGGGCCATCGGGCCGGACATCCGGGACCCCGGCCGGACATCTGGCCCCTGTAGCGCAAAATTTGACTTAGTTCTGTAAACAGCCCCTGGAAACCCGGCCAAAACCCTGGTTGTCCGGCCCCTGTAGTTTCAGACTTTTCCGTTTCACCGTTTTGTCCATAACTAATTCATCCGAACTCCGATTTCGACGTATTGAGCTCGTTTTGAAGCTTTTGACATCCACCATAACAAAAAATACCACCATAATCATTTCACTCCATCATATTTTTGGAATTTTGGCATCTTTGTCTAGAGCTTCCACCACATCATCCGCTATACCACCACCAACTTCCGCAACCTAACCCATTTTGATCCCCATATCATTTGTGGTCGCTTGAGTAGTGATTTGAGTCTCCTAAGGTATTTAGGCTACTTAGGGACAATCTCTTATTGATGAACCACCACCACCACTTCCGCATAGCTTAGTCCACTATACATAGCCAACCAAACTTAACCTAATTTTGTGTGAGCTTGTTTGAGTTGTGGCTCGTGTCTCCTAAGGTGTTTCGGCTACTTAGGGACCGTCACTTCAACTCCGACACCGTGTATAGCCCATCATACACTTCCACCACCATAACCCATTTTGACCGGGTTTCCACCAACAATTCCATAACCACCACCGCTTGTCCGCTACCACCATTTGACATTTGTCCTTGAGATTTTGAGGTGTGGTTTTTCTGTTTCCTAAGGTGTTATGGCTAATTAGGAACGGATCTACATCAGGAGCACCACCTCTCATCATTGACATGGACGGTAACTTCGACGACATCATTGTATATTCCCTTGCAATTTCATTGTTAACCCCTATCCCATTTTGCGTCACTTGCCTGTCGTGACTAGCCTTTGAGTATTGCCGGCAATGTTACTTGTGCACATTAGTGATCATGGATCCGCCCTTCCATTGCATACATACCATATCATATTGGTATCATCATATCATCCCTTGTGTCACAAGATTGTTCCCGCATATACACGATTGCTATCTTGGTTTGTGCATCGTGGCCATATAAAAAAAGAATAAGCTTTTAAGCAAAAAAAAGAAGAGAAAAGCAAACAAGCTTGTAAGCAAGAGCCATAGAATCGCATCATATGATATCTTATCCGATCATCTTGGATCAACAACGGGAACCATACATACATAGCATACTTGGGATAGAAAGTTGATACATTTTGCATCTTATAGGTTGTGCACAAGTGTCGTATCCGCCTATTGAGCAATCGTGCTTGCGTCTCTCTTGAGTTGTGCAACACGAGTGTTTCCCGTGGATTCCACATTTGTGCTCATTCCTTGGTTGCACGACCTCATTTATCTATCCGTGTGTGTGTTTCCTTGTGCCACATATTTCTATTGGTCTACTTGTTACATTTGCTAATTTGTGAATCTCTTTCAACGTTATTGACTCTTGCTAACATTTTGCATCAAGTTTTTGTGCCACTTATCCTAACCAAGCCACTCGATAAGCTTTACTTGATAGGTGTGAGTGAACAAGTCCGATACCAATTCCACTATTATTTCATTTCACATTGAGTGAAACGGGATACATCCTCAACGTTGGGAAAAGCTAACTTGGTATTGTTTATCCCATTTCCTACTCACCTCTGCTCGAGTCTTGTGATGGATAGGCAAAGCATTTCATCTACTTCGGTCTAGAACAACAACGACAAGTTCGATGCCATGACGAACTGCTTGTGCGCCAACATGGATGCTCAAATGAAGGAGCTCAAAGCCCTCATCAAGAACCGCAAGAGGTCTCCCTCATCTTCGAGAAGACGCTCTAGTGCACATCCTTCCGAGCTACCATCTCCGGCAATATCTCATCGGCATCGACACCATCAACGAGAAGAACGTGAAGGTCAAGAGCTCAACACCAACAACCGCTCAACGACTTCACCATGTACCTTGGCATCTTCGCCAAGCGACTTCAAGGCATCTACGCCTTTGGATATACGTCATCTTTGCCAACAAGCACCCCAAGCTAATGCTCAAGATAAGCTACCCAAGCTCAAGTCCGCGACTTCCACGAGCTACTACGACCTCGACAACGACTACAAGATTCCTTTCCATGGGACTCAAGAACCCGAGGAGTATCTTGCGTGGGAGCGCTTGATGGACGACTACCTCACGCTACTTCAAGTTCCTCCCCAAGATCAAGTGAAGTGCGCCACAAGAAACTTCCATGACTTCACATCGACATGGTGGTGTCACACACCTTCGGAGGAGTATGACATGAGTTGGCCCAAGAAGAAGAAAGCTTTGCGGTGAGAGTTCGTGCCTCCCACTTACACGGAACATCTTCTACGCCAATTGGAGAACACCATACAAGGATCCAAGTCCATCGACAAGTACTTCAACGAGATGAAGAATGCCTTGCGATGAGCCGGCGTGGATGACCCTATTTCGATGAAGCTCCACTTCATGATTGGATTGAACAACGACATTCGAAGACTATCTTCCTCGAGAACTACAAGTCCCTTGACGACAACTACATTGGTGCTCTCAAGGCGAAACAAGAACTCATGAAGGCCAAGACTTCTCCACCGCAAGCACACTTCCCGAAGACCAAGCTCCAAGACGGCGAGCATGAGGCTAGTACCACCATGATGTCCAAGCCCGACGAGCTCCAAGACGACGCTCCCAAATTCGACTTCACCACCATCCGTCTGTGTGGCATTGATGATGCCAAGTCCACTTCGACTCTTTTTCAAGATGGTGCGGCGATGAGTACGACTACGGAGCCATTCGACGACCAAGCTTTGGAGGCGAACGACATGGTAACGGGCAAGGATGATGCTTCCATCTTTGGAGGCAAGAGTGATGATGTGCCATCTTCGGCCTGCATCCACGGCGACGGTGACGAGATGGTTGAGCATGGGATTTTCCCTTCGACCACAGCGGCATATGATGACTTGAGTGACTTGTGCCACCATATTGAGAGTGAGAGCGAGTGCACCACTAACCCCATATATGATGAGTTGCCCCAATTCCCATGTGAGGAGAGCCACAACCCCCACCACTTGAGTGAGATGAGTGACTCCACCATATGTGAGTTTGAGTGCACCTACCTTGAGGGAGTGAGTGAGCAACCACATAGAGAGAGTGAGATAGTTTATACGGCATGTGAGGCCAATTTCAACACTAACGACTTGACCTCTACCTCTATTGTGTCTTCTCATTTGGTGCTAGGTCCCACAATTGATGACGTGCCGATCCTCGACAACTTCGTCCTTCCTTTGGACAAGACGATGGCCATGGTGGAATATGATGCACCCCCCACATGGTTCCATCAAGATGAAGATGATGACCACCTTTCGGTCTTTCCCACCTCACCTACACCACATGAGTGGAATGATAAAGGTAACAAAGGTGAAGGTGATGCTCTCATCCCACTAGTGGACTATGTTGACATGGATTGCTTGCATGATGTTGATCCACCTATTGTCATGTTTCATTATAGTATGATTTCCACATGTGATAATTTACCCATTTATGATGACTTTGATGATTGCCATGTGGAGTCTATTAGTTGTGAGGCCATGATGCGTAGGATTTCTTGTGATAATTCTCTCGGTCACATCATGTTTGACAATCCTCTTGACTTGTCATATGCTATGAATGAGATCAACAATATGTCCCATTTGCAATCTCATCATAGTAACTATGCGTATGCCATTAAGATAAATCCAATTTGCACTTATGGCATATATGACAAGCCCATGGTTATTGGCATTTGTTTCTCTTGTGATGATATTGACATGCTTCCTTTGCGTCATATCTATCATATGCCATGCAATGATTACCTAGCTTCGGACATGCATTGTTTTGGATGTTGTTCCACTTCTCCACATTATGTTTCCGATATTGCTCATGAGGAGACCCCCATTGTTTCCTCATACATTTTAGAAGATTTTAATCCATCCCATCCATTGCATGATCCCCATACTTGTGTGCACAATATGCTCCCCATGAATGCAAATGCTTTTGTTGTGCCACATACTTGCTCTAATTTGTGTCCCCATCGTGCTATACATGACAACTATTCTTTCATGATGGATGGCATGTTCTTATACCATGCATCAAATTTCTTTGAGCGATGCTTATCTTGTGCTAACTCTAACATGCACATACACATCATGATGGATGATGTGTACATTTACCACGCACACAATTTCTTTGGTTTGTGTCTCTTTTTTGTAGGTACTCATTAATACTTGTCAACCTCACAATATCATGAGTTGACAAAACGAGCTCTAGAGAGCAACGACGACTTTGAATCTCAAGGATTGTCTCTCCCACCGTTCCCTTTGCGCAAAGACTTTGCGTATTTCTTCTACATGGCACTCACATGGTTATGGGTTATTGTCTATTATATCTCTTATGCCCACCTTGCCATGTTCACTTTGCATGATATGCTCATTTATATGCCTTTGCCATGCATTTGTGACACATGCTTTGCATTACACATGATCCATGATTCTAGTCCTTATATGTGTATTTGCAAGCATGGTGGAGATATAACTTGTTATTGCCATGATTCCTTCGTACCCCATGCCTATTATGATGCTTTGATCTTGATTTGTGATCGTGCTTGCGATATGTCATGTGCATTGCCTATGCCTAATATTTGCTCACATGACATGACTGCCATGATTTCCTATAGTGTGTTGCATCTTCGCGCCACTAGTTTGCACGACTTGATTACCATGCTTGCTTCATGTAGTGCATCACCCATGATTCATACCTGTCGGGGCCGGATTTCGGGAACATAATATTCCAGAAATTAACCCCTAGTGTCATCACCAGCCCAGGATTGCTGTTACTGGTGGACACATCCTTGTTACAGATTACCAAGCATTTACAAGAATTTGATACAAGACCATAAAGGTCTACTGATACAACAATGACTCCGGTGGTGGATGACGGAAATGGCTTATGGATCTTCAACATCGATGGGGCTCCATTCCAACAGGAACAGCTGACCCGGATAACTCCTATCCCGCGTGGCTGCACTCCTAGGCTTCGCACGGACGTCACTGTGGTACTCCTTGTAAATCCCCTAACCTGGCCAAGTAAATAGCCAGGGACAAGCCTGTGAGTACGTTTGAATGTACTCGCAAACATCATGGACAAATGATATAACAAATGCAGCAAACAAATATATGGTCATGATGAATTAAAATATATGCATATGCTCATGATGGACTTATATTAAGTGCATGCTGACAGGAATTAAAACATGGCATGGTGAATAATAATTAGTGCAGAAAATAAATATTAGTATCAATAAAATATAAAAGAAATGCCGGTCGGATGTCAAGTGACACCACGGTCGGTTTTGAAAAGAAATGCCAGTCGGGTGTCTAAAAGAGTAATCGGACGATACCATCCGAGAACTGAGGCAACGCCACGAAAGGACTTGAAAAGAAATGCCAGTCGGGTGTCCACAAGAGTAGTGGCGTGATAAACCGCCTGACACTCGAGGGACGCCACAAAAGGACTTGAAAATAAAAACGAATGTCCGGGGTAGACTAGCCAGCCCCTGAGACACTCTGGAAAGTAAAATAAGAGCAGGGGGTTAGTTCACAAATATAATCATATCATCAAATATACTAATGGTAACACCAGTAGCAACGATAATTATCCTGCGAAATAACCATGCTCAACTTTTAAATATTTCCTCCGGAGACCGACTCTAAGACCGACACTTGACCAACCCAGACTGTAATCCTTAACCGCGGACACGGCTATTCGAATAGATATGATCTCTGGAGAGGGTGTACTCTTTACCCACAAGTATAGGATTTCTTTAGTCAGTATCGTGACACTGACTAATTCCCATTACGGTCTTTGGGTTGAAAACACACCTAACCAGCACACACCAGCTTAACTTATCTGCTGCCAGGAGTCACCCAAAACAACAGTTAAGTAAAACTCTAAGTCGGAGAGGCTACAACCTCCATGAGCATGGGATCACTATTCATACGCGCGGATTACAAGGGTACACTCCCTCTCGGCATCACAACAGCCGGAAACACCCATGCCCCCTAACCTGATGACAGGATTTAGTCCAGGGCCCTGGAAACCCTCATCATGGCCCTCTGTATGGTGTGTGCACGGAAAGAGGTTAACAACTTACTAAACCATACCTTACCCGAGGCAGGGACAAGTGGTAGCACGAAACAAGTATGGGGTTACCGGAACAAGACTCGATCTACGGCCGACTCAGGAGGCTTATGATACTTGCAATGGTTAGTACAACAAAATTATTCTTTCAACGATATCATCAGGACAGGGCCACAACCCTTGTCTGCTTCCACATATGTCTCATGACACCACCGTGTCAAATATGGCCCGTGCCCACCGGCACGTCCAAAACAGGAGCACAATCCTGGATTCTCATAACTTATGCGTGTTGCAAATTTGAAGGGAATGCATGCAAGAGGAAAAAAAATACAATCATGACCTTGCATGCATGCAATATTTCTATCCAAATGCCAAATCTATTAAAAGTATCAAACATGCCCTAAATATTCTAGCATGCAAACATTCACCATATCAAGTGTTCAAAATGCTTGCCTTAGATATGAAAAGGTGCTGGTTACTTTGAAAAGAATCATCTCCCCTTCAATTCCTATTTTCAAAAATATCTAAATTACCACATAATTCAACAGCAGCACTAAAAAGTATTTCAAATGTTTTTGAAACAAATACTAAAAAAATAAACTAGAGGATATTTAAGGAATATCAGAAAAAGAGTTAATTTATTTAGAGTTCATATGAATTAGTTATGGAATTACTAAGATGGAAAACATGATTAAAAGCAATATTTAAATTTATTAAACAGAAACTTTATATAGGACAAATGTTCACCTAATTTTAAATAAGCAGAGCATGATTTTAGAAACCTACAGAAATTTTAATTACCAAATTTAGAGTAGAAAAGGCTACTATGGAAATATTTGAAAGTTGCTGGAAATGATAAAAGAAGGGATAGAATTGCGCCCTGAGCGCTGTTTAGTTCAACGGCGCCACTGGGCCGAGCCCAGTCATCTGGCTGCGGGTAAAAGAGCTGACGTCGAAGGCGAAAAAGGGAAGTACGTTTCCCTCACGCGGAAACGGGCTTTGCGGAACCCGTGTCCACACACACAGCGTGCTGTGGGTCGCTGACAGTGGGCCCGCCTGGCCCACTGGTCAGGTTTGACCACGGTCCACCCGCCCTTCTTCCTGGCGACAGAACGGGGCGAGACTCCGGCGGAGCTCGCCGGCGAACGGTGGCGCCGTTGGAGGAGCCGAGGGCACCGTTGTGTTCAGGAGGGGGAGGCGGTTCGTCCGGTGCTCTCCGTGGTGGCTGGGATGGACGGAGTTGCCGGCGACGAGGTCCTCGGCGGACGGCGCCGTCGGACGAAGAGGGGAACTCCGGTTACGGTGCAACTCCAGTGGAATTGAAGATGGGGACGGGTTCGTGGATGCTCCAGGAGGCCGTTGGTGTAGATAGTAGGGAGGGGGAGGCACTGGAGAGGTGGGTGGCCTCGAGGGGAGGGCGGTGGCAGGGGCGGCCGGAGTCGAGGAAGATGGCTCCTCCGGTCGTCTTGCTTGCTCGGGGAGGCTCGGGATGGTTTGCTGGAGGAGGGGAGAGGTGGAGATGAGGAGCCGGGGTGCTCGGGGTGGCTTAAATAGGCGGGGCGACGCGGTGCCGCGACTTCCAGAGAGCAGACACGGTGGCGATGCCTTTACTCCGGCCGGTGAGGTCGTTGGGTGGCCGGTGAGGTTCGGCGAGGACGGTGGCTGGCCGCAGTTACTACCAAGGTGAGCTGGCTGCCCCGGGAGGCGCCAGGTAGCTTTGGACGGCGCCGTCCACGGGCGGACAGAGACGGCGGCCATTAATGGCAGACGCGGCCGGTGGCGAGGCCGTTGATGGACGGCGGGGTTTGGTGAGGACGGTGGCGGCTTGCAGTGATGGCGGGCGTCGTGTTTGGTTCGGAGGCGAGCCACGCGTCCAGGGCGTTGAAGGTCGGTGCGACGTGGCGATGCGGGACTCGTCGGGCGGCGGCTCCGGTCGGCGTGGACGACGCTAGGAGCCAGGGGAGGGTGTCGGCGAGGTTCTGTGGGGTCGAGCTAATCCAGAGGGAGGCTCGGGCGAGCAGGGAAGGAAGCAGCAGAGCAGCCGTAGCCCGATGCCAGTGGTGTATAACGCACGCTCTGGGCGCGCTCTGTGCACGCGCATGATGTGTTCGATGCAATGCCAGTGGCATCTAGAAGAGTTGGTTGCAAGGGGGACTTAGCAGGGTGGGGCTCCTCTAGATGGCAAGGCTAGTGGACAAGTTTAAAATGGCCAGAAGGGCAGGTGTGTAGTGCAAGATAAAAACCTTGCCAAGTTTGGTCATGCCCTCAATGTGTTCGACAGAATGTTAGAGCTAGCTAGGGAACTTTGTTGGGGGTGGGACTTGGCAGGGTAGTGTCTCTTTGGATGGTATAGAGGGTGGTGAAGTTAGTTTGTGAAAAGAGAAAACTTGCTAATGCAAGTTTTACTGAAATTCAGTTTTGGACAGAAACTTCAGAGGGGTTTTTGGTGGACTTACAAACTTCGAATGGAGCTGATATTCTGGACTTAAGGTTTTGGTTGGAAGAACAAGAAGATGGCCAAGGCTCAGAATTTTTGGAGCAAGAAATAATGGGGTTGTAGTAGAAACCTAGAAGATGGACAGAAATGAAAAAGAGGATGGTTCACTTAAATTTTGCAAAACACCAAGTTGGGTTTTTGCACCAAAGTAACATATATGCATCACAGGACCTCTCAGAATTATGGTGGAATTTTTAGAGAATTATTTAAAATAGTAGTAGTGCAACAGAAGCAGTTGAAACACTGCAAAAGCTATTAAAAGAGTTTTCTAAGGCAAAATTTTATTATGAAAATAATTTCTAATGTTATCAAACAAATAATGAAATGACCCAAGATACAACCAGAGCCCAAAAAATTATTTCCAAAAAATTTTACTATATGAAGAGAAGATTTTTGAAGGACAGGTATAGAAGAGGCTTAAAAAAATGATTAAAGAACCTAATATAATTCAAAATTTTATTTCTAGCCAAATTTTATTTAATGAAAAAGTAATTAAATTTTTGGGGTGTTACAAACTCTAACCCCCTTAAGAAAATCTCGTCCTCGAGATTTGTTAAGGGCGGGAGAATTAAAAAGCATACCACACAAACAAAATACTCATATGCAAAATGCAAACAGGGCAATACATTCATGACGTACAATCAAAACAAGATCACAACATGCAAACAAGCACTACACGCTATGCAAACGCATTCACGACCGTCTACGGTCCGAAAGCGGGATCTACGGGGTCAAGCGGAAAGCTTCCCGGTGTTGGAACACATCCTTCTTCTTCCGGAGGGAGTGGAGGAAGTGGAGGGAGCAAACGAAGAACGTGTCCCTCCTGAGTTGGCAGAGGGGGTCCGCCAATGGCGATCCGGGGATTCAGAACAGCAAGGTAGTGGAGATACTCCAGTATTTGCTGGGTGAAACGCTCCTGGGCCATCACATATTGAATGAGATAGACCAGGGCTGGATCGCTCTCCGCACGTCCACAGCGGAACGTAGCTTCTGCTCCAAAAGCAGCGCGGCTTGGGAAATAGCAGTATTCCCTTGTGCTGGCACAAGGTACCGCAAATCGAAGACGGGTGACTGCTTCATACGCAGCAGACTCAATGGCCATGCCTGGGGTTGGCATGGATCTCCCGATGAAAATCACATAGGGAGGGCCTTGGTTTAAATCTGCTGGTGGAATATGTACAGCTGCCCAGTATTTCGAGAGATCAGGAGTGATTCTCGATTTGAAAAGCTCATACAGGGGTGGATGGGTGGAGCCAAGAGTATTGCGGGTAAAATCCCACAATAACATAACAAAACTACCAGGTCTTGCATCGGGGGTCCTCAGATAAGCTCCGGGGTGAGACACGGGTGGATGAATGGAAAAGGCAGTGCTTGATACTGATGGTTGCTGGTGTGGAAAAATGAGCGTGGCCTCTTATAGAGAGCCTGGGTCATGAAACATGAAGTGGTGCCGGTACGACCGAGACACCGACTCCGGCGCGGGGCTGTCTGAGTCAAAGTCTCAGCCCTCAATCCCCAAAAGGAAAGTGACATGTTACTGTGCGTGTCGGTTAGGGGTCACGTCTAGAATTTACTCTGCAACCACTCATCAAGCAATTCATGCCAGATCACACATACTATTAGATGGTGACACACAGGGGGTCTACAAACTCACTCCGCCACACACCAGCTACTGCGGAACTAAAGGAAAAACCGAGCCACTAGGGCTTGATAACAATTCTGGTGGACTCAGTCCACCTGGTTGATATCTAGCCGGGCGCGTCTTGCGGATGCCGAGTCCTCTCCGGGTGCTTCCGCGTCGGAGCTGGCCGGGGTAGGATGGGGAGCTACAGGGCTGGAGTAGCGGTGGTGGCCTTCGCGGGGTGTCGAGGTCACCGTCCCATTGGAGTAGGCCTCCAAGAGACGACGGAGATTTCCGGGTGAGGCAAAGGCATTGCCCGGGTAGGTGACATGGTCAGAGCTTGGGGGCTCAACCGGCCTTCCAAGCAGCATTATCGGGGCGTCGGTGGCGGGTGCGACTTCACTCCTTGCCGGGGTTAGGAGAGCGAGCGTCCTGCGGGTCTCAATCAGGTCAAGAGTGACCTGATCAAATAGTGCCTCTTGCGCTCTCAGGTAGCGCACCAGATGCACCAGGGCAGGATCTGACTCATGGTCTCCGCTGGCGACCTGGGTCGGGCTACCATAGCCTTCACGGCTAGGGTAGTAGTAGAAGGAGCGGCAGTTAACCCTCGGCGACAGGTGCCGAAGATGAACTATAGCCTCTCGGGCTGCAAGTTGGATGGCTTGGGGCTCGTCGGAGGTCGTCCTCCCGGTGAATCGGTAGGGACGCTCTGATGTGGTGCCCCTCCCATAGAGGTGCACCGTGGCCCAGAAGTGATGGATGGAGTTACTCGTGTGCTCTTGGTACACGACATATTCCGGCGGCTCGGCGATGCCAAAGACACGACGGGTGAGGTTGGCGAGGATGGTTACGAAGCCTTCAAGCTCGACTGCGGTGGTCTCATTGTGCACGAGGGGGCCTGGCATCTTGGTGGTTGGATAACGAACTAGGAATGAGGCTATGATGTGCTGAGTTTGGGGGTAAGGCTTCCTTTATAAGTCAGCCGAGTCTTCCATCGCACGCTTGTGGATGGTAAAGCTCAGGTGTTGGCACAGGCACACGGCCTATGGATAGACTGATAGGTTGGGCACCGGCTATCAAAAGATGTCGGTTGCCACTGTGGATGGGATAGACTTGACCGTGGACAGGAAAAGTTGTGGATGGTGTGGAAACCTAGGGATGGTGACCAGGCTAGGATAGGATTAGCCAATGGTCAGCCTGGCTCTGATACCAAGGCTGTCGGGGCCGGATTTCGGGAACATAATATTCCAGAAATTAACCCCTAGTGTCATCACCAGCCCAGGATTGCTGTTACTGGTGGACACATCCTTGTTACACATTACCAAGCATTTACAAGAATTTGATACAAGACCATAAAGGTCTACTGATACAACAATGACTCCGGTGGTGGATGACGGAAATGGCTTATGGATCTTCAACATCGATGGGGCTCCATTCCAACAGGAACAGCTGACCCGGATAACTCCTATCCCGCGTGGCTGCACTCCTAGGCTTCGCACGGACGTCACTGTGGTACTCCTTGTAAATCCCCTAACCTGGCCAAGTAAATAGCCAGGGACAAGCCTGTGAGTACGTTTGAATGTACTCGCAAACATCATGGACAAATGATATAACAAATGCAGCAAACAAATATATGGTCATGATGAATTAAAATATATGCATATGCTCATGATGGACTTATATTAAGTGCATGCTGACAGGAATTAAAACATGGCATGGTGAATAATAATTAGTGCAGAAAATAAATATTAGTATCAATAAAATATAAAAGAAATGCCGGTCGGATGTCAAGTGACACCACGGTCGGTTTTGAAAAGAAATGCCAGTCGGGTGTCTAAAAGAGTAATCGGACGATACCATCCGAGAACTCAGGCAACGCCACGAAAGGACTTGAAAAGAAATGCCAGTCGGGTGTCCACAAGAGTAGTGGCGTGATAAACCGCCTGACACTCGAGGGACGCCACAAAAGGACTTGAAAATAAAAACGAATGTCCGGGGTAGACTAGCCAGCCCCTGAGACACTCTGGAAAGTAAAATAAGAGCAGGGGGTTAGTTCACAAATATAATCATATCATCAAATATACTAATGGTAACACCAGTAGCAACGATAATTATCCTGCGAAATAACCATGCTCAACTTTTAAATATTTCCTCCGGAGACCGACTCTAAGACCGACACTTGACCAACCCAGACTGTAATCCTTAACCGCGGACACGGCTATTCGAATAGATATGATCTCTGGAGAGGGTGTACTCTTTACCCACAAGTATAGGATTTCTTTAGTCAGTATCGTGACACTGACTAATTCCCTACGGTCTTTGGGTTGAAAACACACCTAACCAGCACACACCATCTTAACTTATCTGCTGCCAGGAGTCACCCAAAACAACAGTTAAGTAAAACTCTAAGTCGGAGAGGCTACAACCTCCATGAGCATGGGATCACTATTCATACGCGCGGATTACAAGGGTACACTCCCTCTCGGCATCACAACAGCCGGAAACACCCATGCCCCCTAACCTGATGACAGGATTTAGTCCAGGGCCCTGGAAACCCTCATCATGGCCCTCTGTATGGTGTGTGCACGGAAAGAGGTTAACAACTTACTAAACCATACCTTACCCGAGGCAGGGACAAGTGGTAGCACGAAACAAGTATGGGGTTACCGGAACAAGACTCGATCTACGGCCGACTCAGGAGGCTTATGATACTTGCAATGGTTAGTACAACAAAATTATTCTTTCAGCCATATCATCAGGACAGGGCCACAACCCTTGTCTGCTTCCACATATGTCTCATGACACCACCGTGTCAAATATGGCCCGTGCCCACCGGCACGTCCAAAACAGGAGCACAATCCTGGATTCTCATAACTTATGCGTGTTGCAAATTTGAAGGGAATGCATGCAAGAGGAAAAAAATACAATCATGACCTTGCATGCATGCAATATTTCTATCCAAATGCCAAATCTATTAAAAGTATCAAACATGCCCTAAATATTCTAGCATGCAAACATTCACCATATCAAGTGTTCAAAATGCTTGCCTTAGATATGAAAAGGTGCTGGTTACTTTGCAAAGAATCATCTCCCCTTCAATTCCTATTTTCAAAAATATCTAAATTACCACATAATTCAACAGCAGCACTAAAAAGTATTTCAAATGTTTTTGAAACAAATACTAAAAAAATAAACTAGAGGATATTTAAGGAATATCAGAAAAAGAGTTAATTTATTTAGAGTTCATATGAATTAGTTATGGAATTACTAAGATGGAAAACATGATTAAAAGCAATATTTAAATTTATTAAACAGAAACTTTATATAGGACAAATGTTCACCTAATTTTAAATAAGCAGAGCATGATTTTAGAAACCTAGAGAAATTTTAATTACCAAATTTAGAGTAGAAAAGGCTACTATGGAAATATTTGAAAGTTGCTGGAAATGATAAAAGAAGGGATAGAATTGCGCCCTGAGCGCTGTTTAGTTCAACGGCGCCACTGGGCCGAGCCCAGTCATCTGGCTGCGGGTAAAAGAGCTGACGTCGAAGGCGAAAAAGGGAAGTACGTTTCCCTCACGCGGAAACGGGCTTTGCGGAACCCGTGTCCACACACACAGCGTGCTGTGGGTCGCTGACAGTGGGCCCGCCTGGCCCACTGGTCAGGTTTGACCACGGTCCACCCGCCCTTCTTCCTGGCGACAGAACGGGGCGGGACTCCGGCGGAGCTCGCCGGCGAACGGTGGCGCCGTTGGAGGAGCCGAGGGCACCGTTGTGTTCAGGAGGGGGAGGCGGTTCATCCGGTGCTCTCCGTGGTGGCTGGGATGGACGGAGTTGCCGGCGACGAGGTCCTCGGCGGACGGCGCCGTCGGACGAAGAGGGGAACTCCGGTTACGGTGCAACTCCAGTGGAATTGAAGATGGGGACGGGTTCGTGGATGCTCCAGGAGGCCGTTGGTGTAGATAGTAGGGAGGGGGAGGCACTGGAGAGGTGGGTGGCCTCGAGGGGAGGGCGGTGGCAGAGGCGGCCGGAGTCGAGGAAGATGGCTCCTCCGGTCGTCTTGCTTGCTCGGGGAGGCTCGGGATGGTTTGCTGGAGGAGGGGAGAGGTGGAGATGAGGAGCCGGGGTGCTCGGGGTGACTTAAATAGGCGGGGCGACGCGGTGCCGCGACTTCCAGAGAGCGGACACGGTGGCGATGCCTTTACTCCGGCCGGTGAGGTCGTTGGGTGGCCGGTGAGGTTCGGCGAGGACGGTGGCTGGCCGCAGTTACTACCAAGGTGAGCTGGCTGCCCCGGGAGGCGCCAGGTAGCTTTGGACGGTGCCGTCCACGGGCGGACAGAGACGGCGGCCATTAATGGCAGACGCGGCCGGTGGCGAGGCCGTTGATGGACGGCGGGGTTTGGTGAGGACGGTGGCGGCTTGCAGTGATGGCGGGCGTCGTGTTTGGTTCGGAGGCGAGCCACGCGTCCAGGGCGTTGAAGGTCGGTGCGACGTGGCGATGCGGGACTCGTCGGGCGGCGGCTCCGGTCGGCGTGGACGACGCTAGGAGCCAGGGGAGGGTGTCGGCGAGGTTCTGTGGGGTCGAGCTAATCCAGAGGGAGGCTCGGGCGAGCAGGGAAGGAAGCAGCAGAGCAGCCGTAGCCCGATGCCAGTGGTGTATAACGCACGCTCTGGGCGCGCTCTGTGCACGCGCACGATGTGTTCGATGCAATGCCAGTGGCATCTAGAAGAGTTGGTTGCAAGGGGGACTTAGCAGGGTGGGGCTCCTCTAGATGGCAAGGCTAGTGGACAAGTTTAAAATGGCCAGAAGGGCAGGTGTGTAGTGCAAGATAAAAACCTTGCCAAGTTTGGTCATGCCCTCAATGTGTTCGACAGAATGTTAGAGCTAGCTAGGGAACTTTGTTGGGGGTGGGACTTGGCAGGGTAGTGTCTCTTTGGATGGTATAGAGGGTGGTGAAGTTAGTTTGTGAAAAGAGAAAACTTGCTAATGCAAGTTTTACTGAAATTCAGTTTTGGACAGAAACTTCAGAGGGGTTTTTGGTGGACTTACAAACTTCAAATGGAGCTGATATTCTGGACTTAAGGTTTTGGTTGGAAGAACAAGAAGATGGCCAAGGCTCAGAATTTTTGGAGCAAGAAATAATGGGGTTGTAGTAGAAACCTAGAAGATGGACAGAAATGAAAAAGAGGATGGTTCACTTAAATTTTGCAAAACACCAAGTTGGGTTTTTGCACCAAAGTAACATATATGCATCACAGGACCTCTCAGAATTATGGTGGAATTTTTAGAGAATTATTTAAAATAGTAGTAGTGCAACAGAAGCAGTTGAAACACTGCAAAAGCTATTAAAAGAGTTTTCTAAGGCAAAATTTTATTATGAAAATAATTTCTAATGTTATCAAACAAATAATGAAATGACCCAAGATACAACCAGAGCCCAAAAAATTATTTCCAAAAATTTTTACTATATGAAGAGAAGATTTTTGAAGGACAGGTATAGAAGAGGCTTAAAAAAAATGATTAAAGAACCTAATATAATTCAAAATTTTATTTCTAGCCAAATTTTATTTAATGAAAAAGTAATTAAATTTTTGGGGTGTTACAATACCTGCTTATTTCATGCGGTTTATAGCCACCATTGCCATGCTTTGCACATGATTGATATTGCTTGTTGTCATACATCTTCACATGTTCCCTCTCTCATGCTATATAATTGTCCATGCATTGAATGCAACCATGATTTTAGTCTTGCCGATGAGATTGCCCCCTTAGCATTCTCGCATTTATTTGGAGATTTTGACATAATTCTTGTGAAGCATGCTTGTCTTACCTCTTTGCACCATATGACTAGTCCCATGAATATAGACATTGTTGCATCATATTGTTCATCCACTTTTGCTCCTAATGGTTATGTGCAAGAGAAGATAACCATCATGATGGATGATGTGTTTATCTACCATGCGCATACATTCTTTGTTTTGTTGTGTGCATGTGTAGGATACTTGGACTTCATGTCGACTTCCACTTCACGTGAGTTGACCATTCGAGCTCTTGAGAGCGAACCACTTTCTACCACGACGCTTCTATATCGCACTTGCTTGTGCTTCGGCATTGTGAAGGATGCACAAGGACACACTTTCGAGGTGATATCCTTCTCTTTCGAGAAACCACAATCCATGCGCATGAACATTGTGGATCATACTAGTTGTGTTGCTTGCACCATGACTCTTTGCACACATGCTAGAGATCTTTCTTCGACTTGCCATTGCCACATTGCCATGCTTCATGATATCTATGCCTTGTGTGTTGCATCCAATTCATGGATTACTTGTCCCTATCATATGCTTGGTTGTAACAATATCATCTCTTCACATATGCCATGTCCCATTGCTTTTCACATGATTGACTTGATTGCCTCACACATGTTGAGCAATTGCTATTTCTATTGTGTTGAGTGCCACTCGATTTTCACTACACCCTATGCACATTATGCTCGGATTGTCTTGCACTTGACCCTTGTGTTTAGACACTTCATTTTCTTTGGTGTTGTGAATGATTCGTATGCCTACCATAGACCTTTCATTGAGCGCTTTATGGATGCTTGCTATGACTTTGAGGTAGATGCTTATTCTCTTGACACACATATGTGCATCTCTACCTCACATTTACATGCTTGTTTCCATGATGACCTTGATTGTGCTCAATTGATGTGCTTAAATGCCATGCCACAACCCTTTGTCACACCCTATGATATGCTTGATGACAACACTTGTTGGGTGAATCACCTCTTGAATGCTTGGTTTTGCACTAACGCTAACCACGTTTGTTTTTCCAAGTGTTTGTTTTCCTTGCTCCTTTTGAAGGAATCACTAGACGGTGTGACATTGGAGAGTGCACATGTAAAGCTTCAAGATGATGAGTACTTCGCGATCGTCCACATCTACACGATGCCGCCATCTCTTTCCCATGGTGATTTGGTTTTCGATCCGAGGTCGGATCTTTCCCAAGGGGGAGGGGATGATGCGGAGCATCCTATGGACATCACCATGCCAAGAGTCCGTTTGGCAAGTAACACGTGTGACCTCTACTTCTCATACTTAAACGTGAATCATCTCCTTTACACGTGTTCACTTGACCCCTTCGAGGATGGTATACTACTTGACACTCCACTCGTGTGCATGCATAGGTATTGTCGGAGCTTCACGGATGATGAGGAGGTGTGCAAGCGGCAAGGATCACCTACACCATCAGTGAGGGAAGCGTGGAAGAGAAGATGGAAGAAACGGAGTTGCTGCAAGCTACAGGCTCCGGACGTCCGCTACACACCAGACGTTCGACGCGTTCCAGGCGACTGGACGACTGGCAGCCATCGGATGTCTGTGACATCGTCAACAGAACGTAATCGGTGGAAATTAGCAGAAGCCCGAGAGCTACCGGACGTCCGGTGCCCAGCGGACGTCCGCTCCCTACCTGTGCGCAACCGCGGGCCTTTTGGCCATGTACCCCTTTCTCCCCTCACTTACCCCTTCGTGGCCTTAGACTATATATACTCCTCCACCTCCACCATTTTAGGGTTAGCATTGGTTTAGCTCATATGTGAGATAGAGCTTTGCTCATCCATTATGGATCTACTCCATGAGAGAGACCGCGGCCCCTCTACGGAGAAGATCCACCTTGGATTCAAGACCCCTAACGGGAAGATCCTTCACGGATTCAAGACCTCCTCTTGGAGATGAACTCTACCTTGTATCTTTCCCTTTGTTTTTCATGTACCTTGTGATCTTGTGTGTTTGATTGTCTAGTGGATGTGTGATTGGACTTGTTCTTGAGTGTTTTCCCTTGTGTTTTCTCCGCGTGTTCATCGTGTTCTTTGTGGGATACTCTCCATTTCGTGAAAGATCGGCCATCTAGGGTTCCACCCTACATCAAAAGCTATGCGGCGAGAGTTCGTGCCTCCCACTTACACGGAACAACTACTACGCCAATTGGAGAACACCATCCAAGGATCCAAGTCCATCGATGAGTACTTCAAGGACATGAAGATTTCCTTGCAACGAGCCGGCGTGGACGACCCCATTTCGATGAAGGTCCACTTCATGATGGGATTGCACAACGACATCTATAAGACCATTTTCCTTGAGAACTATAAGTCCCTCGACGACAACTACATCAGTGCTCTCAAGGCGGAACAACACCTCATGAAGGCCAAGGCTTCTCCACCGCAAGCACACTTCTCGAAGACAAGGCTCCAAGACAGCGAGCATGAGGCTAGTACCACCGTGATGTCCAAGCCCAACGAGCTCCAAGACGACACTCCCAAGTTCGACTCCACCGCCATCCCTCTTTGTGGCATTGATGATGCCGAATCTACTTCGACTCTTTTTCAAGACGGTGCGGCGACGACTACGACTACGGAGCCATTCGAGGACCAAGCTTCGGAGGAGAACGACATGGTGACGAGCAAGGATGATGCTTCCATCTTTGGAGGTGAGAGTGTTGATGTGCCATCTTCGGCCTTCATCCACGGCGACGATGACGAGATGGTTGAGCATGGGATTTTCCCCTCGACCACGGCGACATATGATGCCTTGAGTGATGTTTGCCACCATATCGAGAGTGAGAGTGACTTCATAACTAGCCCCATATATGATGAGCTACCCAAATTCCCATGTGAGGAGAGACACAACCCCCACCACTTGAGTGAGATGAGTGACTCCACCATATGTGAGTTTGAGTGCACCTACCTTGAGGGAGTGTGTGAGCCACCACATAGAGAGAGTGAGATAGTTGATAGGTCATGTGAGGCCACTTTCAACACTAATGACTTGACCTCTACCTCTATTGTGTCTTCTCATTTGGTGCTAGGTCCCACATATGATGACGCGCCGATCCTCGACGACTTCTTCCTACCATTGGACAAGACGATGGCCATGGTGGAATATGATGCACCCCCATATGGTTCCATCAAGGTGAAGATGATGACCACCTTTTGGTCTTTCCCACCTCACCTACACCACATGAGTGGAATGAGAAAGGTAACAAAGGTGAAGGTGATGATCTCGTCCCACTAGTGGACTATGTTAACACTGATTGCTTGCATGATGTTAATCCACCTATTGCCATGCTTCATTCTAGTATGATTTTCCCATGCGATGATTTACCCATTTATGATGAGTTTGATGATTGCCATGGGGAGTCTATTAGTTGTGATGCCATGTTGCATAGGATTTCTTGTGATAATTCTCTCGGTCACATCATGTTTGACAATCCGCTTGACTTGTCATATGCTATGCATGAGATCAACAATATGTCATATTTACAATCTCATCGTAGTGACTATGCACATGCCATTCAAATAAACCCAATTTGCACATCTAGCATAGATGACAAGCCCATGGTTATTGGCATTTGTTTTTCTTGTGATGATATTGACATGCTTCCTTTGAATCATATCCATCATATGCCATCCCATGATTACCTAGCTTCGGACATGCATTGTTTCGGATGTTGTTCCACTTGTCCACATTATGCTTCCGATATTGCTCATGAGGAGACCCCCATAGTTTCCTCATACATTTTAGGAGATTTTGATCCATCCAATCCATTGCATGATCCCCATACTTGTGTGCACAATATGCTCCCTATGAATGCCAATGCTATTGTTGTGCCACATACTTGCTCTACTTTGTGTCCCCATCGTCCTATACATGACAACTATTCTTTGAGTATTACTTATCTTGTGCTAACTCTAACGTGCACATACACATCATGATGGATGATGTGTACATTTACCACGCACACACTTTCTTTGGCTTGTGTCTCTTTTGTGTAAGTACCCATCCATACTCGTCAACTTCACAAACGCACGAGTTGACAAAACAAGCTCTAGAGAGCAATGATGACTTGGGTTCCCATGGATTGTATTTCCCACCGCTCCTTTCGCGCAAAGACATTGCGCATATCTTCTACATGGCACTCACACGGTTATGGGTTATTGTCTATTATATCTCTTATGCTTACCTTGCCATGTTCAGTTTGCATGATATGCTAATTTATATGCCTTTGCCATGCATTTGTGACCCATGCTTTGCATTACACATGATGATCGATTCTCATACTTGTATGTGTATTTGCAAGTTTGGTGGAGATATTTCTTGTTATTGCCATGATGCCTTTGTACCCCATGCCTATTATGATGCTTTGGTCTTGATTTGTGATCGTTCTTGCGATATGTCATGTGCATTGCCTATATCCACTATTTGCTCACATGACATGATTGCCATGCCTTCTCCTAGTGTGTTGCATCTTCGCTCCACTAGTTTGCACGACTTGATTGCCATGCTTGCTTCATGTAGTGCATCACCCATGATTCATACATGCTCATTTCATGCGGTTGATACCCACCATTGCCATGCTTTGCACATGATTGATATTGCTTGTTGTCATATGTCTCCACATGTTGCCTCTCTCATGCTATATGATTGTCCATGCATTGAGCGCAACCATGATTTTAGTCTTGCCAATGATATTGCCCCCATAGCATTCTCGCATTTATTTGGAGATTTTGACATATTTCTTGTGAAGCATGCTTGTCTTACCTCTTTGCACCATATGCCTAGTGACATGAATATAGCCATTGTTGCACCATATTATTCATGCACTTTTGCTTCTAATGGTTATGTGCAAGAGAACAGGACCATCATGATGGATGATGTGTTTATCTACCATGTGCATTCACTCTTCCTTTTGTTGTGTGCATGTGTAGGATACTTTCAAGGTGATATCCTTCTCTTTCGTGAGTTGACCATTCAAGCTCTCGAGAGCGAACCACCTTGTACCACGACGATTCTACATCGCACTTGCTTGTGCTTCGGTATTGTGAAGGATGCATAAGGACACACTTTCAAGGTGATATCATTCTCTTTCGAGACACCCACAACCATGAGCATGGATATTGTGGATCACATTACTTGTGTTGCTTGCACCATGAAACTTATTTGCACACATGTTAGAGATCTTGCTTCGACTTGCCATTTACACATCTCCATGCATCATGATATATATGCCTTGTGTGTTGCATCCGACTTGTGGATTACTTGTCCCTATCATATGCTTGGTTGCAACAATGTCATCTCTTCACATATGCCATGTCCCATTGCTTTTCACATTATTGACTTGATTGCCTCACACATGATGAACAATTCCTCTTTCTATTGTGTTGAGTGCCATACTATCTTCACTACACCCTATGCACGTTATGCTTGGATTGTCTTGCACTTGACCCATGTGTTTAGACAATTCATTTTACTTGGTGTTGTGAATGATTCTTATGCCTACCATAGAACTTTCATTGAGCGCTTTATGCATGCTTGCTATGACCATGAGGTAGATGCTTATTCTCTTGTCACACATACTTGCATCACTACCTCCCAATTGCATACTTGGCCCCATGATATCTTTTCTTGTGCTCAATTGATGTGCTTACATGGCATGACACAACCCTTTGTCACACCCTATGCTATGCTTGATGACAACACTTGTTGGGTGAATCACCTCTTGAATGCTTGGTTTTGCACTAACGCTAACCACATTTGTTTTTCCAAGTGTTTGTTGTCCTTGCTCCTTTTGAAGGAATCACTAGACGGTGCGACATTGGAGAGTGCCCATGTAGAGCTTCAAGATGATTAGCACTTTGTGATCGTCCACATCTACACGATGATGCCATCTCTTTCCCATGGTGATTTGGTTTTCGATCCGAGGTCGGATCTTTCCCAAGGGTGAGGGGATGATGCGGAGCATCCTATGGACATCACCATGCCAAGAGTCTATTTGGCAAGTGAAACGCGTGACCTCTACTTCTCATACTTAAAGGTGAATCATCTCCTTTACATGTGTTCAGTTGACCCGTTTGGCAAGCGGCAAGGATCACCTACACCATCAGCGAGGGAAGCGTGGAAGAGAAGACGGAAGAAATGGAGGTGCTGCAAGCTACAGGCTCCGGACGACCGGCGTTTACCGGACGTCCGTCGCGTCCCAGGCGACCGGACGACCGGCAGCCACCGGACGTCCGTGACATCCTTCGCAGAACACAAATAGCGGAAAATACCAGAAGTCCGAGAGATACCGGACGTCCGGTCCCTCCCGAGCCACCGGACATCCGGTGTCCAGCGGACGACCGGTACCTGTCTGCGCACAGTGTTCAGGCCCAAGGCCCATGTATCCCTTTCGCCCCTCACTTACACCTTGGTGGCCCTAGACTATATATACTCCTGCACCTCCACCATTTTAGGGTTAGCAAATGTGATAGCTCATTTTAGACTAGAGCTTTGCTCATCTTAGTGGTTCTACTCCTAGGAAAGACTGTGGCCCCTCTACGGAGAAGATCCACGACGGATTCAAGACCCCTAAACTGGAAGATCCTTCGCGGATTCAAGACCTCCTCACGGAGATGAACTTTACCTTGTGTCTTTCCCTTTGTTGTTCATGTACGTTGTGATCTTGTGTGTTTGATTGTCTAGTGGATGTGTGATTGGACTTGTTCTTGAGCGTTTTCCCTTGTGATTTCTCCTTGTTTGTCCACGTGTTCATCGTGTTCTTCATGGGATCCCCTCCATTTCGTGAAAGATCGGCCACCTAGGGTCCCACCCTACATCATATGGTATCCCACTCATACTTGCTAGCGTCTTGTGATGGATAGGCAAGGCATTTCATCAGTGGACAACTATATGGAGGTTAGATATCAACTCATAATTAATAAGAGTTAGTCCACTATACATTTCTGCCAAAATTTAGCACGAGATCAACTAATAATAAGTATCATTAGGGTGGACTAATGAGATCCCATGAAGTTTTTGTGGGTGAGTACAAGGTATATGGCACGAGATCAACATCATATCGGATGAAGAAGCAATTATCCCTAACAAAACTGATGTAGGGTGGAACCTAAGTGGCCGATCTTTCACGAAAAGGAGGGATCCCAAGGATTAACACGTGAAACGCGAGGGGAAAACATAAGAGGGACAAGAAGAAAACACTCAAACCAACACGTTTAGGTCACACAAATGCTAGATCCGGGTACAAAAAGTGCGATACAGGATACACGATCAACTAAGGACGATACAAGTGGCGGCAGTCATCTCCGTGAGGAGGTCTTAATGTTCTTCTCCGTGAAGGAGGTCTTGAATCCGGTGGATCTTCTCCAAGGAGGCCGCGGTCTCGTAGGAGAGGAACCACTAGGTTTTTAGAAGAGCTATCACAAAGCTACCTAGCACGAAGGAAGTCAACGAGTATATATTACATGGGGTGTCGCCGTCGGGTCAGACGCCCGCTGGGTCACTGGACGTTCTGTGGCTCGAGAGGGACCGGACGTCTGGTGATCCTCGGATTTCCGCTAGTTACGTTCTGTAGTCCGTGTCACGGACGTCCGGTGGCTTACGATCGTCTGGGAGTCGCCGGTCGTCCGGTGAACGTCAGACGTCCGATGCCTAGGAGTGACCGGTCGTCCGGCAGGGGTCGGACGTCCGGTGCCTGTAGCGTCTTCAGCCGCCCTTCTTCTTGTTCCAAACACTTGTCGATCCCACCGCCTTTTCCACTGTGCAGAGCTGTCCCGTGGCCTTCATCCACGTACCTGAGTATGCATAGAGTTTCCGATGAGGGTAGAAGCCATGTCCCATGTGACTTGAGAGGAAATTGGTAAATGAGCGAGTTCACCTCGGCTTCGAGAGCTCTTGCACGGGCTCGTCTTATTGGTCCTATGGGCACTTGGTGAGTCGACGATAGGTCCATGGGGATGACCTTGGGATGCTCCGCATCATCTCCCCTTCCTTGGGAAAGATCCGACCTCGGATCAAAATCGTCATCACCATGGAAAGGAGATAGGTCCTTGATGTTGAAGGTATTGCTCACGTTGTACTTGTCTTGTGGAATGTCGATCTTGCATGCATTGTCGTTGTAGCATGCTAGAACCTTGAAAGGTCCGTCGGCTCGAGGTAGTAGTTTTGACTTGCGTTCATTGGGGAAGCGGTCCTTTCGAAGATGAAGCCATACGAGATCTCCCGGTTGGAACACCATTGGTGCCTTGTTGATGTTGAGCTTGGTGGTGTGGCGATGGACTTGTCGCTTAATCGTTGCCCTTGTATCTTCATGCACCTTCTTGAGATAGCTTGCTCGTGCACTTGCGTCCATGTTGATGCGTTCTTGTAGTGGTAGAGGTAGGATGTCCAATGGGGACAACTGGTTGAAGTCGTAGACGACCTTGAAGGGGGACTTGACGGTAGTCGAATGTCTTGCGCGGTTGTAGGCGTAATCGGCGATGGGCAAGCATTGCTCCCATTCCTTGATCTTCTTCTTGATCAACACGCGAAGAAGCGTCGAAAGTGTGCGGTTCGTCACCTCCGTTTGGCCGTCGGTTTGTGGATGATATGCCGAAGAGAAGAGGAGCTTGATGCCGAGCTTGGCGCATAGAATCTTCCAAAATTAGCTCAAGAACTTGACGTCCCGGTCCGACACGATCGTCTTGGGTACTCCATGGAGACGAATGATTTCCCTACAAAAGAGATTTGCAACATGTGAAGCATCGTCTATCTTGTTACAAGGAATGAAATGAGCCATTTTAGAGAATCTATCCACGACAACAAACACAGAATCTTTTCCATTTTGAGTCCTAGTTAATCCAAGTATAAAGTCCATGCTTATGTCTTCCCATGGATGGTATCGAATAGGAAGTGGCATGTAAAGACCATGAGATTGAGCTTTTGACTTAGCTTTGCGGCATGTAGAGCATCGGTTGGTGAGGCGTGAGACGTCACGTAGCATCTTGGGCCAAAAGTAGTTCTTTGAGAGCGTAGCAAATGTATTGTCGCGTCCAAAGTGTCCCATGAGTCCTCCTCCATGAGATTCCTGCAAAAGGAGCAAACGAAGCGAAGACTCGGGGATGCAAAGTTTGTTAGCTCCCATAAGATATCCATCCTTTATGTAGTAGCGTTCCCAAGAATTGTGAGTCAAACACTTAGCATAAGGATTTGCAAAGAAAGGATCATGCTCATATAAATCTTTTATGTGCTCAAAACCAATAACATTCAACTCAAGTTGTGTAACAAGCATGCATTTGCGGGAAAGCGCATCCGCCACAACATTCTCTTTGCCTTTGATGTACTTGATGACATAGGGAAAAGACTCAATGAACTCACTCCACTTAGCATGACGCTTGTTCAACTTAGTTTGACCCTTGAGATACTTTAGCGTCTCACGGTCCGTATGAAGAATGAATTCATGATGTCTAAGGTAATGCTCCCAAACACGCAAAACTCTCACCAAGGCATAGAGCTCTTTATCATATATGTGGTAGTTAAGTTGCACTCCGGATAGCTTCTCGCTAAAGTACGCAATTGGGCGTTTTTCTTGCATTAGCACGCCAACTATGCCGGTACTGCTAGCATCACAATGAATCTCAAAAGGTTTTTCATAGTTTGGTAGGGCAAGAAGTGGTGCATGCGTAAGCAAGGTTTTTTAACTCATTGAACGTGGTGTCTTGCGAAGGACCCCAAATGAAGGGTGCGTTCTTCTTGCTCAAGGCGTGTAGAGCCATAGCAATTGTGCTAAAGTCCTTCACAAAACGTCGATAGAAACCGGCTAAACCAAGAAAACTACGCACCTGTTGGAGATTCGTTGGTTGTGGCCAAGTTTTAATTGCTTCAATTTTAGTTTCATCAACATGAACACCTTGGGAATAAACGAAAAATCCTAAGAAAATGACCTTGTCAACATGAAAAGTGCATTTATCCATGTTAGCATATAAGTGCTCTTTGCAAAGGGTTTGTAAAACCATACGGATGTGTGTCACATGGTCCTCAAGCGACTTGCTAACCATGAGGATGTCATCAAAATAAACCACTACAAAGACACCTATGTAGGGTCGAAGAACGAAATGCATAAGACGAATAAATGAACTGGGTGCTTCCGATAAACCCATTGGCATGACCAACCACTCATATAACCCAAACTTGGTTTTGAAAGCCGTTTTCCACTCATCACCCTCTTGAATGCGAATTTTGTAGTAGCCACTTTTAAGATCAATTTTCGAAAAGATGGTGGCACCACACAATTCATCAAGCATGTCGTCTAAGTGTGGGATATGATGACAGTATCTAACGGTAATAGCATTTATCGGGTGACAATCGGAACACATGCAAAAACTTCCATCTTTCTTAGGCACGAGAATAACCGGAACGGCACAAGGGCTCAAGCTTTCACGTAGATGACCTTTGTTGATGAGTTGTTGTACTTGCCATTGTATCTCCTTGGTTTCCTCGGGGTTGACGCGGTAAGGTGCCTTTTTCGGAAGTGGTGCGCCGGGTATGAGGTCGATGCGGTGTTCGATTCCGCGAAGTGGAGGTAGACCCGGAGGTAGCTCATCGGGAAAGACGTCCGAGAATTCCTGCAACAATTTAGACAACACTAAAGGTAGAGGTGGTGAAGTGTTAGTAGGTTTGGCTTCCCCTTTGCATAAAAGCACAAGGTGAAAGATGCTCGATGGGTTCTCACACACTTCTTTCATCTCCCTTTTGGTGGCAAATAGCACTAGTTGCTTCTTGTTGCTCATCGTGGAGTCGCTCATATTTGGCTTGTGGCTCTCACTCTCCTTTTGGTTGCTCACTCTCTCACCATTCTCTCCACAATGGTTGGTAGGTAAGTGTTTGTCAGCGACTACTTGACATGGAGACATTGGACGTAGCACGAATTCCTTGCCCTTCATCTTGAAGCTATAGTGGTTGGTCCGTCCATTGTGTCTGACTCCACGATCTTATTGCCATGGTCGTCCAACTAGAATGTGACACACAGACATAGGGACCACATCACACTCAAGTGTGTCCTCGTAGGCGCCTATCTTGAAGGAGATTTGCATGGTGATCTCGACTCGAAGAATTCCGACGTCGTTAAGCCATTGGACTTTATAGGGGTGAGGGTGCTTCGTCTTGACTAAATGTAACTTGTCGCATAGCTCTTCGCTTGCCAAGTTAGGACAACTTCCTCCATCGATGATAACCTTGACGGAGCGTCCATTGATGCCGGCCTTGGTATGGAAAATGTGACATCGTTGGTCATCATCTTGTTGATGTTGGAGTGTCAAGACCTTGGAGACAACGAGATTGGGACTCGAGTTCACTTCATTCACTTGTCGATGCATAGCTATATGCTCAAGGGCTTCCATCTCATCGTCTCTCGTTGAGTCATAAGATCCGTCATCATTGATGATCCATGGTATGAACGGTCTTGCACTCAAATGACTTGTGGCCTCTCCCTTGGCACTTGAAACATTTGATGGAACTCGTCTTGGAGTTGTCCTCGGTTGGAGTTGTAGAAGATGAAGTTCTTGGCTTGAAGTTGTTCGTAGAAGGTGGACGACTTGATGTAGTCGCATTCTTGTAGCTTGACTTGTCACCGAAGTTTGTAGATGGCTTGGTATAGGTACTAGGAGCCGAAGTCGTTGAAGCTTGGTTGTAGGAGCCGAAGTTCTTGGAGGTGAACTTGGAGTACTTGTAGTCCTCTTGAACATGTCGCTCCGCTTTGGTTGCTGGATGTACTAGCTCTAGGAGATTGGTGTATGGTTGAAAGTCCGCAATTTTCTTGATAGGGTAGTTGAGTCCATTAAAGAATCTCGCCATCGTTTGTTCTTCATCTTCCATGATGTTTGCTCTTATCATGGCAATCTCCATCTCCTTGTAGTACTCTTCAACGGACTTGGTACCTTGCTTGAGGAGTTGTAGCTTCTTAAACAAGTCATGGTTGTAGTGTGTTGGCACGAAGCATGCTCTCATGACTTCCTTCATTTGGGCCCAAGTAGTGATAGGAGGTTCTCCTTTTGCTTCTCTTCTCTCTATGATTTGCTCCCACTAGATGAGAACATAGTCTTGGAACTCAAGTGAGCCATAGCAATTTTCTTCTCTTCATCCAAGTTGTGTAAGCGAAAGATCTTATCGACTTTCAATGCCCATGAGAGGTAGTCTTCGGGATTAATGCTTCCGGAAAACTTTGGCATGGTGAACTTAAGCTTGCCATGGCGATGCTCTTAATTGTTTCCTTGCCTATTGGGGGCGTTCTTGATTGGGATGATTGTCAATCTCATGTTGCTCTTGGCGGAGTAGATGTTCATTGTGATTGTGTACGTTCCGAGCTTGTGGTTCTTGTTGAGGTTGTTGCTCTTGTCACGCTTGAGGAGGAACTTCTTCTTGCATGCGTGCTTGATGGCGCCTCTCTTGCATCTCATCACGAAGGAAATCCTCTTCTTGACGAGTATGTCGATTGCGAGTTGCCACATTGCGATGTGAATCACGTAATGCTCGTTGTGCCTCAAGAGCTTGAGCTTCTCGGCGTTGTTGTGCTTGATGATTAGCCTCGGCATCTTGTTCGTCTTGATGTCGACGTTCTCGCTCCTGTTGTTGTTGGCGTAGTCGTTGCCGTTCTTGCGCTTGGTCAAGTGTAGCTTGGTTTTGACGATGTCGACTCTCTTGCTCTTCAAATAGCTCTTGGGAGCTCTTGTGGTGAAGTGGATTCCGGTTGTCATGTCGAACTTGACGTGCGGCTTGACGAAGAGTGTTCGATGTAGGTGTACTTGATCCTTCCGTGGAGTCGGTATGGCGGCTTGAGCGACTTCGTCTGTGAGAAGATGTGGATGAGGAGCGTCGGTTGACTATCAAAGTTCGAAGATCGTTGAATTGGGTAGAAATGTTGGTGTTGATGGTGTTGAATTGCTCTCTTGTTCTTGCTTCAAATTGTCGCGCGTCGGCGGCGACTTGCTCAATGTGCTCGCACATAGCTTCACTCTCTTGGTGTAGAGCTCGTTGGACACCAAAAAGATGTAGTTTGGTGACGTAGTTGTTCGATTCTTTAGGATCAACGAAGAGCAGGTTTGTAGATGTACTTGGCCTTTCCATCATTACAAGCAAGAGTGTGAATGGGAGAAAGGAGAAGACAATAACAATTGTACCTTTACCGAAGTTGAAAATGGATCAATGATCACTCAATAATGTAACCCGGAAATAGCACTATTGGTACCACTTCGTGTCGATTCTCACACCTACACAAGTAAATCCTTGAGAGGATCTTGGTTAGGATGGTGGCACAAATTCAATGCAATTGTCAAAGTGACTCAATGATGTTGAAAATGATTCACAATTTGCTCATGCAACAAGTAGATCACAAGCAATAATTAGCACACGGAACACACACTACTAGGAAAAGGGCTATAGATGATATGGCCACTAATGGCGCACGAGACATGTGGTTCGCCACTACTATATACTAATGGCGCACCATGTGTTGGTGCGCCATTAGTGTCCAAATACTAATGGCGCACCACATCCACGGTGCGCCATTAGTAACAACTTTTTTTTTCTTTTTTTTTCAAAACTAGTAATGGCGCACCAGTGGATAGTGCGCCATTACTAGTTTAACTAGTAATGGCGCACCACATCCACGGTGCGCCACTAGTAATTTTTTTTAATTTTTTTATATATTTTTTAATTTTTTTATTTTCTTTTCAAAACTAGTAATGGCGCACAACTAGTAATGGCGCACCACATCCACGGTGCGCCACTAGTAATTTTTTTCAATTTTTGTTTCAATTTTTTTTCAAAACTAGTAATGGCGCACCGTGTGTGTGGTGCACCATTACTAGTTGAGCTAGTAATGGCGCACCACTCCCACGGTGCGCCATTACTAACTTGGCCCAAAAAATCCACCGAATGCACCCCCAAGTGGACCGCCTTTTGAGTTTTAAAAAAACTAAAAGAAAATAATGGAAATGTAAAAAAATAAAAGAAAATAAGTTTCCCATGTGATATCTGGTCTAGTTGTTGGGAAAATTTACAAATATGAATTTTGACTTTATTTGCAAAATATCTCTGGAATTTGTAAAATGGGCATAACTTTTGCATACGAACTCGGATTAAAAAGTTTTTAATATGAAAAATCATCTACTCGAAAAGTTACATCTGAATTTAATGGGGGGAACCGTGTTAAACATTTTCAAAATCCCCAAAAACCTAACAGAAAAAAGTTACGGGGCTTTTAAGATCTAGAGGGAAACAAAATTCAAACTTACTAGTGGCGCACCGTTTGCTATGTGCGCCACTAGAAACAGAAAAAAATTGGTTTCGAAAAAACAAATTCAAATTTTTTTCAAACTATGATACGTAATACGACCAGGAAGTTTGAAATATTTTTTCAAAATTTCATCATACTAATGAACATGAACAAAGTCCTAGACATCAAGAAGGTTTAATAGGATTGTTATGATAGATATATATCAACAAGTGCCTGTGAAGTGAGCTGGTGCTGGGGTTGGATAGAACTACAAAGTTAAGCGTGCTCGAGCTGGAGTAGTGTGAGGATGGGTGACCTTCTGGGAAGTTTGATCACAGAGTGTGATTTGACTTGAGATTAAGCATATTGACCCCCGGAATGACCCGGGAAGGCATCCCCTCTTTCGTCTTCATCCATCGGTAACTATACTTGGAGCTATATTTTTATACGCAACATACTATGTGTTTTGCTTGGAGCATCTTGTATAATTTGAGTCTTTGCTTGTTAGTTTGCCACAATCCTTGCTGGACACACCTATTTGAGAGAGTTAAATATGGCCTAGAAATTATTAGAACACTCTATCTGCTTCACTTATATCTTTTGAGTTGAATAGTTTTTGCTCTTATGCTTCACTTATATCTTTTAGAGCATGGCGGTTGTCAGGGATATTACTAGCAGGTATGAACCGGCTAGTTTAAACCGGATACTATAATATATTTGTGTGATTGTAATATTTAGTAAAGGCTACGGCCCATGAGATCTTAGGGCCCATGTATAGAGTTATGGTTTGTAAACCGCCTGATCATGTAACTTGAGAGATAAGGAAGAAAGAGCAGAGACCGAGGCGGACACGAGTATGAGCCGGCCTCGGGACTCTGTAAACCGGACCGGGCGTCGCCTCTATATAAAGGGACGACCCGGAGACGGTTCAAGGACAAGCAAGAAACAACCCGTCGAGGCACAGGCAAGCGATCCGCTCCCTGTTCATCGACGCCCAAGCAATACCAAACCAAACTAGACGTAGGCTTTTACCTTCATCGAAGGGGCCGAACTAGTATAAACCCTCTGTGTCCTTTGCGTGCTTTTAACCTCTTCAAGCTAACCCGTGCGATGGATCCATCATCAAGTCCGTTAAACCGGACATCTGCCGTGTTATTTCCACGACAGTTGGCGCCCACCGTGGGGCCTCCGCACGATGGTTTCGAGTTCTTGAAGGGCAGCTTCGAAGGACTCAAGGGCTACGCGGTCGGCCGGATGACCAAGAGTCGCCGCGGCCGGATCTACATCGATGACGCAGGTTGGGGACCGGAGGCCGATTCAATCGAATACGGGTACCGGGTTCCCTTCGGTGGCATCCACATCTTCATCGGCAAGATCGGCGAACCGGGACCTGAGCCGGACATCTTCCCCAACATCGTCGAGCCGGCTCAGCGTGCGAGATCGGCCCGGATTCAGCCCGCCATGAAGCACGTTTTCATTGGAGCAGTTCACGGGGTCCAAACCGAGGACGGATCGGAATCCGGTGACGAAACAGTTGTCTACTCCGACGACGAATCTTCATCCGAAGAGAGTGAGTCTTTGTATCAGTTGCGGGACGGCCGGTCTGAGGGTGAGTCCGACGGAGACAGTATTCCGGGCCCCTTTGTCCCGCCAAACCGGGTGGCTGTCTTTATGGCCGGTTCACAACCTACGCCATCGTCCACGGTGATCGGGGCGACAGCAGAAGCTGGTGTAGGGAGGAGTGGCCAGGCCCTCTCGCCCACTGACGTTCTATCCACCTTAGTCGAGGAGTTCACGGCCCGAGCCATGGCAGAGGTAGCTCCAGCAGACAAGGCGCAACATGATGCAGAGCTCCTTCAGCTAAAGGGCCGGATTGATCAAGCAAGAGAAGATCTGAAAATAGAGAAGGCTATGATAGCAATAAGGCAGACAGAGCTGAATGATCAGGCTTTTCATCTAAGGATGGAGTAGGCCTCTGCAGAGGGAGTAAGAAGTCGGAAGTACCAGTCTCGTCTACCGCCGGTTTATGAGGCGACGGATCTTTTCAGAACGCCAGGGGCGGGGACTAGCAATGATCCGGCTTTAAACCGGAGGGCACCCCCAGCGAGGGATGAGCCGGTTCAGCAGCCTACTGTGGAGCAAGATCGACGGATCACATCTGCACCTCACGTTCCTACCCCTCCGGGTCATTATTCGAATCATTTGGACAATATCTTTGCTGCTGCTTCGCGCTTGGCCGCTTTGCCCATTGAGGGGACGTCTCCGGTGGCGTTGGAGGCACGCAGGGTCAAGGATCTGCTTAACACGGCGTTAGTACAACAGCAAGCATATTCTCATAGCAGGGAGAGGCTACATTCAACACCACGTCCCAGCCGGAGTTACACCAGGCATTGGGAGGAACCGGAAGTATCTAGCAGTGAACGCAGGCGACACCGTCACAGACGAGATAACCCGGCAGGCGTGGATGCACAGGCTCAGGATGCAAACCGGGTTAGATCGGTAGCCCGGGAGGAGGTCCGTAAAACGACACCGGTTCACACAACCACAGCAGAGACAGGAGTCAAAACGAGTTCCTTTGGGGTGCAGTGCCTTATCCCCGCTTTACGGAGCGTAAAACTGCCCAAAGACTTTAAAGGTCCGCCTAAAGTGCCTAATTACACAGCAGATTTGGCTCCAGAAGCTTGGGTTGAGAGTTACGAGATGGCCATGGAGATGCTGGATGTAGATGAAGCAGCTTGTGCAAAGTACTTTACTATGATGCTTGAAGGTACAACCCGAACCTGGCTAAAGGGTTTACCCCCTAATTCCATCGGGTCATGGGGAGAGCTACGTCGCCAGTTTATCAAAAATTTCAAGGATACATGCAAGCAGTCGATGTCAATAGTGGATCTAGCAGCTTGTGTGCAAGGAGAACAGGAAACTACAAGTGCATGGGTGCGGCGAGTATCAGAAATCTTGCATTCTTCGAATGGTATCAATCCCAGTACGGCAATAGTGACTTTGGAAAACAACTGCCGGTTTGAGTCTCTAAAGCTAAAACTAGGACGGCTTAAACGGGATTGTAACGATATGGGAACTCTCATGAGCGCTCTGGTGAAATATGGGGACTCTGACAACACTAAGTATCCAGAAGCGGAGGGAGACAAAGCAGGGAAAGATAACAAGCCCGGTAAACCGGCGCAGGTTAATCCGGCTACTACAAGCTTCTTAGGCAAGCGAAAGGCGGAAGGTGGCTCTGATTTCGTGGCCAATACCCAAGTTCAAGGGGGTTTTCAGCGCAATAGGGGCAAACCACCTCCGCAAACCGGCGGAGGGGATGTTAGTTGGGACCAGGAGTTAAGTCAGCCTTGTCCGAAGCATAGCACAAGGGACCGACCAGCAAAACACACTATAGGAGAATGCAGGCCCTTGATGGAAGCCATAATGGGCCGCTTCAACTCTAATGTCAGGCCTCCAAACGGCGGTTCGGGCCCGGGGTTCTACGGTCCGGGTCACCAGGGGAACGGCTCCGGATCAGGATATCGTGGCAACAACAGTGGTTATCATAACCGGGGCAATAATCAATATGGTCAAGGTGGTTATAATAACCAGGGTAATCAGCCGCATGGTCAAGGTGGTTACAATAACCAAGGCAGCCAACAGCAGGGCCAAGGTAACCGCAATAACCAGGGTAATCAGCAGCGTCAGCAACAGCCGCAGCAATCTGGATATCAGAGTAATCCGAAGGAGTTGAGTAGTGGGCAATATCATGTGTTCACCACAAGTTTGTGTAAACGAGATCAAAAAGTTTTAAAGCGGGCAGTCCACGCGGTTGAACCGGCGACGCCGCAATTCCTGCGCTGGTCAGAGCAGCCCATTGTGTGGAGCAGAGAGGATCACCCGATGCGGGTGGATAATCCGGGCCACTTGGCCTTGGTAGTAGCGCCACAGGTGGGTGGTTATAAGTTCACTAAAGTTCTTATGGACGGCGGCAGTAGCATCAATATCTTGTATTATGAGACCTTCCGTCGTATGGGCCTGATGGATAAGAAGCTAAGGCAGTCAAACACGGTGTTCCATGGGGTGGTTCCAGGTAAGTCAGCTTACCCAGTTGGGAAAATTGACTTAGAAGTTACCTTTGGAGATGAGCATGATTCCAGGTCAGAGATGATAACTTTCGAAGTCGTCAAGATCCGGAGCCCCTATCACGCTCTATTCGGGAGGACGGTTTATGCCAAGTTTATGGCTAGGCCATGTTATGTTTATCTGCAGCTCAAGATGCCGGGTCACAAAGGCACGATCATGGTTCACGGAAGTCGCAAGATAGCAGTGGAATGTGAAGAGGGAGACGCTGCTTACGCGGAGGCAGTATGTGCCAGAGAAGAGTTGAAGTTTTATAAGGATAATGTTGATCCAGCAGATATGACCCCGTTGAAAAAGCCAACTACAGAGCATGATCCAGCGTTGAAATTTAAATCGGCGGAGGAGACCAAGCAAGTTGATTTTGTGCCAGGCGATTCATCCAAGCAGTTCACGATCAGCGCTAACCTTGATCCCAAATAGGAAAGCGCGCTCATCGAGTTCATCCGTGAGAACCGGGATATCTTTGCATGGAAACCTTCTGACATGCCAGGTATACCGAGGGAACTCGCTGAGCACAGTCTTAATATTGATCCGAAGTTTAAACTGGTCAAGCAGTATCTGCGCCGCTTCAACGAAGAAAGGCGCAAGGCTATAGGAGAGGAGGTGGCCAGGCTTTTGGCTGCAGGGTTCATAGTGGAAGTTTTTCACCCAGAGTGGTTGGCTAATCCGGTGCTAGTGCTAAAGAAGAACGGAGAATGGAGAATGTGTGTGGACTATACAGAGATCAATAAAGCTTGTCCAACGGATCCTTTTGCTCTCCCTCGCATTGATCAGATCATCGATGCTACAGCGGGATGTGAGCGGCTAAGTTTTTTGGATGCATACTCAGGGTATCACCAGATCAAGATGGCAGTTAAGGACCAAGAGAAGACAGCTTTCATAACTCCTTTTGGTGCTTTTTGCTATGTATCTATGCCTTTTCGGCTCAAGAGTTCCCAAGCAACTTATCAGCGTTGCGTTCAGAACTGTCTTAAGGGGCAGATAGGGAGAAATGTTCATGCCTATGTGGATGATATCGTGGTGAAGTCAAGGAAGGAAGAGACACTGATAGAGGACCTCAAGGAGACCTTTGACAATCTTCGGACCTATAAGATGATGCTTAATCCGGAGAAGTGTGCTTTTGGTGTTCCGGCAGGCAAGCTCCCTGGGTTTTTGGTGTCAAACAGAGGAATAGAAGCAAATCCAGAGAAGATCAAGGCAATCACATCTTTAACTAAACCGGCTTGCATTAATGATGTTCAGCGTATCGCTGGCCGGATCACAGCATTGAGCCGGTTCATTAGTTGTTTGGGGGAGAAGGCGATTCCGCTTTATCAGATGCTGAGAAAAACGGATCGGTTTATATGGAGTGATGAGGCAAATACTGCGTTTGAGGACTTGAAGCGACAGCTGGCAAGGCCACCCGTCCTAGCTGCCCCTATTGATAATGAGCCTTTGTTGTTATATGTCGCCACCAACGCACGAGAAGTTAGTGTGGCAATCATGGTCGAACGTAAGGAAGCAGGGAAGGAATATCCGGTTCAGCGTCCGGTTTATTACATCAGTGAAGTACTCATCGAGTCCAAACAAAGGTACCCACATTGGCAGAAGCTGGTGTATGGTGTGTTCATGGCAAACCGGAAGTTGAAGCACGATTTCCAAGGCCATCCAATAACTGTTGTTAGTTCAGCACCATTGGGGGATATAATCCAGAACAGGGAAGCTACGGGTAGAGTGGCGAAGTGGGCCATTGAGCTCAGCCCACATGAGTTGAAATATGTGCCACGCACCGCTATCAAGTCTCAGGCATTGGTGGATTTCATCAATGATTGGACAGAATTACAAACACCCGAGGAGAAGCCGGATCTTACATACTGGACGATTCACTTTGACGGTTCAAGACAGTTAGAAGGCTCGGGGGCTGGAGTTGTCTTAACTTCCCCGTGAGGTGATAAGTTTTGTTACGTCCTCTGTTTATTGTTTCCTTGTACTAATAATGCGGCAGAATATGAAGCGTTACTTCATGAACTTAAGCCGAGTCAAGTGTTTCGGCGATTCAGATTTGGTGGCGCAGCAAGTTTCAGGCAAGTGGGATTCGAGAGATCCTCTCATGGCAGCTTACAGACGAGAAGTGGAAGCAGTTGCTGGATATTTTAAAGGGTATCAAGTGGACCACATAGACCGGCGAAGGAATGAAGCGGCTGATGCTTTAAGCCGGCTGGGTTCTCAACATAAACCGGTGCCACCAAATACTTTTTTGGATGAGCTGTACAGTCCGTCAGTACAAGTACCATCAGAGGAAGACCTGGCTGTTCCTGATCCGGAGGCACAGTTAGTTGCGGCACTTCATGTTATTCCGGATTGGACGCTGCCCTATTTGGCGTATCTGAGCCGAGGAGAGCTACCGGACGACGAGATAGAGGCACGATAGATAGTCCGGCGTTCTAAGTCCATGACAATTGCAAATGGGGAGCTTCATCATCGCAGCGTCTCTGGAGCATTTCAGCGGTGTGTATCAGCTGAGGAAGGTTGTGATATTCTTCACGAGATCCATGAAGGGGATTGTGGTCATCATGCCGGTTCAAAATCATTGGTGGCTAAGGATTTTCGACATGGGTTTTATTGGTTAACAGCTCATGCTGATGCGGCGGATCTAGTCCGGAAGTGTGATGCTTGTCAGAAGTTTTCGCGACATGCTCTTGTTCCGGCACAGGAGCTCCGGATGATACCAATAACCTGGCCGTTTGCGACTTGGGGGCTTGATATGGTTGGACCCTTTAAGCGATCCCAAGATCAGAAAACTCATCTACTTGTGGCGGTGGATAAGTTTACAAAGTGGATTGAGGCAGAGCCTGTGAGCAAGTGTGATGCAGCCACAGCAGTCAAATTCATCAAAAAGGTAATTTTCCGGTTTGGCTTTCCACACAGCATCATCACAGACAACGGCACCAATTTATCTAAGGGTGAGATGGAAGAATTTTGCCAACGAGAACATATTCGCCTAGATGTATCTTCTGTGGCCCACCCTCAAACCAATGGTCAAGCTGAAAGAGCAAACCAGGAGATTTTGCGAGGTATCAAGCCCCGGCTTATGACTCCCTTGCAAAGAACCCCGGGATGTTGGGTTGAGGAGTTACCGTCTGTCCTTTGGAGTATCAACACTACACCAAACCGGTCCATAGGTTACACACCTTTCTTTATGGTATATGGTGTTGAAGCGTTCCTTCCAAGCGATATCCGTCATGATTCACCAAGGGTGACAGCCTATGTTGAAGCGGCCAACGAGCAGGCGAGACAAGACAGTTTAGACCGGCTGGATGAAGAGCGTGATATAGCGGCAGCACAGTCTGCGATTTATCAACAAGACTTGCGCAGGTATCACAGCCGCCGGATCAAGAGCAAGACATTCCAGGAGGGAGACTTAGTACTCCGGCTCATCCAAGATCAAACAGATATGCACAAGCTATCCCCGCCTTGGGAAGGGCCCTTTGTGGTCAGCAAGAATCTGCACAACGGTTCATATTACCTGGTGGACGTTCGAGAACACAAGGACTCACGAACATCGGAAGAGGAGACAAAGAGGCCGTGGAACATCGCCCTCTTGCGGCCCTACTATACCTGAGCCATGAGCTCCACTGTATCCTATGTATATATTATGATTAATGAATAAACCGGCACCCTCGGTAAACCGGGGGCTCAACTTTTTTCCAATACAAATATCTTATGGGGACAACCATACATGTATTATCATATATCATCTTTCAAACAAATCGATCGGTTTAAACTGATTTTGCAGAGCATATGCACTTAGAAGCAATAGTTCACTGAAGAGCTTTTTTCAAGCATGAGGTCGTATCAGGACCAAAGAGGACAATTGATAGAGGCCCTCTGGATGGTAAGCCATCCAGTGATTGGCTAAAGTTTTCCTATGGTTCTATGGAACCATAGACGCCCTCTGGATGGTAAGCTATCCAGTGATTGGCTAAAGTTTTCCTATGGTTCTATGGAACCATAGAGGCCCTCTGGATGGTAAGCCATCCAGTGATTGGCTAAAGTTTTCCTATTGTTCTATGGAACCATAGAGGCCCTCTGGATGGTAAGCCATCCAGTGATTGGCTAAAGTTTTCCTATGGTTCTATGGAACCATAGAAGCCCTCTGGATGGTAAGCCATCCAGTGATTGGCTAAAGTTTTTCCTATGGTTCGATGGAACCATAGAGGCCCTCTGGATGGTAAGTCCATTCCAGTGATTGGCTAAAGTTTTTCCTATGGTTCTATGGAATCATAGAGGCCCTCTGGATGGTAAGACCATTCCAGTGATTGGCTAAAGTTTTTTCTTATGGTTCCTATGGATGGTACCCGCATCCATCGACCGGCCCTCTGGATGGTAAGTCCATTCCATTGATTGGCTGAACCTTGCTTTGAGCCTAGACGTTCGTAAAAAGCCTCGACTACATGGTCTTATTTGCAAAACTTGCATTTCTGGTGTTTATGTTTTATGATTCTCTAAACCGGAGTGGAACAGCTCCAGAAGTTGACCACATATCTATAAAGTTAAAAGTCTGGGTCATGAATACCAGCATGAGATAAACCGATGCTCATTATAACCCGGATCACCCATCAGGCAAAAGCCAAGTATAAACTACAAATTTCTAGACAAAGTTTCAGCGTGCTATAAACCGGTGTTTTTTATCAAACCCGGAATCAGTATTGGGTCTATCAAGGTTTCCATCAGAAATTTTTTAAATTCTACGGGATTAAAAATATCAAGTACGCTTGATGTCAGGTATGAAGTTAATTTTTTTGGTGCAAACAAAATACTTGTTCGATATATGTTATGAGAGCAATTTAATTGGTCCGGCGGTAAAAACCGCTAGGACATATTTTCAATATTATCTATGCAGGAACAGATGATATGTAAGATAATCCATATCAGACCAAATTGGCAATATTAAAAAAAGAAGCCGGAGTACCCGGATCAAAGCGGACAATGTTTTCAGCTATCCTATTACAAGGCATAGCAAGCCTGACGAATTAAAAATTGTTCGGCAAAATGAGACTGCAACTACAAAGATATGCTATGAACTACGCTCCCTCCTGCTGCGACGGTTGGGCATCAACTTGGTCCGAAGTCTCCTCCTCTTCTTGAAGCGGCTGGAAGTTGGGGACGCATCAATCGATTTTCGTTAAGGCACGAAAGTACATCTCTTCATTGATGAGTTCAGACGGATCGATATCTGGGGCGAAGGTATGAGGGCGTACTGGTGGGATTAGATTGACGGTATCATAAACCGGTCGCTCCACCCGCTCGTTCTGTAAATCATACCCCGGATGGTACCTGGATAAATCTGATTTGGCCGCAAGTTTGCTGGCGAGAGGACGCATCTCCTTCGTCAAGGCATGGAGATCCTTTGCAGTAAAAGCCGATCCGTCTTCTTTAGTGTCAGGATACCCACTCAAGGCTTCTTCCGTATCAAAATCCGGGACCCAAGCTTTAGCTCTGGTAAGCGCCATCAGAGAACCGACCCGAGCAGCAGATTTTTTCACTTCCTCTAAGCGCACCAGCAAGACAGACATCTTCTCTAATGTGCCTTGGATAGTGGTTGGGGCCGGTTTATTGAACGATGTTGCACTTATGATCCTTTGAGCGCCGGAATACAGCTGCTCGACCAAAGTATAACAAGCCTTGAGTTTTTTCCGTAAGTCATCCCCAAGATGGGTGACACGGCGCCCTGCATATGAATATCACAGTTAAACCGAAACGGATTGAAGAACCGCAAGAATGAAAGCAGGAATACAGATTAAGTACTTACCAAAGACAACAGAAGTCATCAATTCAATTTGTCGCTTTAAACTGGTTAACTCTTCAGTCACCGGATTAAGGGCTTCTTCAGCATCCTTAGCCCTTTTTTCTAAATCCTTCTTCTGAACTTCAAAGGAGGTCCGTTCCTCTTCAAAGAATTTCTTCAGCTGTTCAGCAGTCTTTAAGCTCAACGCCAAGTCTTTTTTAGCCTTAGAAGCAGCAGACTCCGTTTCAGCAAGTCTATTCCGGAGTTCAGTAATTTCTTCTTCCCTCCGATTCAAATCAGCCAGCAAGGAAAATCAAAGTAGGAAGAAGAAATGGTCAGACAAGTCTCAAGCACACAAACAAGTTGTCTACTTGACACTTGGGGACTAATGGGCAGTTGAAGCAGTAAGCAGTAGCAATTCAAAGACAAAGTCTCAAGCACACAAACAAGTTGTCTACTTGACACTTGGGGACTAATGGGCAGTTGAAGCAGTAAGCAGTAGCAATTCAAAGACAAAGTCTCAAGCACACAAACAAGTTGTCTACTTGACACTTGGGGACTAATGGATAATTGAAGTATCAAAGGAAAAGTCAGGCAAGTCCCAGGCACATAAACCAAGTTATGCCCCTGGCACTTGGGGGCTAATGTAAGATCATTTGATTAATCAGGAAGTACCGGTTCACCTTCTAAACATAGCTAAACCGGAACTTGGGGGCTGATACGGTATAGACAGAAGTACATTGAAAGTCAAAAGAAGATGCAAAGGATTACCTCATACTTGTCCTTCATCATGTTAATCAAGCCTGCTTCATAGTCTCGACCAGTGTGGAGCCGGTTCAAGTACCCGGAATAGAGCTCTTGGGCACTCATGTCAGCAAAGCTAGACAGCTCGGTACTCCATTTACCCTTTTCTTGATGCAGCTTCTCCGCTTTAGCCGTATGTTTGGCTAAGACAGTGGGCTCAGCAGGAGCGGTGTAAGCTGTGTGAGTTATTTCAACCTCCGGAGAAGCAGTTGTTGGTGGTGGGGTCGCAGTATGAACCGGGCTAGCAGAAGCCAGATTGGCCCGAGGAGAATTGGCCCAGGCAGGACTTGCCGGTTCATGAACATCCTTAGCATTGGGATTCTCAGGCATAGTAGTGTGATCTGTAGGAGCAGGATCTTCAAGTGGAATTGTGGGTTCGCCTTCCGGAGGGATAGTTGACTCCGGATCAGCCGCCGGATCATCAACGGCAGTCTCAGCAGTTGGTGGGTTGGCTTTCGGTTTTTTGCTAGGCTTTGGCTTGCTGAAGGAAGTTGGAAAAACAAGTTAGAACTGTAAAGCAAAGTGCAATCATAAACCGGATAAATTAAAAAGACTTACCCTGGGACAGTTTTCAGGGGTGGAAGTTGTGTGGCAGTTGATTCACCGAAAGAAGATAACGGAGTATCCTGATAATCAGGGTCAGACGGTTTAAGAGGTTTGCGTATAAGCCCGGCCTTGAGATGAAGGAGGGTTGGAGAGAGTATAACCTCAGAGCGGCGCCTCCGAGCCAGAGTAAGAGATATTCCGGATGATTCCACTTCAAGACCGCTATGGCGAGTGGTCCGGCGAAGGGCTTCATGTTGCTATTTCTTCGAAAGAAAATTAGGATCCAATTGAGCATAAGGGTGAGAAAACTGATATTTCCGGACTGTCCGACGACTTTTTTGTGGAAGTGGTTCTAAATCGGAAGAAAGGATAGTTACCTCAATTTCGGCCGGTTTATCTCCTTTAGCCAACTCCTGTGAAAAGTTATCATTAAATACAGATATGGGTAAAAGTGAACAAGTCAAAGCCGGATTAATTCATACCTCAGAGTCCGGATCGTCATCCTCAGCATGAGAACTGGAGCCACCAGCCGCTTTTCTCTTCTTGGTAGCAAAGGCTTTCCGGTGTGCCTGTTTTCTGGTTTTCTCCTGAGATTTCCTCTTCCAAAAGGGATCATCAGCCTGTTCAAAAGAAGAAAGATAATTGAAAGTACGGTTTAAAGGAACAGATTACAAATACATGACAGAGAGTAAGACTTACTGCGGGCAGTTTGTTTTTCCTGTAGTACGGAGCCAACCTGGTTTGGCTGCATTCGTCTAAGGAGACATTGAGCATTTTCTTGGCTGATTCAATAACTTCTGACTCGGAAAGTTTTTCCTTGGAAAACCGTTGAGGATCATCCGGTTTACCAGAATATCTACACATCAAGCTTGGACGCCGGCTCAAGGGAAGGATACTCCAAGAGAGCCAGCAGCGTGTAAAATCCACTCCGGTTTAACCATTGGCCATAAAGGCCTTTAGCCTAGCAAGCTGGGAAGCAAACCGGGGCCGCTCTGAGGAGCTGAGGCGCTGCGGCAAAGGGTGATCCTCCGGAAGACGGTGCTCGCGATAACCCGGCAATGGATTTTCCCCCTCAGGTGAAGTGTCAATACAGTAAAACCAAGATTTATTCCAGTCCTTGGGGTGTGTATGGAGAGCGGCATGAGGAAAGACTGCGTCTCTCCTTTTCTGAATACTGACCCCGCCCAGTTCTTGATGAGGTCCGCTAGTGAACTCAGTACGCCGGTTCAGGTGAAAGAAGTCCCGGAACAGATCGATAGACGGCTCTTCTTGCAAGTACACCTCGGAGAAAACTTGAAAGTCACAGATGTTGGAAACAGAATTGGGACCTATGTCCTGCGGGTGAAGTTGGAAGGCGGCAAGCACATCCCGGAAGAACTTTGAACCGGGAGGAGTAAAGCCTCGAGCAATGTGATCAAAAAAGACAATAATTTCCCCCTCTTTGGGAGTAGGAGGACATTCATCTCCTGGAGCCCGCCACTTTAAAACGGATTGAGGGCCTAAAGTGCCAATTGACACAGCTTTGGCTACATCTTCTTCCGTAATAGTGGAAGGAACCCAGTTGCAAGAGACAAACTGTTTGGCCATAGCAACAGAAGAGCAAGTGCTGAAAGGGTAAAGTGTAAAACCGGATTATTCGAGTACAGTGGCATAAACCGGAAGACATATGCAAGGATCACGCTACGGTTTAGACAAGGGACTAATGATATGGCTAACCCGGCAATAAACAGGGAACTGTGTTACTACCGGTTCATGACAACAAAAGAGAAAGAGCTAAACCGTCGCGTTCGTCTTTAATTTTTTTACAGAACTAGTGTATGACAGTTTAAACCGGAGCATACTTAACAGATCTACAAAGGAGAAGAAACAGGTTTTCACAGACAGCTAAAGTAAAACAGATCTGAGCACCCAGGGAAAGAAAAACAAATGCAAGGATATTACGGGAAGAACTACAAGGGTCCTATACAGAGCGGATAAATCTACAGGTTGAACATAAATGACGAGATCTAAAGCATACCGCAGCGGAATAGAGGCGAGTTTTAAAGGCAAGATCCAAAGGTAAAAATTACTGAGAACTTGGTGCCTAGAAGATGAAGCTTTCATTGAGGTTTTAATGGAGGAGGTGCGAGAAGAGATTTAGAGCTTTAGATCTACGGCGAAGAAGATGAGGTACCTGAGAAGTGGCGGCGGAGTTTTCTCTGGTCACGCTCAGGTCGATGCAGCGGCCGGCGAAGACTTGGATTCGGCGGACGACGGTGTCGATTCGAGCTCAGGGGCGACGATGGAGTCTTAAGTTCGGGCGACGGAGGAAGAAGAACGAACGGAGGGAGGTAAAAAATGGAAGCAACGGTATTTATAGAAAGGCAGAGCTGAAACGACAGGTGCGGGATTTGAGGAGGCAAAAAATTGGATAAAGATCCTCTATCGCCTCGATTCTCGGGACGACCCTTAAACAAAGCCGATAGACAGCTAGGTGCGTTAAATGCAGAAGTGATGTCATGGTCAGATTAAGCGATTCTCGAGGATGACGTCAGGGCCGGTTTACAAAAATGAGAAGACACAAGAAGGAAGATTATGCAAGACTGGGAAGATTGATGTGAACAAGTTCAAATCATTCTGGGGCCTAATGTCAGGGATATTACTAGCAGGTATGAACCGGCTAGTTTAAACCGGATACTATAATATATTTGTGTGATTGTAATATTTAGTAAAGGCTACGGCCCATGAGATCTTAGTGCCCATGTATAGAGTTATGGTTTGTAAACCGCCTGATCATGTAACTTGAGAGATAAGGAAGAAAGAGCAGAGAACGAGGCGGACACGAGTATGAGCCGGCCTCGGGACTCTGTAAACCGGACCAGGAGTCGCCTCTATATAAAGGGACGACCCGGCCACGGTTCAAGGACAAGCAAGAAACAACCCGTCGCGGCACAGGCAAGCGATCCGCTCCCTGTTCATCGACGCCCAAGCAATACCAAACCAAACTAGACGTAGGCTTTTACCTTCATCGAAGGGGCCGAACTAGTATAAACCCTCTGTGTCCTTTGCGTGCTTTTAACCTCTTCAAGCTAACCCGTGCGATGGTTCCATCATCAAGTCCGTTAAACCGGACATCTGCCGTGTTATTTCCACGACAGCGGTGGTTATATTTTGTAGAAATTGTTGAACTCTCATGCTTCACTTATATCTATTTCAGAGTCTATTAAAACAGCATGGTAATGTGTTTAGGCTAAAGAAACTGGTCTTCACATGATAAACATCCAATGTCAATGTAGTAAAAATTTCACACCAAGTGCATTGAATAGAATGAGATGTTGGATGCTTGATAATTGTTTTGAGACATGAGGATAGTGATTTTAGAGTCATGCTAGTGGAGTTATTATGAAATTGAGAAATACTTGTGTTAAGGTTAGTGATTCCCGTAGCATGCACGTATGGTGAACCGTTGTGTGACTAAGTTAAAGCATGAGGTATTTGTAGAGTGCCAACCTTTGTGTGGAGGTCGGGGGCGCACGATGGTTAACTCCTACCAACCTCCCCCCTAGGAGTATGCATTGATTACTGTGTTTTTGATGACTCATAGATTTTTGCAATAAGTATATGAGTTCTTATGACTAATGTTGAGTCCATGGATTATACGCACTCTCACCTTTCCACCATTGCTAGCCTCTCTTGTATCGCGCAACTAACGCCGGTACCATAAACCCACTATATATCCTTCCTCAAAACAGCCACCATATTGTTCCTCAAAACAGCCACCGCAAAACAGTTCTTATGACTAAATCTATAAAGCCCCTCCGCAAAAAAAAGGGGAAGGCCAAAGAAAAAAGAAAGGCCCAAAAAAAAAAGAAGAAAGAAAAAGAAAAAAAGGGGGACAATTGCTACTATCTTTCTCCACACTTGTGCTTCAAACTAGCACCATGTTCTTCATTGTAGAGAGTCTCATGCTTAGTCACTTTCATATACTAGTGGGAATTTTCATTATAGAACTTGGCTTGCATATTCCAACGATGGGCTTCCTCAAATGCCCTAGGTCTTCGTGAGTAAGCAAGTTGGATGCACACCCACTAGTTTCTTTTGTTGAGCTTGCATTCATATTTAGCTCTAGTGCATCCGTTGCATGGCAATCCCTACTCACTCACATTGATATCTATTGATGGGAATCTCCATAGCCCGTTGATACGCCTAGTTGATGTGAGACTATCTCCCTCCATTTTGTCTTCTCCACAACCACCTCTATTCCACCCATAGTGCTATGTCCATGGCTCACGCTCATGTATTGCGTGAAAGTTGAAAGGTTTGAAAAGATAGAGTATGAAAACAAATGCTTGGCTGAAATCGGGGTTGTGCATGATATGAATATTTGTGTGTGATAACGAGGGAGCATAGCCAACACTATATGATTTTGTAGGGATAACTTTCTTTAGCCACGGTATTTTGAGAAGACTTGATTGCTTTCTTAGTATTGCTTGAAGTATTGTTATTTCTTATGTCAACATAGACTTTTGTCTTGCATCTTTCAGATCTGAACATTCTTGCCACAATTAAGGGAATTACATTGAAAAACTATATTGGTTAGCATTCCACATCAAAAAGTCTTTCTTTATGGTTTACCTACTCGAGGACGAGCAGGAATTAAGCTTGGGGATGCTTGATACGTCTCCAACGTATCTATAATTTTTGATTGTTCCATGCTATTATTTATGAAGTCTTGGATGTTTAATGGGCTTTATCATTCACTTTTATATCAGTTTTCAGACTAACCTACTAACCCAAAGGCCCAGTCCAGATTGCTGTTTTTTTTGTCCCTATTTCAGGGTTTTGCAGAAAAGGAATATCAAACGGAGTCCAAATGGAATGAAACCTTCGCGAGAGATATTTTTGGAGGAAATCATGCTCGGGAATATTCGGGACCATGTCAGGGGACGAAGGGCCAGCCCTCGAGGGTGGGGTGCGCGCCCCCCTTCCCAAGGCACGCCCCCCTGCCTCGAGGCTAGCGCACACGGCCCCCGGTGCCCTCCTTCTTCCTATATATACCTACGTACCCCGGAAACTCCATACGCAGAGAGAAAACCCTAATTCCACCGCTGTAGCTTGTGTTCCCGTGGAGATCCCATCTTGGAGCCTGTTGCGGGAGGGGGATCCATCACGGAGGCCTTCATCATCATCATCATCGCCCTCACCATGAGTTGTGAGTAGTTTACCTCAGACATTCGAGTCCATGGCTAGTATCTAGATGGCTTCTTCTCTCTCTCTAGATCACAATACAAAGTTTTCCTCGGTCTTCGAGGAGATCTATTCGATGTAATCTCTTTTTGCGGTGTGTTTGTCGAGATTCGATGAATTTTGAGTTTATGATCAAGGTTATCGATAAAAGATATTTGGTTCTTCTCTGAACTTTTTATGTGTGCTCATAATATCCTTGCAAGTCTCTTCGAATTATTGGTTTGGCTTGGCCTACTAGATCTATAGTTCTTGCAATGGGAGAAGTGCTTGGCTTTGGGTTCAATCTTGCGGTGTCCTTTCCAAGTGATAGTAGGGGCAGCAAGGCACGTATTGTATTGTTGCCATCGAGGATAAAAAGATGGGGTTTTCATCATATTGCTTGTGTTTATCCCTCTACATCATGTCATCTTTCTTAAAGAGTTACTCTGTTCGTATGAACTCAATACACTAGATGCATGCTGGATAGCGGTCGATGTGTGGAGTAATAGTAGTAGATGCAGAATCATTTCGGTCTACTTGTCTCGGACGTGATGCCTATATACAATGATCATGCCTAGATAGTCTCATAATTATTCGCTTTTCTATCAACTGCTCGACAGTAATTCGTTTACCCGCCGTAGAATATCGCTATCATGAGAGAAGCCACTAGAGAAAACTATGGGCCCCGGGTCTATTCTCAACATATCAATCTACATCTACTTTAATTTCTTGCTTTTATTTGCTGTTTTATTAAACCAAAAATACCAAAAATATAATTATCATCTCTATCAGATCTCACTCTCGTAAGTGACCGTAAAGGGATTGACAACCCCTTATCGCGTTGGCTGCGAAGTTCTTATTTGTTTGTGGAGGTGCGAGGGACTCGCGCGTGGTTTCCTACTGGATTGATACCTTGGTTCTCAAAAACTGAGGGAAATACTTACGCTACTGTGCTGCATCTCCCTTTCCTCTTCGTGGGCATACAACGCAAGCTTAAGAGGTAGCAAGAAGATTTTTTGGCGCCATTGCCGGGGAGGCTTAGGCAAAAGTCATATACCAAGTACCTATCACAAACCCTTATCCTTCGCATTACATTTATTTGCCTCTTGTTTTCCTTTCCCCCACTTCACCTTTGCCATTTTATTCGCCCTTCTTCCGCCGTGTGTTTTTCGTTCGCTTGCTTTTTGTTCGCTTGTGTGTGTTGCTCACTTGCTTGTCATTATGGCTAGCCCCTTATCCGCTCCTTCGTCTCCTGAGTTTGAAGTACTTCACTTCAAGCAAAGGCAAGGAGAAAACTTAAAAGACGCTTGGTTTAGGATGATGGAATCTTATCGTGAGTGCACCTAGAATCTTGCTTCGCAATTTTTATGTTGGATTGAATATGTCTCTTAGACAGCTCTTGGATTGCGTTGCCAAAGGAAATTTTATCAAAATTGATCCTAGTTTCGCGCATGAAATCATAGTGGGAATAGTGGGAACACTACCTCCCCAAAAGGAGTCAAACTCAACCTCAGAAGGGACGCAAGTTTTTGAGAAAATTTGCGAAGTAACAAAAATATTACAAAAATTCCTTGAACCCCTTAAGAGTGTTAGTGGGAATCTCCACCGCATGAATATGTTGATTACCCTTTATAATAAGCGGTTGGATACTTTAGATCTTAAGATTCTGAATATGAAGGGAAACACAAAGAACCTCCCGGATTCGAGCTTGACACCATTAAAAGAGCAAAGATCAAAGTTGGCAATACATAGATCTAGTATTGTGCCTAGCTAGGGACGTAAAACGATAGCGCTTGTTGGGAGGCAACCCAATTTTATGTTTTTTGCTTTTTTTCTGATAGGGATTAAATATTGCATCTAGCCTCTTATTACATGTGTTTTCATGTTTTGTTTAGTGTTTGTGCCAAGTGGAACCTTTGGTAGGACTTGTGTGAATTTTATATGATCTTGCTGTGAAAAACAGAATCGTTAGCGCTTGCTAAAGTAGTCTTCAGATTTTACTGGAGCGTGCTTTTTAGTTGATTCATTTTGCTGCAGATTGGTAGACAAATTGCGCAAATTTACCAATTTAGTTTGAATTTTTTGGAGTTCCAGAAGTAGGCGAACCCAGCAGATTACTATTGACTATTCTGTTTTTGACAGATTCTGTTTTTTGTGTGTTGTTTGCTTATTCCGATGCATCTATGAGTAATATTGGAGGATATGAACCATAGAGAAGTTGGGGTACAGTAGGTTTAACACCAATATAAACAAATTATGAATTCCTTGCTGTACCTTTGAGTGGTGGTTTGCTTTCTCTTACTAACGGAGCTCACGAGAATTTTTGTCTAAGTTTTGTGTTGTGAAGTTTTCAAGTTTTGAGTATTGCTTTGATGGACTATGGAACAAGGAGTAGCAAAGGCCCAAGCTTGGGGATTACCATGGCACCCCAAGTAAAATCAAGATAATCAAAAGCCTAAGCTTGGGAATGCCCCGGGAACGCATCCCCTCTTTCGTCTTCATCCATCGGTAACTATACTTGGAGCTATATTTTTATTCGCAACATACTATGTGTTTTGCTTGGAGCGTCTTGTATAATTTGAGTCTTTGCTTGTTAGTTTGCCACAATCATCCTAGCTGGACACACCAATTTGAGAGAGTTAAATATGGCCTAGAAATTATTAGAACACTCTATGTGCTTCACTTATATCTTTTGAGTTGAATAGTTTTTGCTCTTATGCTTCACTTATATCTTTTAGAGCATGGTGGTGGTTATATTTTGTAGAAATTGTTGAACTCTCATGATTCACTTATATCTATTTGAGAGGCTATTAAAATTGCATGGTAATTTGTTTAGGATAAAGAAACTAGTCTTCACATGATAAACTTCCAATGTCAATGTAGTAAAATTTTCACACCAAGTGCATTGAATAGAATGAGATGTTGGATGCTTGATAATTGTTTTAAGACATGAGGATAGTGATATTAGAGTCATGCTAGTGGAGTTATTATGAAATTGAGAAATACTTGTGTTAAGGTTAGTGATTCCCGTAGCATGCACGTATGGTGAACCGTTGTTCGACTAAGTTAAAGCATGAGGTATTTGTAGAGTGCCAACCTTTGTGTGAAGGTCGGGGGCGCGCGATGGTTAACTCCTACCAACCTCCCCCCTAGGAGTATGCATTGATTACTTTGTTTTTGATGACTCGTAGATTTTTGCAATAATGATATGAGTTCTTATGACTAATGTTGAGTCCATGGATTATACGGACTCTCACCTTTCCACCATTGCTAGCCTCTCTTGTATCGCGCAACGTTCGCTGGTACCATAAACCCATTATATATCGTTCCTCAAAGCAGCACCATATTGTTCCTCAAAACAGCCACCATACCTACCTATCATGGCATTTCCATAGCCATTCCGAGATATATTGACATGCAACTTTCCACCGTTCCGTTCATATGACACGCATCATATTGTCATATTGCCATGCATGATCATGTAGTTGACATCGTATTTGTGGCAAGGCCACCGTGCATAATTTTTCATACATGTCACTCTTGTTTCAGTGCACATACCGGTACACCACCGGAGGCATTCATATAGAGTCATACTTTGTTGTTGTAGTATCGAGTTGTAATATCGAGTTGTAATGGAAGTGTGATGATCATCATTTTTAGAGCATTGTCCCATGGGAGGAAAGGCTAAATCTATAAAGCCCCTCCGCGAAAAAAATTTAAAAAAGGGGAAAGGCCAAAGAAAAAAGAAAGGCCCAAAAAAAGAAAAAAAGAAAAAAGAAAAAGAAAAAAAGGGGACAATTGCTACTATCCTTTTCCACACTTGTGCTTCAAAGTAGCACCATGTTCTTCATTGTAGAGAGTCTCATGCTTAGTCACTTTCATATACTGGTGGGAATTTTCATTATAGAACTTGGCTTGCATATTCCAACGATGGGCTTCTTCAAATGCCGTAGGTCTTCGTGAGCAAGCAATTTGGATGCACACCCACTAGTTTCTTTTGTTGAGCTTTCATTCATATTTAGCTCTAGTGCATCCATTGCATGGCAATCCCTACTCACTCACATTGACATCTATTGATGGGAATCTCCATAGCCCGTTGATACGCCTAGTTGATGTGAGACTATCTCCCTCCATTTTGTCTTCTCCACAACCACCTCTATTCCACCCATAGTGCTATGTCCATGGCTCACGCTCATGTATTGCGTGAAAGTTGAAAGGTTTGAAAAGATAGAGTATGAAAACAAATGCTTGGCTGAAATCGGGGTTGTGCATGATATGAATATTTTTGTGTGATAACGAGGGAGCATAGCCAACACTATATGATTTTGTAGGGATAACTTTCTTTAGCCATGGTATTTTGAGAAGACATGATTGCTTTGTTAGTATTGCTTGAAGTATTGTTATTTCTTATGTCAACATAGACTTTTGTCTTGCATCTTTCAGATATGAACATTCATGCCACAATTAAGAGAATTACATTGAAAAACTATATTGGTTAGCATTCCACATCAAAAATTATTTCTTTATCATTTACCTACTCGAGGACGAGCAGGAATTAAGCTGGGGGATGCTTGATACGTCTCCAACGTATCTATAATTTTTTATTGTTCCATGCTATTATTTATAAAGTCTTGGATGTTTAATGGGCCTTATCATTCACTTTTATATCATTTTTGGGACTAACCTACTAACCCAAAGGCCCAGTCCAGATTGTTGTTTTTTGCCTATTTCAGGGTTTTGCAGAAAAGGAATATCAAACGGAGTCCAAACGGAATGAAACCTTCGCGAGAGATATTTTTGGAGGAAATCACGCTCGGGAATCTTCGGGACCAAGTCATGGGACGAAGGGCCAGCCCTCGAGGGTGGGGGGCGCGCCCCCTTCCCAGGGCGCGCCCCCGTGCCTCGAGGCTGGCCCACCCGGCCCCCGGTGCCCTCCTTCTTCCTATATATACCTACATACCCCAGAAACTCCATACGCAGAGAGAAAACCCTAATTCCACCGCCGTAGCTCCTGTTCCCGTGGAGATCCCATCTTGGAGCCTGTTCCGGGAGGGGGATCCATCACCGAGGCCTTCATCATCATCATCATCGTCGTCACCATGAGTTGTGAGTAGTTTACCTCAGACCTTCGAGTCCATAGCTAATATCTAGATGGATTCTTCTCTCTCTCTGGATCTCAATACAAAGTTCTCATCGGTCTTCGGGGAGATCTATTCGATGTAATCTCTTTTTGCGGTGTGTTTGTCGAGATCCGATGAATTGTGAGTTTATGATCAGGGTTACCTATGAAAGATATTTGGTTCTTCTCTGAACTTTTTATGTGTGCTCATAATATCCTTGCAAGTCTCTTCGAATTATTGGTTTGGTTTGTCCTACTAGATCTATAGTTCTTGCAATGGGAGAAGTGCTTGGCTTTGGGTTCAATTTTGCGGTGTCCTTTCCTAGTGACAGTAGGGGCAGCAAGGCACGTATTTTATCGTTGCCATCAAGTATAAAAAGATGGGGTTTTCATCATATTGCTTGAGTTTATCCCTCTACATCATGTCATCTTTCTTAAAGCATTACTCTGTTCGTATGGACTCAATACACTAGATGCATGCTGGATAGCGGTCGATGTGTGGAGTAATTGTAGTAGATGCAGAATCGTTTCGGTCTACTTGTCTCGGACGTGATGCCTATATACAATTATCATGCCTAGATAGTCTCATAATTATTCGCTTTTCTATCAATTGCTCGACAATAATTCGTTTACCCGCCATAGAATATCACTATCATGAGAGAAGCCACTAGAGAAAACTATGGCCCCTGGGTCTATTCTCAACATATCAATCTACATCTACTTTACTTTCTTGCTTTTATTTACTGTTTTATTAGACCAAAAATACCAAAAATATAATAATCATGTCTATCAGATCTCACTCTCGTAAGTGACCGTAAAGGGATTGACAACCCCTTATCGCGTTGGCTGCGAATTCTTATTTGTTTGTGCAGGTGCGAGGACTCGTGCGTGGTCTCCTACTGGATTGATACCTTGGTTCTAAAAAACTGAGGGAAATACTTACGCTACTGTGCCGCATCTCCCTTTCCTCCTCGAGGGAATACAACACAAGCTCAAGAGGTAGCACTATCTAGGGTTAGCTTTGTGTTAGCCAATACAAAACCTTAGTGGTTCCTCTCCTACGAGACCGCTACCTCTTCGGAGAAGATCCAACGGATTCAAGACCTCCTATACGGAGAAGAACATCAAGACCTCCTCACGGAGATGTCTACCACTACTTGTATCCTCCTTAGTTGATCCTGTATCGTGTATCACACTTTGTGTACCCGGATCTAGCGTTTGTGTGACCTAAGTTTGTTGATTTGAGTGTATTCTCCTTGTCTCTCTTGTGTTTTTCCTTGTGCCCCTCGTGTTCTTCCTCGGGATCCCTCCTTTTCGTGAAAGATCGGCCATGTAGGGTTCCACCCTACATCATTTATGGTATCATGAGCCTTGGTTGATCACGAATTTGGAGCCCCACACCTTGTTTTCTAGCTTGTTTTTGTTGTTTTTCATCTAAATTCGAAAATCCCCACAAAAATAGCCCTACATTTTTTTTATTTGTGTGTTTTGATGAGATTTTGTTGTTTGTGATCCGTGGTTGAGTTGTGTGACAAGTGGATTACCCTTTTCCCAACCTCCCCCACCCTCAAAAACCATCGAAAAGCTGAGAAAAAAAATTCACCTCCACCATTTTCCCCCTTTTCCCCGAGCTAATCCTGAGCGGATTGACCCACCCGGATCATCCGGACACCGCCCGGATCATCCGGCCAGATGTCCGGATCATCCGGACAACCCCGACGAAACTGCATTCTGCAGTTTTTCGCGACACCATTTCCGCCACCGCAAAAACCCTAACCACCTCTTCCGCTATACCCTTGACATATCCACCCCCCCACCACCTTTGCCTAACCAACATCACTTCGGTCTTACCACTTTGTGTCTTGGATCATTTGAGTTGTGGTTTTCTCCGTTTCCGTTTGTGTTTCGGCTATCTCGGAGCGGAACGACATCGACAAGACCACCTCTCAACCTCGACAAGGACGGTAACATCGACGACACTTCGTTTACTACCTTGCAATTGCATTGATAGACCCTCATCGAGCATTTTGCGTAGCTTTCCTACTGAGACTAGCCATTTGAGTATTGCCGGGCCACGACACTTGTGCACATTAGTGATAGTCATAGACATTGCATACTACATAGTCATATCTCCGTGTGACACAAGAGTGTTCCGCATACACAATAGCTACCTTGATCTGAGAAGAATGCAGAAGTGGCCAAAGAAATAGCTCACAAGCTTTTCAGCAAAAGAGCCATCCAAAGCTTATAAGCGAAAGCACTATAGCATCCAACGCCTTGCATCAAAAGAGATCATATGAGATTGCAATACTTCATCTTGTGCTAAAAGCATCGGCACATCATACACTCATAGCATACTTGTGATAGGAAGTCGTTACATTGCTCTTATATGTAGTGCAAGTAAGCAATCGGTTAGCGTCTCTCTAGCGTTGTGCAACACGAGCATTTTTCGTGGACTCCAAATTTTCGCTCACTTTTGGTTGCACAACCACATTTATCTATCTGTGCATGTGTTCCGTGTGCTACTTATCGATTGTGATCTACTTGTTGCATGAGCCAATTATGAACCATTTTCAACATCATTGAATCTTACTCACTTTTTGCATTGAATTTTGCCACCATCCTAACCAAGCTCCTCTAAAAGCTTTACTTGTGTAGGTGTGAGAATCGACAAGACTTGGTACCAATAGTGCTATTCCCGGGTTACATTATTGAGTGATCATTGATCCATTGACAACTTCAGTCAAGGTACATTTGGTATTGTCTTCTCCTTTCTCCCACTCACATACTTGCTTGTGACGATGGATAGGCCAAGTACATCTATGAACCCGCTCTTCGATGATCCTCAAGAATGGAACAACTACGTCACCAAACTACATCTCTTTGGTGTCCAACAAGCTCTACATCAAGAAAGTGAAGCTATGCGAGAGAACATTGAGCAAGTCGCCGTGTAGCGACCAGACCTCAAACAGTCTGATCTCCGTGCATCAGTGTCATCCCTGGATCTGTAATGCTGACACGCACGGTACTTGAAGGATTTATAATAGAGTAGCAATCACACACTTATTACATCGATAGTCCAACGATGAATTTATTACAAATAATATGGCTGAAGGCCATCTAACACGATAACAGCGGAAGGCTTGGAAGATAAGTGAGTCCATCAACTCTAGCGGCATCACTGAGTATAGAACCACGACCTAAAAGGGCATCTTACTCGTCGTCTGAAAAGTCTGCAACATGAAACGTTGCAGCCCGAAAAACGGGTCAGCACATGGAATATGCTGGCAAGGTAACACAAGAGATGCAATGAAAGTAAAGCTATACTATATGCACTATGGCTGGTGGAAAGCTCTATGGTTAAGTTTTTGTGTAAAGACAATTTTTCCCTACTTCAAAGGAATGTATTTTAATTAACTATCATGGTAGTTGAAACATCGTTGAGAAGATAGACATCCTCTCAACCCCAATTAAAAGTAATCATTAAACCCAACAAAATTAAATTAAAGTAACTTGTTGAGATGCACATGATAATCCAAGTACTAGATACTCAAGATGTCCATAACCGGGGACACGGCTAATCATGATCAGTTTGTACACTCTGCAGAGGTTTGTGCACTTTTCCCACAAGACTCGATCGCCTCCGTTTGATTTCTCGCACTTCATGGTGTTTGAGAAACGGATGACCGAGACATAGTCTTTCGGAAGTGCTAGCACCTTACGATCGGGCGGACCGTACCAACCTACATCCCCTACATCTGCTAGTCCACCACTATAAGAGTTCGCACAACTTACTCATACTATGCTAGAGCCCATAATAGCATTGTGGTTGCACACGGAAGTTTCTAGTATGAATAATCTCATGATCCCTTTGAGCCTGGGTGGCGGTCCAAAAGAAAAACAGGCAGTCCTGGAATACCCAGATGCCTCAATCCACCTAGATGTGTATTAAAGTTGCCACCTTAAGTTGAACCATTAATTAACAACTCACATCTGTCATGGATTTCACTCAAACCCAAACCACGTCTACGAGCATAACATGTCCTAACAGCAAACGTAGAAGTAACTCCCAAGGGTTTGAATGTAATGCAGGTGATAGGTACTACCTCAAACTACTTCCCAATCCCACAAGTTAATTGCTCCTACTCATGCAATGCGTGAGGGTTGGACTAATGCAATGAAAACTGGGTAATTGGAAAGCATGATCAAAGTGTTACTTGCCTTGCTGATGATCCGCAAAACCTAGAGACTCAAAGTAGCAAGCGGCGCACTCCGGGTACTCTATCGCAATCAAATAAACAAGCATACAATAATTACTTAAATAATGCACGGGTAAAACTCAAATAAGAGATCTAACCAGAAAGTTCAACTTAAGAACTCCGGTTTGCAAAAAGAATCAACTCGAAAGAAGCAACGAAACTCAAACTGCAAAAGAAACGAGCTCCGAATTACTAGTTGGCCTAAAGTCAAATTTTACAGTAGCCAAAACTTTGTTCAAGTTGCTCTAACGTAAAGAGGGCTTCGAGACGAAGATCTGGGATTTTGAATCACCTGATTCCGACTCTCGAGCGAAAAGAAAAACGAAAAACAAGATCAGGGCAGAAATCGCGACCGGAAAAATCGTGGATAAATACCCCGAAAAAGAAAAACGACGAACAGGCTAACGAACGAACGTTCGCTGTCTGCAGTTAACTAACGAAAACCGTTCGTTAAAACGAACGTACGGACGAACATCCGCTATTTAACTAAACCGGCGGAAAATAAAAAAACCGAACCGATCTGTTAAAAAAACAGATCTAGGTTTTCCTAAACGAACCGATCTATTAACCGAAAAAAAACTACCTCAACTCCGGCGAACTCCGGCAGACTCCGGCGAGGGCGGCGGCGGCGGCTGCGGCTAGCGGCGGGGCGATGGCGACGGGGCAGCGGCGGAGCGGCGGGAGGCGGCGGCGGCGGTGGCTTCTGGCGGGGGCTCGGGCTAGGGTTCGGGCGGCTGCGGGGGCGGGCGAGGCGAGCTGGGCCGGCGGCTGCGGCTTATAAAGCCCAGTTTCCCGGTCCGATACGAGACTAGGTCGGTTACCGGTTTTTTTTAAATAGAGTCCCGGCGCAGAAAAACTAATGAAAGAAATATCAAATGGACTCAAAAATTCCCGAAATAAATTTTCACCGTCCTCTAATAATATTTAGGACAAAGTGAACATTTTTCCCGGACCTAAATGCAATTTTAAAAAACGCATATTTTCCCTATGCAAATAAATCCGAAAATAAATCCAGAAAAATACCAAAAGTGATTTTAATATTTTTCCTCCAATATTTCTATTATTTTGGAGAAGTCATATTATCTCCGCTCATATATTTTATTTAGAAATATTTTTAGGAGAGAAAAATAATTAGAATCACGCTATCCTCGTACCGGTATTCGAGCGAACTCAAATACGAAAACGGTAAAATCCCCAACTCTCTCCGTAGGTCCTTGAGTTGCTTAGAATTTGGAGGAACTCCACGAACAAAAATGCAAAAACATGAAATGCAAATATGATCTATGTATAACATTCCAAATTGAAAATTTGGGATGTTACAAACCTACCCCCCTTAGAATGAATCTCGCCCTCGAGATTCGACTTGGCTAGAGAACAAGTGTGGGTGGTCCTTGCGTAGATCATCTTCTCGCTCCCAGGTGGCTTCTTCCTCGGTGTGGTGACTCCACTGAACTTTGGAAAATTTGATAACCTTGCTGCGAGTAACTCTACTCGAAAACTCGAGAATCTTAACGGGCTTCTCCTCGTAGGTCATATCACTGTCCAACTGAATTGCTTCCAGGGGTACTGTGTCTCTAAGAGGTATATCGGTCATCTCCGCGTGGCACTTCTCCAGTTGCGAAACGTGAAACACGTCGTGCACTCCAGACAATCCTTCGGGCAATTCCAACTTATAGGCAACCTCTCCCATGCATTCCAAAACACGGTAACGTCCCACAAATCCCGGGGCTAACTTCCCTTTAACTCCGAAATGTTTAACTCCTCGCAGAGGCGATACTCTCAGGTATGCTCTGTCTCCGATCTCATAGGTTATCTCCTTGCGCTTCGAGTCTGCATAACTCTTCTGCCTAGACTGAGCTACCTTCAGTCTATCTCGAATCAACTTAACCTTCTCCTCAGACTCTTTGATTAAGTCTGGTCCAAACAATTGTCGGTCTCCAACTTCATCCCACGACAACGCTGTTCGACATCTCCTTCCATACAATGCCTCGAACGGTGCCATCTTCAAACTGGCTTGGTAACTGTTGTTATATGAGAACTCCGCGTAGGGCAAGTTGTCATCCCAACTAGATCCATAATCTAAAGCACAGGCTCTTAGCATATCCTCCAAAATCTGATTGACTCTCTCCGTCTGTCCATCAGTCTGCGGGTGAAATGCTGTGCTAAACTCTAGCCTGGTTCCCAAGGTTTCATGTAACTGATTCCAGAACTTTGAGGTAAACTGGGTTCCTCTGTCAGATACAATACTCCTCGGAACTCCATGCAGACATACAATTCTGGTCATGTATATATTTGCCAACTTTGCACTGGTATATGTGGTTTTCACCGGGATAAAATGGGCTACCTTCGTCAATCGGTCTACTACTACCCAGATTGAATCATATCCTGCTTTGGTCCTGGGCAATCCGGTGATAAAATCCATACCAAGCTTCTCCCACTTCCATTCGGGTATTGGCATAGGTTGTAACAATCCTACTGGCTTCTGATGTTCTGCCTTTACTCTCTGACATACATCACAAACTGCTACGTACTCCACAATATCTTTCTTCATGCCGGTCCACCAGAAAATATCCTTCAAATCCAAATACATCTTAGTATTTCCTGGGTGAATCGAGTATGGTGAATCATGGGCCTCCTGTAAAATCAACTTCCTGATCTCCGGGTCATTGGGCCCATAGATTCGATCCTCAAACCATAGGGTGTCGTGTTCATCCTCACGAAAACCTTTAGCTTTTCCTTCGCTTATCCTCTCCTTTATAGCGACAACCTCCTTGTCAGCTTTTTGAGCTTCTCGGATTTTATCCATAAGGGTAGACTGGATTTCTAATGTTGCTACATAGCCTCTCGGAACTATCTCCAAACGTAGTTCTCGTAGGTCCTCGGCTAACTCCTTTGGAAACTCTTCCATCATTAGGGTATTGACATGGCTCTTACGGCTTAGTGCATCAGCTACTACGTTAGCCTTTCCGGGATGATAATGCAATCTCATGTCATAATCCTTAATGAGTTCCAGCCATCTCCTTTGCCTAAGATTCAACTCCTTCTGAGTGAATATGTACTTCAAACTCTTATGATCCGTATATACTTCACAATGGTTTCCAATGAGAAAATGTCTCCACGTCTTCAATGCATGCACTACGGCTGCTAACTCCAAATCGTGGGTGGCATAGTTCATCTCATGAGGTTTTAGTTGTCGTGAAGCATACGAAACAACTCTTCCTTCCTGCATAAGAACTGCTCCAAGTCCTCGACGTGAAGCGTCGCAGTACACCTCATAATCCTTATGTTGATCTGGCAGGATCAACACAGGGGATGATACCAACCTTTTCTTCAACTCCTGGAAACTAGTCTCACATTCTTCTGTCCAACTGAACTTGGTGTCCTTCTTCAACAACTCCGTCATGGGCTTTGCAATCTTCGAGAAATTCTCGGTAAATCTCCGGTAGTATCCTGCGAGTCCAAGAAAACTCCGGATCTCTCCAACGGTCATCGGTGCTTCCCAATTGGTCACAGTGTCCACCTTGGCGGGATCCACTGCTATTCCTTCTCCGGATATAACATGTCCGAGGAATCCGACTTCTTTCACCCAAAATTCGCATTTGCTAAACTTGGCATATAACTGATGTTCTCTAAGCTTATCCAATACCAAACGCAAATTCTCTTCATGCTCCTCTTCATCCTTCGAGAAGATCAAAATATCATCTATGAACACTATGACGAACTTATCCAAATACTCCATAAACACTTTGTTCATCAGGTTCATAAAGTATGCCTGTGCGTTTGTCAAACCAAACGACATAACGGTATACTCGTACAACCCATACCTAGTGGTAAAGGCCATCTTAGGTATATCTTGCTCTCGGATCTTCAATTGATGGTACCCTGATCGTAGATCGATCTTAGAAAATACCTTAGCTCCTTGCAATCTATCGAACAGATCATTGATCATTGGCAATGTGTACTTATTCTTGATCGTTACTTCATTCAATCCTCGGTAATCAAAAACCATTCTTAACGATCCATCCTTCTTCTCCACTAGAAGCACTGGCCCCAAGGCGAAGAACTTGGGCGTATGAATCCTTTATCCAGTAACTCCTTAATCTACTTCTTAATTTCCTCCAAATCATTTGCGGGCATCCTATATGGTCTCTTAGAAATTGGCCCGGTGCCTGGCAAAAGTTCAATCAAAAACTCTATATCTCTATCCGGTGGCATGCCAGGTAACTCCTCTGGAAACACATCCGGATAATCCTTCACTACTGGCACTTCCTCCTGTACAACTCCTGACAAGGAATTTAATCTACTCCTCTTTGACTCATGCCGGGATACATACTTGATCCTTCTTCCTTCCGGCGTAGTAAGCAAAATGGTCTTACTGGCACATTCAATATTCCCTTCATACTTAGATAACCAATCCATGCCTAATATCACATCCAGTCCTTGAGATTCCAATACTATTAGGTCCGAAGGGAATATGTAATTACCAATCCTTAAGGGCAACTGATCACACCATGACTTAGCCATATACTCTGCTCCTGGTGAGGTTACTAACACGGGCGATCTAAGGGCTTGGGTCGGCAGTTTATACTAATCCATGAATCCCCTTGACATATATGAATGCGATGCACCAGTATCGAAAAGAACGAGTGCAGTAAAGGACTTAATTAAGAACTTACCTATAACTGCATCTGGTTGCTCTTCTACTTCTTCCACAGTCACGTGGTTCACTTGTCCTTTGTTGAACGGGTTGGGCTTCTTCCCGGCGCTTCCATTGCCGTTCCCATTCTTAACTTCTGGGCATTCATTGGCATAATGTCCAGTCTTCCCACACTTGTAACAAGTGACATGGCTAAAATCCCTCTTGGTGGGTGTGGACGGTGCAGGGCGGTTCTGGTTTCCATTGGCTCCATTCCCATTCCCATTACCATTGCCAGTCTTGGTGCCATTGTGATTGTGTGAGCTACTTCCTCCTTGGGTATGCGGAAACTGTCCTACTGCTTTAGGGGTAAAGCGAGGCTTCTGCTGAGCTCCAGAATTATACTTTCCTTGCCCATACTTCCTCTTGCGACTCTCAATCTGCTGATGCTTCCTTTCAATCATCAGGGCTCGGTCAACCAATTCCTGATAGTTGTTGAAAGTTGCCACCATCAGCTGTACACTCATCTCATCATTCAGCCCTTCCATAAATCTCTCCTGCTTCTTGGCATCTATGGCCAGATCATCCGGGGCATAACGAGATAGGGTACTAAACTCATCCACGTACTGGGCCACAGTACGGTTCCCTTGGCGCAAATTGCGAAACTCTTGCTTCTTCATACTCATGGCTCTAGTTGAGACATGGGCGGTACGAAAAGCTTGCTGAAACTGATCCCAAGTCACATTGGCTACAGGGTAAGTGGCTGTGTAGTTCTCCCACCATGCTGCGGCTGGTCCAGACAACTGGTGTGCGGCAAATCGCACCTTCTCAGCATCCGAGCAATTGGCGGTGGTCAAATCCCTTCCAATCTTGCGTAGCCAGTCATCAGCCACAATTGGTTCGATGCTGCTAGCAAACACAGGTGGTTGCAACCTTAAGAAACGTGTCAGGTTGTCCACAGGTGGTGGTGGTGGAGGGTTGTTCTTGTTGTTCTGGTTGTTCTGAGTGTTCTGGACAAGAAGTTGCATCAGGGTGTTCTGCTGCTGGATCAACTGGGTGAGCTCAGGGGGAAACTCGAATTCACGTCTTGGAGGCATCTGATGGGTGTAGAGGGAAGAGATTAGAATAGAAAAGAGGTCTAAGGGAAAGTCACTACCCATATGCACATGAAACAAACACACAATCATATCACACCAATCAATTTCAAACAAGGTCTTACAAATCTAACGATCGTTACAAAGGTGCTCTAAATCTAATATATGGAGGTAAACTACTAGTCATAGGGTGGTCATCTAAAAATATTGGTCGGCAGAGGATTCCATAATATCTGCTCCAGCTTCATCTTCATAGTCTTCATCCTTGCTATCCTCGGCTTCCGAATCTGTGTCATCTATAATGATGTAGTCTTCTGGTGGAATCTCCTTGGGTTCTTCTTCCTCGTCTTCTTCTCCCATGAGTATCCCTAACTTCCGTGTCAAATATCATTCTTGTCCACAAGTATCTTCATATCCTCCTCGTATCCGTCGCGTATAGACTTGAGTTCTTCTTCTAGCTCCAAATTCCTATTTAGGGCCTTCTTCAAATCTATCATCCCAGCACACATCTGGTTCTCCTGGCGACGAATGTGGTGGTTCAACTCCTGGATGAATGCTGCAATGGATATACCCTTCCTAGTGCTGATCATATCCCAATTCTCATCTCGGCGTCCACAAATCTGGTAGATGGTGTCCTTTAGCTCCGTCTGGTAGACTTCTCCAATCCTTCCCATAGCAATGTGGGCTGCCATACTCCTTCCTAGGCTCCATGTAGGTGCATTAAAGGAAAATGCTATGAGTGAGGTGACGGGTGCAAATGTCCTTCCTGCAACATGAGCTTGAATCAACCAGCGCTCCTCCTCTGGTAGAGTGGCATTGTAGGTTCCAGTGAAACTTGGTAATCCGATGTGTAGATATCTGGTGACTTCCTTCAGGTGTCGTCCAAAGGGTGTATCATCATCCGGTTGCATGAACTTGAGCTTTGCTTCCACCATCCTAAAGAATAGAAAAGATGAGGAGTCAGAAGAGAGAAGAGTCAATAGTGTTCTAGGGCTTGTCTTAGTGGTCGTGTCCTACCGTCAGCGTGTGCTCTGATACCATCTTGTAGCGACCAGACCTCAAACAGTCTGATATCCGTGCATCAGTGTCATCCCTGGATCTGTAATGCTGACACGCACGGTACTTGAAGGATTTATAACAGAGTAGCAATCACACACTTATTACATCGATAGTCCAACGATGAATTTATTACAAATAATATGGTTGAAGGCCATCTAACACGATAACAGCGGAAGGCTTGGAAGATAAGTGAGTCCATCAACTCCACTGGCATCACTGAGTATAGAACAACGACCTAAAAGGGCATCTTACTCGTCGTCTGAAAAGTCTGCAACATGAAACGTTGCAGCCCGAACAACGGGTCAGCACATGGAATATGATGGCAAGGTAACAGAAGAGATGCAATGAAAGTAAAGGTATACTATATGCAATATGGCTGGTGGAAAGCTCTATGGTTAAGTTTTTGCGTAAAGCCAATTTTTCCCTACTTCAAAGGAATGTATTTTAATTAACTATCATGGTAGTTGAAACATCGTTGAGAAGATAGACATCCTCTCAACCCCAATTAAAAGTAATCATTAAACCCAACAAAATTAAATTAAAGTAACATGTTGAGATGCACATGATAATCCAAGTACTAGATACTCAAGATGTTCATAACCGGGGACACGGCTAATCATGATCAGTTTGTACACTCTGCAGAGGTTTGTGCACTTTTCCCACAAGACTCGATCGCCTCCGTTTGATTTCTCGCACTGCATGGTGTTTGAGAAACGGATGACCGAGACATAGTCTTTTAGAAGTGCTAGCACCTTACGATCGGGCGGACCGTACCAACCTACATCCCCTACATCTGCTAGTCCACCATTGTAAGAGTTCGCACAACTTACTCATACTATGCTAGAGCCCATAATAGCATTGTGGTTTCACACGGAAGTTTCTAGTATGAATAATCTCATGATCCCTTTGAGCCTGTGTGGCGGTCCAAAAGAAAAACAGGTAGTCCTGGAATACCCATATGCCTCAATCCACCCAGATGTGTATTAAAGTTGCCACCTTAAGTTGAACCATTAATTAACAACTCACGTCTGTCATGGATTTCACTCAAACCCAAACCACGTCTACGAGCATAGCATGTCCTAACAGCAAACGTAGAAGTAACTCCCAAGGGTTTGAATGTAATGCAGGTGATAGGTACTACCTCAAACTACTTCCCAATCCCACAAGTTAATTGATCCTACTCATGCAATGTGTGAGGGTTGGACTAATGCAATGAAAACTGGGTAATTGGAAAGCATGATCAAAGTGTTACTTGCCTTGTTGATGATCCGCAAAACCTAGAGACTCAAAGTAGCAAGCGGCGCACTCCGGGTACTCTATCGCAATCAAACAAACAAGCATACAATAAGCACTTAACTAATGCATGGGTAAAACTCAAATAAGAGATCTAACCAGAAAGTTCAATTTAAGAACTCCGGTTTGCAAAAAGAATCAACTCGAAAGAAGCAACGAAACTCGATCAAACTGCAAAAGAAACGAGCTCCGAATTACTAGTTGGCCTAAAGTCAAATTTTACAGTAGCCAAAACTTTGTTCAAGTTGTTCTAACTTAAAGAGGGCTTCGAGACGAAGATCTAGGATTTTGAATCACCTGATTCCGACTCTCGAGCGAAAAGAAAAACGAAAAACAAGATCAGGGCAGAAATCACGATCGGAAAAATCGCGGATAAATACCCCGAAAAAGAAAAACGACGAACAGGCTAACGAACGAACGTTCGCTGTCTGCGGTTAACTAACGAAAACCGTTCGTTAAAACTAACGTACAGACGAACGTCCGCTATTTAACTAAACCGGCGGAAAATGAAAAAAACCGAACCGATCTGTTAAAAAAAACAGATCTAGGTTTTCCTAAGCGAACCGATCTATTAACTGAAAAAAAAACTACCTCAACTCCGGCGAACTCCGGCCGACTCCGGCGAGGGCGGCGGCGGCGGCTGCGGCTAGCGGCGGCTGGGCGGAGCGGCGGCGGCGGCGGGGCAGCGGCGGGGCGGCGGGAGGCGGCGGCGGCTTCCGGCTGCGGCGGCTGGAGGCGGCGGCGGCTTCCGGCGGGGGCTCGGGCTAGGGTTCGGGCGGCTGCGGGGGCGGGCGAGGCGAGCTGGGCCGGCGGCTGCGGCTTATAAAGCTCAGTCTCCCGGTCCGATACGAGACTAGGTCGGTTACCGTTTTTTTTAAATAGAGTACCGGCGCAGAAAAACTAATGAAAGAAATGTCAAACGGACTACAAAATTCCCGAAATAAATTTTCACCGTCCTCTAATAATATTTAGGACAAAGTGAACATTTTTCCCGGACCTAATTGCAATTTTGAAAAACGCGTATTTTTCCTATGCAAATATATCCGAAAATAAATCCAGAAAAATACCAAAAGTGATTTTAATGTTGTTTCCACCAATATTTCTGTTATTTTGGAGAAGTCATATTATCTCCGCTCATATATTTTATTTAGAAATATTTTTAGGAGAGAAAAATAATTAGAATCACATTGTCCTCGTACCGGTATTCGAGCGAACTCAAATACGAAAAAGGTAAAATCCCCAACTCTCTCCGTAGGTCCTTGAGTTGCTTAGAATTTCGAGGAACTCCACGAACAAAAATGCAAAAACATGAAATGCAAATATGATCTATGTATAACATTCCAAATTGAAAATTTGGGATGTTACACGCCGCCGACGCGCGTCAATTTGAAGCAAGAACAAGACAACAATTCGACATCATCAACACCAACATGGCTACTCAATTCGATGCGCTTCGAACTTTGATAATCAACCGACGCTCTTCTTCCACATCTTCTCAAAGACGAAGCCGCTCAAGTCGACACACCGACTCCACGGACGGCTCAAGTACCCCTACATCAAACACTCTTCAACAAGCCGCACGTCAAGCTCGACATGACAACCGAAATCCACTTCATGACAAGAGCTCCCAAGACATACTCGACGAGCAAAAAAGTCGACATCATCAAAACCAAGCTATACTTGAGCAAGCACAAGAACGGCCCGAGGGCTGGTAAAAACCCGTAGCTTGTCCCATTCGGTCGTGGCCTGAGACGAGATACGCGCGGCTACTATCAGGGTGTCGGCATGCCGGGAGGATTTGCTAGATTAGTCTTACCTTAGTCGAAGTATCTTGAGCACGGGATTCCGAGAATACTCGGGCCTTCTCACCTTGGAGTTGCGACTCCGCGGATCATGGGCTTGTAATGGGCCAAGTTGGAACACCCCTGCAGGGTTTGAACTTTCGAAAGCCGTGCTCGCGGTTATGTGGCAGATGGGAATTTGTTAATATCCGGTTGTAGGAAACTTGACACCATGTTCAGAACATACTACCAGCGTGAGTACCGTGACGGTCATTTTCCGATAAGGGGTTCGGGAAGTGAACACGGTGGGGTTATGATTGACGTGCTTAGTTAGGATCACTTCGTGATCACTTTATCGCTCGTGGCACTTCTCTTCTCGCTCTTATCACGTAAGCTAGTGCTAGTGCAGCTGCAGCCTTTTATTCTTTCTTCAGCCTTGTTCCACACCAAGGCTTAGATAGTTCTGCTACCCGGGAACGGGATTGCTGAGTCCTCCGTGGCTCACAGATTCTACACCACACCAGATGCAGGTACCATGGTGAACTACTCAGGTGACGACACAGAGCTGTACTGGGAGTATGATGAAGAACGTAGCCGTTACTATATGCACTATCCCGTTGATCAGTACTGGTTTCTACTAGGGGCGATTCAAGCCTGTGGCTTTATGTATTTTGGTATCTTTCATTTGGATCTTCACCCGTAGTCGGGTTGTGATGTTATTTGGATGATGTTTGGCTATGTAATGAATTCTGTGACGTGGCGAGTGTAAGCCAACTATCTCTTTTCCTTTTCATCCCTATTTTTACATGAGATGTGCAAAGATACCGAACTTGAGATCATTCCAGAATGGGCTTATACCTTTAAGTCGTGCCTCGACACGTAGGAGGTATAGTCCAATCCTGGGCATTACACTACAACTCCCCAAGCAAGGTACCAAGTCCGTTGAAGAGTACTACAAAGAAATGGAGATAGCCATAATACGAGCAAACATCACGGAAGATGAAGAACAAACGATGGCGAGATTCTTGAATGGACTCACTATCCTATCAAGAAGATTGCGGACTTTCAACCATACACCAATCTCCTCGAGCTAGTACACCAAGCCACCAAAGCGGAGCGACAAGTTCAAGAGGACTATAAGTACTCCAAGTTCACCTCCAAGAACATCGGCTCCTACAACCAAGCTTCAACGACTTCGGCTCCTCCTACCTCTACCAAGCCATCTACAAACTTCGGTGACAAGTCAAGCTACAAGAATGCGACTACATCAAGTCGGCCACCTTCTACTAGCAACATCAAGCCAAGAACTTCATCATCTACAACTCCAACCGAGGACAACTCAAAGACGAGTTCCATCAAATTCTTCAAGTGCCAAGGGCGAGGACACAATTCATTTGAGTGCAAGACCGTTCGTACCATGATCATCAATGATGACAGATTTTATGTCTCAATGAGCGACAATGAAATGGAAGCCCTCGAACATGTAGCTATGCATCGCCAAGTGAATGAAGATGAAGACCATCAAGTGTTTTGCGACAATGACTCGAGTCCCAATCTCGTTGTCTCCAAGGTCTTGACACTCCAACATCAACAAGATGACGACCAACGATGTCACATTTTCCATACCAAGGCCGGCATCAATGGACGCTCCGTCAAGGTTATTATCGATGGAGGAAGTTGTCATAACATGGCAAGCGAAGAGCTATGCGACAAGCTAAACTTGGTGAAGTTGAAGCACCCTCACCCCTACAAGGTCCAATGTCTTAGCGACGCCGGAACTCTTCGAGTCGAGCACACCGTGCAAGTTTCCTTCAAGATAGGCGCCTACGAGGACACACTTGAGCGTGATGTGGTCCCTATGTCCGTGTGCCACCTTATTCTTGGACGACCATGGCAATATGATCGTGGAGTCACACACAATGGACAGACCAATCACTATAGCTTCAAGATGAAAGGAAAGGAGTTCGTGCTATGCCCAATGTCAACAAGTCATGTCGCCGCCGACAAACACTTACCTACCAACCATCGTGGACAGAGTGGTGAAAGAGTGAGCCACCAAAACGAGAGTGAGCGCCACAAGCCCAATATGAGCGACTCCATGATGAGTGACAAGAAACAACTAGTGCTATTCGCCACCGAAATTGAGATGAGAGAAGTGTGTGAGAACCCCTCGAGTGTCTTTCACCTTGTGCTTTTATGCAAAGGGGAAGCCAAACCTACTAACACTTCACCACCTCCACCTTTAGTGTTGTCTCAATTGTTGAAGGAATTCTCGGACGTCTTCCCCGATGAGCTACCTCTGGGTCTACCTCCATTTCGCGGAATCGAACACCGCATCGACCTAATACCCGGCGCACCACTTTCGAACAAGGCTCCTTACCGCGTCAACCCCGAGGAAACCAAGGAGATACAACCGCAAGTACAACAACTCATCGACAAAGGTCATGTACGTGAAAGCTTGAGCCCTTGTGTCATTACGGTTATTCTCGTGCCTAAGAAAGATGGAAGTTTTCGCATGTGCTCCAATTGTCGCTTGATAAATGCTATAACCGTTAGATACCATCACCCTATCCCACGCTTAGACGACATGCTCGATGAACTATGTGGTGCCACCATCTTTTCGAAAATTGATCTTAAAAGTGGCTACTACAAAATTCGCATTCAAGAGGGTGATGAGTGGAAGACGGCTTTCAAAACCAAGTTTGGGTTATATGAGTGACTTATCATGCCAATGGGTTTATCGGAAGCGCCCAGTTCATTTATGCGTCTCATGCATTTTGTTCTACGACCCTACATAGGCGTCTTTGTAGTGGTTTACTTTGATGACATCCTCGTTTTTAGCAAGTCGCTTGAGGACCATGTGACACACATCCGTATGGTTTTGCAAACCATTCGGAAAGAGCGCTTATATGCAAACATGAAAAAAATGCACTTTTGGCGTTGACAAGGTCGTTTTCTTAGGATTTGTCGTTTCTTCCCAAGGTGTTCACGTTGATGAAACTAAAATTGAAGCAATTAAAACTTGGCCTAAACCAATGAACCTCCAACAAGTGCGTAGCTTTCTTGATTTAGCCGGTTTCTATCGATGTTTTGTGAAGGACTTTAGCACAATTGCTATGCCTCTACACGGCTTTAGCAAGAAGAACACACCCTTTGTTTGGGGTCCTTCGCAAGACACCGCGTTCATTAAACTTAATGACTTGCTCACGCACGCACCACTTCTTGCCCTACGAAACTTTGATAAACCTTTTGAAGTTCATTGTGATGCTAGTGGTACCGGCATAGGTGGCGTGCTCATGCAAAAAAGTGCCCAATTACGTACTTTAGCAATAAGCTATCCGGAGCGCAACTTAACTACCCCATCTATGATAAAGAGCTCTATGCCTTGGTGAGAGTTTTGCGTGTTTGGGAACATTACCTTCAACCTCATGAATTCATTTTTCATACGGACCATGAGACGCTCAAGTACCTCAAGGGTCAAACTAAGTTGAACAAGCGTCATGCTAAGTGGAGTGAGTTCATAGAGTCTTTTCCCTACGTCATCAAGTACATCAAGGGCAAAGAGAATGTTGTGGAGGATGCGCTTTCCCGCAAATGCATGCTTGTCACAAAACTTGAGTTGAATGTTATCGGTTTTGAGCACATAAAAGAATTATATGAGCATGATCCTTTCTTCGCAAATCCTTATGCTAAGTGTTTGACTCACACTTCTTGGGAACGCTATTACATCAAGGATGGATACCTTATGAGAGCTGACAAACTTTGCATTCCCGAGTCTTCGCTTCGTTTGCTCCTTTTCTAGGAATAACATGGAGGAGGACTCATGGGACACTTTGGACGCGACAAGACATTTGCTAGGCTCTCCAAGAACTATTTTTTGCCCAAGATGCTCCGTGACGTCTCACGCCTCACCAATCGATGCTCTACATGTCACAAAGCTAAGTCAAAAGCTCAATCTCATGGTCTTTACATGCCACTTCCTATTCCATAACATCCATGGGAATACATAAGCATGGATTTTATACTAGGATTGCCTAGGACTCAAAATGGAAAAGATTCCATGTTTGTTGTCGTGGATAGATTCTCTAAAATGGCTCATTTCATTCCTTGTAACAAGATCGACGATGCTTCACATGTGGCAAATCTCTTTTGTAGGGAAATAATTCGTCTACATGGAGTGCCCAAGACGATCGTGTCGGACCGGGACGTCAAGTTTTTGAGCTATTTTTGGAAGCCTCCATGCGCCAAACTCGGCATCAAGCTACTCTTCTCCTTGACATATCATCCACAAACCGACGGCCAAACGGAGGTGATGAACCAACACTTTCGATGCTTCTTCGCGTGTTGATCAAAAAGAATATCAAGGAACAGGAGCAATGCTTGCCCATCGCCGAGTACGCCTACAACCGCGCAAGACATTTGACTACAGGCAAGTCCCCTTTCGAGGTCGTCTACGCCTTCATCTCGTTGTCCCCATTGGACATCCTACCTCTACCACTACAAGAACGCATCAACTTGGACGCAAGTGCTCGAGCAAGCTATCCCAAGAAGGTGCATGAAGATACAAGGGCAACGATCGAGCGACATGTACATCGACTAGAATCCAAGCTCAACGCCAACAAGAAACCTATGGTGTTCCAACCGGGAGATATCGTATGGCTACATCTTCGCAAGGACCGTTTCCCCCACGAGCGCAAGTCCAAACTACTAGCTCGGGCAGACGGACCCTTCAAGGTGTTAGCATGCTACAACAACAATGCATACATGCTCGACCTTCCACGCGACAAGTACAACGTGAGCGATGTCTTCAACGTCAAGGATCTCTCCACTTTCCATGGTGATGAAGATTTCGATCCGAGGTCCCATCTTTCCCAAGGGAGGGGAGATGATGCAGAGCATCCCAAGGTCATCCCCATGGACCTACCATCGTCTCACCAAGTGCCAAATGGACCCATGACATGTGCTCGAGCACGAGCTCTCCCAGACGATCCATACAGAGCCCGAATGATCCGGACCAACGTCCGGACGATCCGAATAATGCGCGCCCCCGACACCCGAAGCTCCACGCCGAAGCCGGATCATCCGGACCCCGGCCCAGATCATCCGGACACACCCGGATGTCTAGACCAAGACACGGACATCCGGACTACCCGCAGCAGAACAGACATGTCCGGATCATCCGGACGCCTCCCCGGATCATCCGGATCCCCGAAGCCCGGATCATCCGGACCAACGTGCGGATCATGTACCTCTTCGCCCCTCCTAGCGTGCATGACTTTTGGGCCGAAGCCCATGTACCTCTTCGCCCCTCCTAGCCTATATTTTTCACTCCATGATGCGGAGCATCCCAAGGTCATCCCCATGGACCTACCTTCGTCTCACCAAGTGCCAAGTGGACCCATGACACGTGCTCGAGCACGAGCTCTCGAGACCGAGGTGACTTCACTCCTCTCTCTACGTCACTCTGATTCACATGAGATATGGTTGCTACCCTCATCAGAGACTCCTTGCATACTCAGGCACCTCGGGAGCAACCATGGAGAAGTCAATGAACAAGAAGGATCGAAGGAGGAAGAAGGAGGAGGAAAACAGCCGAGACTCAGCCAACCCGGACGATCCGGACGAAGTCCCGGACGATCCGGACGAAGCCCGAATGATCCGGACAAACATCCGAACGATCCGGCAAATGTGCCCGAGGACACCCGAGAGCCCCAGCTGAAGCCGGATCATCCGGACCCCAGCTCGGATCATCAGGACGAACCCGGACGTCCGGACCAAGTCCCGGATATTCGGATCACCCGCAGCAGATCAGACACATCCGGATCATCCGAACGCCACCCCGGATCATCCGGACAAACGTCCGGATCATCCGGACAGTGCCTGCATTCTTGATGTTGGGCCGAGGCCCATGTACCCCTTCGCCCCTCCTAGCCTATATATATCACTCTACCTAAACTATCTAGGGTTAGCTTTGTGTTAGCTCATCCAAAACCTTAGTGGTTCCTCTCCTACGAGACCGCGGCCTCTTCGGAGAAGATCCACCGGATTCAAGACCTCCTATACGGAGAAGAACATCAAGACCTCCTCACGGAGATGACTATCGATACTTGTAACATCCTTAGTTGATCGTGTATCGTGTATCGCACTTTGTGTACCCGGATCTAGCATTTGTGTGACCTAAGTCTGTTGATTTGAGTGTTTTCTCCTTGTCTCTCTTGTGTCTTTTCCTCATGCCCCTTGCGTTCTTCCTTGGGATCCCTCCTTTTCGTGAAAGATCGGCCACGTAGGGTTCCACCCCACATCATCTATGGTATCATGAGCTTTGGTTGATCACAAATTTGGAGCCCCACACCTTGTTTTCTAGCTTGTTTTTGTTGTTTTTCGTCCAAATTCGAAAATCCCCACAAAAATAGCCCCACAAATTTTTTGTGATTTGTGTGTTTTGATGAGATTTGGTTGATTGTGATCCGTGGTTGAGTTGTGTGACAAGTGGATTACCCCTCTCGCCACCTCCCCCACCCTAAAAAACTACCAAAAATCTGAGAAAAAATTCGTGTCCACCATTTTCCCCCTCTTGCCCGAGCTTATCCCGAGCGGATTGACCAAACCGGATCATCCGGCTCCCCACCCGGATCATCCGGTCAAACGTCCGGATCATCCGGACAACCCTGACGAAACTGCATTCCGCAGTTTTTCGCGACACCGTTTCCGCCACCGCAACTACCCTAGACCCCCCTTCCGCTACACCTCGACATATCCACCACTACCACCATCTTTGCCTACCCTAATCCCTACGGTTTTACATCTTTGTGTCTTGGATCATTTGATTTGTGGTTTTCTCCGTCTCCGTTTGTGTTTCGGCTATCTCGGAGCGGAATGACATCGACAAGACCACCTCTCAACCTCGACAAGGATGGTAACATCGACGACTTCTTTTACTACCTTGCAATTGCATTGATGAACCCTCATCGACCATTTTGCGTAGCTTTCCTACCGAGACTAGCCATTTGAGTATTGCCGGGCCACGACACTTGTGCACATTAGTCATGCTCATAGACATCGCATGCTACATCATCATATCTACGTGTGACACAAGAGTGTTCCGCATACACAACAACTACCTTGATCCGAGAAGCATGCATTAGTGGCCAAAGAAAGAGCTCACAAGCTTTTAAGCACAAGAGCCATCCAAAGCTTATAAGCAAAATCACAATAGCATCAAACGCCTTGCATCAAAAGTGATCATATGAGATTGCAATACTCCATCTTGTGCTAAAGCATCGACACATCATACACTCATAGCATACTTGTGATAGGAAATCGTTACATTGCTCTTATAGGTCGTGCACAAGTGTGTATTCGCCTATTAAGCAATCAGTTAGCGTCTCTCTAGAATTGTGAAACACGAGCATTTTCCGTGGATTCCACATTTTCGCTCACTCTTGGTTGCACAACCACATTTATCTATCCGTGTGTGTGTTCCGTGTGCTACCTATTTCTTGTGATCTACTTGTTGCATGAGCCAATTGTGAAACATTTTCAACATCATTGAATCTTACTCACTTCTTGCACTGAATTTTGACACCATCCTAACCAAGCTCCTCTCAAAGCTTTACTTGTGTAGGTGTGAGAATCGACAAGACTTGGTACCAATAGTTCTATTTCCGGGTTACATTATTGAGTGATCATTGATCCATTGTCAACTTCGGTCAAGGTACATTTGGTATTGTCTTCTCCATTCTCCCACTCACATACTTGCTTGTGACGATGGATAGGCCAAGTACATCTATGAACCCGTTCTTTGATGATCCTCAAGAATCGAACAACTACGTCACCAAACTACATCTCTTCGGTGTCCAACGAGCTCTACATCAAGAAAGTGAAGATATGTGAGAGCACATTGAGCAAGTCGCCGCCGACGCACGACAATTTGAAGCAAGAACAAGAGAGCAATTCGACATCATCAACACCAACATGGCTACTCAATTCAATGCGCTACGGACTTTGATAGTCAACCGACGCTCTTCTTCCACATCTTCTCAAAGGCGAAGCCGCTCAAGTCGCCACGCTAATTCCACGGACGGCTCAAGTACACCTGCATCAAATACTCTTCGTCAAGCCGCACGTCAAGATCGACATGACAACCGGAATCGACTTCATCACAAGAGTTCTCAAGACCTACTTGACGAACAAGAAAGTCGACATCGTCAAAACCAAGCTACATTTGAGCAAGCACAAGAACGGCAAAGACTACGCCAACAACAACAAGAGCGAGCACGTCAACACCAAGAAGAAGAAGATGCCGAAGCTCATCGTCAAGCACAACACCACCGAGAAGCTCAAGCTCTTGAGGCACAACGAGCATTACGTGATTCACATCGCAAAGTGGCAACTCGCAATCGACACACTCGTCAAGAAGAGGATTTCCTTCGCGATGAGATGCACGAGAGGCGCCATGATACAGGCAAAGGTGTCCCGTCTTTCGATGAGATGGTGGCTATCGTTTTGGAGGAAGTCGACTTTGACGATCCGACTACGAACGTGCGAGGACGTCGCGCCTTAGCAATCGCTAAACCAACTCCGAGAGGTTATTGACCACGCCGGAGCACGATCAACCTGACCACGAAGGTCTGTTTCCTGCAGGCAAATGAAGAACAAGCAAGAAACTAAGATTGCAATCTGGATATTGCGAATATAGGAGGAAAGCTTTATTGATCAAGGAGGGGTTCTGTAACGCCTTTGTCTGGTCGTTGAACACAAACGAAGTACGTGAAATTGCAGCTATGGCAAACTTTTAATCTAAACAAAACCCAAACTCTAAACGACGCCCTAAGGGCTGTATATATGGGAGAAGAGGGGGGAATTTCGTGGCCCTTGGAGGAGGGGTCCGAAACCAACCCTAACTCTTGTTTCCCCACACATACGGACCCTAAAAACATCCAATAATCAAGTATTTCGAAATTACATGGGCCTGGCCCAATAATAAGGTGACGCAGCACCTATAATAGCCTCTGGACGAAATTTATGAAGTGGCATCTTGTATATTTCGTCCAAGGCATCATGCTCTCATTATGGTGGCTTCAAAGTCCTGAAATCATCACTTGTAACTCCGTTCTTGTTTCCCTTGCGCATGCCATCAACTCCATGCGTGTTCTTGCTCCAATGTTCATCCTTCTCCAAGCAAAACAAATTTATCCAATTTAGGCAGCATCATATTCTCATGAACATTAGAATCATTACCAAGAAACGAAAGTACCTAGTAATTTAATTAGCGTGCGTGAGCTCTAGTAATTGGTCGAGTAAAATGCATCACAAGTCCGAAAACTATCGGAGGTATGTAAGTTCAGTCTTATAACTTCGAAACTGCAGTTTTGGGTCCTAAAACTATCGGAGGTGTGTCACTTTAGTCCTATTACTTTGAAACTGCAGTTTTCAGTCCTAAAACTATTGGAGGGGTGCCAGTTTAGTCCTATAACTTCAGAATTACAGTTTTGGGTCCCAAAAGTATGTAAGTTTGTTCATCACAAGTCCCGAGTTTGCATGACCAGCATCTATGTGTATTTTTTCAATTGAGTCATTCATATGTATTTAGTTTCCCCAAAAAGGTCCATACGCTTCCGTGTGGCATTGTGTGCTGCAACCTGTGTGGCCATAAGCTATAGGACAGGCTCACTGAGAGGTTTGGCATGGCCGATGGAAAGACCCCGAGCCAGTCGTAATGGAGGACGACATCCCTTTCCCTCGGTGCGGTTGCCCGGAGATCCTGGGCCAATCTGGATGGAGGCCGCAATCCCAGTCACCCCCTCTCTCTTATGACATTGTCGTCGCCCCGACACCCTTGCCGTAGAGCTATTCATGTAGGTTGTTGTTTGGGCACGAGCATTACAATAAGTGTGGACTTGTCGTTGTAACCGAACGACACGAAGGAGTGCACGGAAACCGTGAAGACAGTTTAAAGGCCAGTGAGAGTGGATTGCAATTGGACGTTGTGCATCTCCAAACGCCCCCTCTCTCTCATGACATTTTTGTTTCCCAAAAGAATCTAAATATAAATGAGGTGTTGCTTAAGATCTCAAGTGAAACAAACTTACATAGTTTGTGGACCCAAAATTGCAGTTTCGAAGCTATAGGACTAAATTGACACACCCCAATAGTTTTAGGAACCAAAGACGCGGTTTCAAATCTATAGGACTAAGCTGACACACCTCCGATAGTTTTAGAACCCAAAACTGCGGTTTTGAAGTTATAGGACTAAACTGACACACCTCCGATCGTTTTTGGACCCAAAACTGCAGTTTCAAAGTTATAGGACTAAAGTGACACACCTCCAATAGTTTTAGGACTTATGATGCATTTTACTCTAATTGGTCCTATATATGTGTCAGTTGGGGCTGTGGGTGTAACCTTGTTAGTGATGTCCTCATCATCCTCCCCTTCTTGAATTGAAGTCGTCCTCGACGGAAGCACATCTTCCTCACCCAAGTAAGGCTTCAAATCTGCAATGTTAAATGTGGGACTAACCCCAAAATCTGCAGGCAACTCAAGTTTATATGCATTATCATTTATTTTCTCTAACACCTTGAAAGCAGCATCAGCACGTGCCATTAGCTTTGACTTGCGCAAATTAGGAAACCTATCCTTACGCAAATGTAACCAAACAAGATCTCCAGGTGCAAAAACAACACATTTTCTACCCTTATCTCCTTAGTTAACTCATGCATTTTAAGATCAATTCAGCACGTTGTTTAGCATCAAAATTAACCTTCTCCGAAGATGGAAGAGGCAACAAATCAATAGGTGCACGAGGTAGGAAACAATAGGCAATTTCAAAAGGGCACATCTTAGTAGTAGAATGCAACAGACGATTATAAGCAAATTCAATATGAGGCAAGCATTCTTCCCACATTTTCTTGTTATTCTTCAAAACAGCCTAAGCATAGTAGACAAAGTTCTATTGACTACTTCAGTTTGTCCATCAGTTTGGGGGTGACAAGTAGTACTAAAAAGCAGTTCCGTCCCCAACTTAGCCCATAAACATCTCCAAAAGTGGCTAAGAAATTTAGTATCGTGATCTGAAACAATAGTATTTGACACACCATGCAAATGAATAATTTCACGAAAGAACAAATCAGTAACATTAGCAGCATCATCGCTTTTATGACATGGTATAAAGTGTGCTATCTTCGAGAACCTATCCACGACAACAAATATGTTATCCCTCCCCTACTTTGTTCGAGGTAAACCCAAAACAAAGTCCATAGATATATCTTCCCAAGGAACACTAGGGACAGGGAAAGGCATATAAAAACCATGTGGGTTGAGTTGTGACTTAGATTTTTGACATGTAGTGCAGCGAGCAACAAAATGCTCAACATCCCGTCTCATCTTTGGCCAAAAGAAATGTGTAGCAAGTACGTCCTCCGTCTTCTTCATGCCAAAGTGTCCCATTAATCCTCCTCCATGCGCCTCCCGCAACAACAAAAGACGAACAGAGCTAGCTGGAATGCATAGCTTGTTAGCACGAAACACAAATCAATCACTAACGACGAACTTGTTACATGTTCTCCCTTCTTTACAATTCTGGAATACATCTTTAAATTCAACATCATGCACATATTGATCTTTGAAGGTCTCCAAACCAAATATTTTAAAATCAAGTTGTGAAAGCATAGTATAACGACGAGACAATGCATCAGCAATAACATTTTCTTTTCCCTTCTTGTGTTTAATAACATAAGGGAAAGTCTCTATGAATTCAACCCATTTAGCATGTCTACGGTTCAATTTTGCTTGACTTTTAATGTGCTTCAAAGATTCATGATCAGAATGTATAACAAATTATTTGGGCCATAAATATTGTTGCCATGTTTCCAAAGTCCGAACAAGAGCATATAATTCCTTATCATCAGTAGAATAATTCAGACTAGGACCATTCAATTTTTCAGAAAAGTATGCAACAGGTTTACCATCTTGTAATAACACACCTCCTAATCCAATTCCACTAGCATCACATTCAAGCTGAAAAGTCTTATTAAAATAAGGAAGTTGGAGTAAAGGAGCATGTGTCAACTTATCTTTCAATACCGTGAAGGCTTCTTCTTGTGCGGTACCCCAAATAAAAGGCACATCCTTCTTTGTAAGCTCGTTGAGAGGTGCAGCAATGGTGCTGAAATCTCTCACGAAATGCCTATATAGAAACAAGCGAGGCCAAGGAAACTCCTCACTTGTGTGACCGTTTTGGGCTGCGGACTACTCTCAATAGCTTCAATCTTGGCTTTATCAACTTCAATTCCTTGTGGAGTAAAAATATATCCAAGAAAAGATACTCGGTCGGTGCAAAAGGTGCACTTCCCAAGGTTATCAAACAAATGTGCATCACGTAGAGCAATAAAAACAACACGTAAATGTTCCAAATGTTCTTCCAATGATGTGCTATAAATCAGTATATCATCAAAATAGACTACCACAAACCGTCCAATGAAAGCACGTAAAACTTTGTTCATTAGTCTCATGAAAGTACTATGCGCATTAGTTAACCCAAAAGGCATGACTAACCACTCATATAAACCAAACTTAGTTTTAAATGCTGTTTTCCATTCATCTCCGAATCTCATACAAATTTGATGATATCCACTATGCAAATCAACTTTGGAGAATATTGTAGAGCCACTCAATTCATCAAGCATATCATCTAGCCTAGGAATAGGATGATGATAACGAATAGTAATATTATTAATGCCTCTACAATCAACACACATATGCGACGTACCATCCTTTTTAGGCACTAGTATAATAGGAATAGCATAAGGACTAAGAGATTCGCGTATATAACCTTTGTCGAGCAGCTCCTATACTTGACGCATAATCTCCTTCGTCTCCTCTGGATTGGTACGGTATGGTGCACGGTTGGGTAGCGATGCACCGGGAATTAAGTCAATTTGATGCTCAATCCCTTGAATAGGTGGTAATCCCGGTGGCACATCTTGTGGAAAGACATCAGCGAACTCCTGCAAAATGTTATTGACAGCAGGGGCAAAGAGGAAGGCACGTCCTCGAATGAAAATAATGCCTCTTTGCACACAAAAGCATAGCAAACAGATTTGCTAAAATCTAGCTCATCAATATCAGATTTGATTGCAAGTAAACATGCACTTTTCAATTTAATTTCAGAAGCAACAGTAGATGGTTTATGATTAGGCTTCATTTGTAGCTCAAATTCTTTTGCCACAATCTGATTTTCACTCTTATTTTCTCCTGTTTTGCTTTATTAGCTCTGTTAATATCATCTTTCAAAATGGAATCAGGAGTCATAGGAAGCAAAGTAATATTTTTATCCTTATGAACAAGAGTATACCGATTGTTTCTACCATGGTGTACATAATTTTTATCAAATTGCCATGGTCTATCAAGTAATAAGGAACATGCTTGCATAGGTACCATATCACAATCAACATAATCAGCATATGTAGAGATACTAAAATGCACACGAACAGTACGTGTTACCTTAACCTTGCCGCTGTTGTTGAACCATTGGATGTAGTAAGGATGTGGATGTGGTCTTGTGGTGAGAGATGGCTTCTCCACCATCTCCATGCTAGCCAAGTTGTTGCAACTCCCTCTATCTATGATCACGCGAACAGAACGTTCCTTCACAACTCCCTTTGTATGGAACAAATTATGCCTCTGATTTTGATCAGCTTGTGTAACCTGCACACTAAAAACACGTTGAGCAACTAAACAATCATACCCGTCAGCATCTTCAGGAACCATGTATTGCGTCTCATGTTCAGAATCGTCTCCACCGTGTTCTTCACGTGTAATAAGAGCCAAAGTCTCCTCATCATAGTCACTATCGGGCTCATACCCACCATCCTCAGTAGCAATCATCACACCCTGATATTTGCATTCTCTCGCAAAATGTCCGCTTCCCTTACAATGACAAAAAATAATATCACTGGTGTGCCCTGTTGATGCCATGGAAGAAGAAGAACTCTGTGCAGGCCCGATAGGTGAGCTCTTGGCAGATAATGGTGGTTGTGCCTGCTTCCTTGTATCACGGCTGGAGGTAACAGCTGATGGAGGTGTCGGTGCAGTAGAATGTGTGGAAGTAGAGGATGCACGCGGTGTCCATGATGAAGGTCGACCTGCAGAAAAGTTAGTCCGCGCCAATGCTTGTCGATCCTGCACTTCATGTTCAGCTTTACAAGCAAGATGGAATAAATGAGTGATATTATTATAATCCTTATACTCTAGAATGGTCCGAATCTCTCTATTTAATCCACCCATAAAACGTGCAAGCATTGCTTCATTCTCCTCAACAATACCACATGTAATCATGCCAGTTTGTAATTCCTGATAATATTCTTCTACAAAAAAAATTCCTTGTCTTAAGCGCTGCAATTTTTGAAGTAATTCACGTTGATAATATGGTGGAACCCAACGAGTATGCATAGCAGTTTTCAAAGCAGTCAAAGTAGCTGGAATAGGATATAATCTACAATGTTCAGACCACCAAACACATGCAAAACTAGTGAAAGCACAAACAGCAACAGGAACAAGTCTCTCCTCAGGATATTGTAAACATGTAAAACGTTGTTCAGTTTCTAACTCCCAAGTAAGATATATATCAGGAACATATCTACCCTCAAATGGTGGAATATTCAATTTCAGTTTAGGAAGATGGTCATGTACCTCAGGTGGTGGTGCAGCCCTACCGTTGTGATGATATGCATGAGGACGACCTGGTGGTGGTGGTGCTGGTGGTTGCACGTAGTTCTGATTTTGTTCAACCTCATCCTCGTAATGGTCCTCCACCTCTGCAGTAGCAGCAGGAGCTACAGAAGCATCAACAGCGGCACCAGAAGTTTGACCAGGCTCAAGGGGAATGCGCAGTGCTCGTCCCACTTGATTTGGAAGGCGATGTTGTTGTAGAGGTGCGCCAGCTACAGTAGTCGGTGGTGGTGGAAAACGCGAAAGCAATTCAGCAAACTTGTTATCGAGCTTTGTTTCAAACGTCTTCTCCATGCCATCTATCTTCTCCATGGCCTCTTCAAATCTGTTTAGCACATCTTGCACCTGTCCACTCATCATTTGCTGAAACTTATCATGAAGCTCCTTGTTCGTCAAGTTCTCCCAGTCAGTCTCGTCGGCTTGTGATACTGGCATGGTTAGCAGCAATAGAAACACACAAGAATATGATCCTACAGACTACTAACAAGTGGTGGTGGTGGCGGGTGTCACAAATCCGTCAAGCAAATCTCAAATTCTTACCAGTTCTTACCTAGCAGCAGGCGGTGATCGGCAACCGATGTAGTCAAAACTCACAAAGCTTGGATAGAGCGATTACCAGGGAGAGTCAAACGCAAGATGTAGATGTATGTGGAGCTGGGAAGGCTTATAATATGGTAGCAAAAAGGGTCAGCAATAATCAATTCAGAGATGCAAAGTTGAATAAACGCTCAACGACGATACTGTGCTGATCCTATGCTAGACCGTGCTAGAGACGCGAGCCTAGAACACTAACAAAATCACGACGCGGCACGTAAACAAGGGAGGAGCACACTCTGAAATTTTTCTCTTTTTTGGCACTTTTTTTCCTCTTTTTTTTCTCCGCAACAATTTTTTTCGAAAAAGTCTACAAATGGTCTAAAAACTGCCTAGCCAGAAAAAGTCTACATTTTTTTTTGAGTTTAGAACTATTTTTCTACTGCGGGTAGCACGGATGTTTGGAAGTCCTTCTCTGTCACGACTCGGAGTATGGCGTGATCTAGAAATCCAAAACAAAGTAACAAAATACTGGACTCGGAATAGGACTGGTGGCGGAGATGAATCAGGTGGAACTCGGACTGGTGGCGGAGATGAATCTGGTGGAACTCAGACTGGTGGCGGATATATGTTGCAGGTGGACTCGGATTGGCGTGATGGCGGCGGATATGTGGTGGCCTATATGGAATCGGATTGGCGGTGAATATGTGGTGGTGGCATAGCGGTGATGAAGTTGGTGCGGTTGTGGTATATGGCAGCAGCAACGTGGCAACCTGTGAACAGAACTCGAAACTCTAAAGAACTAGACGCTAAGACCAGCAACTTGACACAATGATGCAACCGCAAATTCAACAAAGTAAATACAGAAAAGATTATGCAAAGGCTCAGATTGGTTCGGATGGGATGAACTAACCCTAATTTTTTTTGGCTTTTTCGTGGACTATAGGTATGAAGAACAGACTCGATCTAAACTATGAAAAACTGTAAAATCTCACCGAGCAACCTGGAAATCTGATACCACTTGATAGAGGCAAAGTTGTCCCATCTCTTGATGAGATGGTGGCTATCATTTTGGAGGAAGTCGACTTTGACTATCCGACTACGAACGTGCGAGGACGTCGCGCCTTAGCAATCGCTAAACCAACTCCGAGAGGTTATTGACCACACCGGAGCACGATCAACCTGACCATGAAGGTCTGTTTCCTGCAGACAAACGAAGAACAAGCAAGAAATTAAGATTGCAATCTGGATATTGCGAATATAAGAGGAAAGCTTTATTGATCAAGGAGGGGTTCTCTGATGCCTTTGTCTAGTCGTTGAACACAAATGAAGTATGCGAAGTTGCAGCTATGGCGAACTTTTAATCTAAACAAAACCCAAAGTCTAAACGACGCCCTAAGGGCTATATATATAGGAGAAGAGGGGGGAATTTCGTGGCCCTTGGAGGAGGGGTCCGAAACCAACCCTAACTCTTGTTTCCCCACACATACAGACTCTAAAAACAGCCTATACTCAAGTTTTTGGAAATTACATGGGTCTGGCCCAATAATAAGGTGACGCAACACCTATAATAGCCTCAGTGGCATCTTTTATATTTCGTCCAAGGCTTCACGCACTCATTATGGTGGCTTCAAAGTCCTGAAATCATCACTTGTAAATCCGTTCTTGTTTCCCTTGCGCATGCCGTCAACTCCATGCGTGTTCTTGCTCCAATGTTCATCCTTCTCCAAGCTAGGCCCTTCATTTGTAAGCAAAACAAATGTATCCAATTTAGGCAACATCATATTCTCATGAACATTAGAATCATTACCAAGAAACGAAAGTACCTAGTAATTTAATTGGCGTGCGCAAGCTCTAGTAATTGGTCCTGTATATGTGTCAGTTGGGGCTGTGGGTGTAACATTGTTAGTGATGTCCTCATCACGCCACCAAGCACGAATGCAACAAGAAGTTCCTCCTCAAGCATGACAAGAGCAACAACCTCTACAAGAATCGCAAGCTCGGCAAGTACACCATGAAAATGAACATCTACTCCGCCAAGAGAAACATGAGGTTGACAACCGTCCAAATCAAGAACGCCCTCCCAATAGGCAAGCAAACAATGACGAGCATCGCTATGGCAAGCTTAAGTTCACAATGCCAAAGTTTTCCAGAAGCATTGATCCCGAAGACTACCTCTCATGGGCATTGAAAGTTGATAAAATCTTTCGCCTCCATGACTTTGATGAAGAGAAGAAAATTGATGTGGCCTCCCTTGAGTTCTAAGACTATGTTCTCATTTGGTGGGAGCAAATCATTTAGAGAAGAGAAGCAAAAGGAAAACCTCCCATCACTACTTGGGCTCAAATGAAGGAAGTCATGAGAGCACGCTTCGTGCCAACACACTACAAACGTGACTTGTTCAAGAAGCTACAACTCCTCAAGCAAGGTACCAAGTCCGTTGAAGAATACTACAAGGAGATGGAGATTGCCATGATACGAGCAAACATCACGGAAGATGAAGAACAAACAATGGCGAGATTCTTGAATGGACTCAACTATCATATCAAGAAGATTGCAGACTTTCAACCATACACCAATCTCCTCAAGATAGTACATCAAGCCACCAAAGCGGAGCGACAAGTTCAAGAGGACTACAAGTACTCCAAGTTCACCTCCAAGAACTTCGGCTCCTACAACCAAGCTTCAACGCCTTTGACTCCTCCTACCTCTACAAAGCCATCTACAAACTTCGGCAACAAGTCAAACTACACGAATGCGACTACATCAAGTCGGCCACCTTCTACAAACAACTTCAAGCCAAGAGCTTGATCATGTACAAGTCCAACTGAGGACCACTCCAAGACGAGTTCCATCAAATGCTTCAAGTGCCAAGGACGAGGCCACAAGTCATTTGAGTGCAAGACCGTTTGTACCATGATCATCAATGATGACGGATCTTATGACTCAATGAGCGATGATGAGATAGAAGCCCTTGAGCATGTAGCTATGCATCGCCAAGTGAATGAAGATGAAGACCATAAAGTGTTTTGCGACAATGACTCGAGTCCCAATCTCGTTGTCTCCATGGTCTTGACACTCCAACATCAACAAGATGACGACAAATGATGTCACATTTTCCATACCAAGGCGGGCATCAATGGACGCTCCATTAAGGTTATCATCGATGGAGGAAGTTGTCATAACTTTGCAAGCGAAGAGCTTTGCGACAATTTAAACTTGGTGAAGTCGAAGCACCCTCATCCCTACAAGGTCCAATGGCTTAGCGACGCCGTAACTCTTCGAGTCGAGCACACCGTGCAAGTCTCCTTCAAGATAGGCGCCTACGAGGACACACTTGAGTGTGATGTGGTCCCCATGTCCGTGTGCCACCTTCTTCTTGGACGACCATGGCAATATGATCGTGGAGTCACACACAATGGACAAACCAACCACTATAGCTTCAAGATGAAAGGAAAAGAGTTTGTGATACGCCCAATGTCACCAAGTCAAGTAGCCGCTGACAAAAACTTACCTACCAACCATCGTGAAGAGAGTGGTGCGAGAGTGAGCCACCAAAAGGAGAGTGAGAGCCACAAGCAAAATATGAGTGACTCCACGATGAGTGACAAGAAACAACTAGTGATATTCACCACCAAAAGTGAGATGAGAGAAGTGTGTGAGAACCCCTCGAGTGTCTTTCACCTTGTGCTTTTACGCAAAGGGGAAGCCAAACCTACTAACACTTCACCACCTCCACCTTTAGTGTTGTCTCAATTGTTGCAGGAATTCTCGGACGTCTTCCCCAATGAGCTACCTCCGGGTCTACCTCCACTTCAGGGAATCGAACACCGCATCGACCTCATACCCGGCACACCACTTCCGAACAAGGCTCCTTCCCGTGTCAACCCCGAGGAAACCAAGGAGATACAACGGCAAGTAAAACAAATCATCGACAAAGGTCATGTACGTGAAAGCTTGAGCCCTTGTGTCGTTCCGGATATTCTCGTGCCTAAGAAAGATGGAATTTTTCGCATGTGCTCCGATTGTCACCCGATAAATGCTATCACCGTTATATACCTTCACCCTATCCCACGCTTAGACGACATGCTTGATGAATAATGTGGTGCCACCATCTTTTCGAAAATTGACCTTAAAAGTGGTTACTACCAAATATCGCATTCAAGAGAGTGATGAGTGGAAAACGGCTTTCAAAACCAAGTTTGGGTTATATGAGTGGCTTGTAATGTCAATGAGTTTATCGGAAGCACCCGGTTCATTTATGCGTCTCATGCATTTTGTTCTTCGACCCTACATAGGCATACTTGTAGTGGTTTACTTTGATGACATCCTAGTTTTTAGCAAGTCACTTGAGGACCATGTGACACACATCCGTATGGTTTTACAAACCCTTCGGAAAGAGCGCTTATATGCTAACATGGAGAAATGCACTTTTGGCGTTGACAAGGTCGTTTTCTTAGGATTCGTTGTTTCTTCCCAAGGTGTTCACATTGATGAAACTAAAATTGAAGCAATTAAAACTTGGCCACAACCAACGAATCTCCTACAAGTGCGTAGCTTTCTTGGTTTAGCCGGTTTCTATCGACATTTTGTGAAGGACTTCAGCACCATTGCTATGCCTCTACATGCCTTGAGCAAGAAGAACGCACCCTTTGTTTGGGGTCCTTCGCAAGACACCACATTCATTAAGCTCAAAGACTTGCTCACCCACGCACCGCTTCTTGCCCTACCGAACTTTGATAAACCTTTTGAGATTCATTGTGACGCTAGTGGTACCGGCATAGGTGGCGTGCTCATGCAAGAAACGCGCCCTATTGCATATTTTAGCAAGAACCTATCCGGAGCACAACTTAACTACCCCATTTATGATAAAGAGCTCTATGACTTGGTGAGAGTTTTGCGTGTTTGGGAACATTACCTTAGACCTCATGAATTCATTCTTCATACGGACCATGAGACTCTCAAGTATCTCAACGGTCAAACTAAGTTGAACAAGCGTCATGCTAAGTGGAGTGAGTTCATCGAGTCTTTTCCCTAAGTCATCAAGTACATCAAAGGCAAAGAAAATGTTGTGGCGGCTACGCTTTCCCGCAAATGCATGCTTGTCACAAAACTTGAGTTGAATGTTATTGGCTTTGAGCACATAAAAGACTTATATGAGCATGATCCTTTCTTTGCAAATACTTATGCTAAGTGTCTGACTAACACTTCTTGGGAACATTACTACATCAAGGATGGATATCTTATGAGAGCTAACAAACTTTGCATTCCCGAGTCTTCGCTTCGTTTGCTCCTTTAGCAGGAATCTCATGGAGGAGGACTCATGGGACACTTTGGTCGCGACAAGACATTTGCTACGCTCTCCAAGAACTACTTTTAGCCGAAGATGCTACGTGATGTCTCACGACTCACCGACCGATGCTCTACAGGTCGCAAAGCTAAGTCAAAAGCTCAATCTCACGGCCTTTACATGCCACTTCCTATTCCATTTCGTCCATGGGAAGACATAAGCATGGACTTTATACTTGGATTGCCTTGGACTCAAAATGGAAAAGATTCCGTGTTTGTTGTCATGGATAGATTCTCTAAAATGGCTCATTTCATTCCTTGCAACAAGATCGACGATGCTTCACATGTGGCCAATCTCTTTTGTAGGGAAATCATTCGTCTACATGGAGTTCCCAAGACGATCGTGTCAGACCGGGACGTCAAGTTTTTAAGCTACTTTTGGAAGACTCTATGCGCCAACCTCGACATCAAGCTACACTTATCCTAGGCATATCATCCACAAACCGACGGCCAAATGAAGGTGACAAACCGCACGCTTTCGACGCTTCTTCGCGTGTTGATCAAGAAGAACATCAAGGAATGGGAGCAATGCTTGGCCATCGCCGAGTACGCCTACATCCGCGCAAGACATTCGACTACCGGCAAGTCCCCTTTCGAGGTCGTCTACGGATTCAACCCGTTGTCCCCATTGGACATCCTACCTCTACCTTTACAAGAACGCATCAACTAGGATGCAAGTGCTCGAGCAAGCTATCTCAAGAAGGTGCATGAAGCTACAAGGGCAACGATCGAGCGGCAAGTACATCGACTAGTGGCCAAGCTCAACGCCAACAAGAAACCCATGGTGTTCCAACCGGGAGATCTCGCATGGCTACATCTTCGCAAGGACCATTTCCCCCACGAGCGCAAGTCCAAACTACTACCTCGGGCCGACGGACCCTTCAAGGTGCTAGCACGCTACAACAACAATGCATACAAGCTCGACTTTCCACGCGACAAGTACAACGTGAGCGATGTATTCAACGCGAGGGATCTCTCCACTTTCCATGGTGATGAAGTTTTGATCCGAGGTAGGATCTTTCCCAAGGGAGGGGAGATGATGCGGAGCATCCCAAGGTCATCCCCATGGACCTACCTTCGTCTCACCAAGTGCCAAGTGGACCCATGACACGTGCTCGAGCACGAGCTCTCGAGATCGAGGCGACTTCACTCCTCTCTCTACGTCACTTTGATTCACACGAGATATGGCTGCTACCCTCATCAGAGACTCTTTGCATACTCAGGCACCTCGAGAGCAACCATGGAGAAGTCAAGGAACAAGAAGGATCGAAGGAGGAAGAAGGAGTAGGAAAACAGCCGAGACTCAGCTAGCCCGGACGATCCGGACGAAACCCGGATGATCCGGACAAATGTCCGGATGATCCGGCAAATGTGCCCGAGGACACCCGAGAGCCCCAGCTGAAGCCGTATCATCTGGACCCGAGCCCGGATCATCCGGACGAACCCGGATGTCCGGACCACCCGCAGTAGATCAGACACGTCCGGATCATCCGGAGCCACCCCGGATCATCCGGACCCCCGAAGCCCGGAACATCCGGACAGTGCGTGCGTGCATGATGTTGGGCCAAGGCCCATGTACCCCTTCGCCCTCCTAGCCTATATATATCACTCTACCTAAACTATCTAGGGTTAGCTTTGTGTTAGCTCATCCAAAACCTTAGTGGTTCCTCTCCTACGAGACCGCGGCCTCTTCGGAGAAGATCCACCGGATTTTAGACCTCTTATACGGAGAAGAACATGAAGACCTCCTCACGGAGATGACTACCGCTACTTGTATCGTCCTTAGTTGATCATGTATCGTGTATCGCACTTTGTGTACCCGGATCTAGCATTTGTGTGACCTAAGTTTGTTGATTTGAGTGTTTTCTCCTTGTCTCTCTTGTGTCTTTTCCTCGTGCCCCTCGCGTTCTTCCTCGGGATCCCACCTTTTCGTGAAAGATCGGCCACGTAGGATTCCACCCTATATCACTCCACCTATACTATCTAGGGTTAGCTTTGTGTTAGCTCATCCAAAAACCTTAGTGGTTCCTCTCCTACGAGACCGCGGCCTCTTCGGAGAAGATCCACCGGATTCAAGACCTCATTTACGGAGAAGAACATCAAGACCTCCTCACGGAGATGACTACCGCTACTTGTATCGTCCTTAGTTGATCGTGTATCGTGTATGGCACTTTGTGTAGCCCGGATCTAGCATTTGTGTGACTTAAGCTTGTTGATTTGAGTGTTTTCACCTTGTCTCTCTTGTGTTTTTCCGCGTGCCCCTCGTGTTCTTCCTCGGGATCCCTCCTTTTTGAGAAAGATCGGACACGTACGGTTCCATCCTACATCAAGAGGAAAGCTTTATTGATCAAGGTGGGGTTCTGTGACGCCTTTGTCTGGTCGTTGAACACAAACGAAGTACACGAAGTTGCAGCTATGGCGAACTTTAATCTAAACAAAACCCAAAGTCTAAATGATGCCCTAAGGGCTGTATATATGGGGGAAGAGGTGGAAATTTCGTGGCCCTTGGAGGAGGGGTCCGAAACCAACCCTAACTCTTGTTTCCCCACAAATACGGACTCTAAAAACAACCTATACTTTACCATTTCGAAATTACATGGGCCTGGCCCAATAATAAGGTGATGCAGCACCTATAATAGCCTTTGGACGAAATTTATGAAGTGGCGTCTTGTATATTTCGTCCAAGGCTTCACGCACTCATTATGGTGGCTTCAAAGTCCTGAAATCATCACTTGTAACTCCGTTCTTGTTCCCCTTGCGCATGCCATCATGTCCATGCTTGATCTTGCTCCAATGTTCATCCTTCTTGTCCAAGCTAGGCCCTTCATTTGTAAGCAAGACAAATGTATCCAATTTAGGGAGCATCATATTCTCATGAACATTAGAATCATTACCAAGAAACAAAAGTACCTGGTAATTTAATTGGCGTGCACGAGCACTAGTAATTGGTCCTGTATATGTGTCAGTTCGGGATGTGGGTGTAACCTTGTGAGTGATGTCCTCATCACATCTTCGGCCTTCATCCAGGCGACAGTGCCAAGATGGTTGAGCATGGGATTTTCCCTTCGACCACGGCGACATTTGATGACTTGAGTGACTTGTGCCACCATACTGAGAGTGAGAGCGAGTTCACCACTAACCCCATATATGACGACTTGCCCCAATTCCCATGTGAGTAGAGACACAACCCCCACCACTTGAGTGAGATAAGTGACTCCAGCATATGCGACATTGAGTGCACCTACCTTGAGAGAGTGAGTGAACCACCACATAGAGAGAGTGAGATAGTTCATACGGCATGTGAGGCCACTTTTAACACTAATGACTTGACCTCTACCTCATTTGGTGCTAGGTCCCACATTTGATGACGCACCGATCCTCGATGACTTTGTCCTTCCATTGGTCAAGATGATGGCCACGGTGGAATATGATGCACCCCCCACATGGTTCCATCAAGATGAAGATGATGACCACCATTTGGTCTTTCCCACCTCACCTACACTACATAAGTGGAATGAGAAAGGAACAAAGGTGAAGGTGATGCTCTCGTCCCACTAGTGGAATATGTTGACATTGATTGCTTGCATGATGTTAATCCACCTATTGCCATGACTCATGCTAGTATGATTTCCCCATGCGATGATTTACCCATTTATGATGAGTTTGATGATTGCCATGTGGAGTCTATTAGTTGTGATGCCATGTTGCATAGGATTTATTGTGATAATTCTCTTGGTCACATCATATTTGACAATCCGCTTGACTTGTCGTATGCTATGCATGAGATCAACAATATGTCATATTTGCAATCTCTTCGTAGTAACTAGGTATATGCCATTAAAATAAACCCAGTTTGCACACATGGCATATATGACAAGCCCATGGTCATTGGCATTTGTTTTTCTTGTGATGATATTGACATGCTCCCTTTGCATCATATCCATCATATGCCAGGCCATGATTACCTACCTTCGGACATGCATTGTTTTGGATGTTGTTCCACTTCTCCGTATTATGCTTCCGATATTGCTCATGAGGAGACCGCCATAGTTTCCTCATACATTTTAGGAGATTTTAATCCATCCCATCCATTGCATGATCCCCATACTTGTATGCATAATATGCTCCCCATGAATGAATATGCTATTGATTTGCCTTCTACTTGTAGGCTCAATTTGCATCCCCATTGTGTTATACATAACAACTATTCTTTCATGATGGATGACATATTCCTCTATCGTGCCTCAAATTTCTTTGAGCGATGCTTATCTTTTGCTAACTCACACGTGCACATACATATCATAATGGATGATGTGTACATTGACCACGCACACAATTTCTTTGGTATTTTCTCATTTGTGTAGGTACCCATGCATACTCGTCAACCTCGCAAGACTACGAGTTGACGAAACGAGCTCTAGAGAGCAATGATGACTTGGGATTCCGTGCATTATCCTTCCCATCGCTCCCTTTGCGCAAAGACTTCACGCATTTCTTCTACATGGCCCTCACATGGTTATGGGGTATTGTCCATTATATATCTTATGCCCATCTTGTCATGTTCACTTTGCATGATATGCTCATTTATATGCCTTTGCCATGCATTTGTGATCCATGCTCTGCATTAGACATGATGATTGATTCTCATACTTGTATGTGTATTTGCAAGCTTGGTGGAGATATTGCTTGTTATTGCCATGATGCCTTTGTACCACATGCCTATTATGATGATTTCATCTTGCTTTGTGTTCATGCTTGCGATATGTCATGTGCATTACCTATACCCACTATTTGCTCACATGACATGATTGCCATGAGTTTCTCTAGTGTGTTGCATCATCACGCTAGTAGTTTGCATGACATGATTACCATGTTTCCTTTGTGTAGTGCATCACCCATGATTCATACATGCTCTTTTCATACGGTTGATAGCCACTATTGCCATGCATTACACATGATTGCTATTACTTGTTGTCATATGTCTCCACATGTTGCCTCTGTCATGCTAGATGATTTTCCATGTATTGAGTGCAACAATGATTTTATTCTTGCTAATGAGATTGCCCCCATAGCATTCTCACATATATTTGAAGATTTTGACATATTTCTTGTTAAGCATGCTTGTGTTACCTCTTTGCACCATATGCCTAGTGCCATGAATATAGCCATTGTTGCATCATATTATTCATGCATTTTTGCTTCTAATGGTTATGTGCAAGTGAAGAGAACCATCATGATGGATGATGTGTTTATCTACCATGCGCATACATTCTTTGTTTTGTTGTGTGCATGTGTAGGATACTTGGACTTCATGTCGACTTCCACTTCACGTCAGTTGACCAGTCGAGCTCTGTAGAGCGAACCACCTTCTACCACGATGATTCTACATCACACTTGCTTGTGCTTCGGCATTGTGAAGCACACACACAGACACACTTTCAAGGTGATATCCTTCTCTTTCAAGAACCCCCAAACCATGAGCATGAATATTGTGGATCATACTCCATGTGTTGCTTGCACCATGAAACTTCTTGGTCATCTTGGACCACTTGATTGCACACATGTTAGAGATGTTGCTTCGACTTGTCATTGCCACATTGCCATGCTTCATGATATATATATATGCCTTGTGTGTTGCATCCAACTTGTGGATTACTTGTCCCTATCATATGCTTGGTTGCAACAATGTCATCTAATGTAGGGTGGAACCCTACGTGGCCAATCTTTCACGAAAAGGAGGGATCCCGAGGAATAACACGAGGGCCACGAGGAAAAACACAAGAGGGGCAAGGAGAAAACACTCAAATCAACAAGTTTAGGTCACAAAAATACTAGATCCGGGTACACAAAGTGCGATACACGATACACGATCAACTAAGTATGATACAAGTGGCGATAGTCATCTGCGGGAGGAGGTCTTGATGTTCTTCTCTGTAAAGGAGGTCTTGAATCCGGTGGATCTTCTCCGAGGAGGCCGCGGTCTCATAGGAGAGGAACCACTAAGGTTTTGGATGAGCTAACACAAAGCTACCCTAGAAAGTATGGGTGGAGAGACATATATAGGCTAGGAGGGGCGAAGGGGTACATGGGCCTCGGCCCAAATTCATGCACGCAGGCACTGTTCGGATGATCCGGATGTTGGTCTGGATGACCCGGGCTTCGGATGTTCGGATGATCTGGGGCAGAGTACGGATGATCCGGACGTGTCATCTCTACAGCGGGGGGTCCGGATGTTCGGGTCCTGGTCCGGACGTCCGGGTGTGGCCGGATGATCCGAGCCGGGGTCCGGATGATCCGGCTTCAACATGGAGCTCTCGGGTGTCCGCGGGCACATTATTCGGATCGTCGGACGTTCGTCCGGACCGTCCGGGCTTCGTCCGGATCATCCATGGAGGAACAAAGGAACAAGAGGAATCGAAGATGGAAGATGGAGGAGAAAACGGCCAAGTCCCAGAGGAGTGAAGTCACCTCGGTCTCGAGAGCTCGTGCTCGAGCGCGTGTCATGGGTCCACTAGACACTTGGTGAGTCGATGGTAGGTCCATGGGGATAACCTTGGGATGCTCCGCATCATCTCGCCTCCCTTGGGAAAGATCCGACCTCGGATTGAAATCTTCATCACCATGGAAAGTGGAGAGATCCTTGACGTTGAAGACATCGCGCACGTTGTACTTGTCACGTGGAATGTCGATCTTGTAGGCATTGTTGTTGTAGTGTGCTAGCACCTTGAAGGGTCCGTTGGCCCGAGGTAGTAGTTTGGATTTGCGCTCGTTGGGGAAATGGTCCTTGCGAAGATGTACCATACGAGATCTCCCGGTTGGAACACCATAGGTTTCTTGTTGGCGTTGAGCTTGGACGCTAGTCGATGTACTTGCCGCTCGATTGTTGCCCTTGTATCTTCATGCACCTACTTGAGATAGCTTGCTCGAGCACTTGCGTCCAAGTTGATGCGTTCTTGTAGAGGTAGATGTAGGATGTCCAATGGGGACAAAAGGTTGAAGCCGTAGACGACCTCGAAAGGGGACTTGCCGGTCGTCGAATGTCTTGCACGGTTGTAGGTGTACTTGGTGACGGGCAAGCATTGCTCCCATACCTTGATGTTCTTCTTGATCAACACGCGAAGAAGAGTCGAAAGTGTGCAGTTCTTCACCTCTGTTTGGTCGTCGATTTGTAGATGATATGCCGAGGAGAAGAGTAGCTTGATGCCGAGTTTGGCGCATAGAGTCTTTCAAAAGTACCTCAAGAACTTGACGTCCCGGTCCGACATAATCGTCTTGGGCACTCCATGTAGACGAATGATTTCCCTACAAAAGAGATTTGCCACATTTGAAGCATCGTCGATCTTGTTACAAGGAATGAAATGAGCCATTTTAGAGAATCTATCCACGACAACAAACATGGAATCTTTTCCATTTTGAGTCCTAGGCAATCCGAATATAAAGTCCATGCTTATACCTTCCCGTGGATGGTATGGAATAGGAAGTGGCATATAAAGACCATGAGATTGAGCTTTTGACTTAGCTTTGCGACATGTAGAGCATCGGTTGGTGAGGCATGAGACATCACGTAGCATCTTGGGACAAAAGTAGTTCTTGGAGAGCGTAGCAAATGTCTTGTCGCGTCCAAAGTTTCCCATGAGTCCTCCTCCATGAGATTCCTGCAAAAGGAGCAAACGAAGCGAAGACTCGGGAATGCTAAGTTTGTTAGCTCTCATAAGATATCCATCCTTGATGTAGTAATGTTCCCAAGAAGTGTGAGTCAAACATTTATCATAAGGATTTGCAAAGAAAGGATCATGCTCATATAAGTCTTTTATGTGCTCAAAGCCAAGAACATGCAACTCGAGTTTTGTTACAAGCATGCATTTGTGGGATAGCGCATCCGCCACAACATTTTCTTTGCCTTTGATGTACTTGATGACGTAGGGAAAAGACTCGATGAACTCACTCCACTTAGCATGACGCTTGTTCAACTTAGTTTGACCCTTGAGATACTTGAGCATCTCATGGTCCGTATGAAGAATGAATTCATGAGGTCTAAGGTAATGTTCCCAAACACGCAAAACTCTCACCAAGGCATAGAGCTCTTTATCATAGATGGGGTAGTTAAGTTGCGCTCCGGATAGCTTCTCGCTAAAGTACGCAATTGGGCGCTTTTCTTGCCTGAGCACGCCACCCACTACTAGGAAAAGGGCTATAGATGAAATGGATACTAATGGCGCACCTGACATGTGGTGTGCCACTACTATATAGCAGTGGCGCACCATGTGCAGGTGCGCCATTAGTGTGGAAGACACTAATGGCGCACCAGGCACATGGTGCGCCACTAGTAAAATTTTTTTTTGCCAAACATACTAATGGCGCATCCAGGCACAGTGCGCCATTACTGGTTCTAACCAGTAATGGCGCACCAGCCACACAGTGCGCCACTACTATAGTTTTTATATTCTTTTTTTTGCAAAATTACTAATGGCGCACCACCAGCAGGTGCGCTATTAGTAACCTGGGTTACTAATGGCACATTTGGAGGTGGTGCGCCATTAGTAACCTGGGACCAACAAGATATTTTGGACAGCCACACCTACCCACTCACTTTCCCCACTTCATTCTCTCCACCTCCTCCTCCAAGCTTGTCTCGACTGCCTCCTCCTTGTCACCTCATTTCCACCATAGATTCATCCAAATTAAGTGGTTAAATTACCTTTTTTGATAGGTAAGTAAGGGGGGAAGCTATCTTTATGTTGTTCTCCCTCCAACAACATGCACATGCACTTTTTATGGCCTAGCTAGATCTATGTATGTTCGTGGTGTTGCATATGTTTGTGGTGTTGCATATATGTTTTTGTTTGCAGGTACCGGTATTTGAAATGCGATAGTTGCCAATATTTTGCCAGAATGTTGATTCATTTCCGTTTCGGCGAGAATTTTGGCACTATGCATTCTTTTTGGTCCCATTTTTATGGAAAGTCATGCCAAGTTTTTTCTTGGTTCTAAAATATCGTTTTGCTCTACCCCGCAGGCGACCATGGTCCGCACGATGACCGAAGGCATCGTGAATAGGTTTTTGAGCTCCACGAAGGCCGAGATGCTTCAAACGAACGAGACGGAGATAAGATGTCCGTGTCGAAGATGCAAGCTGAAGAGCCTTATTGCGGACCCGGATTCTAGGCAGGTGCGGGACCACCTGCTCTTGCGTGGTTTCATGGATGGCTATTGGTGGCAAGGTGAAGAAGATGACTACGAAGTCGTCCATGGGGGCCGGCAAGAAATGAGGAAGGGCAGCAAGACAACCACCGCGGCTCGGGCAGGCGAGAAGACGAAGAATCTCCAGGACATGATCACGACGGTGATGCTGTACACAGTCATCATGTAGAAGATGCAGGACATGATGATGAGGAAGACGCCGGAGCAGACGAAGGGCATGATCATGAAGATGAAGATGCCAGCGGAGCATACGATGATGGACCATCGATGGGCTGGGTGCAGGACCCTCATATTCAAGATCTGCTTCTCAAGAAGACGGATAACGCAAGAGCTGCCGCCCGAGAGAAAGCCAAGCTGGATCAACTGGAGATAGACGCGGTTACTCCATTGTATGAAGCATGCAGGCCCGAGGATACCCGCATGAAAGTAACGCTCATGGCTCTGGAGATGAAGGTAAAACACAAAATGACCGACGCATGCTTCGACGAGAACATGTCATTCTGGCACGAACGTCTTCCCAAGGGGAACAAGTGCCCGACTAGTTTCGAGGAGGCGAAGAAAATCGTGTGTCCTCTGGATTTACCGCACGTGAAATACCATGTGTGCATGAACAATTGCATCATTTATCGGGACGAGCACGTGGAGTCTACCATATGTCCGGTGTGCTACGTCACTCGATACAAGAAGAGGAAGAAAGCTCCTCGAAAAGTGGTGTGGTACTTTCCGATCACTCCTCATCTGCAGCGGTATTTTGCGGAAATAGACGAGCTGTTGAAAAATTGGAAAGATTGCCCACTGCCGGGAAAGAAGCAAAAGGCGCCAGAGCCGGGAAAGAAGCGAAAGGCGCCAGAGCCGCTGCTGAAGGTATGGAAAACGAGGTCTGTTTTCTGGGACTTGCCGTACTAGAAGATCCACCGTGTGCCTCACAGCCTTGATGTCATGCATATCACGAAGAACGTGTGCGAGAGTCTGCTTGGTACCCTGCTCAACATGCCAGAGAGGACCAAAGATGGGCCGAAAGCAAGGGCAGACTTGAAATCAATGGGCATTAGGGAGGAGCTTCACGCTAGTGATGATGATGATGAGGCGAAGCAGGACATAGAAAGTCATCGCAAAGGCAAAAAGGCCAAGAAGACCGGAAATGACTACCCTCCCGCGTGCTTCACTCTAAGTCATGAGGAGATCGAGCAGTTTTTCACCTGCCTCGTAGGAGTAAAACTTCCTTACAGTTACGCGGGGAAGATAAGCAGATACCTAGACCCAGCGAAGCAGAAGTTCAGCCGGATGAAGTCTCATGACTGTCACGTGCTGATGACGCAGATACTTCCAGTTGCAATCCGTGGGATCATGGACGCGCACGTCCGCGAAACTCTATTTGGCCTATGCAACTTTTTCGACGTCATCTCTCGGAAGTCGGTTGGTGTGAGGCAACTCAGAAGGCTACAGGAAGAGATCGTGGTGATACTATGCGAGCTTGAGATGTACTTCCCGCCCGCATTCTTCAACGTTATGGTGCATCTGCTGGTCTATATCGTGGAGGATATCATCCAACTCGGGCCGACGTTCCTGCACAGCATGATGCCGTTCGAAAGGATGAGTGGTGTCATCAAAGGATACGTTCGCAACATGTCACGTCCAGAGGGAATCATAGCCAGGGGCTTTCTGACCGAAGAGTGCATCTCCTACTGCACGAATTATCTAGGCATCGAGAACACCGTTGGTCTGCCCGTCAACAGGCACCTCGGCAGGCTCGCTGGATGGGGTCACCGTGGGGGTCGCCGCGAAATGCATGTCGACTTCGAGGGTCGACTCGCCGACTTTGAAAGAGCAAACCTAGTCGCGCTGCAACACATAGACGTGGTCGATCCTTGGGTGGTAGAGCACTAAACCTTTATTGAGAAGACGTACAATGACCGAGGCCAACAGAGGACGGACGGAGATATAATCAAAGAGCACAACTCATGTTTCACACGTTGGTTCAAGCAGAAGCTTCTGTCGTACCCTTTACATGAGGATTCTTCCGCGAAAGAACAACTCATATTCGCCTTGTCACAGGGCGCCGAGCACAACCTGATGACCTATGAGGCGTATGATATCAACGGCTACACATTCTACACCGAGGACAAGGACATGAAAAGCGATGGTTATCAGAACTCCATGGTAACGATGGAATCCTACACCGATAACGACAAGGACAGATACTACGGAAGGATCAAGGAGATCTGGGAGCTGAGCTACGCTGGAGAGAAGGTCCCGATGTTTCGTGTCAGATGGGCCAAGAGCGTCCTAAAAGAAGACCGGTATTTCACCACCATGGTTATACCCGAAGCCAAATCCAAGACCGCGGCTGCAAACGTCACCGCGAAATATGAGCGATGGGTACTGGCTTCCCAAGTGAACCAATGCTTCTTGATTACCGACCCGTCAAAGCCCAGTCGTGTTGTTGTGAGGATAGGCAAAAGGAAGATCATCGAAATGGATGGAGTCGCCAATGAGCAAGACTTTGACAAGTACGGCGACCCGAAGATGGAACATGACGACGACGATGAAGTAGCAGCATACACCACAAGAAGAAGCAGGACCACCCTACCTAAAGGACGTCCGTTCCACAGAAGAACTCCATTTGCGAAAAAGAAGGGCAAGAACATTGTGAAAAGATAGCTAGCTAGCTAAGATCGATTGTATTTAAATTGTAGCCTTCATTTCTCGATTGTATTTCATGGGCACTTTTTGAACTCATGAATATTTTTAAATTTCATGGGCACTTTTTGAATTCATGAATATTTTTTCAAATTTGATGATATTTTTTCATATTCAATATGAAAAAATATTGAATATTCATGAGGACACTCGATCTCGATCCCCATAGCTCCATCTCGATCGCTATCCCCCTCCATCTCGATCTCGATCCCCCCCGCACCCTCCCCCGCTAGCTCCACCGTCACCGACGACCCACCGCACCCTACCCCGCTCCCCCGCTCCACCGTCG
>LR738710.1:419189110-419268578 GCA_902687465.1 Secale cereale
CGACCCACCGCACCCTCCCCCGCTCCACCGCCGCCGTGGAGCACCCCCATTTGATCATATTTTTTCATATTCATAAAAAAATTATTACTGTTTTATAAAAAAATTATTACTATTTTTATAAAAATATATTAAAAAATAGCAACAAAAAAACAATAAAAAAACATACTAATGGCGCACCGCTCGGGTAGTGCGCCATTGATATCTAAAAAAAAGCTTTCTAATGGCGCACTGCTAAGGGATGCGCCATTGCTAAAAAAAGATTTCTAATGGCGCATCGCTCGGGGGTGCGCCATTAGTAAGCTTCCCCCTCCCCCAGCTCTAACCCACACACATCTCGCTCCTCTCGCGCATTCCAGGGACTCGCCGCTGCACTCCCATCCCCACCTCTCCCGCGACCGCCCCGCCGCGCCGCCCCCTCCGGTGACCCCCTCCGCTCTCGTGGCCTCCCTCTCCCTCCCTTCCTCTCTCTCTCCCTCCCCCTCTCTCTCTCTCTCATCATGCGTACCCCTCCTCTGCAGCAGATCGAGCGCCACTCCCGCAGGCCCGGCCCCGCAGCGAGCAGAGCCCAGAAAGCCTCGTCGCCGTCGCCCCGTCCCCGACAACCACCTCTGCACATCGGTCGCCGGCCGCGGGGAGACACCGGCGTTGTACGAGCCCGGCAGGCACACGCGGATCCAGCGCGGGACGGCTTCACCTTAGGGCTCGCCCTCCCTCCGCCTTCGAACCAGCTCCGACGCCTCAACCTCGACCCTCGCCACAGCTCGCCGTCTTCCAAGACAAGGTCGACGAGATCTCGCTCCTCACCGTCAGCACCACCACAGTCCACAGGCGGAACCCCGTAAGAGATCTCCCTCCTTCCCCGTCTCTTCTTCATTCTTGGTTAACTTGGGTTGGATAGATCTGTCTGGTGTACTAGCATCTTGTATCTTTGCCTCTGATGGAATTTGTGCTTTTGTACAATTTCTTGATCTGGTTGCAGCTAGGGAGTAACGTTGGTGCACAATTGTTGTTGGATTCTTGATCCTGTTCTAGTGGGCAGCACTTAAATAATTGTTTTTATGTCTAGATTTACAATCGTGACATGTACTATTGAATTTCTGCTAGATAGCTGCAGTGTGTAGTTTCTTTATGTATAATCCAGTGTAATTATGTACTGCACGGGTGTTATGAACTCCCTCTGTAAAGAAATATAAGAGTGTTTAGATTACTAAACTCTTATATTTCTTTACGGAGTGATTATCTAATTAATTATCTCAGAACTTAATCAATTATATTTCCTAGAAACTGTATTGTACATGTACCAGTAACACACATCGTGTCTCAGTTCGGCCAATAGGCAAAATATGAAAATCATATATGCTGCTACAGTTTACCTGACGGCCTACTGCCTGCTCTAGGAAATCAGGGCGTAAACTGGCCATCCTAGTTCTCATTTGCTCATTTGCCGTGATCTGACCCCAACCTAAATTGGCTGAGTAGACACTCATATAGGAGCTAAAGCGGGCCGACATTAGGTTCCTCCTTTTGTTGGTTCTTTGTCTAAGGAATATATGCTCCTGGATCTAGATTATTTTCTTCCTGATGTTGCTATTTCCATTGAAGTACTCACATGTGTTCTAGATGAGCTGCTCCTAGTTAGTTCCCCTTAGACTACATTCTAGATTGCATAGCATAACTCCAGAATTTTGTCATTGCACACCTGCGCATATATTTCTGGACAGCAAGCTTATATCTGAAAAATGACTTAGCTAGGCTTAGAATTTTGAGTTGGCCCCTTTACATAAGTTTTAGATAAAGTTTCAAGATTTATTTAGAGTATTTATTTGTGTCGTTTGGATGTACGGTTTGAGAGCAGCTATCAGTTTAGTTTCAAGGTTTCTTTAAAGTATTTATTGCTAAACTGTTGATGATTTTTTGTTGGGTGACCTATTAGATCTGGAATGGAAGCTCACATAAGTTGAGCTGATTTTTGTCCATATGAAAGTAGAGGACCATATGGTCTGTGGCCTTTTCATCCATATGAAAGTAGAGGCACATTGTGGTGCTAGTTTGCTGGGTTTTGTCTCCGACCATCGTGTCGTGATGATTTTGCAGGTACCCGGAGAGGCCCTTGAGTTTGCTGGAATGTCGATAAACTTCTGTTCCGGCAAATTCGGGTACTCCATATGTCCTATTTTCAGCAAAGGTCAAGCTGAAATTGGGGGAGATCAAGTGCGAGAGCACCGCAACCTACGAATCAAGTTAGTGGGGGAAAGAAATGCGGGAGTTGAACTTAGGGGAACACAAACTCGGTACCGGCGGTTACAGAGTGGCGGAGCCTATATGGGACAAGGAGGACGCGGAGCGTGCCGAGCAAGGCCTACCGCCCCGCTTCGAGAAATACCGTGACAAGCAGACCAGGAACTATGTCAGGGCCCGGTACAAGGAGGACCCGAAAACAAAGGAGCTTACCACGGATCCGAAGACCAGGGCGCTTGAACTTGTTCTGGCGCAGGAGACTGAAAGCAGTAGCGCGGGGTCGTCTCAAAGCACCCCTTGGGACAGCACTCTAAGTAGGACGTTGAACGTAATGAAAAACAAGGATAAGCTCAGTAAGCCGTCGTCAGCTGGTCGTGTGGCCGGCAAAGGCTTGTTCACAAAATGGTCGTCATACTATAACAATGGTGGGCGAAAGGAGAGAAAGAACAGCTCGGAAAGCCAGTCACGCGAGGTTCAAGAACTCAAGGCACAAGTGGCGCGGATTCCGGAGATTGTCCAAGAGCAAGTGCAACAACAACTGGGATCGACGCTCACCGGCATTATGCCTACCTTGATTCATGGGCTGACGACGTGGATTGCGGGCGCCCAATAGGGGCCGCCACCGATTCCCAGCTTCAGGGCCAGCAACTCGCACAACGCGCAGGCGGCGCCATTGGTGTCTCCGGCGGAGCCGGTATTGGTGTCTCCAACGCCGTCACGGGCATTGGAGCTTAATGCACCTGGGTGTACGCTGGCCGGCACCTCGGCAGCAAGCGGCCCCTCCGTCCATTGCACGCCCGCCGTTGGCGGTGCCTCGACATTAGCCGAGCTCGACACCATCATCACGGTAGCTAATTAAGCCTCTCGGCCAAGGACTTCATCTCCTTGCCTTTGACTGGACATCCCTGACGCCCTACATGTTTTCGCAGGGCGCCGCCGACGTTCCGTGCACTCTCCTGCACTTCGTGAACAACGAGTTGGTCGATGTCGCCAAGGGCAAAATCGTTCAACCAGGCAACCCGGTGTTCTAGGGTAATCCGATGCCACCCTCCGTGTATAGGGTTCAACTGGTTTGGGTGCTGCCAGGCTGCGACGAGTTATCACCTCTGATTCGACTCATCGGGGCCGATGAAGATGATGTGATGACCCTCAGCGCCTGCCTAAGCTGGCCCCTGCTTTGGCTGAAGAGCCAGATTCGTTTGGGGGTGGGGGACACCACCCCAAAGACAACACCGCCAGTCGTGCCAGCGCCAAGCCATGGCAAGACCGCCGCAACGCTGCCGGACATCCCTATGGCACTGGATACGAACATCTATATGGCACAGGATCCGGACGACGACGACGACAACGACGACGATACATTTGCCAACGTCGATAAGTACTTTGCCGATCATGGGTACGATGGCGAATTCATGGGGCCTCCTTCTCAAGAACCCAACCCTACAAAAGACGTGCGCGATCTAGCTGGTACCACGGAGAAACCAAGTTGCAACAGGCGTCGTCTGGCATTTAGTTCTTAGGAGATGTCGTCCAGCATTTAATTCACGGAGAAACCAACTTCACCGAGCCTCAGATAGCCGAGGTGCGAAATACGATCAGCCCCAATACACTCAAGAAGGAGGTCTGTGATCAGAACTCGGTCCCATTACAGGAGAAGAAGAAGGCACGGAAAAGAAAGAGTAACAAGGGTGGGAGCCAGCTGGCACCGAGTACGATCCGTGCTCAGGACGGGCCACCTTCACCTAAGGATATAATGAGGAGGGTGCATGTGGCGGGTAGGCCGATGCTACCGACTAATATGCTCACTGCTGCAACCGGTGCTATGCGGAGTCTGCGTGACATTGTTCTTTCTTTGTAGAAGCAGCGTCTCAGAGAGAAGGATGTGGCATACCCGGTTTTCGCGGCCAAGGTTCCAGAGGGCAAGGGCTTTGTGGATAACTCCATCGGGGGTACGATCGTCCTGCGGTTTGATGACATCTTCGCTATGTTTAACCTTCATCCACTGCACAACACCTTCGTTCGGCTATTTTCGCTAAGTATGGAGATGCGGATCATTAGAGACAAGACCCCGGACATCATGATAGTCGACCCCTTCTACATGCGTGCCAAGATCTTGGGCAGCGCTGGGTACCGGCAAGTCGCGAGTTATTACCTCGAAGGCATCATTCTGGCAAACCAAGATAAGGATAACTTCCTCGTGCCTTACTTTACCGAGTAAGTCGTCCCCTCAACCGCCCTGTAACATATGATTTCTTAGATTTCGATCGTTTTTCTGTTAACATTCCGTGGTTTGTGCAGTGACACACATTGCACACTCATCCTCCTAAGCCCGAAATATTCCATGGCCACGTATTTCGACTCGGACTGTCAGTCGAAGGTAGACTACACAAATGTCAAGAAAGTTCTTGATGATGTTCTCCCCAGCTATGCCAAATCTGGAGGCACCTTCACCAGGACAGTTCGTAAGTACGGCAAGAACGTGTTCGCCACAATATGACGTTCTGCTGCGTCAAGCAGCCGCCTGGCGGTCAGAAGGGTGCCTACTATGCCATCCATCACATGCAGGCGATTGTACGGGACCATCATCACCTTCTGCTACCAGATAAACTCAAAGATTGGGCTGCGAGCATGTCGGCAATCCAGGACGCGGACATCAGACAAGAATTCTTTCGCATCCAGTCGGAGTTTGCAGAAATCATCCATCAAGATGTCCTTCGTACCTCGGGGCAGTTCTACCTCAGAAATCAAGCGTCCAACAGTGACATAGACACAATGCTACAAATGCAGGCTGACAACGCCCGCAATTTCATGACTCGCACGATAGACAGCGGCTTCATCCACGCTCCGGTCCCTTGAGTCGAGTCAAAAGTAGTGATGTTGTGTCTAGTTTTGAAACATTGATTGGCTCATGTTGTAATTAAACTTTAATGAACTTGTAGTATGTCTCTTTGGTTTCAACGGTCGTTCAACTTAGATGTAATCGATGCTATTAATGTCTTGCTTTTCTCTTCCGATCGTTTTGTTGCATACTTATATATTGCTTATGTATTGTCTGTGAATTGGTACTAACGTTTCGTTTGGCTAGTGCATAGCAATGCCGTCGTATGTCGTGTACAAGGGTAAGGTTCCCGGAGTCTACGACGACTGGGAGGAGTGTCGGAGACAGGTTCACCGTTTCAGCGGTAACAATTACAAAGGGTACACCACTAGGGCGGAGGCGGAATCTAGATACGTGCGCTATCTAGCGGGAGAGGGGAGGGAGCGTTGGAGGAACCGGATGAAGACGAGTTTCATCGCGATGATGCTCATCGTGATGACCGCAGGTCTCTTCTATGTGATGGTAGTTTAGATGATCGATATCGACTTGTAATGTGAAAACAACTCACTACTCGCGGTCTCGAGACTTGTAATATAATGTTCTATCTTTGTTCGGTCTTTTGAATTCAGATAATAATATGATGAATTGTATTCGGAGACTAATATGATGAATTGTATTTAGAGACTAATCTTCTATTGTATTCGATGAATCTGTTGTCGCTGTGTGGTGTTGTCTATATTCTGTCCAATAATACATTTTGTAACCTGTGCAAAAATCAAAAAAATAAAAAAATTAAAAAACCTAATATTCATACTAATGGCCCATCACCCCACAGTGCGCCATTAGTATGCCACAGTTACTAATGGCACATCACACCAGAGTGCGCCATTAGTATGACAAAGCACCTGGGTACATATGGCCCCTTGGGAGGCATACTAATGGCGCACCGTGGGCTATACTAATGGCACACCACAGGTGCGCCATTAGTAAAAAATACTAGTGGCGTGGTACTAGTGGCGCACCATTAGTGCGCCATTAGTAGGCAAAACTGGTGCGCCACTAGTAGGCCTTTTCCTCATAGTGACCTATGCCGGTACCACTAGCGTCACAATGAATCTCAAAAGGTTTATCAAAGTATGGTAGGGCAAGAAGTGGTGCATGGGTGAGCAAGTCTTTGAGCTTAATTATTCTTGCGAAGGACCCCAAACAAAGGGTGCGTTCTTCTTGCTCAAGGCGTATAAAGGCATAGCAATTGTGCTAAAATCCTTCGCAAAACGTTGATAGAAACCGGCTAAACCAAGGAAGCTACGCACTTGTTGGAGGTTCGTTGGGTGAGGCGAAGTTTTAATTGCTTCAATTTTAGTTTCATTAACGTGAACACCTTGGGAAGAAACGAGAAATCCTAAGAAAACGACCTTGTCAACGCCAAAAGTGCATTTTTCCATGTTAGCATATAAGCGCTCTTTCCGAAGGGTTTGTAAAACCATACGGATGTGTGTCACATGGTCCTCAAGCGACTTGCTAAAAACGAGGATGTCATCAAAATAGACCACTACAAAGATGCCTATAGAAGGTCGGAGAACAAAATGCATGAGGCGCATAAATGAACCGGGCACTTCCGATAAACCCATTGGCATGACAAGCCACTCATATAACCCAAACTTGGTTTTGAAAGCCGTTTTCCACTCATCACCCTCTTGAATGCGAATTTTGTAGTAGCCACTTTTAAGATCAATTTTCGAAAAGATGGTGGCACCACATAATTCATCAAGCATGTCGTCTAAGCGTGGGATAGGGTGACGGTATCTAATGGTTATAGCATTTATCGGGCGACAATTGGAGCACATGCGAAAACTTCCATCTTTCTTAGGCACGAGAATAACCGGAACGGCGCAAGGGCTCAAGCTTTCACGTACATGACCTTTGTCAACGAGTTGTTGTACTTGCCGTTGTATCTCCTTGGTTTCCTCGGGGTTGACGCGGTATGGCGCCTTGTTCGGAAGTGGTGCGCCGGGTATGAGTCGATCCGGTGTTCGATTCCGCGAAGTGGAGGTAGACCCGGAGGTAGCTCATCGGGAAAGACGTCCGAGAATTCCTGCAACAATTGAGACAACACTAAAGGTGGAGGTGGTGAAGTGTTAGTAGGTTTGGCTTCCCCTTTGCATAGAAGCACAAGGTGAAAGACACTCAAGGGGTTCTCACACACTTCTCTCATCTCACTTTTGGTGGCGAATAGCACTACTTGTTTCTTGTCACTCATCGTGGAGTCGCTCATATTTGGCTTGTGGCTCTCACTCTCCTTTTGGTGGCTCACTCTCTCACCACTCTCTCCATGATGGTTGGTAGGTATGTGTTTGTCGGCGGCTACATGACTTGGTGACATTGGGCGTAGCACGAACTCCTTTCCTTTCATATTGAAGCTATAGTGGTTGGTCTGTCCATTGTGTATGACTCCACGATCATATTGCCATGGTCGTCCAATAAGAAGGTGGCACATGGACATAGGGACCACATCACACTCAAGTGTGTCCTCGTAGGCGCCTATCTTGAAGGAAACTTGCACGGTATTCTCGACTCAAAGAGTACCGGTGTCACTAAGCCATTGGACCTTGTAGGGATGAGGGTGCTTCGACTTCACCAATTGTAGTTTGTCGCATAGCTCTTCGCTTGCCAAGTTGTGACAACTTCCTCCATCGATGATAACTTTGATGGAGCGTCCCTTGATGCCGGCCTTGGTATGAAAGATGTGGCATCTTTGATCGTCATCTTGTTGATGTTGGAGTGTCAAGACCTTGGAGACCACTAGATTGGGACTCGAATCATTGTCGCAAAACACTTGATGGTCTTCATCTTCATTCACTTGGCGATGCATAGCTACATGTTCAAGGGCTTCCATCTCATCATCGCTCATGGAGTCATAAGAACCGTCATCATTGATGATCATGGTACGAACGGTCTTGCACTCAAATGACTTGTGGCCTCGCCCTTGGCACTTGAAACATTTGATGGAACTCGTCTAGGAGTTGTCCTCGTTTGGGGTTGTAGATGATGAAGTTCTTGTCTTGAAGTTGCTTATAGAAGGTGGCCGACTTGATGAAGTCGCATTCTTTTAGCTTGACTTGTCACCAAAGTTTGTAGATGGCTTGGTAGAGGTAGGGGGAGCCGAAGTCAATGAAGCTTGGCTTTAGGAGCCAAAGGTCTTGGAGGTGAACTTAGAGTACTTGTAGTCCTCTTGAACTTGTCGCTCCGCTTTGGTGGCTTGGTGCACTAGCTCGAGGAGATTGGTGTATGGTTGATAGTCCGCATTCTTCTTTATAAGATAGTTGAGTCCATTCAAGAATCTCGCCATCGTTTGTTCTTCATCTTCCGTGATGTTTGCTCGTATCATGGCAATCTCCATCTCCTTGTAGTACACTTCAACCGACTTGGTACCTTGCTTGAGGAGTTGTAGCTTCTTGAACAAGTCACGGTTGTAGTGTGTTGGCATGAAGCGTGCTCTCATGACTTCCTTCATTTGAGCCCAAGTAGTGATGGTAGGTTCGCCTTTTGCTTCTCTTCTCTCAATGATTTGCTCCCACCAAATGAGAACATAGTCTTGGAACTCAAGGGAGGCCATTGCAATTTTCTTCTCTTCATCAAAGTTGTGTAGGCAAAAGATCTTGTCGACCTTCAATGCCCATGAAAGGTAGTCTTCGGGATCAATGCTTCCAGAAAACTTTGGCATGGTGAACTTAAGCTTGCCATAGCGATGCTCTTCATTGTTTGCTTGCCTATTGGGAGGGCGTTCTTGATTGGGATAGTTGCCAATCTCATGTTGCTCTTGGCGGAGTAGATGTTCATTGTCATGGTGTACTTGCCGAGCTTGTTGTTCTTGTTGAGGTTATTGCTCTTGTTACGCTTGAGGGGGAACTTCTTGTTGCATTTGTTCTTGGTGGCGCCTATCTTGCATCTCATCACGAAGGAAATCCTCTTCTTGACGAGTATGTTGATTGCGAGTTGCCACATTGCGATGTGAATCACGTAATGCTCGTTGCGCCTCAAGAGCTTAAGCTTCTCGGCGGTGTTGTTCTAGACGATGAGCTTCGGCATCTTGTTCTTCTTGGCGTTGACGTGCTCGCTCTTGTTATTGTAGGCGTAGTCTTTCACGTTCTTGTGCTTGCTCAAGTGTAGCTTGGTTTTGACGATGTCGACTTTCTTGCTCGTCAAGTAGGTCTTGGGAGCTCTTGTCATGGAGTGGATTTCGGTTGTCATGTCGAGCTTGACGTGCGGCTTGATGAAGAGTGTTCGATGTAGGGGTACTTGAGCCTTTCGTGGAGTCGGTGTGGCGACTTGAGCGGCTTCGTCTTTGAGAAGATGTGGAAGACGAGCGTCGGTTGACTATCAAAGTCCAGAGCGCATCGAATTGAGTAGCCATATTGGTGTTGATGATGTCGAATTGCCCTCTTGTTCTTACTTCAAATTGTCACACATCGGCGGCGACTTGCTCAGTGTGCTCTCGCATAGCTTCACTTTCTTGATGTAGAGCTCGTTGGACTCCGAAGAGATGTAGTTTGGTGACGTAGTTGCTCGACTCTTGAGGATCATCGAAGAGCGGGTTCATAGATGTACTTGGCCTATCCATCGTCACAAGAAAGAATGTGAGTGGGATAAAGGAGAAGACAATACCAAATGTACCTTGACCGAAGTTGAAAATGGATCAATGATTGCTCAATAATGTAACCCGGAAATAGCACTATTGGTACCAAGTCTTGTCAATTATAACACCTACACAAGTGAAGCTTCTAGAGGAGCTTGGTTAGGATGGTGGCAAAATTCAATCCAAAAAGTGAGTACGATTCAATGATGTTGAAAACGATTCACAATTAGCTCATGCAACAAGTAGATCACAAGCAATAAGTAGCACACGGAACACACACACGGATATATAAATGTGGTTGTGCAACCAAAGGTGAGAAAAAATGTGGAATCCACGGAAAATGCTCGTGTTGCACAACGCTAGAGAGACGCTAACCGATTGCTTAATAGGCGGATACACACTTGTGCATGACCTATAAGAGCAATGTAACGACTTCCTAACACAAGTATGCTATGAGTGTATGATGTGCCGATGCTTGAGCACAAGATGATGTATTGCTATCTCATATGATCTCTTTTGATGCAAGGCGTTTGATGCTATTGTGCTTTTGCGTATAAGCTTTGGATGGCTCTTTTGCTTAAAAGCTTGTGAGCTCTTTCTTTGGCCACTTATGCATGCTTCTCAGATCAAGGTAGCTATTGTGTATGCGGAACACTCTTATGTCACACGTAGATATGACGATGTAGTATGCAATGCCTATGACTATTAGTAATGTGCACAAGTGTCGTGGCCCGGTAATACTCAAATGGATAGTCTCAGTAGGAAAGCTACGCCAAATGGTCGATGAGGGTTTATCAATGCAAGTGCAAGGTAGAAAACAAAGTTTCGTCGATGTTACCGTTCTTGTCGAGGTTGAGAGGTGGTCTTGTTGATGTTGTTCCGCTCCGAGATAGCCGAAACACAAACGGAAACGGAGAAACCACAACTCAAATGATCCAAGACAATAAGAGGTAAGACCGTAGGGTTTTGGGTAGGCAAGGATGGTGGTGGTGGTGGATATGTCGAGGGTGTAGCGGAAAGGGTGTTTAGGGTTGTTGCGGTGGCGGAAACGGGGCTGCGAAAAACTGCAAAATGTAGTTTTGTCAGGGAAGTCCGGATGATCCGGCTGTCTGGCCGGATGATCCGGGTGGGAGCCGGATGATCCGGACATTTGGACGGATGATCCCGGTCGGAGCCGGATGATCCGGGTGGGGAGCCGGATGATCCGGGGGGGTCAATCCTGGTCGGGATGAACTCGTGGAGGGGGTGAAAATTCGGTGGAAAATGAATTTTTCGGGGGTTTGGGGCGGATTTGAGGGTGGGGGAGGTGGGAAAAAGGGTAACCCACTTGTCACACAACTCAACCACGGATCACAATCAACAAAATCTCATCAAAACACACAAATCACAAAAAAATGTAGGGCTATTTTTGTGGAGATTTTCGAATTTGGACGAAAAACAACAAAAACAAGCTAGAAAACAAGGTGTGGGGCTCCAAATACGTGATCAACCCAGGCTCATGATACCATAGGTGATGTAGGGTGGAACCCTATGTGGCCGATCTTTCACGAAAATGAGGGATCCCGAGGAATAACACGAGGGGCATGAGGAAAAACACAAGAAGGACAAGGAGAAAACACTCAAATCAACGACTTAGGTCACACAAATGCTAGATCGGGTACACAAAGTGCGATACACGATACACGATCAACTAAGGATGATACAAGTAGCGGTAGTCATCTCCGTGAGGAGGTCTTGATGTTCTTCTCCGTATAGGAGGTCTTGAATCCGGTGGATCTTCTCCGAAGAGGTCGCGATCTCGTAGGAGAGGAACCACTAAGGTTTTGTATGAGCTAACACAAAGCTAACCCTAGATAGTTTAGGTAGAGTGGTATATATAGGCTAGGAGGGGCGAAGGGGTACATGGGCCTCAGCCCAACATCATGCACGCATGCATTGTCCGGATGATCCGGATGTTGGTCCGGATGATCCGAGCTTCGGGGGGTCCGGACAAGGAGAAAATGCTCAAATCAACAAGTTTAGGTCACACAAATACTAGATCCAGGTACACAAAGTGCGATACACGATACACGATGAACTAAGGACGATACAAGTGTCGGTAGTTATCTCCGGGAGCAAGTCTTGATGTTCTTCTCAGTAAAGGAGGTCTTGAATCCGGTGGACCTTCTCCGAGGAGGCCGCGGTCTTGTAGGAGAGGAACCACTAAGGTTTTGGATGAGCTAACACAAAGCTACACTAGAAAGTATGGGTGGAGAGACATATATAGGCTAGGAGGGGCGAAGGGGTACATGGGCCTCGGCCCAAAGTCATGCACGCAGGCACTGTCCAGATGATCCGGATGTTGGTCTGGATGTTCCGCACTTCGGATGTCCGGATGATCCGGGGCGGCGTCCGGATGATCCGGACATGTCGTCTCTGCAGCGAGGGGGGGTACGGATGTGCGGGTCCTGGTCCGGACGTCCGGGTGTGGCCGGATGATCCGGGCTGGTGTCTGGATGATCTGGCTTCAGCGTGGAGCTCTCGGGTGTCCGCGGGCACATTATCTGGATCGTCTGGACGTTTGTCCGGATCGTCCGGGCTCTGCCCGGATCATTCGGCCGGTCTAGGACTTGGTCATTTTCTCCTTCGTCTTCTATCTTCGATTCCTCTTGTTCCTTGGTTCCTCCATGGTTGCTCCCAAGGTGCCTGAGAATGCAAAGAGTTTCTGATGAGGGTAGCAGCCATATCTCATGTGAGTCGAAATGACATTGCGAGAGGAGTGAAGTTACCTCGGTCTCGAGAGCTCGTGCTCGAGGGCGTTTCATGGGTCCACTTGGCACTTGGTGAGACGATGGTAGGTCCATGGGGATGACCTTGGGATGCTCCGCATCATCATCTCTTCACATATGCCATGTCACATTGCTTGTCACATGCTTAACTTGATTGCCTCACACATGTTGAACAATTGCTCTTTCTATTGTGTTGAGTGACACTCGATGTTCACTTCACCCTATGCACATTATGCTTGGATTGTCTTGCACTTGACCCATGTGTTTAGACACTTCATTTTATTTGCTGTTGTGAATGATTCATATGCCTACCATAGACCTTTCATTGAGCGCTTTATGCATGCTTGCTATGACCATGAGGTAGATGCTTCTTCTCTTGTCACACATATTTGCATCACCACCTCACATTTACATGCTTGTTTCCATGATGACCTTGATTGTGCTCAATTTATGTGCTTACATGCCATGTCACAATGCTTTTCCACACCATATGCTATGCTTGATGACGACACTTGTTGGGTGAATCACCTCTTGAATGCTTGGTTTTGCACTAATGCTAACCACATTTGTTTTTCCAAGTGTTTTTTGTCCTTGCTCCTTTTGAAGGAATCACTAGGCGGTGCGATATTGGAGAGTGCCCATGTAGAGCTTCAAGATGATGAGTACTTGGTGATCGTCCACTTCTACACGGCGATGCCATATCTTTCCCACGGTGATTTGGTATTCGGTCCGAGGTCGGATCTTTCCCAAGGGGGAGGGGATGATGCAGAGCATCCTACGCACATCACCATGGCAAGAGTCCGTTCGGCAAGTGACACGTGCGACCTCTACTTCTTATACATAAAGGTGAATCTTCTCCTTTACACGTGTTCACTTGAACCCTTCGAGGGTGGTATACTACTTGACACTCCACTTGTGTGCATGCATAGGTATAGCCAGAGCTTCAGAGCCGAGGAGGAGGAGTGCAAGCGCCAAGGATCAGCTACACCATCCCCAAGGGAAGCGTGGAAACGAAGATGGAAGAAGACGGAGCTGCCTGAATGCTACAGCTCTCATACGTTCGACAGCCACCGGACGACCGGTCCTGACCGGACGTCCGACGCCTGGGAGTTCAGCCCGCCAGACCACCTGCAGCCGAAGGACCCTACAGCGGTCGGACGATCGACGAACGCCGGGCGTCCAACAAGTTCTAGTGACCAGATGACCGACGCCGACCGGATGACCGGTGCCACCTATCCAGAAGTGAAATGTCATACTTCCGAAGCCCACCGGATGACCGGTCCTCCTCGAGTCGTCGAACGTCCGACACCACACGGACATTCGGTTAGTGCCTGTGCGCAACCGCGGGCCTTTGGCCTTGTATCCCTCACCCACTTACCCCTTCGTGGCTAAGACAATAAATAGACCACCTCCACCTCATTTCTAGGGTTAGCAAATATTATAGCTCATTCTTCGGCGAGCTTTGCTCCTGCCACTCTACTCTTGAGAGAGAGAGAGAGAGAAGAGAGAGAGCGAGAGAGAGAGAGAGAGAGAGAGAGAGAGAGAGATTACTACTCCATTGGAGGCCAAGACCTCCATCTAGGAGAAGATCATGCGGAATATCATCAAGACCCCGCAAGGGAAGATCTATCTAGGATTCAAGCCCCCATCTCCTTTGGATTTGGGATGCACTTTACCTTGTATCTTTCCCTTCGTTGTTCATGTATCTTGTGGATCTATGTGTTGCTAGTCTAGTGGATGTGTCATTGGACTTGTTCTTGAGTGTTTTCCCTCGTAATTTCTCTTCGTTTTCCCCTCGTGTTCTTCGTGGGATCCCTTTCATTTTGTGAAAGATCGGCCATAGGGTCTGCACCCTACATCACTAATGGCGGTGAGACTGGGTCAAATAGGACGGCGGCTCACCGCCGGTAAGGCCAACTGCAGCGGTGGTGCTCGGGTTTCGCCCTCCGGTGACCAAAAGGACGGCGGAGGGGCTCTACGGACACTGGGTCAAGCGCCGCGTCTCCCTCTCTGAGGGGAAGGGGCTGAGACGGCCCAAGATCGCTGGAATCAAGCTTGCGGCGGTGGCCGGAGTTCGGGTGAGCTCGGGGTCAATGTTGTGCTACGCGACAGGAGAAATAGAGGGGTGATACGGGTTCCTGGTGAAGCGCTGAGTGCAGTGACAATGATGCGGAGCATCCCACGATCATCCCCGTGTTCACTTCAACGAGACCTCAAGTACACACCATTGGACACAAGGTTAACTCGCTCCTCTCCAAACCTCCACTTTCTACATGCGAGACATGGCTACTACCTCAAATATATGTGCTATGCATGACCAGGAACCAAGAGGGAGGCCATGGAACAGCTAGGAGCATTGGACAAGATGGCGAGGACAAGTTCGAGGATCAAACAGAGAAGCTGCTGGAAAAGCTACAGGCTCCGGACGTCCGGCCTCTACCGGACGACCGATGACTCCTAGGCAACCGGACAACCGGAGGCCACCGCACGTCCGTGACTTCGACGACAGAAGGAAAATAGCGGAAGTCTGAAGACTTCCGGACGTCCGGACCCTCGCGAGCCACCGGACGTCCGAAAGCCGTCGGACATCCGCTACATGCTGTCTGCGCACAGTTCTCGGGCCAGAGGCCCATGTATCCCTCTCCCACTTACCCCTTCATGGCCCTAGACTATATATACTCCTCCACCTCCTCCTAGTGAGGGTTAGCTTAGGTTTAGCTCATTTGAGACAGAGCTTTGCTCATCCACTAGTGGTTCATCTCCCTGGGAGTGACTGCGGCACCTCCATGGAGAAGATCCACACGGATTCAAGACATCTGCGGAGAAGATCCTACGGGATACCAAGACCTCCTCACGGAGAAGACTATCCTTACTTGTATCGTCCCTTGTTGATCATGGATCTTGTATCTCTTTATGTTTCGAGGATCTAGCATATGTGTGACTTGTTCTTGTTGGTTTGAGTGTTTCTCTCATGTGTCTCCTCGCATTCCCCCTCGTGTTCTTCGTGTTCTTCAAGGGATCCCCTCTATTTCGTGAAAGATTGACCATCTAGGGTTCCACCCCACATCATTCGGAGTAAAATCCAAGAGGCGGAAGCCGAAGGTATCCATGATGTCGCAGAAGAAATCAGAGAAAGGGGGACATAACCCATAAGAGAGATAGTCGACGAAAAAGGGATACTAATTTGGGCCAGGTTCGGCGCAAGCGGCAGGAATGACGCGCGTCACCGGATGTCCCTAATTCTCTCCCCCCGTTTTCACCCCCCAAAGAGGCTTGAAGGAGGACCGGAGCTCATGGACGTCAACCGTCGAGGGGAAGAAGAAGGCGGATTTCGTCCGGTCCCACAACAGCGCATTCTCCGGCGGCTCCATAGTCCCGGCGCCCTTGGCCACCCCCTTGCCCTTGACGGATTTGGACACCATGGCGGCTAAGAAAGTTAGAGGACTGAGGGAGGGGATGGAGAAGCGACGACGGCAGGCGACGGCGGAAGCTTGGGAAGGAAGGAAGAGAGGAAACGGCGGCTCTGAGATTGGAAGAGGCGCGAGGAAACAGGAGAAAGTGAGTAGGGCGCCCGCGGTTATTCCTTCTTCTGGGGGAAAACACGGGCCGCCTCCTTTCACATTAACTGCAACGTGATGCATGCCTGCGGGAACCGCCCCACGCATGCCGCCCACGTCACGCACGCCCCTCCACACCGTGCCACGCGCGCGGATCGTGGGAGGCGTAGCGTGCGGAAAATCTTACCACGGTAAAAACCATCCCTCCTGCCCGCGCATCGTTCTGGGCCTAGCCCAAAAACGTGTCGCGCTTATGTGTGGCCCAGGCCCGGGGGCTCATGTCGGTGTACAAAAAGGGGGGTACACTTTTTGTACCCCTATGACTGTGCACGGGCAGTCTGAGCCATGGGCACCGCCGCACCAAGCGAGGCCAGGGAGGTAAGCCAGGGTAAGACTGAAGCCCAAAGCCAAGACCACGAAGAGCAAAGGGACGAAGCAGGATCCCCCGGCAGGATCATTGCCGGGAGCCACTTTCAGTAGCCCCGGCAAGACCCTTGCCGCGGCAACTCCCCGACAAGACCCTTGTCGCGGCAACTCGCCCCACGCCTACGGAGCAGATCACCATTGAGTCCACTGCCCCCATGGGGCAAGGATTCGGGAGGCATCCCCGTGGTGGCATGCAGATCTTTGTGAAGACATTCAAGATCAGATACTCACTAAGAAGATGACGACCCTTGGCGGGACCTGAACCCAGGAAGACCACAAGACCTCCGGCAAGCACCTTGCCGGGATGGCAGCAAGCGCCGCGGCAAGACCCTTGTCGGGGCCCCGGCAAGGCCCTTACCAAGGACATCTGCGGGGCCACCATCAGGCCCACACCAACTAAACTCCCACCGCCTTATGCAGCTGCTGACCCAACCAGCTGGGCAGGCACCTGCATGGCGGCATGCAGATCTTCGTGAAGACCCACCATAGCGCCACCTCAGCTGCCTGCCTACCTACATGGCATCTCAGGCATCGCTGGCCAGGGCGCGTGTCGACACAAGAAGGAGCGGCGACGGACAAGACGGATATCTCCCCCGTCCCCGATAAAGCAAGGACACCTAAGCAAGACGCATTAAATGCACCTTGTCATGTAATGCAAGGGATAACCTCGAATCACTATACCCTTTCCACCTCCTGTGTGCCACTGTAGCAACCCCTTTTCCCTATAAAAGGAGGCCCGAGGGGACCAGGAGAAGGATTCGTCTTTTTGGAGCTCCTCACGCCGCATAGCTAGCTGGAGAACACAAATATAAAATCCACCAAAGCAGGAGTAGGGTTTTACGCATCCTCGCGGCCCGAACCTGGATAAATGAACCGTGTGCTATCTGTTGGATCCGCTCTTTTCTCAACCCCGCGCCCCGCAACCGTAGTAGGGATTCTTGTGATCCCATAGGTGTCGTTCCCAATACACCAACAGCCTCCCTTGAGTTCCAAGACTATGTTCTCATTTGGTGGGAGCAAATCATTGAGAGAAGAGAAGCAAAAGGCGAACCTCCTATCACTACTTGGGCACAAATTAAGGAAGTCATGAGAGCACGCTTCGTGCCAACACACTACAACCGTGACTTGTTCAAGAAGCTACAACTCCTCAAGTAAGGTACCAAGTCCGTTGAAGAGTACTACAAGGAGATGGAGATTGTCATGATACGAGCAAACATCACGGAATATGAAGACCAAACGATGGCGAGATTCTTGAATGGACTCAGCTATCCTATCAAGAAGATTGCGGACTTTCAACCATACACCAATCTCCTCGAGCTAGTACATCAAGCCACCAAAGCGGAGCGACAAGTTCAAGAGGATTACAAGTACTCCAAGTTTACCTCCAAGAACTTCGGCTCCTACAACCAAGCTTCAACGACGTCGATTCCTCCTACCTCTACCAAGCCATCTACAAACTTCGGCGACAAGTCAAGTTACAAGAATATGACTACAACTAGTCGGCCACCTTCTACAAACAACTACAAGCCAAGAGCTTCATCATCTACAACTCAAACCGAGGACAACTCCAAGACGAGTTCCATCAAGTGTTTCAAATGCCAAGGACGCGGCCACAAGTCATTTGAGTGCAAGACCGTTCGTACCATGATCATCAATGATGACGGTTCTTATGACTCAATGAGCGACAATGAAATGAACACCCTCGAACATGTAGCTATGCATCGCCAAGTGAATGAACATGAAGACCATCAAGTGTTTGCGACAATGACTCGAGTCCCAATCTCGTTGTCTCCAAGGTCTTGACACTCCAACACCAACAAGATGACAATCAAAGATGCCACACCTTTCATTCCAAGGCCGGCATCAATGGACACTCCGTTAAGGTTATCATCGATGGAGGAAGTTGTCACAACTTGGCAAGCGAAGAGCTATGCAACAAGCTCAACTTGGTGAAGTCAAAGCACCCTCATCCCGACAAGGTCCAATGGCTTAACGACACCGGAACTCTTCGAGTCGAGCACACCGTGCAAGTCTCCTTCAAGATAGGCGCCTACGAAGACACACTTGAGTGTGATGTGATCCCCATGTCCGTGTGCCACGTTCTTCTTGGATGACCATGGCAATATGATCGCGGAGTCACACAGAATGGATGGATGAACCACTATAGTTTCAAGCTGAAATGGAAGGAGTTCATGCTACGACCAATGTCTCCAAGTCAAGTAGCCGACGACAAACACTTATCTACCAACCATCATGGAGAGAATGGTGAGAGAGTTAGCCACCAAACGAAGAGTGAGAGCCACAAGCAAGATATGAGCGACTCCACAATGAGTTACAAGAAACAACTAGTGATATTCGCCACCAAATGTGAGATGAGAGAAGTGTGTGAGAACCCCTCGGGTGTCTTTCACCTTGTTCTTTTATGCAAAGGGGAAGCCAAACCTACTAACACTTCAACACCTCCACCTTTAGTGTTGTCTCAATTGTTGCAGGAACTCTCGGACGTCTTTCTCGATGAGCTACCTCCGGGTCTATCTCCCCTTCGCAGAATAGAACACCGCATCGACCTAATATCCGGGGCACCACTTCCGAACAAGGCTCCTTACCGAGTCAACCCCGAGGAAACCAAGGAGATACAACGGCAAGTACAACAACTCATGGACAAAGGTCATATACGCGAAAGCTTGAGCCCTTGTGCCGTTCCGATTATTCTCGTGCCTAAGAAAGATGGAAGTTTTTGCATGTGCTACGATTGTCGCCCGATAAATGCTATCACTGTTAGATACCGTCACCCTATCCCACTCCTAGACGACATGCTTGATGAATTATGTGGTGCCACCATCTTTTCGAAAATTGATCTTAAAAGTGGTTACTACCAAATTCGCATTCAAGAGGGTGATGAGTGGAAAACGGCTTTCAAAACCAAGTTTAGGTTATATGAGTGGCTTGTCATGCCAATGGGTTTATCGGAAGCATCCGGATCATTTATGCATCTGATGCATTTTGTTCTAAGACCCTACATAGGCGTCTTTGTAGTGGTTTACTTTGATGATATCCTCGTTTTTAGCAAGTCACTTGAGGACCATGTGACACACATCCGTATGGTTTTGCAAACCCTTCGGAAAGAGCACTTATATGCTAACATGGAAAAGTGCACGTTTGGCGTTGACAAGGTCGCCTTCCTAGGATTTGTCGTTTCTTCACAAGGTGTTCACGTTGATGAAACTAAAATTGAAGCAATTAAAACTTGGCCTCAACCAACGAATCTCCAACACGTGTGTAGCTTTCTTGGTTTAGCTGGTTTCTATCGACGTCTTGTGAAGGACTTTAGCACAATTGTTATGCCTCTACATGCCTTGAGCAAGAAGAACGCATCCTTTGTTTGGGGTCCTTCGCAAGACACCACGTTCATTAAGCTCAAAGACCTGCTCACACACGCACCACTTCTTGCCCTACCAAATTTTGACAAACCTTTTGAGATCCATTGTAACGCTAGTGCTACCGGCATAGGTGGCCTGCTCATGTAAGAAAAGCGCCCAATTGCTTACTTTAGGGAAAAACTATCTGGAGCACAAATTAACTACCCCATTAATGATAAAGAGCTCTATGCCTTGGTGAGAGTTTTACGCGTTTGGGAACATTACCTTAGACCTCATGCATTCATTCTTTATACGGACCATGAGACTCTCAAATATCTCAAGGGTCAAACTAAGTTGAACAAGTGTCATGCTAAGTGGAGTGAGTTCATTGAGTCTTTCCCCTACGTCATCAAGTGCATCAAAGGCAAAGAAAATGTTGTGGCGGATGCGCTCTCCCGCAAATGCATGCTTGTCACAAAACTTGAGTTGAATGTTATTGGCTTTGAGCACATAAAAGACTTATATGAACATGATCCTTTCTTTGCAACTCCTTATGCTAAGTGTTTGACTCACACTTCTTGGGAACATTACTACATCAAGGATGGATATCTTATGAGAGCTAACTAACTTTGCATTCCCGAGTCTTCGCTTCGCTTGCTCCTTTTGCAGGAATCTCATGGAGGAGGACTCATGGGACACTTTGCTCACAACAAGACATTTGCTACGCTCTCCAAAAACTACTTTTGGCCCAAGATGCTACGTGACGTCTCACGCCTCACCAACCGATGCTCTACATGTCGCAAAGCCAAGTCAAAAGCTCAATCTCATGGTCTTTACATGCCACTTCCTATTCCATTGCATCCCTGGGAAGACATAAGCATGGACTTTGTACTTGGATTGCCTAGGACTCAAAATGGAAAAGATTCCGTTATTGTAGTCGTGGATAGATTCTCTAAAATGGCTCATTTCATTCATTGTAACAAGATCGACGATGCTTCACATGTGGCAAATCTCTTTTGCAGGGAAATCATTTGTCTACATGGAGTGCCCAAGACGACCGTGTCGGACCGGGATGTCAAGTTCTTGAGCTACTTTTGGAAGACTCTATGCGCCAAACTCGGCATCAAGCTCCTCTTCTCTTCGGCATATCATCCACAAACCGACGGCCAAACGGAGGTGACGAACCGCACGCTTTCGACGCTTCTTCGCGTGTTGATCAAGGAGAACATCAAGGAATGGGAGAAATGCTTGCCCATCGCCGAGTACGCCTACAACCGCGCAAGACATTCGACTACCGGCAAGTCCCCTTTCAAGGTCATCTACGGCTTCAACCCGTTGTCTCCATTTGACATCCTACCTCTATGTCGGTGTACTAAGATAGGGGTACCTTAGTACCCCAACTTGTGCACGGGCAGTAGCAGCTTCCCGCGGCAGGGTTTACCACGTGCTCGCCGGAAACCTCTTCGGTCCTTATGAAGCCATTCAAGAACAAAGTATACGAGACAGAAGATCAAGACCCCGGCAAGTGGAGCTTGCCGGGAAGGCCGTACCAGGCTCAAGATTATCACATCAACACAAGACCCCGGCAAGAGGAGCTTGCCAGGAAGACCAGAAAACAGCATCTCAGAAGACATGTCGTGGCGCATCACGCGCCCCGGCGGGTCCTGGGGAGCGACAAGCTTCCGGGCCCGGCAAGATCATGGCCCCGGCAAGGTGCTTGCCGGGGAAAACTATGCTGTGTGCCTGCGCTCCAGCTCATCGGCCCACGCGTCGCCCTGGGGCCCTTCCAGGGACGCGTGGCGGATGGCTGTGCAGCCTGGGGGACACGGTGGCAAGCCACGGTGACGAGGCTACCGCCGTGGCGAACGGAGAAGCATGGACGGGCGCTTTTAGGGTTGACGGTGACGGGCATTTAATGCCCTTGTCCCCCACTGTCAAGGTTAGGTGAAGACCACTGTTCATCCAATGTTCATGCACTATTCCCGCACTGTTACAACTACCACCAAGGTTACATTTTTACCCTCCTCTATGTTGACACCTGTCGGTGACCCCTTGAGCTATAAAAGGAGGCCCATGCACAACGTAGAAAGGGTTCGGAACCTAGACAGCTCTCTTGCTCAGTGTAGCTAGCTCTTCAAGCTCCCGAGCTCAAGAACTCAATACAATCCAAGCAGGAGTAGGGTTTTACGCGTCCGCGCGGCCCGAACCTGGGTAAACTGCCCGCGTGTGCTCCTCGATCTGCTCTTCGTACTCCCTCCGCTCCCTTACCGCAACGTAGAAGGGGCTCCAGTCCCATAGGTGCTCGTGGGAGGACAGTTTCCCCCGACATCTTTGGCGCGCCAGGTAGGGGGCGTCGAGGTTGTGCGAACCTGATCCGGCGCTCACGCGGGCGCATTCTTCATCAACATCTCCAGCTTCATCAACTTCACCAGCTGCAACAACATGGCCCCGAAGAAGAAGGCTTCGGAGGTCGCAGGCCCATCTGTGTCGATCCCACCGCCACCAGAACCAACAGTTGGTGGAGGAGATGCCGGCAGAAGGGTGGTCGCCGGCGAGGAAACTCACGGCGCCACCAAGTCCAAGGACAAGACGGACGACCGGGCGAATTCCAAAGCCTCGGTGTCCGTAGACGCGCCGCGTCTCTCTCAGCAGACGCCAGGCCAGCAGCGCCGTGGTACAGGAGGTACCATTCGCTTGCTGGGGCAAGGACAAACCGGAGGATCGCGGGACGCTCAAGGCCACCGTCCTGGAACGAGCAAGGCGCGGTCGCCGGGGCGAGAAACTGCTCCTTCTAACCCTGTTAGAAGTCCGAGCATATCTCGCTCCTCGCACCGCTCGCCGCCGCTCCCCTCCTCTCCAGCAGAAGCTCTAGCAAGAGCACAACTACTCCTCGATTTCCCTCCAGCGGCAGATAAAGCCGAGGACTGGAGGGCGACGATCCAAAGCCTCATCGCCTTCGCCAACAACGACACGCCGCAGCAGCCGGCGACATCGCGGCCACGGCAAGTCGACCAGACGAAGGCCGATGGCGACAAGACCGCCGGGGGTGTGACCACCGTGCACTCGCCGCCGCGGAAGCAGAAGACGCCACCCCGCCGGATCAACGTCGACGACGACTCCACGGCGTCGTCGGACCCGCGGGCTCGTCGGGACCAGCGCCAAGTCCTCGACGATCGGCGACAAGAAGATGCTCGGACGCGCATCGAGCGCCGACGAGAAGCCCGGCGACAATCGGATCAGCACGCTGGAACCGCTGTCGACACGTACGCGCCCGGTGAGCCAGGCGACTTGCCGTACGCGGCAGGTTGCCCTGAGTTCACCCGTGAGCTGCGGCGAGTCCAGTGGCCCAGCATGAAAAACTTCAAGCCCGACGTACCCGAGAAGTACGACGGCAAGACGCACCCCTCGGAGTTCCTCAGCATCTACACCATCGCGGTGCAGGCTGCCGGGGGACGCGACGAGAAGATACTGGCTAACTACTTCCCGCTGGTGCTTAAGCCAAACGTCCGCTCTTGGCTTATGCACTTGCCGGAAGGCTCCATTTCTTCATGGGCAGATCTGTGCCACCAATTTGTTGGCGCCTTCGCGGGCGGCCACAAACCCCACGGCCAGGAGAGTGATCTCCACATCTTGGCCCAGAAGGAGGTAGAATCCCTGCGCAAGTACATCCAGAGATTCAGCCGCGTGCAACACAACATTCCCGACGTCGACCCCGCCGCGGTTATCAGCGCGTTCCACCAGAACGCGCGTAACCGCCGCATGAGGGAAGAGATGGCCATGACCAAGATTCGGGATGTCAGCGAGCTCTACGCTCTGGCCGACAAGTGCGCGCGCGCCGAAGAGGGGAGGAGACTCCCCGGAGAGGATACTGGCGCAGGAGGAAGCGACAGCGAGGATGCCGCCCCGGCAAAGAAGAGCCGGCGGCGGAACAACAGAAAAAAGAAGAGCAAGGAGGTGCTAGTCGTTGAGCAGTCCGGCAAGGAGGCTCCCGCCAAGAAGGCACAGGCTGGCGGTTCCGGCAAGGAGCCTGCCCCTGTGGCGGCAGCCGACAAGCAGGACGGCTCCGACAAGCAATACTGCAAGATCCACCACACCAAGGGCCACGACCTTCAGAACTGCAAGTGAGTCGAGTACCTCGTAGAACAGCAGAAGGCTGAATATGAGCGTCGCGACAAGGAGAAGGCCCAAGGTGGCGGAGGACAGCCAAGCAAGAAGCGGCCATTCAATGGCCGGGGAGGACGCCGCGGCAAGGCCAAGCAGCGGCAAGGTGATCGACCTCCCCGGGGCCGCGACAAGGATGAGGAAGAAGACGACGACGACATAGAGGAAGGAGATAACAGCGAGCAGGAGTTCCAGAAGGCCACAGAAGTTCTGTGTGTCGACGGAGGCGCCTCTCTGCACACTTCCCACCGCCAACTCGAGCAGTGGGTGCGGGAAGTGAATGCAGCTGAGCCGCCCGTCGAGTCACGCAGGCTGCTGAAGTGGTCCAGCACGCCCATCATTTTTGATCTTGAGGATCACCCTGACCGCACAACGGCGGTCGGGTGCTTGCCGATGTTGGTCTCACCAACCATCCGCAACCTCAAGGTCACCAAAATGTTGGTTGACAGCGGGGCCGGCCTGAACTTGATCTCCTCAGCTGTGATCAAGAAACTCCAGATCCCAGACGGCGAGCTCGAAGAAACCGGGTCGTTCCAAGGAATAAACCCGGGGAGGAGCAAGCTGAAGGGGAAGATTACTCTGCCAGTGACCTTTGGCGGGGAGCTCAACTTCAGGACGGAGAGGATAACCTTCGACGTGGCCAATATCCCATTGCCATACAATGGGATACTTGGACGTCCTGCCCTCGCCAAGTTCATGGCAGCTTCCCACTATGCCTACAACGTACTCAAGATGCCGGGGCCGATAAGCGTCATCTCTGTCCCTGGCGACAAGAAGGACGCGCTTATCTGCGCCGACAAGATATACCGGGATGCAGCAGCCGCAGCAGAAAGTAACATACTTGCCGCTGAAGCTCCCGGGGGGAAGACCAAGACCAAGTCCGGCAAGAGCTCTGGGGCCCACTCCGGCAAACGCACCTCTTCGGAGTGCTGCGCTGCCGTCGAGGACGTTCCATTGAGCTCCACCGGCAAGTGCAAGAAGGGGATGGCCGCTCCACCGGCAACCAAGAAGGTGTCCGCCAAGGAGGACGGCACTGGTGGTACCTTCACCATCAGTGCTACACTCGACAACAAATAGGAAAGCGCGCTCGTTGCCTTCCTGCGGGCGAATGTCGATGTGTTTGCATGGCAACCATCCGACATCCCCGGCGTTCCCAGGAAGGTAATTGAGCACAAGCTTGCTGTTTGTCCTCATGCGCGGCCCTTCAAGCAGAAGGTCAGGAAGCAAGCCGTGGAGCGCCAAGAATTCATCGCCGAAGAGATAAAGAAGCTAGAAGCAGCAGGCCTGGTTAGAGGCGTGATCCATCCTACGTGGTTGGCCAATCCAGTTGTCGTACGCAAGGCCAATGGGAAGTGGAGACTTTGTATAGACTTCACCGATGTGAATAAAGCATGTCCCAAGGATCCATTTCCCTTGCCGCGTATTGACCAGATTGTTGACTCCACCGCCGGATGTGAGCTGCTTTCCTTCCTTGATGCATACTCAGGTTACCACCAGATATTCATGGCCAAGGAAGATGAAGAGAAGACTACATTCATTACTCGATGTGGCACATATTTCTTCATACACATGCCCTTTGGATTGAAGAATGCAGGCTCAACATTTGCAAGGGTGGTGCACACTGCTTTCGAGCCACAGATACACAGAAATGTGGAAGCCTACATGGATGATATCGTGGTCAAGAGTAAGAGCAAGGATACCCTGATCCAAGACTTGGAAGAAACATTTGCAAATCTGCGCAAGATCCAGCTCAAGTTAAACCCCGAGAAGTGCGTCTTCGGAGTTCCCTCCGGCAAGCTTCTCGGGTTCTTTGTGTCCCAGAGGGGGATTGAAGCCAATCCCGACAAGATAAAAGCCATCGAGCAGATTGAAGCCCCAAGGCGAGTCAAGGACGTAAGGAGACTTGCTGGTTGTGTGGCTGCCCTCAGCAGGTTCATTTCAAAGTCTGCAGAACGCGCCCTGCCTTTCTTCAAAATCTTGAAAAAGGCAGGTCCTATGAAATGGACTCCGGAAGCGGAGGCAGCGCTGCAGGATTTGAAAGGATACCTGTCCTCCACTCCAATACTTGTCGCACCTAGACCACAAGAGAAGTTGCTGCTGTACCTAGCGGCAACCAATCAAGTGGTTAGTGCTGCGTTGGTAGCGGAAAGGGAGGCAGAGGAAGAGCCCACACCTCCGGCAAACGAATCCAGCGACAAGCAGGGGGCTCCACCGGCAAGCTCTAGCCCCGACAAGGACAACTCTGCGCAGGACCAAGGAGAAGTGCGAAGGAAGATGGTGCAGCGCCCGGTGTATTTTGTAAGTTCCCTCTTGCAGGGGGCTAGATCAAGATACTCTGGGGTGCAGAAGTTGCTTTTCGGCCTCCTCATGGCCTCGAGAAAGCTGCGCCATTACTTCCAAGCACATGAGATAACAGTGGTCACTCGCTTTCCGTTGAAAAGGATATTGCAAAATCCCGAAGCAACAGGCAGGATCGTCGAGTGGGCACTGGAACTGTCAAGCTTTGGTCTCAAGTTTGAGAGTACTTCAACTATACAGAGCAGAGCTTTGGCAGAATTTATAGCGGAATGGACCCCGACGCCAGATGAAGAAGTCCAAGAGACAAGTGCCCGTACAAGAAGCGACCAGCGAATGGGTAATGTACTTTGATGGTGCTTTTTCGCTGCAAGGCGCTGGTGCCGGCGTGGTCCTCATAGCACCCACCGGAGAGCACCTCAAGTACGTTGTCCAGATGCACTTTCCCAAGGAACAAGCGACAAACAATACTGCTGAGTATGAAGGCTTGCTTGCCGGCCTCAGGATTGCGGCCAAGCTTGGGATCAAGAAGTTGATTGTGTGGCGAGATTCACAGTTGGTGGTCCGGCAAGTAAACAAGAGTTACCAGAGCCCTTTGATGGAAGCCTATGTTGATGAAGTGAGGAAGCTTGAAGAGCACTTTGAAGGTCTGCAGATGGAGCACGTCCCAAGAGCTCAGAATGATATTGCAGATAGCCTCTCAAAGTGTGCTGCAATGAAGTTACCTGTGGAACCAGGGACCTTCCTGCTCAAGCTAACTCAGCCATCCGTTACACCATCAATTGGGCAGAACAAGAAGAGAAAGTTGGTCTCCGGCGACTACTTGCCGGCGGATCTCCCCGAAGCCGCCGCCAAGGTCCCCAAGATCAAACGCTGAGGAATAGTTTGCTCCTGCAGATCCAAGGGTCTGTACAGTTGAAGCAAGCGTTCCCGACAAGCCTTGCCCCGGCAGGCTTGCCGGGGGACCATCAGCTCTGGCAGAACCAAAGGTTCTTGCCGTAGAAGCTGGGGTTCCCGCAGCGGCCCTCATGCCTTTAGTCCTTGCCGTTGAGCCTCGAGCTCCGGCATGGGCACAGCAAATCGTCCGTTTTCTGCAAACTGGAGAACTTCCCGACGAGCCAGAAGAAATAGAGAAAATAACCTGGCAGTCAAGTATGTACCAGTTCGTTGACAATGAACTGTACAGAAGAAGACTCAATGGTGTCAGGTTGAAGTGCATTTCCAGAGAAGATGGACAGAAGCTGTTGGCAGAAATACATGGAAGCATATGTGGCCACCACATTGGCGCAAGGGCACTTGCCGGGAAGGCGTTCCGGCAAGGGTTCTTTTGGCAAGAAGCCCTCCAAGATGCAACTGCACAAGTAACCAAGTGTGAAGCGTGCCAGTTCCATGCCAAGCAAATTCACCAGCCAGCTCAAGCTCTCCAGACGATTCCTTTATCCTGGCCCTTCTCGGTCTGGGGGCTCGATATCCTCGGCCCCTTCCCCCGCGCAGTCGGGGGCTTTGAGTACTTGTACGTAGCAATCGACAAGTTCACAAAGTGGCCAGAAGTGGAACCAGTGAGAAAGGTGATGGCACAGTCAGCAATCAGGTTCTTCAGGTCAATTGTTTGCCGTTTCGGAATCCCTAACAGGATCATCACCGACAACGGCACGCAATTTACAAGTCGCACCTTCATGCAGTACGTCCAAGACCTTGGCGCCAAGGTCTGTTTCGCTTCTGCTGCTCACCCGAGGAGCAATGGTCAAGCGGAGAGGGCCAATGCTAAAGTGCTGCGCGGACTCAAGACAAGAACCTTCGACAGGCTGCGCAAGTGCGGAAGAAACTGGATAGAGGAGTTGCCGGCGGCTCTTTGGTCAATCAGAACGACACCAAGTCGAGCCACCGGACAGACACCCTTTGCTCTTGTCTATGGAGCAGAGGCAGTTCTCCCCACGGAACTCGTATACGGATCTCCTCGAGTGCTCGCTTATGATGAGCTCGAGCAAGAGCAACTGCGAAAAGATGATGCATTGCTCCTTGAGGAGGAACGTCTCCAGGCTGCTGTACGAGTTGCTCGATACCAGCAAGCCTTGCATCGCTACCATAGCCGCAAGGTCAAGGCCAGGAGTCTCGAGGAAGGCGACCTTGTTCTTCGGCGTGTTCAGTCCGCCAAGAATTCCAACAAGTTGACGTCGAAGTGGGAAGGCCCTTATCGGGTGAGACAAGTCACAAGGCCCGGCGCTGTCCGCCTTGAGACCGAAGAAGGCTTACCGGTGAGCAACTCCTGGAACATAGAGCATCTTCGCAAGTTTCACCCATAAGGCGCGGTTGCCGTGATCCGCTTCGGCAACCACCTTTTGTACAAGTCTTGCCGCTGTAGCATGTAAACCTTTGTACAAAGCCGGGCGCAGATCCCGTGCATCAGTAAAGCTTTTGTGTTTCGCACTATTTGCCATTTCCATGCTTTTTTTTTTGTTATTTGCATGCATTGTTTGGCATCTTGTGCAACACACATACCCGGTAAGCATTAGCAGGCCAAGAGGCCCTATACTTGTTTTCCCTCCTCTTTTTCTTTCCCTCTTAAGCAGAAGGAATGTTCCTCGCGCACAAGTTTGCCGGGGGAGAAAGAGGTGGAGGATGAACCAAGTGCTGTTCAAGAAAGAGGAGCCTTGCCGGGAACAAACAATCCAGGAAAGCTAAGCTAAGTTACCGAAGTTTGAATAATTCAAATTTTTAAATTTTAGTTATCTTCCTTGAACAACCACACTTTGTATGGAAAACCTGTGCGCGGAGGAACCTACCCATGGCTAGCCGCGCCCTTACTTTGTTTCGAGTACGCTCAACGGCTTAAGTGAGCTGCGACAAGTGTCGCGCCCTTACTTCGTTTTTCGAGTTCGCTCAGCAGTCTAAGTGTGCTGCGACTAGCTGCGGCAAGGTTACTTGCCGACAAGGCCTTTGCCAGCAGGCTGCTCAGAGTCCAGCACTCAGCGCTCGCGGCAAGGGCCCCTTGCCGGCAAGTTCCCTAAAAGCGTAGGTTAAAAAGCATACAAAGTAAAGGACCAAAACAAGGGAGATAACACTGCATTGATTGATCAAAATAAGATAGTATATTACAAAGATAGCTTGCCGTGATACTAATTGATTCATGTCCATAACATACTTTGCAGCGGCAAAGGAAACAGAAAGAAAGAAGCCTAATCTACGCGGTCGCCTTCACGCCTCGTGACTTTCTTCACCTTGGCAACGATGTGGGCGACCTGCGCCTTCAACGCCTCCTGATCTGCGTCGTCCGGCAAGGAGAGGAGGACGTTGACAAGGTTGATGCCGGGGTTGCGGTAGACGATCTTCGTCAAGACGCGCTCCAAGGGGCCCGCGCAGAGCCGACGCGACTCGTCGGCCAACTGCGCGGGGAGCTTCTCCCGCAGCCGTGCAAGCCCCGGCGCGATTCCCCTGAAGAAGAGACTTCACTTGGCGCTGTGGGGGAGGTCCTCGTCGGGAGAGTACACGAGGTGCTCCACCCTCAGCGCCATCATCTCCTTGTCAATGTTGGCAGTGGAGGTGACCAGATCGTCAGTCCACTGCTCCACTGCCCGGCTGAACTGGTTCGCCGAGACGGCGGCGCTCTCCACCAGGCCTCGTTCCTTGCGGAGCTCGTCCTTCAGCTTCGTCTCGCGATCCCGGGCAGCGTCGAGCGAATCAGTCAGAGTGGAGACCTTCAATTCCAAGTCAGCAATAGAATCTTTGGCGGCAGTGAGCTCGTCGCCTTTCTTGGAGAGGCGTACCTGCAGGTCAGAGTTGGTATGGGCATCTTTTTCCCGCTCCACATTGAGCGCGGTGATTCTGTCGGCACTCGCCTTCAGGTACCGCTCCAGCTGCTCCACCTTGGCCTCAAGATCCTTCTTGGCGGTCTCCGCGGTGGCTGCGGCGGCCTTCGCCTCCTTTAGGGCTCCGCCAATGGCCCGCTCCCGGGCGGTGAGGTCGTCCTCGTGGGCGTCGAGGTCGACCTTCCGTTGGTTGAACGCTCCTTCTCGCCGGGACAGCTCTTCGCCAACCAATCGCTGCTGCTCCTCGGCCTCAGCCTTCTCAAGGAGGAACGCTTGCTGCTCCTCGGCAAGCCCTTCACGCTCCTCCGCCAAGTTGCGGAGGGCCGCCTGGTTGGCGGCGCGAAGCTCCGCGGCGTGCTTCTCCAAGTCAGCTCCAGCCTTGGCGGTGAGAGCTTCCCGGGACTCCAGCTTCGCCTACCTGGCCCGGTACAGGGCCAGGAGCTGGCGAAGAAGCTTCTCCTCTTCGGGCTCGTCACTCCCGCCAGGCGCTTCAACAACCTTTAACCCCGCGGAGGCGAGGACCTCTCCATCGTAGGTCTCTCCCTCCACGGGGGCTCGCGACGAGGACGCCCACGGGACTTGTATGAAGATCCCGTTGGGGGCCTCAAGGTAGACACCCGACCGCTCCGTGGTGGCGGATGGGTCGGCAGTCGGTGCAGCGCTTGTCGCTCCTGCTGCCTCCGGGCCAGCAGTGTGGTCGCCGGCCTCTTCCCCAGCCGCGGCGTCGGCGGCCGGGGCGGTCTCTGCGGCGGCCGGCTCGTCAGCGGCAGTGGCGTTGCCGCCGTCGCCGTGCACCTCCTCCTCGACGGTGGCTTCCGTCTCCATCCGCTCCGGCGCAGGAGGATCTAGCAGAAGAAAAAGAAAAGAAAAAGTCAAGCAAATATCCAAAAAGAAGAGTTCAAGAAGAAGAAGCTACAAGACTTACCTTCGCGGACTTCTTCGACGACAGGCTCCCTCGCCGGGGAATCCACCCTTGGCGGCGGAGTGGTAGCCCCTGCTGGCGGAGGGCCGCCCGTGCCCTCCCTTGGCGGGCTGCTCACCCTTGTCGGGCTGCTCGCCCTTGGCGGGGTACTCGCCCTTGGCGGAGTACCCGTCCTTGGCGGAGCGCTCTCCCTCGCCGGGGAGCTCGCCCTTGGCGGGGATGGTGGGGCAAGCAGCTCGTCGGGGGCAGTCTCCGGGCGCTCCTGCGGCTGCGGCTCCACTTCTGCACAAAATAACCAAGATATTAGTACAAGCAAAAACCTCAAGCGCGCCCGACAAACAGAAAATTCAAGACCAGACTTACGCTGGGGGCTGCGCTGGGGGCTGCTCCTCGAAGCAGCAGGTTGATCCGGCAAGCTTGCCGCTGGCACGTCCCCAGTCGCCGCGGCGGGCGAGTCGTCTTCAACCTCGACCACAGGGATCTTGGCTCTCTTCGCCATCCGCTGGGTCAGGGTCCTGAAAGCAAAACAAAACAAGATCAGAATCATCAAGGAAGATCAAGACAAAGTCAAAGAAATTACAAGTTGCAAGTACTCACTCCTCTTCCTCGTCGTCGAAGCTGAGGGCGGAGAAGTCGAACTCCACCTGAGATGCTCCCGCACGAGGAGCAGGAGGAGAAGGCTCCCTCGGGCGCTTGGCGGTCTCCGGAGCTGTGGGCTGCGAAGACCCAGCCTCCGTTGTCGCCGAGGGCCGAGGAGCGGAAGTAGCAGCCGTTCCACTCCGGGAGGATCCTCCTCCGCTTGGCGCTGGTGCGCGGGGCGCCTCCTTCACGACTTGGCTCGCCTTGGTAGCGCGCGTCGCCCGGCGCGCAGGCTGCTGTCGAGGCGCCTGTGGCCTCGTCGCCGTAGCCACCTTGCGGAGGCGTTTTCTTGGTTGCTGCGTGGGGCTTGCCGGAGGCGGGGAGTTCTCTGAGGACGAGGAGGCATCATCGTCAAGTCCCAGAGATCCACCAGTATCTTCATCAGCCTCGACGTCCTCCTCCTCCTCCCCGACAGGCCCACTAGACCCAGCACCTTGCCCGGCAGCCCCGCTCCCTCTGGCGACCTCGCTCCCTCCGGCGGCCTCGCTCACCCCGGCAACCCCGGCTATCCCGGAAAGCCTCAAGGAAGGAACCCCGGCAAACTCATCGGGCGGAAGCTTGAGCAGCCTGAGGATTTCCGCCTCCTCCGCTTGCCACGACGCGTCCGCAGCCTCTGCATCGTCCACGGAGTATCCAAAATCACCCGTCGCCGCAGCTGCGGCGGCCTCCTCCATCCTAGAAGCGATGTAGGCTATATCCCGAGCCGTAGTGGCCCGGGTGAGGCCCCTGTTCTCCTCGGTGTTCTTGGGCGTCTCGACCAAGTTGTCGAAAAAGCTCAGCACTGCATTCGGCGGAGGCTCTATCCAGGTGGGGTCGACACCGTGGGAGTCGCACGCAGGCATCATCGCGCGCAAGGAATCCCGGGCAGTGCTGTTGCACAGCGGCACCACTCCCCGGGGAGGTCTAAACCATTCCGGGTGGGCCGGGTCATGCTTGAAGAGTTCCCGGACCATCCCCTTCAACTCCAAGGCAGTGAAATTGAAGTTCAATCCAGGGCGCAACCTCATGATATCCGCCGCGTTGCCAAATTCCCAGGCAGGCCTTTTCCTTTCTTGTAAAGGGGCAATGCGGCGGCGGAGGAAATCTGCCCCAACCTCTCTGATGGTTAGTTTGGCTACCAGGAGACGAATACTCCTAATGAGGGCAATGCTGAGCTTGTTGTCCTCCGGGGCCAATTCGCTCCAGTCTCTGCCGCGCACTATGGCAGTTGTGCGCGGCGCGGTGAAGGGCTCCGGCTTATCCTCCACTATCCAGCACCAATCTGCACGCCACTCCTCCCACTTGCCGCGGAGCTCTCCCTTCAGGTATGAATCCTTCTTGTTCAGCCGGAAGATCCAGGAGATGCCGCCGGAGAGGGGAGCGCCCGATTCTACTCTAGGCATGAAAAAGTGGCGGAAAAGGACGACATTGGGATGAATCCCAACAAAGTTTTCGCACAGATGTGCGAAAACGGCCATCGTAAGGATGGCGTTGGGAGTGAAATCTAGGAGGTGGAGGTTGTATGTGTTCATGATATCGCAAAAGAACTCCGAGTACGGAGGGCACAATTCACAGTGGAAAAAAGCAGCGAAGAAGAAGTACCCGCCGGGGAACAGATCTTTGGCGACGGCAGGGAAGGCTCTGGTGCGGGGATGAGCTTTGGTCTCCCCTGACCAGAACAGATAGTACTTGTTCCGCAGCTCCTTCGCGCCAAGCCTCGGCGCGAAGACCACGCTCTTCTTCCGCAGGGCGGCCAGCTTCGCCGCCTGCTCGGACTTCTCCTTCTTGGCCATGTCGCTCTTCACCTTGTCGCTCTTCGGAGCCATGGCGGGGGCGGCGAGGGAAGAAGCGAGGAGCTCGACGGCGCCGCGGATGCGGAAGACGGCGGAGGGGGGGTGGGTGCAAGAGGCAGCGGAGGTTTCTGGAGAACAGAAGCGCAATGAAGACGAAGGAGAGGAACTGCCCCTGCTTACTCTGCTTTTAAGGGGGAAGTGGGGGACGTTCCGCATTTCCCATTAAAGAACAGCCCACGATCTCTCCCACGACGCCGCAATCGACGCGTGCCGTTAGGGAGGGATGCGGCGGATGCGGAAGGAGATTCGGCGTGCCGTGGGCCGTGCGTGCCCGTGCACTGTCTTGGGCCTGGCCCAACAGCGCTCGGCACCGTGTGTGGCCCAGGCCCGGGGGCTCCTGTCGGTGTACTAAGATAGGGGTACATTAGTACCCCAACTTGTGCACGGGCAGTAGCAGCTTCCCGCGGCAGGTTTTACCACGTGCTCGCCGGAAACCTCTTCGGTCCTTATGAAGCCATTCAAGAACAAAGTATACGAGACAGAAGATCAAGACCCCGGCAAGTGGAGCTTGCCGGGAAGGCCATACCAGGCTCAAGATTATCACATCAACACAAGACCCTGGCAAGAGGAGCTTGCCAGGAAGACCAGAAAACAGCATCTCAGAAGACATGTCGTGGCGCATCACGCGCCCCGGCGGGTCCCGGGGAGCGACAAGCTTCCGGGCCCGGCAAGATCATGGCCCCGGCAAGGTGCTTGCCGGGGAAAACTATGCTGTGTGCCCGCGCTCCAGCTCATCGGCCCACACGTCGCCCTGGGGCCCTTCCAAGGACGCGTGGTGGATGGCTGTGCAGCCTGGGGGACACGGTGGCAAGCCACGGTGACGAGGCTACCGCCGTGGCGAACGGAGAAGCATGGACGGGCGCTTTTGGGGTCGACGGTGACGGGCATTTAATGCCCTTGTCCCCCACTGTCAAGGTTAGGTGAAGACCACTGTTCATCCACTGTTCATGCACTGTTCCCGCACTGTTACAACTACCACCAAAGTTACATTTTAACCCTCCTCTACGTTGACACCTGTCGGTGACCCCTTGAGCTATAAAAGGAGGCCCATGCACAACGTAGAAAGGGTTCGGAACCTAGACAGCTCTCATGCTCGGTGTAGCTAGCTCTTCAAGCTCCCGAGCTCAAGAACTCAATACAATCCAAGCAGGAGTAGGGTTTTACGCGTCCGCGCGGCCCGAACCTGGGTAAACTGCCCGCGTGTGCTCCTCGATCTGCTCTTCGTACTCCCTCCGCTCCCTTACCGCAACGTAGAAGGGGCTCCGGTCCCATAGGTGCTCGTGGGAGGACAGTTTCCCCCGACACTCTACCTCTACAAGAACGCATCAACTTGGACGCAAGTGCTCGAGCAAGCTATCTCAAGAAGGTGCATGAAGATACAAGGGAAACGATCGAGCGGCAAGTACATCGACTAGCGTCCAAGCTCAACGCCAACAAGAAGCCTATGGTGTTCCAACCGGGAGATCTTGTATGGGTACGTCTTCGCAAGGACCGTTTTCCCAACAAGAGCAAGTCCTAACTTCGACCTCGGGCCGACGGACCCTTCAAGGTGCTAGCACGCTACAACAACAATGTATACAAGCTCGACCTTCCACGCGACAAGTACAACATGAGCGATGTCTTCAACATCAAGGATCTCTCCACTTTCCATGGTGATGAAGATTTCGATCTGAAGTCGGATCTTTCCCAAGGGAGGGGAGATGATGCGGAGCATCCCAAGGTCATCCCCATGGACCTACCATCGTTTCACCAAGTGCCAAGTGGACCCATGACACGTGCTCGAGCACGAGATCTCGAGACCGAGGTGACTTCACTCCTCTCTCTCGTAACTTTGATTCACATGAGACATGGCTGCTACCCTCATCAGAGACTCTTTGCATACTCAGGCACCTCGGGAGCAACCATGGAGAAGTCAAGGAACAAGAAGAATCGAAGGAGGAAGAAGGAGGAGAAAAATGGCCGAACTCAGCCAGCCCGGACGATCCAGCCGAGGCCCAGATGATTCGGACAAATGTTCGGACGATCCGGCAAATGTGCCCGAGGACACCCGAGAGCCCAAGCTGAAGCAGGATCATTCGGACCCCAGCTCGGATCATCTGGACGAACCCGGATGTTCGGACCAAGCCCCAGATATCCGGACCACCGGCAGCGGTTCAGACCCGTCCGGATCATGCAGACGCCGCCCCGGATCATCCGGACCCCCGAAGCCCGGATCATCCAGACAAACGTCCGGATCATCAGGACAGTGCCTGCCTGCATAGTGTTGGGCCAAGGCCCATGTACCCCTTCGCCCCTCCTAGCCTATATATAGCACTCTACCTAAACTATCTAGGGTGAGCTTTGTGTTAGCTCATACCAAACCTTAGTGGTTCCTCTCCTACGAGACCGCGGCCTCCTCGGAGAAGATCCACCAGATTCAAGACCTCCTATACGGAGAAGAACATCAAGACCTCCTCACGGAGATGACTACCGCTACTTGTATCGTCCTTAGTTGATCGTCTATCGTGCATCGCACTTTGTGTACCCGAATCTAGCATTTGTGTGACCTAAGTTGGTTGATTTGGGTGTTTTCTCCTTGTCTCTCCCGTGTTTTCCCTCGTGCCCCTTGTGTTCCTCCTTGGGATCCCTCCTTTTCGTGAAAGATCGGTCACGTAGGGTTCCACCCTGCATCATCTATGGTATCATGAGCCCAGGTTGATCACGAATTTGGAGCCCCACACCTTGTTTTCTAGCTTGTTTTAGTTGTTTTTCGTCCAAATTCAAAAATCCCCACAAAAATAGCCCTACAAAAATAGCCTCATTATCCTCAACAATACCACATCTAATCAGGCCAGTTTGTAATTCCTGATAATATTCCTCTACAGAATTTTTTCCTTGTCTTAAACGCTGCAATTTCTGAAGTAATTCGCGTTTATAATATGGTGGAACCCAACGAGTACGCATAGCAGTTTTCAAAGCAGGCCAAGTAGTTGGAATATTATCCGGATGTAATCTACAATATTCAGACCACCACACACAAGCAAAACTAGTGAAAGCACAAAGAGCAGCAGCAACACGTCTCTCCTCGGGATATTTTAAACATGTAAAACGTTGTTCGGTTTCTAACTCCCAAGTAAGATATATATCAGGAACATATCTACCCTCAAATGGTGGAATATTCAATTTTAGTTTAGGGAGATGGTCATGATCGCGTACCTGAGGGTGTGGTGCAGCCCTACCATAGCGATTATTTGCATGTGGACGACCTGGTGGTTGTGGTGCTGGTTGTTGCACGTAGTTCTGATTTTGATGAACCTCATCCTCGTAATCCCCCGCGTAATCGTCCTCCTCCTCAGCAGCAGCAGGAGCCACAGAAGTATCAACAGCAGCACCAATAGTTTGGCCAGGCTGAAGAGCAACATGGCTCGCTTTGCGGAGGGCGATTTCGCGACGTGAAGGTGGTTGTTGTTGTTGTTGCAACAGTGCAGCAGTTGGAGGTATACGCGCAAGCACTTGAGCGAATTTGGCATCCAACTTGGTGTCAATTGACTTCTCAATGCCATCCATCCTTGCTAGTGCGTTGTCAAAACTGGTCATCACATCTTCTACCTGTTGACCCATCATTTGCTGAAATTTATCATGCAACTCCTTGTTTGTCATGTTCTCCCAGTCAGTCTCGTCCACTTGTGATCCTGGCATGGTTAGCAGCAATATAAACACACAAAAATATGATCCTACAGACTACTAGAAAATTGTGGTGGTGGGGCATCACAAATCCATCAAGCAAATCTCAAATTCTTACCAGTTCTTACCCAGCAGCAGGTGGTGATCGGCAACTGTGGTAGTTAAAACTCTCAAAGGTTGGATAAAGCGATTACCAGGGAGAGTCAAACGCACGACATAGATGTATGTGGAGCTGGGAAGGCTTATAAGATGGTAGAAAAAAGGGTCAGCAATAATCAATTCAGAGATGCAAAGTTGAATAAATGCTCAACGACGGTACTGTGCTGGTCCTAGGCTAGACCGTACAAGAGACGCGAGCCTAGAACACTAACAAAAACACGGCGTTGCACGTAATCAAGGGGAAAGCACACTCTGAAAAATAAATCGCCTCTTTTTTTTGCTCTCTTTTTTTTCTCCCGAAAATCACTTTAATGGCGAGCGTCTCAAAACTCTTCCCAAGTCAAACTAAGATGATCGACACAAAAAAAATTTGACATTTTTTTCGGAATCAGGGCAGCGACGACGAAAAAGTGCGGTAAAAAAATAGTATGATGGCACGGGTCTCAAAAGACTCAGAAAAGCCTAAAAATAGGATAGGGAAAAAATATTTTCACTTGTCGAAATTTTGGCCTAAAAATTGCCCGGGGGTCTCCAGACTTTTTTTAGAGTCAAGGAAACACGATTCCAAAACCTAGATGGAACTCGAGAACAAACCTAATATGAAAAATACTCGCATTGGTGGTGGATATATGGTGGTAGGATATGGCAGCGGTGGTGGTATGTGCTCGCGGTGGTGAGATATGGCAGCGGTGGTGGTATGGCAGCAGGGATGAATATGGTGCGGCGGCGGCGTGACAAACTGTGAACAGAACTCGAAACTCTAAAGAACTAGACGCTAAGACCAGAAACTCGACAAGACGATGCAATCGCAAATTCAACTAAGCAAACACGGAAAAGATTATGCAATGGCTCAGACTGGTTCGGATATGATGAACTAACCCTAATTTTTTTTGGCTTTTTCGTGGACTGTAGGTATGAAGCACAAACTTGATCTAATCTACAAAAAACTATAAAATCTCACCAAGCAACCTGGAAATCTGATACCACTTGATAGATGCAAAGGTGTTCCGTCTTTCGATGAGATGGTGGCTTTCGTTTTGGAGGAAGTCGGCTTTGACGATCCGACTACGAACATGCGAGGACGTCGCGCCTTAGCAATCGCTAAACCAACTCCGAGAGGTTATTGACCACGCCGGAGCATGATCAACCTGACCACGAGGGTCTATTTCCTGCAAGCAAAGGAAGAACAAGAAAGAAACTAAGATTGCAATCTGGATATTGCGAATATAAGAGGAAAGTTTTATTGATCAAGGTGGGGTTCTGTGACGTCTTTGTCTGGTCCTTGAACACAAACGAAGTACGCGAAGTTGCAGCTATGGCAAACTTTAATCTAAACAAAACCCAAAGTCTAAACGACGCCCTAAGGGCTGTATATATGGGGGAAGAGGGGGGCGGTCGTGGCCCTTGAAGGAGGGGTCCGAAACCAACCCTAACTCTTGTTTCCCCACACATATAGACTCTAAAAACAGCCTATACTGAAGTATTTCGAAATTACATGGGCCTGGCCCAATAATAAGGTGACGCAGCACCTTTAATAGCCTCTGTACAAAATTTATGAAGTGGCATCTTGTATATTTCGTCCAAGGCTTCACGCACTCATTATGGTGGCTTCAAAGTCCTGACATCATCACTTGCAACTCCGTTCTTGTTCCCCTTGCGCATGCCATCATCTGCATGCTTGATCTTGCTCCAATTTTCATCCTTCTTGTCCAAGCTAGGCCCTTCATTTGTAAGCAAGACAAATGTATCCAATTTCGGCAGCATCATATTCTCATGAACATTAGAATCATTACCAAGAAACAAAAGTACCTGGTAATTTAATTGGCATGCGTGAGCTCTAGTAATTGGTCATGTATATGTGTCAGTTGGGGTTGTGGGTGTAACCTTGTTAGTGATGTCCTCATCAGTTGTGATCTTCACTTATATCTTGTTGTCCAGAGCTACTTCGTATCCTTTATTGATGCTAGTTGTGCTACACCGTGACCTCATTAGTGTTCTAGGCTCGCGTCTCTAGTCCGGTCTAGCCTAGGACCAGCACAGTACCGTCGTTGAGCGTTTATTCAACATTGCATCTCTGAATTGATTATTGCTAATCTTTTGCTACCATATATAGCCAACACAGCTCCACATATTTCTACACCGTGCATATTTACGTTCACCTGGCAATCGCTTTACTCGATCTTTAGAGTTATTTGACCCCGCTGGTTGCCTATCACCACCTGCTGCATGGTAAGAACTTGTAAGATATTGATATTTGCTTTACTGTGAGCGCTTTACCACCACATCCTAGTAGTTCATAGGAACATTATTCTCGAATTTTGTTACTTGTTTCTACTAATCATGACAGGTACCAGAGACATAAGTTCTTGGACAAAGGATACATCTTCACCATCACGAGACGTGGGACAACACACACAAGCACATGGTCAGGTTATTTCTTTACCGTCATTTGAGGGTAGATTTAATCCTTCTATTTATCTAGCTTGGGAGCTTCAAATAGAAAAAGATTTTAGTCACCATCATTTTTCTGAACTTGAGAGAGTACGAGCTGCCACTAGAGTATTTATTGGTTTTGCTTCTGTTTGGTGGAGTGTGCATTGTAAGAAAAATATTGATAACCAACCCATAACTTGGAAAGATTTGAAGGCTGTAATGAGAAAACATTTTTTCCTCCTTACTATCGCCGTGAAATGCTTCGCAAATTGGAACAATTAAAACAAGGCAGTAACACTGTTCATGCTTACTACCAAGAGTTCAAATCTTATATGCATCATTTTGACATAGAAGAATCTGAGGATGATACACTAAATAGATTGTTTGGTGGTTTGAACCATGATATTCGTGCAAGATTTCAGTATATTCCTTGTTGCATTATTGGTATGTATGTTTGTGCTTGTACCTTTGAGAGACAAATACAGGAGGATGCATTGTGTGACTACGACAACTACTATTCCAGTTCATGCTCACCACCACTGGTTGGTTCCTCCACCATTGCACCTAATAGAGCTGCCAGACCTCTGATTGTGAGCGTGACATCATCTAAAGTGTATGGTACATTGTCATCGTCCGTACCTACATCAGCTACGTCTTTGCGACAAGGTAACAGTAAAATCAATGATTATATAACTTCACATGAGGATGATGCATATCTAGTTAACTTGAATACATCATGTATTGAATTACCCGTTGATTTGAGCACACCACCTAGTTTAGATAATCATGTTACTGTCATGAATGTGTCATGTGATCAAACAACTAAAATACCAACAATTTTAAGTGCACCCATTGAATTAACTGTTGATGCAAAAGAATCATGTGAATCGGAGAATAAATCAGATTTGGATAAAATACATTTGAAAATAATTGTGCCAATGTTTCATCATTTTGATATGACCTCTAATCTTGGTGACGATTCTATGTCAAATGACTTATTGCATGATTGCTTATTTAAGCATGTTGTAGCCTGTGAATTTCATGCAAGTAAGGTTTATTCACCAATGTTGGGATGGTTTAATGATGAACATTGTCAATCTTTTGATATGAATAAGAGCTTCACTTATTTGTGCAAACTGAGTTGCAATATTTTCATGCCTTCTACTTCTTGTGATAATATTTTGGCTTTATATTTTATGAACTACGAAAGTTACTCATCTATACATGTGTCATATGTGCAAAAATTAAGGGAAGTAAAAATGGATGACATATACGTATACAACATGTACACCTTGTCTATTTTCTTACCCAAATTTCAGATTAAGCAACGCCGAGGACGGCTTTATTTTCAAGAAAGGGAGGATGATGAGGACATGACTACCTTGGATGCGAACAAAAATATTGCATACATGTATATTTGTGAGGTGATTTCTAATGCAAACTATGCAACACTTTATTTATGTCATCCAGGACAAAAACACTTCACAGACTTTTGTGCCATGTCTAATTCCAAGTGTATGGGACATTTGTACAATCCACATATGAAGATAAGGGAAAAAGAGAAGTTTAGGTGATGTTCAAAAAGTTCTCTCACATCACTTTTGGGCCAAGAGAAGATAGAGTCCAAGTCTCTCACGTTCTGCATCCAGATTCGGACTACACATACATACCTGACTCAAAACGACAAGAACTCCTTCATACGGACTCTGAATTGGGTGATTTTGGTTTTTTGGAAACTAGATTTCTTACACTTTCCAACACAATTGGATTCACCTCTAAATTCATCCAGAGCGTTGAGATATCCACGAAACAATCTGACGTTGCAGCAGAATCCGAGTCAAACTACAAGTCCAAAGGTGTTGCATCACCTCCACTTGGGCCCATGAGCCTTGTACGACCTAGGGTTAGTTTTAGGCTGCCTTGGGACATCCTCCCACCTCCTTGGATGCCACCCCTTGCTCCTATATAAGTAGATCCATCTAGTAGCTTTTTCTTTGGGATTTTTTTAGTCAAAAGTTAGCCATTGCAACTTCGTGTACTTCGTTTGTGTCCGACGACAAGACCAAGACCGCTTACGGATCCCCACCTTTATCAATACTTCATATATATTTGCAATAATCAGATTGCTTTATCATATTTTTTCTTGTTCTTCGATTGCATGCAGGAATAGACCTTCGTGGTTAGGCTGATTGTGCTTCTGGCATCGTCAGTAACCCCAGGAGATTGGTTTAGCGATTGCTAAGGCGCAACGTCGTGCACGTTTGTAGTAGGATTGTCAAAGTCGACTCCACCAAATCGATAGTTATCATCACATCGAAAGATCGGGACACCTTTGCCTCTATCATTGATCATTGTCACTTGTCTCCAATAGTTGCATCTCTCATATTCACTTATAGTGAGTGCAACGGTGCTATGCTTGTTGATCTCGGAGACTATGACACCCTTCTTGTGATGCATACTTGCTTGATTGAGCCTATTGCACTTGGTTTTTCTCGCATCTTATGCCTACATACCATGCACCACACCCTTGTACTTTCTTATGATAAGAATGATGCAAGCACTTGTTGGTTATTTTTTCACACGAATGCTAGGTTTTGCACTACGGCTATCATCATTTGTTTTTCCGAGTGTTTGTCATGTTCTTTCATTTTGAGGGATTCACAAGGCGATATGATGTAGGGTGGAGCCCTAGATGGCCAATCTTTCACGAAAAGGAGGGATCCCAAGGATGAACACGTGGTACACGAGGGAAAACACAAGAGGGATAAGAAGGAAACACTCAAGCCAACAAGCTTAGGTCACACAAATGCTAGATCCAGGAACACAAAGAGTGATACATGATACACGATCAACTAAGGACGATACAAGTAGCGGTAGTCATCGCCGTGAGGAGGTCTTGATGTTCTTCTCCATCAAGGAGGTCTTGAATCCGATGGATCTTCTCCGAAGAGGGCGGTCTCATAGGAGAGGAACCACTAAGGTATTGGATGAGCTATCACAAAGCTACCTAGGAAGGAGGAAGTCAACGAGTATATAACACATGGGCCGACGCCCTTTACTGTGCGCAGACAGTCGGGACGGACGTCCGCTGTGTCATCGGACGTCCGATGGCTCGGGAGGGACCGGATGTCCGGTAATCCTCGAATTTCCGCTAATTACTTTCTGTAGTCGGTGTCACGGACGTCCGGTGGTTTCCGGTCATCCGGTCGTCTGGGAGTCGCCGGTCGTCCGGTGATCGTCGGACGTCCGGTGCCTGGGGGTGACCGGTCGTCCGATAGGGGTCGGACGTCCGGTGCGTGTAGCGTCTTCAGCGGCAGTTCTTCTTGTTCCAAGGACTTGTCAGTCACACCGCCTTGTCCACTGTGCAGAGCCGTCACGTGGCCTTCTTCCAAGTACCTGAATATGCATAGAGTTTTTGATGAGGGTAGAGGCCATGTCCGCGCCTTGTCCACTGTGCAGAGCTGTCACGTGGCCTTCTTCCAAGTACCTGAATATGCATAAAGTTTCTGATGAGGGTAGAAGCCATGTCCCATGTGCATTGAGAGGAAATTGTGATGCGGAGTCAAACCGTTCTAGGCCGATCTTTCACAAAAATGGAGGGGATCCCACGAAGAACACGAGGGGAAACACGAGAGAAACACTCAAACCAACAAGAACAAGTCACGCATATGCTAGATTCTCGAAACACACAGAGATACAAGATCCATGATCAACAAGGGACGATACAAAGGGTAACCAGTTCTTCTCCATGAGGAGGCCTTGGGGAATCCCGCGGGATCTTCTTCGTGAAGGAGGTCTTGAATCCGTGTGGATCTTCTCCATGGAGGTGTCGCAGTCACTCCCAAGGAGATGAACCACTAGTGGATGTCTCAAATGAGCTAAACCTAAGCTGACCCTCAAATGGAGTAGGAGGAGTCATATATATAGGCTAGGGGCGAAGGGGTACATGGGCCTCGGCCCAACACGCACATGCAGGTGGGGGTCCGGATGATCCCGAAGGTGGCCCGGATGATCCGGGTGTATGGGGTCCGGATGATCCGGACGACCGTCCGGATCGTCCGACTGTGTCGACGCGCAGCAGATGGCCCGGATGATCCGGGGCCTAGTCCGGATGTCCGGCTCCGTCCGGATGATCCGGGGCCTGGTCCGGATTGTCCGGCTTCATGGGGAAGCTTCGGGTGCCTCGGGGCATATTACCCGGATCGTCCGGGTGTCGGTCCGGATCATCCGGGCTTGGTCCGGATCGTCCGACTGGGGGTCCGGATGATTAGGGCAAGTCCAGTCTTGCTCCGATTCTTCTCCGTCTTTGCGTATGCTTCTCTCCTTCGATCGTACTTGCTCCTTAGCTGCTCCATGGTCTTCCTCTTGGTTCCTGGTCATTCATAGCACATATGTTTGAGTTAGTAGCCATGTCTCACAAGTGGAAAGTGAAGGTTCAGAGAGGAGCTAGTCAACCTTGTGTCCAATGGTGGGTACTTGAGGTCATGTCGAAGTGAACATGAGGATGATCGTGGGATGCTCCACATCATCTCCCCCCCCCTTGGAAAAGATCTGACCTCGGATCGAAAAGCTCATCGCCATGGAAACGGTTGTCGTGACGGACTTGTAGTTGGACGAAGTTGAGGGCATGATGCAATCCACGTACTCCAAGGTATCTCCGTTATGTGGTACATGCAAAATGAGCAAACACAAATTACACTTGGAAATGCAATGGTTAGCGCACACAAAGTGTCCATCATGTAAGATTGAGTCCGTGTGACAAGGTACATGAAGCTTAGCAAGATGATATAGTATGAGATGTAAAGCATTCATGTGATCAAATGCATTTGTGGTGCACACAAAGGTGTTATGAATGTGATCAATGCTATCATTGTGGAAAATGATGTCATAGTGTGATGGTTTATCAAGAGCATGAACATGGCAATGGATGCTCAATATGACTATGTTTTCATGCACTTGATATTTGGCAATGTTGTCAAGATGTATGAAGACCCATCAATAAAGATCACAACAAATTTGCTAAGAAAGTGCACAAGCTCATATATCATGGATGACATGCGAATACAAGATGCAACAAGGAAATCCATGTGCAAGATGCAAATTTGTTATGGGAATCATATGTCCATGGAGCATGGCATGTGAGCACACAATCAACAAATATGAAGGTTTTGGTGCAATGTGTTAAAGAGGTGTCGATATACCAATGCTCAATGTCGTGGAATAAGTGGAGTTTCGAAGGTGCATCCAATAAGTCCGAGCGCTCCTCAACTTGAAGGTCCATAGGGTCCATCTCCAATTTCGGTCCTCCATCCCGTAGGTGTATCATGTAGGCAACAAGAAGGAAACAACAATGAAAGTATGGCCCATCCAATATGCATATGTGAGGATCGCTCACAAAGAAGGAATTCACCTTATGAATGTTCTTGTAAATGTTGGTGTTGCACATCGTGTATGCCTTCGCATGATCAAGTTTTCGCATGATGACACCGCCTTGTGAATCCTTCAAAATGAAAGAACATGACAAACACTCGGAAAAACAAATGAGGTTAGCGAACTTGCAAAACCTATCATTTGTATGGTAAGATACCCAACAAGTTAAGTCATCATGCTTATCATAAGAAAGGACAAGGTAATGTGGCATGACATGTAAGCATATGATTTGATAACAACTAAATGCATTAGGCTCAAACAAACAAGCATGCATCAGAAGTATTGTGTCCAAGTCTCCAATATCAATATGCATAGCATGGTTGCACTCAATACAAGGGAATATGAGAGGTGCAACTAATGGAGACAAGTGACAATGATCAATGTGAATCATGTGAATGGCATGAACATATATGTCATCAACCCAAGAAAGCAAGTAAGAGTGGAACATGGGTGATGCAACATAGCAAGCAATCATAGCGATCGAGTCAAACAAGCTAGTAGTGCGAAAATGCAACGTACTAGAGGTAATCATGGCAAGCATGTCATGTGTGCAAATAGTAGGCATGAATAATGCACATGGCATAGCACAAGCATGAAAGCAAGATAGGAGCAAAATAGAATCAATGTATTGGTGAGAGGACACATGTAAATAGCAATGGAACATCATGACTCTCCCAACACAATAAGCATCAATAGCATGCGGCACATAGGAATCATGGAAATAGCTACAAGTATCTCCACCAAGCATGCAAATATACATAGAGGTAGCATAATGGTGAATCATATGTAAAGGCAAGCAAGGGTCACAATTGCATGGCAAAGACATAGCAAGAGGTATAGCATGCAAAGTGAACACGATAAAATGGGCATAAGATGACAAACGGGAAATAGCCCATAGTCGTGTGAGAGCCAAGTAAAAGAGATGCACGTAGTGGTTGCACGAAGAGAACGGTGGTAGGGACAATCCATGGGATCCCAAATCGTCATTGCTCTCAAGAGCTCATTGTGTCAACTCATGGGATTGTGAGGTTGACAAATGTTCATGAGTACCTACACAAAACAAAGACACGGGAAAAATCGTGTGTTCGTGGTAGATGTACACATCATCCATCATGATGCGCACGTGTATGTGTTGGTTAGCACATAATATCCAATGCTCAAATAAATGAGATGCGTGATATGGAAACATGTCATCCATCATGAGAGGTTTGTTGTTATGTAGGGCATAATGGAGACTCAAATTGTATAATGCATCATGAGAAGTATGTAGAGCATTGTTATTCATGGAATTCATATGGTGCACACAATTATGGGAACTATGCAAAGTATGGAATGCATCAAGATCTCCTAGTATGTATGAGGAAACTATGGGGGTCTCCTCATAAGAATTAGTGGGAATATCACTTGGAGTATATTGACAACATCCAAAGCAATGCATATTTGGAACAATGCGTTCATGGCATGGCATAGTGGATGAATTGTGCAAATCATGTAAAGGAAGCATGGCAATATCATCGCATGAAAAACAAAAGCCAATGACTATCATCTTGTCATCTATGCTATAAGAGAAAATGGGATTTACTTTAATGGGGCATGCATATGTGCTATGTTGAGATTGAAATGATACAATATGTGAGACCTCACTCATAGCATATGACAAGTTCAAAGGATTATCAAACATGATGTGACCAAAAGAATTTTCACATGATATCCTATGGAGCATAGCATCACAACTAGGCAACTCAACATGCTCATCATAATATTCATCATAAATAGGTAAGTCAAGACATGAGGAAGTCGCACTAGCATGAAGCATGGCAATAGGTGTGTCAACATCATGCAAGCAATCATTGTCAAGATAGTCCACTAGTGGGACAAGAGCATCACCTTCACCTATTTTACCTTTGGAGCGTCTCTCATGCGTTGTAGGTGAGGTGTTCAAGATCCAATCGTGCTCTTCTTCATTATGATGGGACCTAGTGGGTGGTGCATCTTCTTCCACCATAGCCATCGGGTTGTCCATTGGAGGGATGAACTCGTCGAGGGTAGGCACGTCCTCTTGTAGGAGACCTAGCACCGAAGAAAACACACTCGGAGTAGAGGTTAAGTCGTTTGAGATCATAGTGGCCTCACATGCCCTATCAACTACCTCACTCACTAAGTGTTGTGGCTCACTCACTCCCTCTTGGATGATCTCACTCGTATGGTTGGTGGAGTCACTCAAATGGCTCGTAACCTCACATAAGAGAAGTGGCATGCTCTCATGTATGGGGCTAGTAGTGGTCACTCTCATCCTCTCAAAGGAAATACTCTCAATGTCACATATCGTGGAGTCACTCGTATCACTCATGTGGTGGTGGTTCTCCTCACATGGGAATTGGGGCATCTCGTCATATGTGGATGTCGAAGAGGTGTAGGTGCAATAGTCTCCATGCTCAACTTTCTCATCCGTAATGCCTCCAAAGATGAATGCCGTAGGGTGTGGAAAACCATAACACTCCTCCGAGGTCAAAGAGAAGGTCTCATGCTTGCTCGCGTTGCTTGACCCGGAGTAGGAGTCCAATATGGGTGCCGTCTTCATGGTGTCGAAGAGGTTCATGCTCGTCGCCTTGGTCGAAGGGGATGGCCCATGCTCAACCGTCTTGTCGTCGTCGCTCGTAGATGATCGCCTTGATGATGAAGACGTCGATGTAGGCAAACTCATGGGAAGTAGGCGAAGATGTCGTACGTCCGAAGGCGAAGATGCCTTGACAGCACTTGGCGAATATGCTGAAGTGGAGGTTGTAGCCGTAGCTCCGTCTTGGGTGTGCTTGTCTCGTGGTGTTCTTATTTGCTCTTGAAGCTTGGGCTTGGCGTGAAGTAGAGCATCTTCAGACTTGTATGTTTGAGCGTGACGAGCATCTTCATGATGATGGTGTCGTTGTAGTGCTTGAGATCTTGGTAGATGTCGTTCGTCGTCGTCGTGCACATGATGCTTGGAGGTGACTTTCTCTTCATGACGAAGTTGATGGTCGCCATGGCGGTGTGGATGTGGAAAACTTGCACTTGCATCATGTTAGCGCTCCGAAGACTTGTGACTTGAACGTCGCCGCCGAGAGGATAACGAAGGGGAAGAAGACTTGTAATCGACCACCAAGTGTCTGAGCTCCGCCATTTGTTTGTTGAAGGAGTCGCACATGTCGTCGAAGGAAGCCATTGTCCTTGTCTCGAAGTGTCGTAGTTCGATGGCGATGTTGCCCAAGTGCTCTTGCATTGCTCGTTGTAGTCCGATGGTTTCCTCGTGGATGTAGTTGTTCGCGCCGTCGATGTCGAAGATCGGAGATGAAACGCTTTGCCTATCCATCACAAGACTCAAGTAGTGGTGAGTGGGAGAAAGAGAAGAACTAGGCCAATGTACCTTAATCGATGTTGAAGATGGATCAATGATCACTCAATAATGTATCAAGGAAATAGCACAATTAGTACCGATTCTTGTCAATTCTCACACATAGACAAGGAAAGCTTTTGGTGGAGCTTGGTGAGGATAGTGGAACAAAAATGTGATGCAAAAGTTAGCAAGAGTCAATAAAGTTGAAAGAGATTCACAAATTCGCAAGTGAAACAAGTAGACCAATAGAAATATGGGTGGCACACAGAAACACACACACTGATAGACAAATGTGGTTGTGCAACCAAGGGTGGAGCAGAAAATGTGGAATCCACGGAAAATGCTCTTGTCGCACAACACTAGAGAGACGCTAGCCGATTGCTCAATAGGCGGATACGAACTTGTGCACTACCTATATGAGACAAAATGTAGTGACTTCCTATCACAAGTATGTTATGTATGTATGATGTTCCGGTGCTTTTAGCACAAGATGATCCAAGATGATCAAGTATGATATGATATTTTGTGATGCTATGGCTCTTGCTTACAAGCTTCTTTGTGGCTCTCTTTTTTCTTAAAAGCTTATTCTCTTTTTTTTATGGCCACTTATGCGAAATGCACAAACCAAGATAGCAATTGTGTATATGCGGTAACAACCTTGTGATACAAGAGATGATATGATAATACCAAGATGATATGCTACGTATGCAATGGATGCGCGGGCCGATGATCGCTAATGTGCACAAGTAACGTTGCCGGCAATACTCAAAGGCTAGTCTCGATTGGCAAGTGACGCAAAATGGGCTAGGGGTTAACAATGCAATTGCAAGGGGAATATACAATGATGTCGTCGAGGTTACCGTCCGAGTCGATGATGAGAGGCGGTGTTCGTGATGTAGACCCGTTGCTAATTAGCCGAAACACCTTAGGAAACGGAAAAACCACAACTCAAATCTCAAGGACAAATGTCAAATGGTGGTAGCGGAAATGCGGTGGTAGTTGCGGAAGAGGATGGTGGGCCTATAAACGTTGTCGGAGTTGAAGTCACGGTCCCTAAGTAGCCGAATAACCTTAGGAGGCACGAGCCACAACCCAAATAAGCTCACACAAAATTGGGTTAGGTTTGGGTGACGGAAATATATAATGGGCAATGTGTATGCGGAAGTGGTGGTGGTGGTTGATGAAGAAGCAATGGTCCCTAAGTAGCCTAAACACCTTAGGAGACTCAAATCACTACTCAAGCAACCACAATTGCTATAGTGGACAAAATGGGTTAGGTTGCGGAAGGCTATGGTGGCTAAGCGGATGATATGGTGGAAGGCCTAGGAAAACTTGCCAAATTTGACAAATTTTTATGGATTCAAATGATGATGGTAGTAGTATTGTGGGATGGGGAATATCAAGAGCTTCAAAATGAGCTAAAGAACGCAAAAAATGGACTCCGAATGAATTAGTTATGGCCAAAACAAAATTCTGTCCGCGTCAGTTTCAGGTGAAACCGGATGATCCGCGAGTTTGTCCGGATGATCCGGGTATTCTTCCGGATGATCCGGATTCGTCAACGCCGGTTCTGTTCTTCCGGGCACGGGGGGTATCCGGACATTCTGGAGATGGTACAGCTGATCCGGGTGGATCCGGATGATCCGGGTGTTCTTCCGGATGATCCGGGCAGGTCAAACTGCTCGGGATATTCCGCTCGGGGACGATTTTTGGGCAGAAAAAGGATGATTTCAGAGAAAAAATTGTGGGGATTTTGATGCGGAGCATCCTACGGACATCACCATTCCAAGGGCAAGTGACATGTGTGACATCTACTTCACACACACAAAGGTGAATCATCTCCTTTACGCGTGCTCACTTGACCCCTTTGAGGATGGTATACTACTTGACACTTCTTCCATGTGCATGCATAGGTATTGCCGGAGCTTCACCATTGACGAGGAGTGCAAGCACAAGAGCACACCTACATCATCCGTGAGGGAAACATGGAAGAGAAGACAGAAGAAAGGAGAAGAAGATAGAGCGGCTGCTGGAGCCAGGCCAGACGTCCGGACTGCCGTCCGGATCATCCGGGCCCAGCCGGATTATCCAGGTCGTCCCCCGGATCATCCGGGTAACTACGCCGAAGACACCCGAAGCTTCACCGTGAAGGCGGATCATCCAGACATGCTCCCAGATCATCCGACCCGCCATCGCCCGGATCATCCGAACCGCCACCCGGATCATCCGGCCCTGCCTGCGTGCAACATATCGGGCCGAGGCCCATGTACCTGTTTCGCCCCTCACTTACCCCTTCGTGGCCCTAGACTATATATATACTCCTCCACCTCCACCATTTTACGGTTAGCAAATGTGATAGATCATTTTAGACTAGAGTTTTTCTCATCTTGGTGGTTCTACTCCTAGGAGAGACTGCGGCCCCTCTACGGAGAAGATCCACCTTGGATTCAAGACCCCTAACGGGAAGATCCTTCGCGGATTCAAGACCTCCTCATGGAGATGAACTTTACTTTGTATCTTTCCCTTTGTTGTTCATGTACCTTGTGATCTTGTGTGTTTGATTGTCTAGTGGATGTGTGATTGGACTTGTTCTTGAGTGTTTTCCCTCGTGATTCCCCTTTGTGTTCTTCGTGTTCATCGTGGGTTTCCCTCCTCTTCGTGAAAGATCGGCCTAGAACGGGTTGACCCCGCCTCATATGGTACATGAACATTAGTTTCTCACGAATTTGGAGCCCCCTCACCGTTTTCTAGCCTTGTTTTGTTGTGTTCTTCCCCAAATTCGAAATTCCCCCCAAAAAATAGCCCCAAAAATTTTTGTGATCTGTTGGTTTGATGATATTTTGTTGATTTTGATCCATGGATTCGCTTGGTTTCAAGTGGATCTAGCATCTCCACAAGTTTCCGCACATTCCATCCACGAAATCCTCTCAATTTGAGCCCAAAAGCACCCATTTCCGCCCCCAAATTCGTCCCCGAGAGGAAATCCCGAGCGGAGTTGACACGCCCGGATCATCCGAATGAAGTCATGGATCATCCGGACACCCCCCGGATGAGCTGGACATTCTCCCGGACGTCCGTGTAATCCGCACACCCGAATACCCGTACCGGAGCTGACGAACCCGGATCATCCAGACGTTCTCCCGGATCATCCAGACATAGCCCGGATGAGCTAGACTTTCTCCTGGATGTCCGGGTAACCCAGAAACTGACGTGGCTGAAATTTTGTTTTGGCCATAACTAATTCATCCGGAGTGTTTCGACGTTCTTTAGCTCGTTTTGAATCTCTAGACATCCCCCATACCACAAAAATACTACCATCATCATTTGACTCCATCAAATTTTGCCAAATTTGGCAAGTTTGCCTAGGCCTTCCACCATATCATCCGCATAGCCACCATAGCCTTCCGCAACCTAACCCATTTTGTCCACCATAGCATTTGTGGTTGCTTGAGTAGTGATTTGAGTCTCCTAAAGTGTTTAGGCTACTTAGGGATGATTGCTTCTTCATCAACCACCACCACCACTTCCGCATACACATTGCCCACTATATATTTCCGCCACCCTAACCTAACCCAATTTAGTTTGAGCTTGTTTGAGTTGTAGCTTGTGTCTCCTAAGATGTTTCGGCTACTTAGGGACGGTCACGATAAATCCCACACGCATAACCAATCATTCCACTTCCGCTTTGCCAAGTGCATATCCACCACCGCTTTCCCGCTACCACCATTTGACATTTGTCCTTGAGATTTTGAGTTGTGGTTTTTCCTTTTCCTAAGGTGTTTCGGGTAATTAGGAACAGGTCTACATCAAGAACACCGCCTCTCATCATCGACACGGATGGTAACCTCGACGATATCATTGTATATTCACCCTTGCCATTGCATTGTTAACCCCTAGCCCATTTTGCGTCACTTACCTATCGAGACTAGACATTAGTGATCATCGATCCGCCCTTCCATTGCATACATACCATATCATCTTGGTATTATCATATCATCTCTTGTGTCACAAGATTGTTACCGCATATACACAGTTGCTATCTTGGTTTGTGCATTTCGCATCGTGGCCATAGAAAAAAAAGAGAATAAGCTTTTAAGCAAAGAAAAAGACAAAGACAAAGAATCTTGTAAGCAAGAGCCATAGCATCGCATCGCAATATATCATATGCTACCATACTTGATCATCTTGGATCATCTTGTGCTAAAGCACCGAAACATCATACATAAATAGCGTACTTGTGATAGGAAGTCGCTACATTTTGCATCTTATAGGTTGTGCACAAGTGTCGTATCTGCCTATTGAGAAATCGTGCTAGCGTCTCTCTTGAGTTGTGCAACACGAGCGTTTTCCGTGGATTCCACATTTTGTGCTCATTCCTTGGTTGCACGACCCCATTTATCTATCCGTGTGTGTGTTTCCGTGTGCCACATATTGCTATTGGTCTACTTGTTTCACTTGCAAATTTGTGATTCTCTTTCAACATTATTGACTCTTGCTAGCATTTTGCATCAAATTTTTGTGCCACTTATACTAACCAAGTCACTCGATAAGCTTTACTTGATAGGTGTGAGTGAACAAGTCCGGTACCAATTCCACTATTCTTTCATTTCACATTGAGTGAAACGGTATACATCCTCAACGTTGGGAAAAGGTAACTTGGTATTGTTTATCTCATCTCCTACTCACCTTTGCTCGAGTCTTGTGATGGATAGGCAAGGCATTTCCTCTACTTCGGTCTACACCAACAACGATGAGTTCGATGCCATGACGAACCACTTGTGCGCCAACATGGATGCTCAAATGAAGGAGCTCAGAGCCCTCATCAAGAAATGCAAGAGGTCTTCCTCATCTTCGAGAAGATGCTCAAGTACACATCCTTCCGAGCTACCATCTCCGGCAAGATCTCATCTATCGACACCATCAACGACAAGAACGTGAAGGTCAAGAGCTCAACTCCAACAACCGCACAACGACTTCACCATGTACCTTGGCATCTTCGCCAAGCGACTTCAAGGCATCTTCTCCTTTGTACATATGGCATCTTCGCCAACAAGCACCCTAAGCTTATGCTCAAGAGAAGCTACCCAAGCTCAAGTCCGCGACTTCCTTGAGCTACTACAACCTCGACACCGACCACAAGATTCCTTTCTATGGGACTCAAGACCCCGAGAAGTATCTCAAGTGGGCGCTCAAGATGGACGACTACCTCAAGCTACATCAAGTTCCCTACGAAGATCAAGTGAAGTATGCCACAAGAAACTTCCACGACAACGCATCACATTGGTGGCTTCACACACCTTCGACAAGCTTCAACGTCAATTGGCCCAAGACGAAGAAAGCTATGCGGCGAGAGTTCATGCCTCCCACCTACACGGAACGACTTCTATGCCAATTGGAGAACACCACCCAAGGATCCAAGTCCATCGACAAGTACTTCAAGGAGATGAAGAATGTCTTGCGATGAGCCGGCGTGGACGACCCCATTTCGATGAAGCTCCACTTCATGATGGGATTGCACAACGACATCTACAAGACTATCTTCCTCGAGAACTATAAGTGCCTCGACGACAACTACATTGGTGCTCTCAAGGCGGAACAAGACCTCATGAAGGCCAAGGCTTCTCCACCGCAAGCACACTTCTCGAAGACCAAGCTCCAAGATGGTGAGCATGAGGCTAGTACCACCATGATTTCCAACCCCAACGAGCTCCAAGACATCGCTCCCACGTTTGACTTCACCGACATCCCTCTTTGTGGCATTGATGATGCCGAGTCTACTTCGACTCTTTTTTAAGACGGTGCGGCGACGACTACGACTACGGAGCCATTCGGGGACCAAGCTTTGAAGGCGACCAACATGGTGACGAGCAAGGATGATGCTTCCATCTTTGGAGGCGAGAGTGATGATGTGCCATCATCGGCCTTCATCCACGACAACGATGATGAGATGGTTGAGCGTGGGATTTTCCCTTCGACCGCGGCGATGTATGATGACTTGAGTGACTTGTGCTACCATATTGAGAGTGCGAGCGAGTTCACCACTAGCCTCATATATCACGAGTTGCCCCAATTCCCATGTGAGGAGAGCCACAACCCCCACCACTTGAGTGAGATTAGTGACTCCACCATATGCGACATTGATCTCACCTACCTTGAGGGAGTGAGTGAGCCACCACATAGAGAGAGTGAGATAGTTGATAGGTCATGTGAGACCACTTTCAACACTAACGACTTGACCTCTACCTCTATTGTGTCTTCTCATTTGGTGCTAGGTCCCATTTATGATGACACGCCGATCCTCGACGACTTCGTCCTACCATTGGACAAGACGACGGCCATGGTGGAATATGACGCACGCCCCACATGGTTCTATCAAGATGAAGATGATGACCACCATTTGGTCTTTCCCACCTCACCTACACAACATGAGTGGAATGAGAAAGGTAACAAAGGTGAAGGTGATGATCTCATCCCACTAGTGGACTATGTTGACATTGCTTGCTTGCATGATGTTGATCCACCTATTTCCATGCTTCATTCTAGTATGATTTCCCCATGCGATGATTTACCCATATATGATGAGTTTGATGATTGCCATGTGGAGTCTATTAGTTGTGATGCCATGTTGCATAGGATTTCTTGTGATAATTCTCTCTGTCACATCATGTTTGACATCCCGCTTGACTTCTCATATGCTATACATGAGATCAACAATATGTCATATTTGCAATCTCATCGTAGTAACTATGCATATGCCATTAAGATAAATCCAGTTTGCACTTATGGCATAGATGACAAGCCCATGGTTATTGGCATTTGTTTTTCTTGTGATGATATTGACATGATACCTTTGCATCATATCCATCATATGCCATGCCATGATTACCTAGCTTCGGACATGCATTGTTATGGAGATTGTTCCACTTCTCCACATTATGGTTCCGATATTGCTCATGAGCAGACCCCCATAGTTTCCTCATACATTTTAGGAGATTTTGATACATCCCATGCATTGCATGATCCCCATACTTGTGTGCACAATATGCTCCCCATGAATGCAAATGCTATTGTTGTGCCACATACTTGCTCTAATTTGTGTCCCCATCGTGCTATACATGACAACTATTCTTTCATGATTGATAACATATTTCTCTATCATGCCTCAAATTTTTGTGAGCATTGCTTATCTTGTGCTAACTCTAACGTGCACACACACATCATGATGGATGATGTGTATATTTACCACGCACACACTTTCTTTGGCTTGTGTCTCTTTTGTGTTGGTATACATGCATACTCGTCAACCTCGCAAGAGCACGAGTTGACGAAAAGAGCTCTAGAGAGCACCGATGACTTGGGATATCACGGATTGTCTTTCCCACCGCTCCTTTTGTGCAAACACTTCGTGCATTCCTTCTACATGGCACTCACATGGTTACGGATTATTGTCCATTATATCTCTTACGCCCATCTTGCCATGTTCACTTTGCATGATAGGCTCATTTATATGCCTTTTCCATGCATTTGTGACCCATGCTTTTCATTACACATGATGATTGATTCTCATACTTGTATGTGTATTTGCAAGCTTGGTGGAGATATTGCTTGTTATTGCCATGATGCCTTTGTACCCCATGCCTATTATGATGTTTTTATCTTGATTTGTGATCGTGCTTGCGATATGTCATGTGCATTGCCTATATCCACTATTTGCTCACATGACATGATTGCCATAATTTCCTATAGTGTGTTGCATCTTCACGCCACTAGTTTGCATGACATGATTTGTATGCTTGACTATGTTCATTCACCCATGATTCATACATGCTCATTTCATGCGGTTGATAGCCACTTTTGCCATGCTTTGCACATGATTGCTAGTCCATGTTGCCATATGTCTCCACATGTTGCCTCTCTCATGCTATGTGATTGTCCATGCATTGAGCGGAACCATGATTTTAGTCTTGCCAATGAGATTGCCCCCATAGCATTCTCGCATTTATTTGGAGATTTTGACATATTTCTTGTGAAGCATGATTTTCTTACCTCCACCATATGCCTAGTGCCATGAATATAGCCATTGCTGCATCATCTTATTCATGTACTTTTGCTTCTAATGGTTATGTGCAAGAGAAGAGAACCATCATGATGGATGATGTGTTTATCTACCATGCGCATACGTTCTTCCTTTTGTTGTGTGCATGTGTAGGATACTTGGACTTCGTGTCGACTTCCACTTCACGTGAGTTGACCATTCGAGCTCTTGAGAGCGAACCGCCTTTGTTCACGACAGTTCTTCATCGCACTTGCTTGTGCTTCGGTGTTGTGAAGGACGCACAAGGACACACTTTCAAGGTGATATCCTTGTCTTTCGAGACACCCAAAACCATGAGCATGGACATTGTGGATGACACTACATGTGTTGCTTGCACCATGAGACTTATTTGTCATCTTGGACCCCTTGATTGCACACTTGTTAGAGATCTTGCTTTGACTTGTCATTGTCACAATGCCATGCTTCATGATATATATGCCTTGTGTGTTGCATCCGACTTGTTGCCTACTTGCTCATATCACATGTTTGGTTGCACCAATGTCATCCCTTCACATATGCCATGTCCCTTTGCTTGTCACATGCTTGACTTATTTGCCTCACACATGTCGAACAATTGCTCTTTCTATTGTGTTGAGTGCCACACTATTTTCACTACACCCTATGCACGTTATGTTTGGATTGTCTTGCACTGGACCCATGTGTTTAGACACTTCATTTAACTTGGTGATGTGAATGATTCTTATGCCTACCATAGACCTTTCATTGAGCGCTTTATGCATGCTTGCTATGACCATGAGGTAGATGCTTATTCTCTTGTCACACATATTTGCATCACTACCTCCCAATTGCATACTTGGCCCCAAGATATATTTTCTTGTGCTCAATTGATGCGCTTACATGCCATGCCACAACCCTTTGTCACACCCTATGCTATGCTTGATGACAACACTTGTTGGGTGAATCACCTCTTGAATGCTTGGTTTTGCACTAAGGCTAACCACATTTGTTTTTCCAAGTGTTTGTTATACTTTCTCCTTTTGAAGGAATCACTAGACGGTGCCACATTGGAGAGTGCCCATGTCGCGCTTAAAGATGACGAGTACTTGGTGATCGTCCACTTCTACACGGCGACACCATCTCTTTCCCATGGTGATTTGGTTTTCGATCCGAGGTCGAATCTTTCCCAAGGGGGAGGGGATGATGCGGAGCATCCTAAGGACATCACCATGCCAAGGGCAAGTGACACATGCGACATCTACTTCACACACACAAGGGTGAATCATCTCCTTTACACGTGTTCACTTGACCCCTTCGAGGATGGTATACTACTTGACACTCCACTCGTGTGCATTCATAGGTATTGTCGGAGCTTCACGAATGCCAAGGAGGAGTGCAAGCGCCAAGGAACGACTACACCATCCGCGAGGGAAGTGTGGAAGAGAAGACGGAAGAAAGGAGAAGAAGACAGAGCGGCTGCTGGAGCCAGGCCGGACGTCCGGACCGCCGTCCGGATCATCCGGGCCCAACCGGATCATCCGGGTCGTCTCCCAGATCATCCGGGTAACTACGCCGAAGACACCCCAAGCTTCACCATGAAGTCGGATCATCCGGACCAGCTCCCGGATCATTCGGGCCGCCATCACCCGGATCATCCGGACCCCCACCCGGATCATCCGGCCCTGCCTGCGTGCAACATATCGGGCCGAGGCCCATGTACCTGTTTCGCCCCTCACTTACCCCTTCGTGGCCCTAGACTATATATACTCCTCCACCTCCACCATTTTACGGTTAGCAAATGTGATAGCTCATTTTAGACTAGAGCTTTTCTCATCTTGGTGGTTCTACTCCTAGGAGAGACTGCGACCCCTCTACGGAGAAGATCCACCTTGGATTCAAGACCCCTAACGGGAAGATCCTTCGCGGATTCAAGACCTCCTCACGGAGATGAACTTTACCTTGTATCTTTCCCTTTGTTGTTGATCTACCTTGTGATCTTGTGTGTTTGATTGTCTAGTGGATGTGTGATCGGACTTGTCCTTGAGTGTTTTCCCTCGTGATTCCCCTTTTTGTTCTTCGTATTCATCGTGGGTTTCCCTCCTCTTCGTGAAAGATTGGCCTAGAACGGGTTGACCCCGCATCAGATTTCGTGGATGGAACGTGGGGAAACTTGTGTAGATGCTAGATCCACTTGAAACCAAGCGAATCCATGGATCAAAATCAAAAAAATCTCATCTAACCAACAGATCACAAAAAAATTTGGGGCTATTTTTGGTGGGGATTTTTTCAATTCGGGGAAGAACACAACAAAACTAGGCTAGAAAACGGTGGGGAGGCTCCAAATTCGTGAGAAACCGTGGCTCATGATACCATATGATGCGGGGTCAACCCGTTCTAGGCCGATCTTTCACGAAATGGAGGGGGTCCCACGAAGAACACGAGGGGGAACACGAGGGGAAACACTCAAACCAACAAGAACAAGTCACACATATGCTAGATTCTCGAAACACACAGAGATACAAGATCCAAGATCTATAAGGGACGATACAAAGGGTAACCGGATCTTCTCCGTGAGGAGGCCTTGGGGAATCCCGCGGGATCTTCTCCGTGAAGGAGGTCTTTAATCCATGTGGATCTTCTTCGTGGAGGCGCCGCAGTCACTCCCAAGGAGATGAACCACTAGTGGATGTCTCAAATGAGCTAAACCTAAGCTAACCCTCAAATGGAGGAGGAGGAGTCATATATATAGGCTAGGGGGCGAAGGGGTACATGGGCCTCGGCCCAACAGGCACACGCAGGTGGGGGTCCGGATGATCCGGAAGGTGGCCCGGATGATCCGGGTGTATGGGGTCCGGATGATCCGGGCGACCGTCCCGATCGTCCGGCTGTGTCGACACGCAGTAGATGGCCCGGATGATCCGGGGCCTGGTCCGGATGTCCGGCTCCGTCCGGATGATCCGGGGCCTGCTCCGGATCATCCGGCTTCATGGGCAAGCTTCGGGTGCCTCGGGGCATATTACCCGGATCGTCCGGGTGTCGGTCCGGATCATCCGGGCTTGGTCCGGATCATCCGGCTGGGGGTTCGCATGATCCGGGCAAGTCCAGTCTTGCTTCGATTCTTCTTCGTCTTCGCGTATGATCCATGGTCTTCCTCTTGGTTCCTGGTGATGCATAGCACATATGTTTGAGGTAGTAGCCATGTCTCACAAGTGGAAAGTGAAGGTTCGGAGAGGAGCGAGTCAACCTTGTGTCCAATGGTGGGTACTTGAGGTCCTGTCGAAGTGAACACGGGGATGATCGTGGGATGCTCCGCATCAAATTGATAAAGGAGCGAGTTCCCCTCGGCCTCGAGAGCTCTTGCACGGGCTGGTGTCATTGGCCCTTGAGGCACTTGGTGAGTCGACGGTAGGTCCATGGGGATGACCTTGGGATGCTCCGCATCATCTCCCCTCCATAGGGAAAGATCCGACCTCGGATCGAAATCTTCATCACCATGGAAAGGAGATAAGTCCTTGATGTTGAAGGTAGTGCTCATGTTGTACTTGTCTCGTGGAATGTCGATCTTGTAGGTATTGTTGTTGTAGCGTGCTAGCACCTTGAAAGGTCCGTCGGCTCGAGGTAGTAGTTTGGACTTGCGTTCGGTGGAGAAGCGGTCCTTTCGAAGATGAAGCCATACGAGATCTCCTGGTTGGAACACCATTGGTGCCTTGTCGACGTTGCGCTTGGTGTCTATGCGTTGCACTTGTCGCTCGATCGTTGCTCTTCTATCTTCGTGCACCTTCTTGAGATAGCTTCCTCGTGCACTTGCGTCCATGTTAATGCGTTTTTGTAGAGGTAGAGGTAGGATGTCTAATGGGGACAACGGGTTGAAGCCGTAGACGACCTCGAAGGGGGACTTGCCTAGTCGAATGTCTTGCGCGGTTGTAGGCATACTCGGCGATGGGCAAGCATTGCTCCCATTCCTTGATGTTCTTCTTGATCAACACGCGGAGAAGCGTCGAAAGTGTGCGGTTCGTCACCTTCGTTTGGCCGTCAGTTTGTGGATGATATGCCGAAGAGAAGAGGAGCTTGATGCCGAGTTTGACGCATAGAGTCTTCCAAAAGTAGCTCAAGAACTTGACGTCCCGGTCCGACACGATCGTCTTGGGTACTCCATGTAGACGAATGATTTCCCTACAAAAGAGATTTGCAACATGTGAAGCATCGTCGATCTTGTTACAAGGAATGAAATGAGCCATTTTAGAGAATCTATCCATGACAACAAACACGGAATCTTTTCCATTTTGAGTCCTAGGCAATCGAAGTATAAAGTCCATGCATATGTCTTCCCATGGATGGTATGGAATAGGAAGTGGCATGTAAAGACCATGAGATTGAGCTTTTGACTTAGCTTTGCGACATGTAGAGCATCGGTTGGTGAGGCGTGAAACGTCACGAAGCATCTTGGGACAAAAGTAGTTCTTGGAGAGCGTAGCAAATGTCTTGTCACGTCCAAAGTGTCCCATGAGTCCTCCTCCATGAGATTCCTGCAAAAGGAGCAAATGAAGCGAAGACTCGGGAATGCAAAGTTTGTTAGCTCTCATAAAATATCCATCCTTTATGTAGTAACGTTCCCAAGAAGTGTGAGTCAAACACTTAGCATACGGATTTGCAAAGAAAGGATCATGCTAATATAAATTTTTTATGTCCTCAAAGCCAATAACATTCAAATCAAGTTTTGTAACAAGCATGCATTTGCGGGAAAGCGCATCCGCCACAACATTCTCTTTGCCTTTGATGTATTTGATGACATAGGGAAAAGACTCAATGAACTCACTCCACTTAGGATGACGCTTGTTTAGCTTAGTTTGTCCCTTGAGATACTTGAGCGTCTCATGGTCCGTATGAAGAATGAATTCATGAGGTCTCGGATAATGTTCCCAAACATGCAAAACTCTCACCAAGGCATAGAGCTCTTTATCATATATGGGGTAGTTAAGTTGTGCTCCGGATAGCTTCTCGCTAAAGTACGCAATTGGGAGTTTCTCTTGCATTAGCACGCCACCGATGCCGGTACCGCTAACGTCACAATGGATCTCAAAAGGTTTGTCAAAGTTTGGTAGGGCAAGAAGTGGTGCGTGTGTAAGGAAGCTTTTTAGCTCATGGAACGCGGTGTTTTGTGAAGGACCCCAAATGAAGGGTGCGTTCTTCTTGCTCAAGGCGTGTAGAGGCATAGCAATGGTGCTAAAGTTCTTCACAAAACGTCGGTAGAAACCGGCTAAACCAAGAAAGCTACGCACTTGTTGGAGATTCGTTGGTTGTGGCCATGTTTTAATTGCTTCAATTTTAATTTCATCAACGTGAACACCTTGGGAAGAAACGACAAATCCTAGGAAAATGACCTTGTCAACGCCAAAAGTGCATTTATCCATGTTAGCATATAAGCGCTCTTTCCGAAGGGTTCGTAAAACCATACGGATGTGTGTCACATGGTCCTCAAGCGACTTGCTAAAAACGGGGATGTCATCAAAATAAACCACTACAAAGACACCTATGTAGGGTCGGAGAACGAAATGCATGAGATGCATAAATGAACCGGGCGCTTCCGATAAACCCATAGGCCAACCACTCATATAACCCAAACTTGGTTTTGAAAGCCGTTTTCCATTCATCACCCTCTTGAATGCGAATTTGGTAGTAGCCACTTTTAAGATCAATTTTCGAAAAGATGGTGGCACCACATAATTCATCAAGCATGTCGTGTAAGTGTGGAATAGGGTGACGGTATCTAACGGTGATAGCATTTATCGGGCGACAATCAGAACCCATGCGAAAACTTCCATCTTTATTAGGCACTAGAATAACCAGAACGGCACAAGGGCTCAAGCTTTCACATACATGACCTTTGTCGATGAGTTGTTGCACTTGCCGTTGTATTTCCTTGGTTTCCTCGGGGTTGACGCGGTAAGGTGCCTTGTTTGGAAGTGGTGCGCCGGGTATGAGGTCGATGCGGTGTTCGATTCCGCGAAGTGGAGGTAGACCCGACGGTAGCTCATCGGGAAAGACGTCGGAGAATTCCTGCAACAATTTAGACAACACTAAAGTAGAGGTGTTGAAGTGTTAGTAGGTTTGGCTTCCCCTTTGCATAAAAGCACAAGGTGAAAGACACTCGAGGGGTTCTCACACACTTCTCTCATCTCACTTTTGGTGGCGAATAGCACTGGTTGTTTCTTGGCACTCATCGTGGAGTCGCTCATATTTAGCTTGTGGCTCTCACTCTCCTTTTGGTGGCTCACTCTCTCACCATTCTCTCCACGATGGTTGGTAGGTAAGTGTTTGTCAGTGGTTACTTGACTTTGTGACATTGGACGTAGCACGAATTCATTGCCCTTCATCTTGAAGCTATAATGGTTGGTCCGTCCATTGTGTGTGACTCCACGATCGTATTGCCATGGTCGTCCAAGTAGAAGGTGGCACACGGACATAGGGACCACATCAAACTCAAGTGTGTCCTTGTAGGCGCCTATCATGAAGGAAACTTGCATGGTATGCTCGACTCGAAGAATTTCGGCGTCGTTAAGCCATTGGACCTTGTAGGGATGAGGGTGCTTCGTCTTGACCAATTGGAGCTTGTCGCATAGCTCTTCGCTTGCCAAGTTATGACAACTGCCTCCATCGATGATAACCTTGACGGAGCGTCCATTGATGCCGGCCTTGGTATGGAAAATGTGACATCGTTGGTTGTCGTCTTGTTGATCTTGGAGTGTCAAGACCTTGGAGACAACGAGATTGGGACTCAAGTCATTGTCGCAAAACACATGATGGTCTTCATCTTCATTCACTTGGCGATGCATAGCTACATGCTCAAGGGCTTCCATCTCATCATCGCTCATTGAGTCATAAGATCCGTCATCATTGATGATGATAGAGGCAAAGGTGTCCCGTCTTTTGATGAGGTGGTGGATATCGTTTTGGAGGAAGTCGACTTTGACGATCCGACTACGAACATGCGAGGACGTCGCGCCTTAGCGATCGCTAAACCAACTCCAAGAGGTTATTGACCACGCCGGAGCACGATCAACCTGACCACGAAGGTCTGTTTCCTGCAGGCAAACGAAGAACAAGCAACAAACTGAGATTGCAATCTGGATATTGCGAATTCAAGAGGATAGCTTTATTGATCAAGTGGGGTTCTGTGACGTCTTTGTCTGGTCGTTGAACACAAACGAAGTACGCGAAGTTGCAGCTATGGCGAAGTTTAATCTAAACAAAAGCCAAAGTCTAAACGACGCCCTAAGGGCTGTATATATGGGGGAAGAGGGGGAATTTCGTGGCCCTTGGAGGAGGGATCCGAAACAACCCTAACTCTTGTTTCCCCACACATACAAACTCTAAAAATAGCCAATACTCAAGTAGTTAGAAATTACTTGGGCCTGGCCCCTTAATAAGGTGACGCAGCACCTACAATATCCTCTGGACGAAATTTATGAAGTGGCATCTTGTATATTTCGTCCAAGGCTTCACGCACTCATTATGGTGGCTTCAAAGTCCTGAAATCATGACTTGTAACTCCGTTCTTGTTCCCCTTGCGCATGCCATCATCTCCATTCTTGATCTTGCTCCAATGTTCATCCTTCTTGTCCAAGCTAGGCCCTTCATTTGTAAGCAAGACAAATGTATCCAATTTAGGCAGCATCATATTCTCATGAACATTAGAATCATTACCAAGAAACAAAAGTACTTGGTAATTTAATTGGCGCGCGCAAGCTCTAGTAATTGGTCCTGTATATGTGTCAGTTGGGGCTATGGGCGTAACCTTGTTAGTGATGTCCTCATCATCCTCCCCTTCTTGAATTGTAGTCGTCCTCGACGGAAGCTCATCTTCCTCACCCAAGTAAGGCTTCAAATCTGCAATGTTAAATATGGGACTAACCCCAAAATATACAGGCACCTCAAGTTTATATGCATTATCATTTATTTTCTCTAACACCTTGAAAGGACCATCAGCACGTGGCATTAGCTTTGACTTGCGCAAATTAGGAAACCTATCCTTACGCAAATGTAACCAAATAAGATCTCCAGGTGCAAAGACAACACGTTTTCTACCCTTATCTCCTTGCGCTCAATATTTTCCTTAGTTAACTCATGCATTTTTAAGATCAATTCAGCACGTTGTTTAGCATCAAAATTAACCTTCTCCGAAGATGGAAGAGGCAACAAATCAATAGGTGCACGAGGTAGGAAACCATAGACAATTTCAAAAGGGCACATCTTAGTAGTAGAATCCAACGAACGGTTATAAGCAAATTCAAGATGAGGCAAGCATTCTTCCCACATTTTCTTGTTATTCTTCAAAACTGCCCTAAGCATAGTAGACAAAGTTCTATTGACTACTTCAGTTTGTCAATCAGTTTGGGGGCGACAAGTAGTACTAAAAAGCAGTTTAGTCCCCAACTTAGCCCATAAACATCTCCTAAAGTGGCTAAGAAATTTAGTATCACGATCTGAAACAATAGTATTTGGCACACCATGCAAGCGAATAATTTCACGAAGAACAAATCAGCAACATTAGCAGCATCATCGCTTTTATGAGATGGTATAAAGTGTGCCATCTTCGAGAACCTATCCACGACAACAAATATGCTAACCCTCCCCTTCTTTGTTCGAGGTAAACCCAAAACAAAGTCCATAGATATATCTTCCCAAGGAACACGAGGGACAAGCAAAGGCATATATAAACCATGAGGATTGAATCGTGACTTAGCTTTTGGACATGTAGTGCAGCGAGCAACAAAATGCTCAACATCCCATCTCATCTTTGGCCAAAAGAAATGTGTAGCAAGTACGTCCTCTGTCTTCTTCACTCCAAAGTGTCCCATTAATCCTCCTCCATGCGCCTCTTGCAACAACAAAAGACGAACAGTGCTAGCCGGAATGCATAGCTTGTTAGCACGAAGAACAAATCCATCATTAATGACGAACTTGTTCCATGTTCTCCCTTCTTTACAATTCTGTAATAAATCTTTTAATTTAGCATCATGCACATATTGATCTTTGATGGTCTCCAAACCAAATATTTTAAAGTCAAGTTGTGAAAGCATAGTATAGCGACGAGACAATGCAGCCACCGGACGTTCGTGACATTGTAAACAGAACGTAATCGGTGGAAAATAGCGGAAGTCTGAGAGCTACCGGAAGTCCGGTCCCTCCCGAGCCACCGGAAGTCCGGTGACCAGCGGACGTCCGCTCCCTGCTTGTGCGCAGCCATGGTTCTTTTGTCCATGTACCCCTTTCTGTAATGCGCAGGATGGGACTATACCTCCTACGTGTCGAGGCACGACTTAAAGGTATAAGCCCATTCTAGAATGATTGCAAGTTCGGTATCTTTGCACGACTCATGTAAAAATAGGGATGAAATTGCAAAAGGATAGTTGGCTTACACTCGCCACGTCACATAATACATTACATAGCAAATCATCATCCAAATAACATCACAACCCGACGACGGGTGAAGATCCAAATGAAAGATACCAAATACATAAAAGCCACAGGTTCGAATCGCCCCTAGTAGAAACCACTACTGATCATCGGGATAGTGCACATTGTATCGACTACGTTCTTCATCGTACTCCCAGTACAGCTCTGTGCCGTCACCTGAGTAGTTCACCATGGTACCTGCATCTGGTGTGGTGTAGAATCTGTGAGCCACGGAGGACTCAGCAATCCCGTTCCCGGGTAGCATAACTATCTAAGCCTTGGGTGTGGAACAAGGCTGAAGAAAGATAAAAGGTTGCAGCTGCACTAGCACTAGCTTACGTGTTAAGAGCGAGAAGAGAAGTGCCACGAGTGTCAAAGTGATCACGAAGTGATCCTATCTAAACACGTCAATCATAACCCCACTGTGTTCACTTCCCGAACCCCTTTCGGAAAATGACCATCACGGTTACTCACGCTGGTAGTGTGTTCTGAATATGGTGTCATGTTTTCTACAACCGGATATTAACAAATTCCCATCTGCCACATAACCGTGGGCACGGCTTTCAAAAGTTCAAAACCCTGCAGGGGTGTTCCAACTTGGCCCATTACAAGCCCACGATCCACGGAGTCGCAACTCCAAGGTGGGAAGGCCCGAGTATTCTCGTAATCCCGTGCTCAAGATATTCCGACTAAGGTAAAACTAATCCAGCAAGACCTCCCGGCGTGCCGACACCCTGACAGTAGCCGAGCGTATCTAGTCTCATGCCACGACCGGATGAGACAACCTACAGGAAAATACCAAATACCTCGGGTTTCCCCAAGGCGGCCCTGTAGTCTGCTCGGTTGGACCAACACTCATGCGGAGCACTGGCCCGGGGGTTGATTAATAAAAGGGGATAGCTAGTCCCTATGCAAGTTTTAGTTATTAGGAAAATGGAGTACCAATGTCGGGCCTTGCTGGAAAAGGTTTAGCGCTAAGCGGGTTATCGAGGGGGTCCCATAACCCCAACCGTGTGAGGTACGCATAATCAAGGAACATAACACCGGTTTATACGGTTCCTAGGGCGACATGAGTGGAACAAATCACCAAGCAAGAGGCTTAACCTTCCACCCATTACCAATATTTAGATGATTTCATTTAATAGATATATAGTGTGATATCCCAACAAACTTCAACATGAAGCAAGAATCTTCAAATCTTCTCCTGCAACTAGCAATGCTATAAGAGGGGCTGAGCGAAGCCTACGTAGCCAATCAAAGGTTTGCATAGGTTGGGTGGTTAAACAGATTCATGGTTACAATAGGAGGCTGACAAACAAACATGGGCATCGAGGCAATAAGCTAAAGAGCGAGACTTCTAGAAATAGGCAAAGATAGTAATGATATCTGGGTCAGGTCATCTTGCCTGTCGAGTCGTCGATGGGATCGTAAGACGACTCCTCGTACACAACCTCGGTAGTAACCTCGTTCTCGTACTCAGTCTCGGCTTCCGGTTCTACTCAACACAAGAACACACGAGGCACGAAATCAAACAAGGTGCAATGCACAATCTACAAGATGCACGTATGATGCACTTAGGATGCACTGCATATGCACTTAGGATGCATTACATGACAACAGAGGAAGCACACCGGAACAATCACAAGAACAAGACAATATGCTCAAGCAAGTAGGATGCAAGACAGATCTATATAGGATGCAAAACATTACAAGGTAGGAAGCACAGAGAAGCAACATAAGAACAACAAGTTTAAATGAGGCCGGAAACTACTCAAGACAAATCCGGTAAGTCCTCATATGCATAGTTTGAAATTAGTCCAGATCTGATCAAACCTTAAGTTAAAGTTGTTAAACAGCAAGTTAACATGCCCCATGATAATCTGCACAAAATTCTAGTCAAGTTTCATATAAAGTTTGTTTAAAATGGAGCTACGGTCTAGAAGATATGATCAAAACAAGTTAAGCATGGCAACGATGCAAAATGCACCCAAACACCAAGCAAACATACTCCAAAAATGTTAACAAGATGATATTATGATTCTACATGCAAAATCACACAAGTTTCATGTAGGTCACGCTCAAAACGGGGCAACGGACTAAAAGACACACCCGAAACAAGAAACAATGCAGAGCTGAAATTAACAGCCACATAGCAACTTCGGAGCAAGAAATATATACTCTACAGCACACAAACATGGTGACAAGAAGCATGGACATAAAGTATACATATCCTACAGCAAACAACTCCATTGGAGCATCTCCATAGGAGGCATGGATCAATAGCAACAAGCTACAACATTTTGATCATGACAATAAAAACCTGACAGCAATATTTTATAGCAACTTGGGAGCAAGAATTAAATATGCTACAGTAACCCAAAAAAGCAAGTGAGGGCATGGATGGATAGCCAACAACATATACAGTAAGGAATGATCAATGGTCACCCCAAAACTAACATGGATTTGCCTAGGGCAACAAGCAAACATAGCATCAGGATAAGACAGATTCCAGACTTAGTGAAATTTCACTAAGTGTTAAAACAGTAACATTATCATGGCATGTTTGCGAGCATGTTTAAGTCGACTCAAGTCATATCATGGAAAATGGTTTGCACCACAGCAAAGATCACATGAAGGAGAATCTAAAACATATGAGCATGTGACATGGGGACAAACACAACAATAGCAACGAGCTCCTCAACTAGGCATCTCGTAACAAGTTACAAAACCTAATAGCCACATGCACTTTTGCAACAGAGATAAACATGGCAATATGAACTCTATAATGCATGCTATAGCAACCAACATGTAGAGCATCTCATGATGAACATTTTGACATATCATTTGCTTCATTTGGATAAACATGCACCAAGTTATCACATCTCAAACATGGCATGAAAATAACAAGTAGCAGCAGTTTATATCATGTAGCACTCTTTTCATGAATATTAAGACAACTAGATGGACTCAAACAAGCATGACACAATGGAACAAAACGTAGTACACATCACCACGGTCATTTTGACATATCATATGCACAAATCGGACATACACACAAAAAGATATCGCCATCACAAAAAGCCATCGGACAACAAAATAACAAAAGACTTAGCAAAAAAAAATAGGGGCAACCTACTCGCGGATCGGGTCCACTGGCGGATCTGGTCGCGGAGCGGTTGTGGGCGAAACGGGTTACGAGCGCAGGAGCCGTTAGGGTTCGAGCCCGTCGGCGCAGATCGGATCGGGCCGATCCCAGCGGCGCAGATCGGATCGGGCCGATCCCGGCGGCGGCGGCGAGCGGACCGGCGCTCCGGTCGGCGCTCCGGCCGGCGACCGCGCCGGAGGAGGCCGGCGAGGGGCCCCCGGCGGCGGAGGACGGTTGAGGGCCGGCGGCGGGGTGGTCTTGAAGCCCGCGGCGGCGCAGTTGCTAGCGCGCGGCAGCGGGGCTGGAAGGTGGCCGGCGGCGGATCCGGCGAGCTAGGCGGCGAGCTCCAGGCGGCGGCGGGATCTCCACGGGCGGCGATGGCCACCGGAGGCGGAGGGGAGATGGCGCGGGAGGCGCGGCGAGTCAGCCCGGGCGGCGGCCCGGGGCGGGCTGGAAGAGTGTAAGCCAACTATCCTTTTGCAATTTCATCCCTATTTTTACATGAGTCGTGCAAAGATACCGAACTTGCGATCATTCCAGAATGGGCTTATACCTTTAAGTCATGCCTCGACACGTAGGAGGTATAGTCCCATCCTGGGCATTACACTTTCGCCCCTCACTTACCCCTTCGTGGCCTTAGACTATATATACTCCTCCACCTCCACCATTTTAGGTGGTTAGCATTGGTTTATCTCATATGTGAGATAGAGCTTCGCTCATCCATTATGGATCTACTCCACGAGAGAGACCGCGACCCCTCTACGGAGAAGATCCACCTTGGATTCAAGACCCCTAACGGGAAGATCCTTCACGGATTCAAGACCTTCCCTTGGAGATGAACTCTACCTTGTATCTTTCCCTTTGTTCTTCATGTACCTTGTGATCTTGTGTGTTTGATTGTCTAGTGGATGTGTGATTGGACTTGTTCTTGAGTGTTTTCCCTTGTGTTTTCTCCCCGTGTTTATCGTGTTCTTTGTGGGATCCTCTCCATTTCATGAAAGATCAGCCATCTAGGGTTCCACCCTACATCACTCTCTCTCATTTCTTTATTTTGTTTCTGTTTTCTATTTTCTGCAAATATTTTGAATTTGGTTTGCTAACTAAATCATTTCTACATGCTGAAAATGATTATGGCCATTAAATGAATTTTGCCAGAGGCCCTCAACCAATTCCAGAGTTATTGAAGCATTTAAAAATATTTATAGTATTTAAATGCCACAATTCAAATATGATATGTGTTAATTCAAAAATCCAGAATGGCGTAGAAACATGTGCCTCATTTTTTGCAGAAGTTTAGACCTTTAACAACAATTATGAACTTTTATAAAGGGCATTTTGGGTTCATTGAAAATATTCTTATTTGAACCTAGTAGAATTCATTTGATGCTAGGGTTTGAACACTCCCAATTCAAATTTCAACTAAATTTAGACATGATGCATGGATGCAATGCCACTAATTACAAGCATGATTCTAGGGTTGTGACAACTCACCCCCACTAAACAAGAATCTCGTCCCGATATTTAAGACATGAGGTAAGAGGAATAGAGGACACTAACTAACACAATCTTCATGATCTAACCACCCTTCTCGAAGATGTTGATTCATTGCTTCATATTGATCTTGGCGTCCTTGGTTTCAAGATCTTTATCCAAGATAATGATGACGGAAAGAAACTCTACGGGAATCGATCTTCTCGAAGATCGAGCAACTCAAGGTCAACTCATGGAGTAAGATGTAAGAACGTCTCTCGAGCTGAGACACAACACACATCGAGAGGGATGAAAAACTAACAGATAATGAAGGTTCAATGTGGTAGGCAATAATTCCACACTTAAGTAAGATGGTGCATGGATTTACAAATTTGCGAGGGGTTAATTGCCATGATTCCATAATGGGGCACCTTAGGGAAGGTGACTCGTAGAATTATTCCCTTAACTGGCAAAAAGAATTACTTTTGATAGTTAGATCATTGGTATTAGAGTACAACTGCGTGTAGGATTAACAAGCCAAACTGGTCGAAGTCGAGTTTAGAAATTCTTTAGTTATATAAGGGAATTGATTATGGAAGGGAACGTAAGGATCTTTACTCCTTTACCTTATGTCCTTCTGATCTGAGTCACCGTGTTCATTTCTACGGGGATTAAGAACTAGGATTGTATCAATCTATCAGGAACACGTTAATGGTGGATTGAACTCTAAATTCAGTTTCAAGTACTTCCATGAGTTAAAAATTTGGTCTTAGAAACTTCACATAATGATGTTGAGTGTTTATGCTACTTTTTGCAGGATGTATCAAAATCTTTTGTGCATTTATAGTTGTTATGTTGTCCAAGTTGTCCTAGGTTTCTAGAAAATTGGATGCATTTGAAAATATTTCCTCCATGTTCCTGATGTCGTTTCAGGCCAGATTAACAACACTACCCGGTGTGTTGAGGTACTCTGTTGCCTCGGCATATAGGTTGAAGCTATTATTATGACACTAGGGCATCCTAGAGAACCACTCAGTAGTCTAGCAATTCTTTATATTCCCATTGTGATGATTCTAGCCATCACTTTTGAAAGCATCTCGAGATGTTATTTAGTATGTAGGTATTCTATTTCTGGGTTCTTGAACCGAAGATTCACTCTAGTTACTTCTTGTCGATATTGTTTGCTCGTTCATTTAGGATATTAGTAACCTTTGTGATACTCTTCGAGGTCTGTGTTATATCGTTCTTCTAATACCATGAGCCATTATGGTAGAAGTGCTTTTGAACCAAAAGATCACAACCAGAGTGCTCTTGATGAGCTCTCCTTTCGATAATGTTGACTATGCCCGTCCTTCCCTTCTGCATGGGTTATCCGAAAGAAATATGTTGAACTTGTTCGACATGCTAATCTATGCGTCCACAACTCACAAAATCATATGTTCCTTTGAGTTGTTCCTTTTGCAGTAATATTCCGACTCTAGTCTATCAACTGATCGCTGGTACGCGTCAGTGCTATACAAACGGTTTTAACTCCTTTTCGCAACGACATTTGGAACCGTCGCCAAGTGAGTGTGGGCGATAGGGGGGTCCTTCCCACACGACCCAGAAACCGTCGGGGATAGGCCCAGGCTGGTTCAAAATGAGCTCGTGTGCGATCGGGCGAGGCATCGAAACCCAAATCATTTTCGTTCGTATGTACATCCCACATGGTGAATTCCAGAAAAACATTTCTGTTCATATGTACATCACACATAGTCAATCCAAGTAATACGTTTCCGTTCTTATGTACATCCCACATAGTCAATCCAGGGAAAATGTTTCCGTTCGTATGTTTATCACACAGAGTCAATCCAAGGAATACGTTTCCGTTCTTATGTACATCCCACGCGGTCAATCCAGGGAAAAAATTTACGTTTGTATGTACATCCCACACAGTTTTATGTGTAGGCTCGTGTGTGAAAGGTGTAACTATCACACACACACTCTGCCTTGGTTAACTGTTTGCTTTTATCAACTACATCACACATGATTTGATCAAGAAAACTATGTGGCATTGGGCTATCCATCACAAGCGCTTTTACTACTAGAACCATTTGCAAAGTTCCATGGCACCTTTAGTAGGTTTATTAGTTTATAATTAATAATTCCAGTATTATGCAAATTCACATCTTATATCGAACAACTGTTTGCCAGTTTCATATCAGGCACATAAATATATTATAACATCACAGTACGATAGCTACATGAGAACAACACAGTACAACATATAGCTAGTTCAACTTCATAAGAACAATATTAGAACAACATATTCATTCCGTAATCGAGATCATCTAGGCTCGTCTTATCCACCTCTGCTTTCAGTTCAGTAAGAACCTATTTTGCATAGGCCAACTGGAAAAGTGCGTTCTCCTTCGCCAACACCATCTTAGCAAAGTCTGGTTTAAAAAAATATGACCTCATTCTCCACCTTCCTTTTTTATCCCGCATCTTCAAATATTCTTCAACGTTGACAACACTTTCTCTAAGTCTACATTTGTTCTCTTCCTCATACATGCTCCAGAGCTTTGCTAGGCACATCTTCAAAGACTGTGACCACTCTTGATCAACCCACTCCAAGTAAGAACACTTCTGTTCATCCTATAATATTTTAAACTAGACCAGTAACAGTTGTAGGGGAAATGGGTTTATAGCAACATAGAATATCACCAATTCTTATTTTGAAAAACTGAAGAAACATGTTAATTAGGATATATCTTCTCAAAAAGATCAACATGCAAATGAATTAATTGCTACTGAGACAACAACCAAATCCTGAAACACCAAAAGCTATAATTAACTACAACAACGCTACAAGTTCTTACTCATGTACAATAAATAACAAATTGAACATTTTATGAGGAAGGTAAATATAACTCCAACAGCATAGCAACAGTGTTTGGATGATAGCAAATTGATACTAACAGGTGTGTACATTCACAAATTTTGTAAAATAGGACTAATAGCACTAAGGCCGTCCACTATGTATGCCAAAACTCGTGTAAAGACAACTATTACTACATCTCGCACCGGTGACCTGCACTGGCGAGCCGATGCAGCGGAAAATAATCAGGACCCAGACTACGGAGCACCTAGTTGCTCCGATGCCCAGTTCCTTCGTGCCATAAAGATTTAGTATTTTACTGCTTCGCTGCTCGGATGTGTGGACCAAAGTTGGCAGCACAAACTGCTGAAGCGGTGCCAAATAATTTTCTAATGGCACCGCTGATGAGATGGCAAAAAAATTAGATACTAGGTACAAATTGTGACACTGTCTTAGGATGCGTTTAGTTGAAGGTGTGGTATGAATGGGTTGGGACCGTGGCAGTGTCTGAATCACATCTAACAAATGATTTCTAACAACGAAAGAGAGTCTAACCTTCTCTGCACATGCCAGAAACTTCCTCCCACTGTCCACAGATTCAAACACAACTAGCTTCACGCATGGATATTGATGGTGACAACAAGCAGATAGTTCTTCAGCCACCCCGCTTGATGCGGGGTCAACCCGTTCTAGGCCGATCTTTCACGAAGAGGAGGGAAACCCATGATGAACACGAAGAACACAAAGGGGAATCACGAGGGAAAACACTCAAGAACAAGTCCAATCACACATCCACTAGACAATCAAACACACAAGATCAGAAGGTACATGAACAACAAAGGGAAAGATACAAGGTAAAGTTCATCTCCATGAGGAGGTCTTGAATCCGCGAAGGATCTTCCCGTTAGGGGTCTTGAATCCAAGGTGGATCTTCTTCATAGAGGGGCCGCAGTCTCTCCTAGGAGTAGAACCACTAAGATGAGAAAAGCTTTAGTCTAAAATGAGCTATCACATTTGCTAACCATAAAATGGTGGAGGTGGAGGAGTATATATAGTCTAGGGCCTCGAAGGGGTAAGTGAGGGGTGAAACAGGTACATGGGCCTCTGCCCGGATACATGCGCGCAGGCAATGTCGGATGATCCGGACAGGGTCCCGGATGATCCGGGCGTCGGGGTGTTCGGATGATCCGGACGGAGTCCCGGATGATCCGGCTTCGGTGGAAGCCTTCGGGTGTCCTCTGCGCACTTACCCGGACGATCCGGGGAAAGGTCCGGATGATCCGGATGGACGTCCAGACGTCCGGCCTGACTCCAGCAGCCGCTCCGTCTTCTTCTCCTTTCTTCCATCTTCTCTTCGATGCCTCCGTCGGGGATGATGTAGGTGTGCTCTTGTGCTTGCACTCCTCGTCAATGGTGAAGCTCCGACAATACGTATGCACGCACATGAAAGAAGTGTCAAGTAGTATACCATCCTCAAAGGGGTCAAGTGAGCACGCGTAAACGAGATGATTCACCTTAGTGTATGTGAAGTAGATGTCGCACATGTCACTTGCCAAATGAACTCTTTGCATGGTGACGTCACTACAAGAAATATGTCAACTTGTGACCACCACTATTGGTCACTGAATGGTCACAAATTTCCATTTGTGACCTTTTTGTGACCAAAAACATAAGGTCAAAAGCTGACCGTCATAAACTGACTATAGCGACCTTCTCTGTGAGAAGATCATAATCGTTTTTGACCAAAATATGCCTACTGTCGTGTTTTGGTCACTAGCAGCCTCCCCAGGCCACGTAGGCATCCAGCGTGGCAAGCTGATGTGGCACAAGATTCAGCCCGGTCCAATTGGTTTTCTACTTGGGCCTAGCCCAACAATTCGGCCTTTTTAATATATATTTTTTCCTGCTGTTTTTGTAAGCTACTTGGGCCTTGACCAACAATTCAGCTTTTTATTTATTTTTGGGCCGTGGCCTTTTAACATTATTTGGGCTATTATATTTTGGAGCTGGACCCACCAATCAGATGGGTCCCACTTGTCATCATCTCACACATTGGGCCCACTTGACAGAAATTTCAAAACTGCTCAGATTATTTTCATAAGTGGGTCCCACGAGTCAGGTTTCCATTCCACACGTTTTCAAATCACATACATAATCAATATTTCAGACCGAACAGTACAAATGTAGTTCATCAAATAACACTAAGTCTACTACAATCTGTACAGTCTATTACAACCCCAATATGCGTACTGTTACAATATTACAATATTTACAGTCTCGTCTTCAAACTTCGTAGAGACAACTCTTGCGGAGTAGGGCTACACTACACGGCTTCAAACTTCAAATTTCGTAGACCTGGAGCTCCTGTAAAAGAGTGAACACATAGGCTACCAGCATTAGAGTCGCTATTATTCCTGGACAATCGAAAAATTATATACTGAAAGAGATCTCATAGAAATGTAGATTTATGGACCAAATATATGATAAAGCAACAGATTCAACCAACTTCAAAGACCTATATGTTTGTGATGCATCTTCACATAGTATAATATGATTCCAGGAGACCACAAGAGCATCAATCAGCAGCAGGTGTATAGCTAGCAAAGTACTACTCCGTACTAGACATCATCGACACTTGAACCATAACATGTCCAGCAAGGAAACAAAAAATGGAACAAGTACCAATTTTGGATAACATGTCCAGGAAGGACATCCAATGGTTTCAGTCACATCCTAATAAACCAGCGGCACTCTAATACTAGTAATTACCAGCAGCAAATCAAAAAGTTCCATGTACTACTCCAAGTCCTACACTAAACTACTCCAAGATCATTTTCATATCCATTTGATCATTTAATGTTAAACAAGCAGTGCAAGCAAGAGAATAGTGCAAACAAAGTATGCAAGAATCACTTTATAAGCTCCACTACAGGAAAGAGTCATACTACCGAGTACTTACATACCACCAACTTGCTACGAAAGAAAGAATACATCTAAAAAGTCCTACCAAAACAGAACCACCCAAATCATAATCTAGTCAGATTACGCAAGTACTGACATTTCACAAACAGCGTCGCTCTGGTGCTTGACGACTCTAGACAGCGCGGGGGAGCAAACATACTAAGCAGACTAACAAAATGGCAGCAAACAACAAAGAGTTCCGGAAGCAACAAATATGACATGGGTAAACCAGGACATGATGAAACAAATTATTCCTTATGCATTTAAACTGGAACATGGTGTCCAGTTTATACCACTGCAGATGTATTTTTACCACTGTAATAATATTCAAAAGTATGTACAAAAAACTAAAAGCTAGACTATTATGCCTCAAATGAAGAGTATTTGTTCCTCCTAGCTGTGTGGATGAGCCATTTAAATTCCTGCTTGAAAGTTGCTGGGCATTTTCAAAAGTTGCTGGGCATTCAGATTGGAGAGTGCGACAGAGGAAACCTCGCTGCACGGAAGCGCCGCCTGTCGTGGGACAGTAGTGGTTGACTAGTTGGTGTTGACGACGAGTCGGCGGACGCCCACGGCCACCTACCGCCGCCGCTGACGCGGGCGCGGCCCAAGCCAGCGGCCGCCGCGAGAAGCGCCCGCCGTCGCCGCCGCTGCCGCGGACGACCCCGAGGATCTGGATTAATCCCCTGAAGAAGCAAAAACAACCGGCGAGATATTAATCAATCCCCCAAAACACCGTCAACACTCAGCAGGCAACACAAGTTAGTACATCAAAGAGCAACACGCCAGTTCGACCCAACAACTTTTTGCCTCTCCAATTTGCTAACAAGACTAGAGCATATTATACATCTCTAAACTAGATGATGACAGATAATTCATGAAGTTTACCAATCGAACTAACAATTGCAGGATACTACAAACTTCAGTTAGTAATAGTACAATCGAGAAATATCATGAGATTTATCCGGCGAGGTAGCATCTAAACTAACTATAACAACATGGTGATCAATATGCAAATATGAACAGACTAGAGACCAATACAATGAGTTCATGCTACAGGCTCGAAATCAAACCAACACATATGCAGGCTAGTACTACTTGAGAAAGACAGATCCACAAGGACTACTTCTTTCTACAGGTACCTACTTAGGTTGTCTAGGTAAGGGCAGGGACGAACCACATTGGTGCCCTCGGAGGCATCACATATTCGTCAACTTAGCAGCAGAAGTAGTGAGCACATGAAGAGGGGGAAGGAGATGGAGGAGCTACCTGTCGCGGTTGCAATGGAAGAAGAGGAGAAGACCCCACCCGTCCCTCCCCGATGAGCAGAACATGTCTGCTAGCTAGGCACACTCCTACTCCTCCGCCTCCTCGAGAAGGAGACCGCCTTCCTCTACTGCTGCTTGGCGTGCCGCATCACTAGTCACCTCCTCATGCAAGAAGTACACAATAAAAAGACAGACGGTCAGTGAGGTACATTTTCATAGCAACAGAAGCTTAAAATTAACATAAATACACACATCAAATGAAGTCACTAAGATACTTAAGTCCACCACATGGTGTAGAATTCTATGGTGGTATATAATTGCAACTCATGAACCAAAAGAGAATAACATCATCACCAAGAGTTTCTGATGATAAGCATAGCTCCCTACAAAAAAGAACTAAGGGCACAGTGACTAAAGCATGCAGACCACAATATTCAAAGCAGAAGCAAGCTGAAGCATCCGGCAGTTCAAGCCACTCTAGGATCTGCAGACCACAACGACAAGTGCTTGTAAAACAACAACGCTCATGGAAGGGACAATTGCTATAAGCATCATGCTTGTCATGTACAGGGCACAAAATTTGTATTTCGAAAACTTGTTGACCGAATCGTGCCTTGATGGCCTCACGCATTGAACTATAGAAGTCAAGGTTTGCCGAGCTCTATTTCTACTTTTCTACAGAATTTTTGGGCATTTGTATAGACACCTTATTCCATCAGTTAAGTGACTCACCGAACACTTGCTTGTCCCCCTAACAGGACATAACTGAATTTTCCATGTTCCTCTAACAGGACATAACTGAAAGAGCCCTGGCAAGATTAATGTCCATAACATAGTGAAAGCCAGGCAAAACTACCATACGCCTAGTGATTACCTTAACAAGAATTCATATAGCAACAAGTAAAATACAGATGAAACCCTAAACATCAAACAATCTTCAGATGTTGTTCTTATATACACCCAACCTACAACAGTTGCGGCTACACCCAAACTACAGCAGTAGTTCTACCAGATGGAGTCAGTTGTCTCACCTACAGAATCTCACCAGGAGCTAAGTTGAGGAGGGCTGGGGAAGGAGCAGCTGGATGCACGTCGGGGACGTTGTCGGGGAAGGACACACGCAGAAGGAGCAACACGACCGACCTTGAGGTCCAGCGCGTCGACGGCCTGCCCGGCGTCGGGCGCCCTTGCCGAGATGCCAGAGGAGGAGGCTGGTGAAGTAGCAATGACCGGGATCGATTGCTAGGATGGAGTACGACGAACATGGCCGTCCCCTCCTCCGAGGAGACGACGGACCCCCCCCCTACAGCGCGAGGTGGACGGCGGCCGTTCAAGGATCCCGCAAACCCTAGGTCGCATGCTGTCGTGGTCCGGCCAGCTCGATGAAGTGGCATGCATCGAAGCACGCGCACACCAGCGAGCCAGCCGGCCGCGACGCCAGTTGTGAGGTTCGGTAGTGCGCTGGATCTGCTGCGGGAGGTGCAGAACGATGGACTGCGCACGGATTTGGTGTCGTTGGGCTCGGATGGCGGCGCGATAGGAGGAGAGGAGAGGAAGGACGATTGGCAGCATGCGCTCGGAAGGAGTGGTGGTGGTGGCGGCACGAGGGAGGGGAAGGGAGAGAGGAGGGCATGGGGGAGGCCATGGACGGCGGGGAGCTCCGCCGGAGGGAGGTGGCAGCCGCGATCTGGAAGGGAGGAGGTGGTGGCTGCGATCTGGAAGGGACGAGCGCGGATCCGACCGTGG
>LR738710.1:419278634-419452763 GCA_902687465.1 Secale cereale
GGGGGGGTATCCGGACATCCGGGAGATGGTCTAGCTGATCCGGGTGGATCCGGATGATCCGGGTGTTCTTCCGGATGATCCAGGCAAGTCAAACTGCTCGGGATTTTCCGCTCGGGGACGATTTTTGGGTGGAAAAAGGATGATTTTGGAGAAAAATTTGTGGAGAGTGGATGGAAGGTGGTGAACCTTGGTGGAAATCTAGATCCACTCGAAACCAAGTGAATCCATGGATCAAAATCAACAAAATCTCATCAAACCAACAGATCATAAAAAAAAATTGGCGCTATTTTTGGTGGGTATTTTTCGAATTTGGGGAAGAACACAACAAACCAATGCTAGAAAACGGTGGGGAGGCTCCAAATTCGTGATGACCCAAGGCACATTATACCATATGATGCGCGGTCAACCCATTCTAGGCCGATCTTTCACGAAGAGGAGGGAAACCCACGATGAACACGAACAACACAAAGGGTAATCACGAGGGAAAACACTCAAGAACAAGTCCAATCACACATCCACTAGACAATCAAACACACAAGATCACAAGAAGAACGTTGGTTGACTACCAAAGTCCGTAGCTCGTCGAATTGAGTAGACATGTTGGTGTTGATGATGTCGAATTGCTCTCTTGTTCTTGCTTCAAATTGTCATGCGTCGGCGGCGACTTGCTCAATGTGCTCGTGCATAGCTTCACTTTCTTGATGTAGAGCTCGTTGAACACCGAATAGATGTAGTTTGGTGACGTAGTTTTTCGATTTTTGAGGATCATCGAAGAGCGGGTTCGAAGATGTACTTGGCCTATCCATCATTGCAAGCAAGAGTGTGAGCGGGAGAAAGGATAAGACAATACCAATTGTACCTTGACCGAAGTTGAAAATGGATCAATGATCACTCAATAATGTAACCCGGAAATATCACTATTGGTACCACTTCTTGTCGATTCTCACACCTACACAAGTAAAGCTTTGAGAGGAGCTTTGTTAGGATGGTGGCAAAAATTCAATGCAATTGTCAAAGGGACTCAATGATGTTGAAAATGGTTCACAATTTGCTCATGGAACAAGTAGATCACAAGCAATAAGTAGCACACGGAACACACACACGGATAGATAAATGTGGTTGTGCAACCAAGGGTGAGCGAAAATGTGGAATCCAGGGAAAATGCTCGTGTTGCACAACACTAGAGAGACGCTAACCGATTGCTTATAGGCGGATACGCCCTTGTGCACGACCTATAAGATGCAAACGTAACGACTTCCTATCACAAGTATACTATGGGTGTATGATGTACCGATGCTTGAGCACAAGATGATATATTTCTATCTCGTATGATCTCTTTTAATGCAAGGTGTATGATGCTATTTTCCTTTTGCTTATAAGCTTTTGGGTGGCTCTTTTGCTTAAAAGCTTGTGAGCTCTTTCTTTGGCCGCTTATGCATGCTTCTCCGATCAAGGTAGCTATTGTGTATGCGGGACACTCTTGTGTCACACGGAGCTATGATGATGTAGTATGCAATATCTATGACTATCACTAATGTGCACAAGTGTCGTGGCCCGACAATACTCAAATGGCTAGTCTCGATGGGAAAGCTACGCAAAAATGGTTTATAGGGTGACAATGCAATTGCAAGGTAGAATGAACAAGGTGTCGTCGATGTTACCGTGCTTGCCGAGGGTGAGCGGTGGTGTTGTCGAAGTCGTTCCGTTCCAAGGTAGACGAAACATCCAAGGAAACGGTGAAACCACAACTCAATTATCCATGGCAAAGTGAGACAAAATTTTCAAAATTGTAGCGGTTAAGCAATGGTGGTTGTGGAAGTGGTGGTGGTATGTGGAAGGTTTGGTGGGATACCGAACGAAAATGGTGGGGTTAAGTGCAAGGTGGTGTGGATGGAGGATTTTTGGCTGCGGGAGGCCGGATGTCCGGGCCAGGCCGGATGTCCGGGGCATGGGCCGGATGTCCGGGGTGCCCGAGGCCCTGATGAACTCCTTCCACACGGTGACTTTTGGGGCCAAAATTCATCGGATTTTGCGGATTAAAATTGGGGAAATGGTGGGGGAAAGCTAGATCCATGATGGGCCTCGAACCCCTCGTTGGATTACCCCAAGTGGAAGGTGTAAGATGCAGTAAGTAGAAGTGTTTTCCCCTAGCAAAGATGCCAAGGATCGAATCCCCAGAGACTCCTAGGTTCAACAGGTAGGTGTCAATTGCTAACGGCGCAATTAGCAATCAACGTGGACCTGCACACAGATACAAATAACTTTGCTCCCAACGAGTACAGAGAGGTTGTCAATCTCTCCGGCCTTGTAGTTCACAAAGGGTTAAAAGCAATATGATAGTAGTGATAGATAGTGTTTTGCAATAGTAAGTAAAATAGCGGAAAGTAAAATAGTGTATGTGATCAATGATGGTAATAAGGACCGGAGTCACATGATGTTCACTTGTGATGTCTCTCTCCCAAAAGACGATAAAACAGCTATGTGAGGTAACAAATTACAGCTGGGCAATTGAGAGGACCACGAACGCAAACCAATGCTGATTACATTGCAAGAAAGGTTGAGGTTCAAAGCATGGGCGGTACGCCAAAGTAAGTAGACCGAAATCCATCTGCATCTACTACTAATCATCCACATTGAGATATCTATCCAGAACATCTCGCTGGTATTAAGTTGCGAGTCCCACCCATAGTGTAAACTCAATGCAACAGACAACTGCATTAAAAGAACTTTGCGTAAAGTAAACAATCCTTGCACCCGCGGGCACAAGCACCGTTGTTTCCCCCCTTGTGGCAACAGCACATCCCCTAGACTCATGTTTCTGTCACTCAAGCTAGTCATCGAGGGGCATGAACCCACAATCGAGCATAACGTTCCCTCTTGGAGTCACTACCTACTACTTGGCCAAAGCAATAAATAACAACAGAGAACATGCAAGAATTACTTATGAACTAAAATATAAAAGAGGTGAATCAAATATATTACTCAAGATCAATCTGAACATAATCTCATAATCCATCGGATCCCAGCAAACTCAACATAGCAACAGCATAAGGATTACATAGGTGCCTCGATCATGTAGGGCAGCTCACGAGGACTAATTAGTGAAGCACAAGAACGGGAGGAGAACATCACATAGCTACTGGTCATGGACTCATGGTCCAAGGGAGACTACTCACGAGTCATCCGGGAGGCGTCCATGGTGGTGGAGAAGCTCCCGGTGGTGATCCTCCCCTCCGGCAGGGTGCCGGGAAGAGTTCTCCTGGTGCTCCCGATCTTGGAAGCGGCGGCGGCGGCGGAGCAGAGATGGGATCGCGAAAAGAAGTCATGTTTCAAGGGTTACGGGGGACCCTTTAAATATCTGCCAAAGTAGGGCACCGGGGGGATCTCGGGGGGCCGAGGCGCCCCCCCCCCCTCGGCGCGGCCCAGGGGGGGGCGCCCACAGGGCGCCTGGAGCCCCTGTGGCACCCCCAGGCTCCCCTTCGGAAGCAGTGTCGTTCCCGGAACGCTGATTTTTTATATATTTTTCTGTATTTTTCTGGGCAGTTCTCGAAACGTGAAAACCTGAAATACAAAAACAGCTGAAAACAGAAACTGGCACTGGGGTGCACTGGATTAGTAAGTTAGTCCAAATATGATCAAAAGTGTATGGAAGTGTATGAATATCATAGCAATATCACCCAAAAGTGGCATGGAGCAAGCAGAAATTATAGATACGTTTTGGACGTATCAATCCACTCATGGCACAGCAAATCCATGGAACAAATTCAACGAAATCTCGCCAAATCAACATATCACAAAAAAAATTGGGGTATTTTTGGTTGGGAATTTTCGAAATTGGGAAGAACACAACAAAAACAAGCTAGAAAACAAGGTGTGGGGCTCCAAATTCGTGATCAACCTATGCTCTTGATACCATAATGATGTAGGGTGGAACCCTAGATGGCTGATCTTTCACGAAATGGAGGGATCCCGAGGATGAACACGTGGCACTCGAGGGGGAACACAAGGGGAAACAACAAGGAAACACTCAAATCAACAATTTTAGGTCACACAAATGCTAGATCCGGGTACACAAAGTGCGATACACGATACACGATCAACTAAGGACGATACAAGTAGCGGTAGTCATCTCCGTGAAGAGGTCTTGATGTTCTTCTCCGTGAAGGAGGTCTTGAATCCAGTGGATCTTCTCCGAAGAGGCCGCGGTCTCGTAGGAGAGGAACCACTAGGGTGTTTTTAGATGAACTATCACAAAGCTAACCCTAAAAAGATGTAGGAGGAGGAATATATATAGTGTACGGGGCGAAGGGGTACATGGGTCATGGCCCAAAGGAGATGCGCACAGGCCATCAGGGGCCGGATGTCCGGGCTGTCGGGAGGCGCCGGATGTCCGGGCTTGGCGCCGGATGTCCGGGCTATCGGGGCCAGCCACGGGTATTCTTCTGTGGTGGGCGCGCCGGATTTCCGGGCCTTGTAGCTTCGGCTGCTGGGGCTGATCGTTCAGGCGCCGGATGTCCGGGCCAGGGGCCGGATGTCTGGGGCCTGGAGCTTTCTTCAGCTTCTCTCGATGCAAAGCTTCATATGTGAGCTTGGGGACTTGTCCATCTTCACGAGCCTCTACAATGGGGTCTTCTTCATACCTGAGCACGCAAAACACATCCGTCTGAGGTAGTAGCCATGTCTCACAAGATTCATATGGAAGTTGGACTAGGAGAGATGTCACCTCGGTCTCGAGAGCCCTAGCACGAGCACGTGTCATTGGTCCTTGGAGCACTTGGTGATGCGATGGAGGGTCCATGGGGATGACCTCAGGATGCTCCGCATCAAGAGACAAATTCGACACCATCAACACCAACATGTCCACTCAATTCGATGCGCTACGGACTTTGATAATCAACCGACGCTCTTCATCCACATCTTCTCAAAGACGAAGCCGCTCAAGTCGCCATACCGACTACAGGTCCGACTCATGTACCCCTACATCAAACACTCTTCATCAAGACGCACGTCAAGCTCAACATGACAACCGGAATCCACTTGATGACAAGAGCTCCCAAGAGCTATTTCAAGAGCAAGAAAGTCGACATCGTCAAAACCAAGCTACAATTGAGCAAGAACAAGAATGCAACGCTTACGCCAACAACAACAAGAGCGAGCACGTCAACACCAAGAAGAACAAGATGTCGTGGCTCATCGTCAAGCACAACAACACCGAGAAGCTCAAGCTATTGAGGCACAACGAGCATTACGTGATTCACATCGTAATGTGGCAACTCGCAATTGACACACTCGTCAAGAAGAGGATTTCCTTCGCGATGAGATGCAAGAGAGGCGCCACCAAGCACGAATGCAAGAAGAAGTTCCTCCTCAAGAGCGACAAGAGCAACAACCTCAACAAGAACCACAAGCTCGGCAAGTGCACCATGACAATGAAAATCTACTCCGCCAAGAGCAACATGATATTGACAATCGTCCAAATCAAGAACACCTTCACAATAGGCAAGCCAACAATGACGAGCATTGCTATGGCAAGCTTAAGTTCACCATGCCAAAGTTTTTCGGAAGCATTGATCCCGAAGACTACCTCTCATGGGCATTGAAGGTTGACAAGATCTTTCGCCTACACAACTTTGATGAAGAAAAGAAGATTGCAATGGCGTCCCTTGAGTTCCAAGACTTTGTTCCCATTTGGTGGGAGCAAATCATAGAACGAAGAGAAGCAAAAGGTGAACCTCCTATCACCACTTGCGCTCAAATGAAGGAAGTCATGCGAACACGGTTCATGCCAACACACTACAATCGTGACTTGTTCAAGAAGCTACAACTCCTCAAGCAAGGTACCAAGTCCGTTGAAGAGTACTACAACGAGATGGAGATTGCCATGATACGAGCAAACATCATGGAAGATGAAGAACAAACGATGGCGAGATTCTTGAATGGACTCAACTATCCTATCAAGAAGATCGCAGACTTCCAACCATACACAAATCTCCTAGAGCTAGTACACCAAGCCACCAAAGAGGAGCGACAAGTTCAAGAGGACTACAAGTACTCCAAGTTCACCTCCAAGAACTTCGGCTCTTCCAACCAAGCATCAACGACTTGGGCTCCTCCTACCTCTACCAAGACATCTACAAGCATCGGTGACAAGTCAAGCTACAAGAATACAACTACATCTAGTCGTCTATCTCCTACAAACAACTTCAACCCAAGAGCTTCATCATCTACAACTACGACCGAGGACATCTCCAAGACGAGTTCCATCAAGTGTTTCAAATGCCAAGGGCGAGGCCAAAAGTCATGTGAGTGCAAAACTGTTCGTACCATGATCATCAATGATGACGGATCTTATGACTCAATGAGCGACGATGAGATGGAAGCCCTTGAACATGTAGCTACGCATCGACAAGTGAATGAAGATGAAGACCAACAAGTGTTTTGCGACAATGACTCGAGTCCCAATCTAGTTGTCTCCAAGGTCTTGACACTCCAACATCAACAAGTTGATGATCAACAATGTCACATCTTCCATACAAAGGCCGGCATCAACGGACGCTCCATCAAGGTTATCATGGATGGCGGAAGTTGTCATAACTTGACAAGCGAAGAGCTATGCGACAAGCTACAATTGGTGAAGTCGAAGCACCCTCATCCCTACAAGGTCCAATGGCTTAGCGACACCGGAACTCTTTGAGTCGAGCACACCGTGCAAGTTTCCTTCAAGATAGGCGCCTACGAGGACACACTTGAGTGTGATGTGGTCCCTATGTCCGTGTGCCACCTTCTTCTTGGACGACCATGGCAATACGATCGTGGAGTCACACACAATGGACGGACCAATCATTATAGCTTCAAGATGAAGGGTAAAGAGTTCATGCTACGCCCAATGTCACCAAGACAAGTAGCCACCGACAAACACATACCTACCAACCATCATGGAGAGAGTGGTGAGAGAGTGAGCCACCAAAAGGAGAGTGAGAGCCAGAAGCCAAATATGAGCGACTCCATGATGAGTGACAAGAAACAACTAGTGTTATTCGCCACCAAAAGTGAGATGGGAGAAGTGTGTGAGAACCCCTCGAGTGTCTTTCACCTTCTGCTTTTATGCAAAGGGGAAGCCAAACCTACTAACACTTCACCACCTCTACCTTTAGTGGTGTCTCAATTATTGCAGGAAATCTCGGACGTCTTCTCCGATGAGCTACCACCGGGTCTACCTCCACTTCGTGGAATCGAACACCGCACCGACCTCATACTTGGCGCACCACTTCCGAACTAGGCTCCTTACCATGTCAACCCCGAGGAAACCAAGGAGATACAACAGCAAGTACAACAACTCATCTACAAAGGTCATGTACGTGAAAGCTTGAGCCCTTGTGCCGTTCCGGTTATTCTCGTGCCTAAGAAAGATGGAAGTTTTCGCATGTGCTCCGATTGTCATCCGATAAATGCCACAATCGTCAGATATCGTCACCCTATTCCGCGTTTAGATGACATGCTTGATGAATTATGGGGTGCCACCATCTTTTCCAAAATTGATCTTAAAAGTGGCTACTACCAAATTCGCATCCAAGATGGTGATGAGTGGAAAACGGCTTTCAAAACCAAGTTTGGCTTATATGAGTGGTTGGTCATGCCGATGGGCTTATCGGAAGCACCCGAATCATTTATGCGTCTCATGCATTTCGTTCTCCAACCCTACATAGGCGTCTTTGTAGTGGTTTATTTTGATGACATCCTCGTTTTTAGCAAGTCGCTTGAGGACCATGTGACACACATCCGTATGGTTTTACAAACCCTTCGGAAAGAGCACTTATATGCTAACATGGATAAATGCACTTTTGGCGTTGACAAGGTCATTTTCCTAGGATTTGTCATTTCTTCCCAAGGTGTTCACGTTGATGAAACTAAAATTGAAGCAATTAAAACTTGGCCACAACCAACGAATCTCCAACAACCGGTTTCTATCGACGTTTTGTGAAGGACTTTAGCACAATTGCTATGCCTCTACACGCCTTGAGCAAGAAGAACACTCCCTTTGTTTGGGGTCCTTCGCAAGACACCGCGTTCAATGAGCTAAAAGACTTGCTCACCCACGCACCCCTTCTTGCCCTGCCAAACTTTGATAAAACTTTTGAGATTCATTGTGATGCTAGTGGTACCGGCATAGGTGGCGTGCTCATGCAAGAAAAGCGCCCAATCGCGTACTTTAGCGAGAAGCTATCCGAAGCGCAACTTAACTACCACATCTATGATAAAGAGCTCTATGCCTTGGTGAGAGTTTTGCATGTTTGGGAACATTACCTTAGACCTAATGAATTCATTCTTCATACGGACTATGAGACACTCAAGTATCTCAAGGGTCAAACTAAGTTGAACAAGCGTCATGCTAAGTGGAGTGAGTTCATAGAGTCTTTTACCTATGTCATCAAATACATCAAAGGCAAAGAGAATGTTGTGGCGGATGCGCATTCCCGAAAATGCATGCTTGTCACAAAACTTGAGTTGAATGTTATCGGCTTTGAGCACATAAAAGACTTATATGAGCATGATCCTTTCTTTGCAAATCCTTATACTAAGTGTTTGACTCACACTTCTTGGGAACATTACTACATCAAGGATGGATATCTTATGAGAGATAACAAAATTTGCATTCCCGACTCTTCGCTTCGTTTGCTCCTTTTGCAGGAATCTCATGGCGGAGGACTCATGGGACACTTTGGATGCGACAAGGCATTTGCTACGCTCTCCAAGAACTACTTTTGGCCAAAGATGCTCCGTGACGTCTCACGCCTCACCAACCGATACCCTACATGTCGCAAAGCTAAGTCAAAAGGTAAATCTGATGGTCTTTACATGCCACTTCCTATTCCATACCATCCATGGGAAGACATAAGCATGGACTTTATACTTGGGTTGCCTAGGACTTAAAATGGAAAGGATTCCATGTTTGTTGTCGTGGATAGATTTTCTAAAATGGCTCATTTCATTCCTTGTAACAAGATCGACGATGCTTCACATGTGGCAAATCTTATTTGTAGGGAAATCATTCGTCTACATGGAGTACCCAAGACTATCGTGTCGGATCGGGACGTCAAGTTCTTGAGCTACTTTTGGAAGACTCTATGCGCCAAACTCAGCATCAAGCTCCTTTTCTCTGCGGCATATCATCCACAAACCGACGGCCAAACGGAGGTGACGAATCGCACACTTTCGAAGCTTCTTCGCGTGTTGATCAAGAAGAACATCAAGGAATGGGAACAATGCTTTCCCATCGCCGAGTACGCCTACAACCGCGCAAGACATTCGACTACCGGCAAGTCCCCTTTGGAGGTCGTCTACAGCTTCAACCCATTGTCCCCATTGGACATCCTACCTCTACTTGATACAGGCAAAGGTGTCATGTCTTTCGCTGAGATGGTGGCTATCATTTTGGGGGAAGTTGGCTTTGACGATCCGACTACGAACGTGCGAGGACGTTGCGCCTTAGCAATCGCTAAACCAACTCCGAGAGGTTACCACGCCGGAGCACGATTGTCGGTGTACTAAGATAGGGGTACCTTAGTACCCCAACTTGTGCACGGGCAGTAGCAGCTTCCCGCGGCAGGGTCTACCACGTGCTTGCCGGAAACTTCTCTGGTCCCTTTTAAGCCATTCAAAAACAAAGTATACAAGACAGAAGATCAAGGCCCCGGCAAGTGGAGCTTGCCGGGAAGGCCGTCCCAGGCTCAAGACTATATCATTAACCCAAGACCCTGGCAAGAGGAGCTTGCCAGGGAGACTAGAAGACCGCATCTTAAAAGACAAGCCTCGGCGCACTCTACGCCCCGGCAAGACCCGGGGAGCGACAAGCTTCCCGGCCCGATAAGATCAGGACCCTGGCAAGGTGCTTGCCGGGGGAACTCACACTGTGTGCCCGCGCTCCAGCTCATCGACCCACGCGTCGCCCTGGGGCCCTTCCAGGGACGCGTGGCGGGTGGCTGTGCAGCCTGAGGGACACGGTGGCATTCCACGGTGAAGAAGCCGTCGCCGTGGCAAAGGGAGACGCAAGGGCGGACGCTTTTGGGGTCGACGGTGACGGGCATTTAATGCTCTTGTCCCCCACTATCAAAGTAGGTGCTGACCACTGTTTATGCACTGTTCATCCACTATTCCCGTACTATTCCAACTACCACCAAAGTTACCTTTTCACCCCTTTCTCCTACGTTGACACCTGTTGGTGACCCCTTGAGCTATAAAAGGAGGCCCATGCACAACGTAGAGGGGGTTCGGAACCTAGATCGCTCATTCGCTCGGTGTAGCTAGTTCTTCAAGCTCCCGAGCTCCCACACTCAATACAATCTAAGCAGGAGTAGGGTTTTACGCGTCCATCGCGGCCCGAACCTGGGTAAACTGCCCGCGTGTGCTCTACGATCTGCTCTTTGTGCTCCCTCCGCTCCCTTACCGCACGAACAAAGGGGCTCCGGTCCCCTAGGTGCTCGTGGTGGACAGTTTCCCCCGACATCTTTGGCGCGCCGGGTAGGGGGCGTCGAGGGTGTGCGAACCTGATCTGGCGTTCACGCGGGCGCATTCTTCACCAACTTCTCCAACTTCGTTAGTTTCATCAGCAACAGCAACATGGCCCCGAAGAAGAAGGCTTCGGAGGTCGCAGGCCCGTCTGCGTCTGTTCCACCGCCACCGGAACCAACGGTGGGTGGAGGAGACGCCGGCGGAAGGGTGGTTGCCGGTGAGGAGACTCACGGCACTGCTCAATCCAAGGACAAGGGGACGGCCGGACCAACTCCAAGGCCTCGGTCTCCGTAGATGCGCCACGTCCATCCCACCAGACGACAGGCCCGCAGCGCCATGGCATAGGAGGTGCCATCCGCTTGCTTGGCCAAGGGCAAACCGGAGGCTCGCAGGACGCTCTGGGCCATCGTCCTGGCACGAGCAAGGCGCGGTCGCCGGGGCGGGACCCTGCTCCATCTAACCCTGTTAGGAGTCCGAGCATATCCCGCTCCTCGCACCGCTCGCCCCCGCTCCCCTCCTCTCCAGCAGAAGCACTCGCAAGAGTGCAACTGCTCCTCGATTTCCCTCCAGCGGCAGACAAGGCCGAGGACTGGAGGGCAACAATCCAAAGCCTGATCGCCTTCGCCAACAACGACACGCCGCAGCAGCCGGCGACCTCGCGGCCACGGCAAGTCGAGAAGACGAAGGCCGACGGCGACAATACCGCCGGGGGTGCAACCACCGTGCACTCCCCGCCGCAGAAGCAGAAAACGCCGCCCCGCCGGATTAACGTCGACGACGACTCCACGGCGTCGTCGGATCCGCGGGCTCGTCGGGACCAGCGCCAGGTCCTGGACGATCGGCGACAAGAAGACGCTCGGACGACGATCGAGCGCCGCCGGGAAGCCCGGCGACAATCAGATCAGCGAGCTGGGACCGCTGTTGACACACACGCGCCCGGTGAGCCAGGCGACTTGCCGTACTCGGCAGGTTGCCCTGCGTTTACCCGTGAGCTGCGGCGTGTCCAGTGGCCCAGCATGAAGAACTTCAAGCCCGACGTACCGGAGAAGTACGACGGCAAGACGCACCCCTCGGAATTCCTCAGCATTTATACCATCGCGGTGCAGGCTGCCGGGGGGCGCGACGAGAAGATACTGGCGAACTACTTCCCGCTGGTGCTTAAGCCGAACGTTCGTTCTTGGCTTATGCACTTGCCGGAAGGCTCCATTTCTTCTTGGGCAGATCTTTGCCATCAGTTTGTTGGCGCCTTCACGGGCGGCCACAAACCCCACGGCCAGGAGAGCGATCTCCACATCTTGGCCCAGAAGGAAGGAGAACCTCTGCGCAAGTACAACCAGCGCTTCAGCCGCGTGCAGCACAACGTCCCCGACGTCCACCCTGCCGCGGTTATCAGCGCGTTCCACCAGAACGTGCGTAACCGCCGCATGCGTGAGGAGATGGCCATGACCAAGATACGGGATGTCAGCGAGCTCTATGCTCTAGCTGATAAGTGCGCGCGCGCTGAAGAGGGGAGGAGACTCCCCGGGGAGGATGCTGGCGCAGGGGGAAGCGACAGCAAGGATGCCGCCCCGGCAAAGAAGAGCCGACGGCGGAACAATAGAAGAAAGAACAAGAAGGAAGTGCTTGCCGTCGAGAAGTCCGGCAAGGAGGCTCCCGCCAAGCAAGCACAGGCTGGCAGCTCCGGCAAGGAGCCTGCCCCTGTAGCGGCAGCCGACAAGCAGGACGGCTCCGACAAGCAATACTGCAAGATCCACCGCACCAAGGGCCACGACCTCTCCAACTGCAAACGCGTCGAGTACCTCGTCGAGCAGCAGAAAGCTGAGTACGAGCGGCGCGACAAGGAGAAGGCCTAAGGTGGCGGAGGAGAGCCAAGCAAGAAGCGGCCATTCAACGACCGGGGAGGACGCCGCGGCAAGGCCAAGCAGCGGCAAGGTGATCGACCTCCCCGGGGCCGCGACAAGGATGAAGAAGACGACGACGACGACATGGAGGAAGAAGATAACAGCGAGCAGGAGTTCCAGAAGGCCACGGAAGTCCTGTGCGTCGACGACGGCGCCTCTCTGCATACTTCCCACTGCCAACTCAAGCAGTGGGTGCGGGAAGTAAATGCGGCAGAGCCGCCCGTGGAGTCACGCAGGCTCCTCAAATGGTCCAGCACGCCCATCATTTTTGACCTTGAGGACCACCCTGACCGCACCACTGCGGTCGGGTGCTTGCCGATGCTGGTCTCACCCACCATCCGCAACCTCAAGGTCACCAAAATGTTGGTTGACGGCGGGGCCGGCCTAAACTTGATCTCCTCTGCTGTGATCAAGAAACTCCAAATCCCAGATGGCGAGCTCGAAGAGACCGGTTCTTTCCAAGGAATAAACCCGGGGAGGAGCAAGCCCAAGGGGAAGATAACACTGCCAGTGACCTTTGACGGGGAGCTGAACTTCAGGACGGAGAGGATAACCTTCGATGTTGCCGATATCCCATTGCCATACAATGGGATACTTGGACGTCCTGCCCTCGCCAAGTTCATGGCGGCTTCCCACTACGCCTACAATGTACTCAAGATGCCGGGGCCGATAAGCGTCATCTCTGTCCACGGCGACAAGAAGGACGCGCTTATCTGCGCCGACAAGATCTACCGGGATGCAGCAGCCGCGGCGGAGAGCAGCACACTTGCCGCTGAAGCTCCCGAGGGGAAGAAGACCAAGACCAAGTCCGGCAAGTGCTCTGGAGCCCACTCCGGCAAACGCACCTCTTCGGAGTGTTGCGCTACCGTCGAGGACGTTCCATCGAGCTCCACCGGCAAGTGCAAGAAGGGGATGGCCGCTCCACCGGCAACCAAGAAAGTGTCCGCCAAGGAGGACGGCACTGGTGGTACCTTCACCATCAGTGCCACACTTGACAGCAAATAGGAAAGCGCGCTCGTTGCCTTCCTGCGGGCGAATGTCGATGTGTTTGCATGGCAACCATCTGACATCCCCGGTGTTCCCAGGAAGGTGATTGAGCACAAGCTTGCTGTTTGTCCTCATGCGTGGCCCGTCAAGCAGAAGGTCAGAAAGCAAGCCGTGGAGCGCCAAGAATTCATTGCCGAAGAAATCAAGAAGCTAGAAGCAGCGGGCCTAGTTAGAGGCGTGATCCATCCGACGTGGTTAGCAAATCCAGTTGTCGTGCGTAAGGCCAACGGGAAGTGGAGACTGTGTATAGACTTCACCGATGTGAATAAAGCATGTCCCAAGGATCCATTTCCCTTGCCGCGCATTGACCAGATTGTTGACTCCACTGCTGGATGTGAGCTGCTCTCCTTCCTTGATGCATATTCAGGCTATCACCAGATTTTCATGGCCAAAGAAGATGAAGAGAAGACTGCATTTATCACTCCATGTGGCACATATTGCTTCATACGCATGCCATTTGGACTGAAGAATGCAGGCTCAACCTTTGCAAGGGTAGTATACACTGCTTTTGAGCCATAGATCCACAGAAATGTAGAGGCTTACATGGATGATATCGTGGTCAAGAGCAAGAGCAAGGATACACTGATCCAAGATTTGGAAGAGACATTTGAGAACCTGCCCAAGATCCAGCTTAAGTTGAACCCCGAGAAGTGCGTCTTTGGAGTCCCCTCCGGCAAGCTTCTCGGGTTCTTTGTGTCACAAAGGGGGATTGAAGCCAACCCCGACAAAATAAAAGCCATCGAGCAGATAGAAGCCCAGAAGCGCGTCAAGGACGTAAGGAGACTTGCAGGTTGTGTAGCTGCCCTCAGTAGGTTCATTTCGAAGTCTGCAGAACGCGCCCTACCTTTCTTCAAAATCTTGAAGAAGGCAGGTCCTAAATGGATTCCGGAAGCGGAGGCAGCGCTGCAAGACTTGAAACGGTACCTATCCTCCACTCCAATACTTGTTGCACCTAGGCCACAGGAGAAGTTGCTGCTGTACCTAGCGGCAACCAACCAGGTGGTTAGTGCTGCGTTAGTAGCGGAGAGGGAGGCCGACGAGGAGTCTACACCACCGGCAAGCGAATCCAGCGACAAGCAGGGGGCCGCTCCGACAAGCTCTGGCCCCGACAAGGACAACTCTGCGCAGGAACAAGGAGAAGTGCGAAGAAAGATGGTGCAGCGCCCGGTGTATTTTGTGAGTTCCCTCTTGCAGGGGGCTAGATCAAGATACTCCGGGGTGCAAAAGTTGCTTTTCGGCCTCCTCATGGCCTCGAGAAAGCTGCGCCATTACTTCCAAGCACATGAGATAACAGTGGTCACTCGCTTTCCGTTGAAGAGGATATTGCACAATCCAGAGGCAACAGGCAGGATCGTCGAGTGGGCACTTGAGCTGTCAAGCTTTGGTCTCAAGTTTGAGAGTACCTCAACTATCCAGAGCCGAGCTTTGGCAGAATTCATAGCTGAATGGACCCCAACGCCCGATGAGGAAGTCCCAGAAACAAGTGTACCCGTACAAGAAGCGACAAGTGAATGGGTAATGTACTTTGACGGTGCCTTCTCGCTGCAAGGCGCTGGAGCCAGTGTGGTACTCATAGCACCCACCGGAGAGCACCTCAAGTATGTTATCCAGATGCACTTTCCCAGGGAACAAGCGACAAACAACACTGCAGAGTATGAGGGCCTGCTTGCCGGGCTCAGAATTGCAGCTGAACTGGGGATTAAGAAGCTGATTGTGCGGGGAGATTCTCAGTTGGTGGTCCGACAAGTCAACAAGAGTTATCAGAGCCCTTTGATGGAAGCTTATGTAGATGAAGTGAGAAAGCTTGAAGAGCACTTTGAAGGTCTGCAAATGGAGCACGTCCCAAGAGCTCAGAATGATATAGCAGATGGCCTTTCAAAGTGTGCTGCGATGAAGTTACCTATGGAACCAGGGACCTTCCTGCTCAAGCTGACTCAGCCATCCGTCACACAATCAATTGGGCAGCCAAAGAAGAGAAAGTTGGTCTCCGGTGACTACTTGCCGGCGGATCTCCCCGAAGCCGCCGCCAAGGTCCCCAAGATCAACGACCAGAACGCTGAGGAACAGTTTGCTCCTGCAGACCCAAGGGTCTGTACAGTTGAAGCAATCGTTCCCGACAAGCCTCGCCCCGGCGAGCTTGCCGGGGGACCAACAGCTCCGGCAGAACCAGAGATTCTTGCCGTAGAAGCTGAGGTTCCCGCAGCGGCCCTCATGCCTTTAGTCCTTGCCGTTGAGCCTCGGGCTCCGGCATGGGCACAGCAGATCGTCCGTTTTCTGCAAACCGGAGAACTTCCCGACGACCCAGCAGAAATAGAGAAAATAACCAGGCAGTCAAGTATGTACCAGTTCGTGGACAATGAACTGTACAGAAGAAGGCTCAATGGTGTCAGGTTGAAGTGCATTTCCAGAGAAGATGGACAGAAGCTGTTGGCAGAAATACATGGAGGCATATGTGGCCACCACATTGGCGCAAGGGCACTTGCCGGAAAGGCATTCCGGCAAGGGTTCTTTTGGCAAGAAGCCCTCCAAGATGCAACTGCACAAGTAACCAAGTGTGAAGCGTGCCAATTCCATGCCAAACAAATTCATCAGCCAGCTCAAGCTCTCTAGACGATCCCTTTGTCCTGGCCCTTCTCGGTCTGGGGGCTCGATATCCTCGGCCCCTTCCCCCGAGCTGTCGGGGGCTTTGAGTACTTGTACGTTGCAATCGACAAGTTCACAAAGTGGCCAGAAGTGGAACCGGTGAGAAAGGTGACAGCACAGTCAGCAGTCAGGTTCTTCAGGTCGATTGTTTGCCGTTTCGGGATCCCTAACAGGATCATCACCGACAACGGTACACAATTTACTAGTCGCACCTTCATGCAATACGTCCAAGACCTTGGCGCCAAGGTCTGCTTCGCTTCTGTTGCTCACCCGAGGAGCAACGGCCAAGCGGAGAGGGCAAATGCTGAAGTGCTGCACGGACTCAAGACAAGGACCTTTGACAGGCTGCACAAGTGCGGAAGAAACTGGATAGAGGAGCTACCGGCGGCTCTTTGGTCAATCAGAACGACACCAAATCGAGCCACCGGACAGACACCCTTTGCTCTTGTCTACGGAGCAGAGGCAGTTCTCCCCACGGAACTCGTATACGGATCTCCTCGAGTGCTCGCTTATGATGAGCTCGAGCAAGAGCAACTGCGACAAGATGATGCATTGCTCCTCGAGGAGGAACGTCTCCAGGCTGCTGTACGAGCTGCTCGATACCAGCAAGCCTTGCGTCGCTACCATAGCCGCAAGGTCAATGCCAGGAGTCTCGAGGAAGGCGACCTTGTTCTTCGGCGTGTTCAGTCCGCCAAGAATTCAAACAAGTTGACGCCGAAGTGGGAAGGCCCTTATCGGGTGAGACAAGTCACAAGGCCCGGCGCTGTCCGCCTTGAGACCGAAGAAGGCTTACCGGTGAGCAACTCCTGGAACATAGAGCATCTTCGAAAGTTTCACCCATGAGGCGCGGTTGCCGTGATCCGTTCCGGCAACCACCTTTTGTACAAGTCTTGCCGCTATCGCATGTAAACCTTTGTACAAAGCCGGGCGCAGATCCCGTGCATCAGTAAAGCTTTGTGTTTTCGCACTATTTGCCATTTTCGTGCTTTTCTTCGCTATTTGCATGCATCATTTGGCATTTTGTGCAACACACATGTCCGGTAAACATTACCACGCCGAAAGGCCCTATACTTGTTTTCCCTCCTCTTTTTCTTTCCTCTTTAGCAGAAGGAATGTTCCTCGCGCACAAGTTTGCCGGGGGGGAAGGAGATGGAGGATGAACCAAGTGCTGTTCAAGAAAGAGAAGCTTACCGGAGAACAAATAGACTATGAAAGCTAAGTTACCAGAGTTTGAGCAGTTCAAATTTTTAAATTTTAGTTATCTTCCTTGAACAACCACACTTTGTATGGAAAACCTGTGCGCGGAGGAACCTACCCGTGGCTAGCCGCACCCTTATCTTGTTTTCGAGTACGCTCAACGACTTAAGTGAGCTGCGACAAGTGTCGCGCCCTTGTTTCGTTTTCGAGTTCGCTCAGCAGGCTAAGTGTGTTGCGACTAGCTGCGGCAAGGTTACTTGCCGGAAAGACCTTGGCCAGCAGGCTGCTCAGAGTCCAGCACTCAGCGCTCGCGGCAAAGGCTCCTTGCCGGCAAGTCCCCTAGAAGCGTAGGGTTAAAAGCATACAAAGTAAAGGCCAAAGCAAGGGAGATAACACTGCATCGATTGCTCAAAATAAGATAATATTTTACAAGGGATAACTTGTCGCAATCACTAATAGATTCGTGTCCATGGCACACTTTGCAGTAACAAAGGAAATCAAGAGGAAGAGGCCTAATCTACGCGGTCGCCTTCAACCCTAGAGATCTTGTTCACCTTGGCGATAATGTGGGCGACCTGCGCCTTCAGCGCCTCCATATCCGCGTCGGCCGGCAAGCTGCGGAGAACGTTGACGAGATTTATACCAGGATTGCGGTACACTATCTTCGTCAGAACGCGCTCCAAAGTTCCCGCGCAGAGCTGGCGTGACTCCTCGGCCAGTTGCGCGGGGAGCTTCTTCTGAAGATTTGCGAGTGCCGGCGCGACCCCTCTGAAGAAGAGACTGAGCTTGGCGCTGTGGGGGAGGTTTGGATCCGGAGAGTATATGAGGTGCTCCACCCTCATCGCCATCAGCTCCTTGTCGATGGCAGCGGCGGAAGCCACCAGGTCTTCGGTCCATACCTCGACGGTCCGGCGGAAATTCTCAGCTGAAGTGGCGGCGCTCTCCACCAGGCCCCGCTCCTTGCGGAGCTCGTCCTTCAGCTTGGTTTCCCGGTCCCGGACGGCGTCGAGTGAATCCTTCAGCGTGGAGACTTTCAGCTCCAGATCTGCAATTGAATCCTTGGCGGCCTTCAGCTCGTCGCCCTGCTTAGAGAGGCGTACCTGAAGCTCAGAGTTGGTATGGGCGTCCTTCTCGCGCTCTAAGTTGAGCGCGGTGACCCTCTCCGTGCTCGCCTTCAGGAACTCCTCCAGCTGCGCCACCTTAGCCTCAAGGTCTTTCTTGGCGGTCTCTGCTGTGGCGGCGGCGGCCTTCGCTTCCTTTAGCTCTCCGCCAAGGGCCTGCTCCCGAGCGGCAAGGTCTTCCTCGTGAGCGTCGAGGTTGACCTTCCGTTGGGTGAGCTCTCCTTCTCGCCGAGACAGCGCTTCTCCGGTGAGTCGCTTTTGCTCCTCGGCCTCGGCCTTTTCCAGGAGCCACTCTTGGTACTCTCCGGCGAGCCTCTCACGCTCCTCCGCCACGTCGCGGAGGGCCGCTGGTTGGCGGCACGAAGCTCTGCAGCGCGCTTCTCCATATCAGCTGCGGCCTTGGCGGTGAGGGCCTCCCGAGACTCAAGCTTCGCCTGCCTGGCCCGGTAAAGGGCCAGGAGCCGGTGGAGCAACTTCTCCTCCTCGGGCTCGTCACTCCCGCCAGGCGCCTCGACAATCTTCAGCCCTGCGGAGGCGAGGACCTCTCCATCAAAGGCCTCTCCCTCCGCGGGGGTTCGCGACGAGGATCCCCACGACACCTGAATGAAAACGCCGTTGGGAGCCTCAAGGTAGAACGCGGACTGCTCCTTTCCGGCGGAGGGGTCGGCGGTCGGTGCAGCGCTCGACGCTCCTGCCGCCTCCGGGCCGGCAGTGCGGTCGCCGTCTCCCTCCCCGGCCGCAGCGTCCGCGGTTGGAGCAGTCTCCTCCGCGGCGGGCTCGTCGGCTCCCGCCCTGCTATCAGTAGCAGTGGCGTTGCCGTCGCCGCCGCCCGTCTCCTCCTCAACGGCGGCCTCCGTCTCCATCCGCTCCGGGGGAGGAGGATTTGATAGAAGAAGAAGAAAAAGAAAAAGTTCAAGCAAATATCCAAAAAAAGACAAGTCTGAGAAGACTAAGTTACAAGACTTACCTTGGCGGACTTCGTCGACGACAGGCTCCCTCGCCGGGGAGCTCTCCCTTGGCGGGGTGGCCACCCTCGCCGGGCTGCTCGCCCTTGGCGGCGTACTCGCCCTTGGCAGAGTACCCGCCCTTGGCGGTGCGCTCTCCCTCGCCGGAGAGTTCGTCCTTGGCGGGGACGGCGGGGCCTGCGGCTCCTCGAGAGCGGTCTCCCGGCGCTCCTGTGGCTGCGGCTCCACCTCTGCACAAGACAATCAAGACCAAACAGAACAACAAGATGTTAGTGCAAGACAAAATCCTCAAGCGCGCCCGACGAGTGGAAAGTTCAAAACCAGACTTATGCTGGGGACTGCGCTGGGGGCTGCTCCTCGGAGCAGCGCTCGGGTCCGGCAAGCTCGTCGTCGGCGCGTCCCCTGTCGCCGCGACGGGCGAGTCGTCCTCGACCTCGACCACGGGAACCTTGGCCTTCTTCGCCGCTCGCTGGGCCAGGGTCCTGGAATCAAAGCAAGAAGCAAGGTCAGAATCATCGAAGAAAGAATCAAGACAAACTGAAGAAGATACAAAACTTCAAGCACTTACTCCTCTTCCTCGTCGTCGTCGCTGAGGGCGGAGAAATCAAACTCCACCTGTGGCGCGCCCGCGCGAGGAGCAGGAGGAGAAGCCTCCCTCGGGCGCTTGGCGATCCCCGGGGCTGGGGGCTGCGAAGACCCGGTCCCTGTGGACGCCGAGGCCCGGGGAGCAGGCGGAGCAGCTGCTCCGCTCTGAGAAGACCCTCCTCCACTTGGCGCTGACGTACGGGGCGCCTCCGCCGTAGCCTGCGCGCGGGGCGCCTCCGCCGTAGCCTGTGCGCGGGTCGCCTCCGCCACGAGTGGTGCGCCGGGCGCTCCCGTCGCAGCTTGGCTCCCCCGGGTAGCTCGCGCCGCCCGGCGAGCAGGTTGTTGTCGGGGCGCCTGCGCCCTTGTCGTCGTCGTCGCCTTGTGGAGGCGCTTCAACGGAGATCGCCTGGGACTTGCCCGTGGCGGGGAGGTCTCTGAGGACGAGGAGACGTCGTCGTTGAGCCCCAGAGACCCACCGGAGCCCTCGCCGGCCCCGGCCTCCTCCTCCTCCTCCTCGGCCGGCCCGCTAGGCCCAGCACCCTGCCCTGCGGCCGTGCTCCCCCCGGCGCCTCCGCTCCCTCCGGCACCTCTGTTTCCTCCGGCAACGTCGCCCCTCGCGGCGGCCTCGGTCACGATCCCGGGGATCCCAGCATACGTCAGAGAGGGGACCCCGGCAAGCTCGTCAGGTGGAAGCTTAAGTAGCCTGCGGATCTCCGCCTCTTCTGCTTGGCACGACGCTTCCGCAGCCTCCGCCTCTTCAACTGTGAACCCGAACTCTCCTGCCGCTGCGGCTGCGGCGGCCTCTTCTACCCGAGAAGCTATATAAGCAATCTCCCGTTCAGTGGTGGCCCGGGTGAGACCCTTGATCTCCTCCTTGTTCTTCGGCACCTCCACCAAGTTGTCGAAGAAGCTCATGATGGCATCCGGCTTGGGCGCTATCCATGTTGGGTCGACGCCGTGCGAGTCGCATGCGGGCATCATCGCGCGCAAGGGGTCCCGGGCTGTGCTGTTGCATAGGGGCACCACTCCCCGGGGAGCTCTAAACCACTCTGGGTGGGCCGGGTCGTGCTTAAAAAGTTCCCGGACCATCCCCTTCAGCTCCAGCGATGTGAAGTTGAAGTTCAGCCCTGGGCGCAGTCTCATAATGTCCGCCGCGTTGCCGTACTCCCATGCTGGCCTCTTCCTCTCCTGTAGAGGGGCGATGCGGCGGCGGAGGAAGTCTGCTCCTACTTCTCCGATGGTCAACTTAGCTACCCGGAGACGAAGAATTCTGACAAGGGCGACGTTGAGCTTGATGTCGTCCGAGTCCAGGTCGCTCCAGTCCCTGCCGCGCACTATGGCAGTTGTGCGCGGCGCGGTGAAGGGCTGCGGCTCCTCCTCCACTACCCAGCACCAATCCGCGCGCCACTCCTCCCACTTGCCGCGAAGTTCCCCTTGCAGATAGGATTCTTTCTTGTTCAAGCGGAAGACCCAAGAGATACCCCCGGAGAGGGGAGCGCCGGCCTCTACTCTAGGCGTAAAGAAGTGCCTAAAAAGTGCTACATTCGGATAGATCCCTATATAGTTTTCGCACAGATGTGCGAAAACCGCCATCGTGAGGATGGCGTTGGGGGTGAAGTCTAAGAGGTGGAGGTTGTAGGTGTTCATGATGTCGCAGAAAAATTCAGAGAATGGAGGACAAAGGCCGCAGTGGAAGAAAACAGCGAAGAAGAAATACCCGCCGGGGTACATATCCTTGGCGGCGGCGGGATAGACTCTGGTCCGAGGATGTGCCTTGGTCTTCTTGGCCCAGAACAAGTAGTACTTGTTCCAGAGCTCCCGCGCGCTGAGCCTCGGCGCGAAGACGACATTCCTCTTCCGCAGGAGAGCAAGCCTCGCCGCCTGCTCGGATTTCTCTTTCTTGGTCTTCTCCGCCTTCGCCTTCTCGGTCTTCGGGGCCATGGCGGAGGCGGCGGGGGAAGGGGAGCAAGGAGTCCGGCGGCGCCGCAGATGCGTGAGACGGCGGAGGAGGTGTGGAGGCGGAGCGCAGAAGGGGATTTTTGGAGATGGAAGAAGCAATGAAGACGAAGTAAGGTAACGGCCCCTGCTTCCTCTGCTTTTAAGGGGGAAGTGGGGGACGCTCCACATTTCCCATTAAAGAACGTGGCCACGTTCCTTCCCACGACGCCGCAATCGACGCGTGCCGTTACGGAGGGACGCGGCGGATGCGGAAGGGGATTCGGCGTGCCGTGGGCCGCGCGTGCCCGTGCACTGTTTTGGGCCTGGCCCAACAGCGCTCGGCACCGTGTGTGGCCCAGGCCCGGGGGCTCCTGTCGCTGTACTAAGATAGGGGTACCTTAGTACCCCAACTTGTGCACGGGCAGTAGCAGCTTCCCGCGGCAGGGTCTACCACGTGCTTGCCGGAAACCTCTCTGGTCCCTTTTAAGCCATTCAAAAACAAAGTATACAAGACAGAAGATCAAGGCCCCGGCAAGTGGAGCTTGCCGGGAAGGCCGTCCCAGGCTCAAGACTATATCATTAACCCAAGACCCTGGCAAGAGGAGCTTGCCAGGGAGACCAGAAGACTGCATCTTAAAAGACAAGCCTCGGCGCACTCTGCGCCCCGGCAAGACCCGGGGAGCGACAAGCTTCCCGGCCCGACAAGATCAGGACCCCGGCAAGGTGCTTGCCGGGGGAACTCACACTGTGTGCCCGCGCTCCAGCTCATCGACCCACGCGTCGCCCTGGGGCCCTTCCAGGGACGCGTGGCGGGTGGCTGTGCAGCCTGAGGGACACGGTGGCATTCCACGGTGAAGAAGCCGTCGCCGTGGCAAACGGAGACGCAAGGGCGGGCGCTTTTGGGGTCGACGGTGACGGGCATTTAATGCTCTTGTCCCCCACTGTCAAAGTAGGTGCTGACCACTGTTTATGCACTGTTCATCCACTATTCCCGTACTATTCCAACTACCACCAAAGTTTCCTTTTCACCCCTTTCTCCTACGTTGACACCTGTTGGTGACCCCTTGAGCTATAAAAGGAGGCCCATGCACAACGTAGAGGGGGTTCAGAACCTAGATTGCTCATTCGCTCGGTGTAGCTAGTTCTTCAAGCTCCCGAGCTCCCACACTCAATACAATCTAAGCAGGAGTACGGTTTTACGCGTCCATCGCGGCCCGAACCTGGGTAAACTGCCCGCGTGTGCTCTACGATCTGCTCTTTGTGCTCCCTCCGCTCCCTTACCGCACGAACAAAGGGGCTCCGGTCCCATAGGTGCTCGTGGTGGACAGTTTCCCCCGACAACGATCAACCTGACCACGAAGATATGTTTCCTACAGGCAAACCAAGAACAAGCAAGAAACTGAGATTGCAATCTAGATATTGCGAATTCAAGAGGAAAGCTTTATTGATCAAGTGGGGTTCTGTGACGTCTTGGTCTGGTCGTTGAACACGAACGAAGTACGCGAAGTTGCAGCTATGGCGAACTTTAATCTAAACAAAATCCAAAGTCTAAACGATGCCCTAAGGGCTATATATATGGAGAAAGAGAGAGGGAATTTCGTGGCCCCTTGGAGAAGGGGTCCGAAACCAACCCTAACTCTGTTTTCCCCACACATACGGACTCAAAAAACAGCCTATACTTTACTATTTCGAAATTACATGGGCCTGGCCCAATAATAAGGTGACGCAGCACCTATAATAGCCTCTGGACGAAATTTATGAAGTGGCATCTTGTATATTTTGTCCAAGGCTTCAAGCACTCGTTATGGTGGCTTCAAAGTCCTGAAATCATCACTTGTAACTCCGTTCTTGTTCCCCTTGCGCATGCCATCATCTCCATGCTTGATCTTGCTCCAATGTTCATCCTTCTTGTCCAAGCTAGGCCCTTCATTTGTAAGCAAGACAAATGTATCCAATTTAGGCAGCATTATATTCTCATGAACATTAGAATCATTACTAAGAAAGGAAAGTACCTGGTAATTTAATTGGCGTGCGCGAGCTCTAGTAATTGGTCCTGTATATGTGTCAGTTGGGGCTGTGGGTGTAACCTTGTTAGTGATGTCCTCATCATCCTCCCCTTCTTGAATTGAAGTCGTCCTCGACGGAAGCTCATCTTCCTCACCCAAGTAAGGCTCCAAATCTGCAATGTTGAATGCCGAACTAACCCCAAAATCTGCAGGCAACTCAAGTTTATATGCATTATCATTTATTTTCTCTAACACCTTGAAAGGACCATCAGCAGGTGGCATTAGCTTTGACTTGCGCAAATTAGGAAACCTATCCTTATGCAAATGTAACCATACAAGAACTCCAGGTGCAAACACAACACGTTTTCTACCCTTATCTCCAACAAGTTTATATTTAGCATTCATGCGCTCAATATTTTCCTTAGTTAACTCATGCATTTTTAAGATCAATTCAGCACGTTGTTTAGCATCAAAATTAACCTTCTCCGAAGATGGAAGAGGCAACAAATCAATAGGTGCACGAGGTAGGAAACCATAGACAATTTCAAAAGGGCACATCTTAGTAGTAGAATGCAACGAATGATTATAAGCAAATTTAATATGAGGCAAGCATTCTTCCCACATTTTCTTGTTATTCTTCAAAACAACCCTAAGCATAGTAGACAAAGTTCTATTCACTACTTCAGTTTGTCCATCAGTTTGGGGGTGACAAGTAGTACTAAAAAGCAGTTTAGTCCCCAACTTAGCCCATAAACATCTCCAAAAGTTGCTAAGAAATTTAGTATCACGATCTGAAACAATAGTATTTGGCACACCATGCAAGCGAATAATTTCACGAAAGAACAAATTAGCAACATTAGCAGCATCATCGCTTTTATGACATGGTATAAAGTGTGCCATCTTCGAGAACCTATCCACGACAACAAATATGCTATCCCTCCCCTTCTTTGTTCGATGTAAACCCAAAACAAAGTCCATAGATATATCTTCCCAAGGAACACTAGGGACAGGGAAAGGCATATATAAACCATGAGGATTAAGTCGTGACTTAGCTTTTTGACATGTAGTGCAGCGAGCAACAAAACGCTCAACATCCCGTCTCATCTTTGGCCAAAAGAAATGTGTAGCAAGTAAGTCCTCCGTCTTCTTCACGCCAAAGTGTCCCATTAATCCTCCTCCATGCGCCTCCTGCAACAACAAAAGACGAACAGAGCTAATTTACGGCCAAATGGGATTTCCCGGATCATAGGGCATGTAAAGAAAGCAACATTTGTCTCTACCGGGGTGACTAATGTCTATAATCAACGTAATATCTAGAATTTCATTCAAAAGGAAGTGCAAATGGGTTCAGAAACTTGTTCGAAAAGCAGCGGTGAATCATGTTCTTTGACTTTCTGGGCCAAAAAGTCCTGCTTAACGCTGAATTTGAGGATACTTCTTGCCTTTTGGCGCAAGCAGGGAGTAATTTTTGGATTCACATGCTCGCCGCGAGCATTTTGAGTACTTGTGGGTCCGAAACGGACTCCAAATGACAAAGTTATGACCGTTCTAGTGTACACCGGTCCATTATATGGCAGTCCTTGAAAGAATTTCAGTTTCCCATGACGCTTTTCTCTGCAATGCCCTAAAATTTTGTGTCCTAAATACTGGAGATATTATTTGCACATATATATTGACTGATGCTAGGAATGCCCTTTGGTTCATGGCTGTCAGACACATAAGTTACACCATGCCACGCGGCGAAAACATGGAGTATAAGGCTTATATGCGCTGGATTTACTTGAATTTACGGCCAAATGGGATTTCCCGGATCATAGGGCATGTACAGAAAGCAACATTTGTCTCTACCGGGGTGACTAATGTCTATAATCAACGTAATATCTAGAATTTCATTAAAAAGGAAGTGCAAATTGGTTTAGAAACTTGTTCGAAAAGCAGCGGCGAATCATGTTCTTTGACTTTCAGGGCCAAAAGGTCCTGCTTAACGCTGAATTTGAGGGTACTTTGAGCCGCCTGGCGCAAGCCGGGAGTAATTTTTGGATTCGCACGCTCGCCGCGAGCATTTTGAGTACTTGTGGGTCCGAAACGGACTCCGAATGACAAAGTTATGACCGTTCTAGTGTACACCGGTCCATTATATGGCAGTCCTTGAAAGAATTTCAGTTTCCCGTGACGCTTTTCTCTGCAATGCCCTAAAACTTTGTGTCCTCAATACTTGAGATATTGTTTGCACATATATATTGACTGATGCTAGGAATGCCCTTTGGTTCATGGCTGTCAGACATATAAGTTACACCATGCCACGCGGCGAAAACAAGGAGTATAAGGCTTATAGGCGCTGGATTTACTTGAATTTACGGCCAAATGGGATTTCCCGGATCACAAGGCATGTACAAAAAGCAACATTTGTCTCTACCGGGGTGACTAATGTCTATAATCAATGTAATATCTATAATTTCATTCAAAAGGAAGTGCAAATGGGTTCAGAAACTTGTTCGAAAAGCAGCGGCGAATCATGTTCTTTGACTTTCAGGGCCAAAAAGTCCTGCTTAACGCTGAATTTGAGGGTACTTCGTGCCTCTTGGTGCAAGCGGGGAGTAATTTTTGGATTCGCATGCTCGCCGCGAGCATTTTGAGTACTTATGGGTCCGAAACGGACTCCGAATGACAAAGTTATGACCGTTCTAGTGTACACCGGTCCATTATATGGCAGTCCTTGAAAGAATTTCAGTTTCCCGTGATGCTTTTCTCTGCAATGCCCTAAAACTTTGTGTCCTCAATACTGGAGATATTGTTTGCACATATGTATTTACTGATGCTTGGAATGCCCTTTGGTTCATGGTTGTCAGACACATAAGTTACACCATGCCACACTGCGAAAACAAGGAGTATAAGGCTTATAGGCACTGGATTTACTAGAATTTACGGCCAAATGGGATTTCCCGGATCATAGGGCATGTACAGAAAGCAACATTTGTCTCTACCGGGGTGACTAATGTCTATAATCAACGTAATATCTAGAATTTCATTCAAAAGGAAGTGCAAATGGGTTCAGAAACTTGTTTAGCAAAAAACACAAATCCATCATTAACGAGGAACTTGTTCCATATTCTCCCTTCTTTACAATTCTGCAATACATCTTTAAATTCAGCAGCATGCACATATTGATCTCTGATGGTCTCCAAACCAAATATTTTGAAGTTGTGAAAGAATAGTATAATGATGAGAGAATGCATCAGCAATAACATTTTCTTTTCCCTTCTTGTGTTTAATAACATAATGGAAAGTCTCTATGAATTCAACCCATTTAGCATGTCTACGGTTCAATTTTGCTTGACTTTTAATGTGCTTCAAAGATTCATGATCAGAATGTATAACAAATTCTTTGGGCCATAAATAATGTTGCCATGTTTCCAAAGTCCGAACAAGAGCATATAATTCCTTATCATAAGTAGAATAATTCAGACTTGGCCCACTCAATTTTTCAGAAAAGTATGCAACAGGTTTGCCATCTTGTAATAACACACCTCCTAACCCAATTCCACTAGCATCACATTCAAGCTCAAAAGTCTTATTAAAATCAGGAAGTTGGAGTAAAGGAGCATGTGTCAACTTGTCTTTCAATACCGTGAATGCTTCTTCCTGTGCAGTACCCAAACAAAAGGCACGTCCTTCTTTGTAAGCTCATTGAGAGGTGCAGCAATGGTGTTGAAACCTCTCACAAAACGCCTATAGAATCCAGCGAGGCCAAGGAAACTCCTCACGTGTGTGACCATTTTGGGCTGCGGCCAACTCTCAATAGCTTCAGTCTTGGCTTTATCAACCTCAATTCCCAGTGGAGTAATAACATAGCCAAGAAAAGAGACTCGGTCGATGCAAAAGGTGCACTTTCCAAGGTTACCAAACAAACATGCATCACGTAGAGCAATAAAAACAGCACGTAAATGTTCCAAATGTTCCTCCAAAGATCTGCTATAAATCAATATATCATCAAAGTAAACTACCACAAATCGTCCAACGAAAGCACGTAAAACTTCATCCATTAATCTCATGAAAGTACTAGGTGCATTAGTTAACCCAAAAGGCATGACTAACCACTCATAAAATCCAAACTTAGTTTTAAATGATGTTTTCCATTCATCTCCCAATTTCATACGAATTTGATGGTATCCACTACGCAAATCAACTTTAGAGAATATTGTAGAGCCACTCAATACATCAAGCATATCATCTAGTCTAGGAACAGGATGACGATAACGAATAGTAATATTATTAATGCCTCTACAATCAACACACATACGCGATGTCCCATCCTTTTTCGGCACTAGAATAATAGGAATAGCACAAGGACTAAGGGATTCACATATATAACCTTTGTCGAGTAGCTCCTGTACTTGACACATAATCTCCTTTGTGTCCTCTGGATTGGTACGGTATGGTGCGCGGTTGTGTAGCGATGCATCGGGAATTAAGTCAATCTGATGCTCAATCCCTCGAATAGTTGGTAATCCCGGTGGCACGTCTTGTGGAAAGACGTCTGCGAACACCTGCAAAATGTTAGTGACAGCAGGAGGCAAAGAGGAAGGCACGTCCTCGAATGAAAATAATGCCTCTTTGCACACAAAAGCATAGCAAACATATTTGCTTAAATCTAGATCATCAATATCAGATTTGGTGGAAAGTAAACATCCAGTTTTTAATTTAATTTCAGATGCAACATGAGATGATGGTGTGTTATTAGGCTTCATTTGTTGCTCAAATTCTTTTGCCACAATCTGATTTTCACTCTTATTTTGCTCTTGTTTTGCTTTATTATCTCTATTAATATCATCTTTCAAAATGGAATCAGGAGACATATGAAGCAAAGTAATACGTTTATCCTTATGAACAAGAGTATACTGACTGTTTCTACCATGGTGTATAGAATTTTTATCAAATTGGCATGGTCTACCAAGTAATAAGGAACATGCTTGCATGGGTACCACATCACAATCAACATAATCAGCATATGTGGAGATACTAAAGTGCACACGAACAGTACGTGTTACCTTAACCTTACCGCTGTTGTTGAACCATTGGATGTAGTAAGGATGTGGATGTGGTCTTGTGGTGAGAGATAGCTTCTCCACCATCTCCATGCTAGCCAAGTTGTTGCAGCTCCCTCCATCTATGATGACGCGAACATAACGTTCCTTCACAACTCCCTTTGTATGGAACAAATTATGCCTTTGATTTTGCTCCGCTTGTGTGACCTGCACACTCAAAACATGTTGAGCAACTAATATTCATACCTGTCAGCGTCTTCAGGAGCCATGTACTGCTTCTCATTTTCAGAATCATCTCCAGCGGGTTCTTCACGTGTAATAAGAGCCAAAATCTCCTCATCATAGTCACTGGCGGACTCATAACCACCATCCTCAGTAGCAATCATGACACGTTGCGATGGGCATTTGCTCGCATAGTGACCACGGCCAGTGCAACGATGACATATAACATCATGTGTTGGCCCATTGGATGCCATGGATGAAGAAGAGCTCTGCGCAAGACCGGAAGGTGTACTCCTGGTTGATGGTGGTGGTGCCTGTTTGCTCTTATCACGGCTAGAACTGACGGATGAAGTAGGCGGTGGTGCAGCCGGACGTGTCGAAGTAGATGATGCACACGGTGTCCATGATGAAGGTCGACCTGCAGAAAAATTAGATTGTGCCAAGGCATGTCGATCCTGCACTTCACGTTCATCTTTGGAAGCAAGATGGAATAAACGAGTGATATTATTATACTCCTTATACTCTAGAATTGTCTGAATCTCTCTATTTAAGCCACCCATAAAACATGCAAGCATAGCCTCATTGTCCTCAACAATACCACATCTAATCAGGCCAGTTTGTAATTCCTGATAATATTCCTATACAGAATTTTTTCCTTGTCTTAAACGCTGCAATTTCTGAAGTAATTCGCGTTGATAATCTGGTGGAACCCAACGAGTACGCATAGCAGTTTTCAAAGCAGCCCAAGTAGTTGGAATATTATCTGGATGTAATCTACAATATTCAGACCACCACACACAAGCAAAACTAGTGAAAGCACACAGAGCAGCAGCAACACGTCTCTCCTCGGGATATCTAAAACATGTAAAACATTGTTCGGTTTCTAACTCCCAAGTAAGATATATATCAGGAACATATCTACCCTCAAATGGTGGAATATTCAATTTCAGTTTAGGGAGATTTTCATGATCTCGTACCTGAGGGTATGGTGCAGCCCTACCATTGCGATTATTTGCATGTGGACGACCTGGTGGTTGTGGTGCTGGTTGTTGCATATAGTTCTAATTTTGATCAACCTCATCCTCGTAATCCCCCACGTAATCGTCCTCCTGCTCAGCAGCAGCAGGAGCCACAGAAGTATCAACAGCAGCACCAACAGTTTGGCCAGGCTGAAGAGCGAAACGGCTCGCTTTGCGGAGGGTTGTTTCTGGACGTGAAGGTGGTTGTTGTTGTTGTTGCAATGGTGTAGCAGGTGGAGGTAGACGCGCAAGCACTTCAGCGAATTTGGCATCCAACTTGGTGTCAATTGACTTCTCAATGCCATCCATCCTCGCTAGTGCGTTGTCAAAACTGGTCATCACATCTTCTACCTGTTGACCCATCATTTGGTGAAATTTATCATGCAACTCCTTGTTCGTCATGTTCTCCTAGTCAGTCTCGTCGACTTGCGATCCTAGCATGGTTAGCAGCAATAGAAACACATAAAAATATGATCCTACAGACTACTAGAAAATGGTGGTGGTGTGGCGTCACAAATCCGTGAAGCAAATCTCAAATTCTTACCAGTTCTTACCCAGCAGCAGGTGGTGATCGGCAACCGTGGTAGTCAAAACTCTCAAAGTTTGGATAAAGCGAGTACCAGGGAGAGTCAAACGCACGACGTAGATGTCGATGGAGCTGGGAAGGCTTATAATATGGTAGCAAAAAGGGTCAACAACAATCATTTCAGAGATGCAAAGTTGAATAAACGCTCAACGACGGTACTGTGATGGTCCTAGGCTAGACTGTACTAGAGACGCGAGCCTCGAACACTAACAAAATCATGGCGCTGCACGTAATCAAGGGGAAAGCACACTCTAAATTTTTTTCGCCTCTTTTTTCGCCTCTTTTTTTAGCTCTCTTTTTTGCGCTCCTCTTTTTTTTGACGAAAAACACTATAATGGCGAGTGTCTCAAAACTCTTCCCAAGTCAAACTAAGATGATAGGCACGAAATTTTTTTGACGATTTTTTTTCAGAATCAGGGCAACGGCGACGAAAAAGTCCGGTAAAAAAACAGTATGATGGCACGTGTCTCAAAAGACTCAGAAAAGCCTAAAATAGGATAGGGAAAAAATATTGTCACCTGCCGAAATTTTGGCCTAAAAACTTCCCGGGGGTCTCCAGACTATTTTTTTCCGAGACCTACGCAGGCCAGGAAACATGAATCCGGAACCTAGATGGATCTCGAGAACAAACCTAATATGAAAAGAACTCAGATTGGTGGTGGATATATGGTGGTAGGATCTGGCAGCGGTTGTAGGTTGATGCGGAGCATCCCAAGGTCATCCCCATGGACCTACCATCGTCTCACCAAGTGCCAAGTGGACCCACGACACGTGCTCGAGCACGAGCTCTCGAGACTGAGGTGACCTCACTCCTCTCTCTACGTCACTTTGATTCACATGAGACATGGCTGCTACCTTCATCAAAGACTCTTTGCATACTCAGGAACCTCGGGAGCAACCATGGAGAAGTCAATGAACAAGAAGAATCGAAGGAGGAAGAAGGAGGAGAAGAACGGCCGAAACTCAGCCAGCCCGGACGATCCGGACGATGTCCCGGACGATCCGGCCGAGTCCCGGATGATCCGGACAAACGTCCAGACGATCCGGCAAATGCATCCAAGGACACCCGAGAGCCCAAGCTGAAGCCGGATCATCCGGACTCCAGACCGGATCATCCGGACAAACCCGGATGTCCGGACCAAGTCCCGGATATCCGGACCACCCGCTGCAGTTCAGACACGTCGGGATCATCCGGACGCCGCCCCGGATCATCCGGACCCCCGAAGCCCGGATCATCCGAACAAACGTCCGGATTATCCGGACAGTGCCTGCGTGCATGATGTTGGACCGAGGCCCATGTACCCCTTCGCCCCTCCTAGCCTATATATAGCACTCTACCTACACTATCAAGGATTAGCTTTGTGTTAGCTCATCCAAAAGCCATAGTGGTTCCTCTACTACGAGACCGCGGCCTATTCGGAGAAGATCCTCCGGATTCAAGACCTCCTATACGGAGAAAACATCAAGACCTCCTCACGGAGATGACTACCGCCACTTGTGTCGTGGAATTAACACGTCAGATGTCCGGTTTAGCGGACTTAGTCATGAGGCCGCGCATCTATGTAGTAGCTTGAGAGGGGTTGAGCGGAATCGAGAGATGCAACGCAAGGCAAAGATTTAGACAGCTTCGGGCCCCGGGAAACATCATCCGGTAATAGCCCTACGTGCTGTTTGAGGCTAGGTCTCATTATGATCCTCGTGGTGTCGCCGGTAAACCGGCTCTTTGTGTCTAACCCTAGAGACTTGTCTAAACTTCTCCTCTAAAACTTGTCTAACTTGTCTCTTGTCTAACTTGTAACTTCTAACCTCTCCTCTTTGGGGAGCCCTGCCCCTCCTTATATATGTTGAAGGGGTGGTTTACATGACTAGTCCTAGTAGGACTAGGATTGATCTATTACAAGGAGTCCTAGTCTTGCTTTCCTTGCAGGAGAATATCCCTTCTGCTTTCTTCATAAACCGGCCCACTATTAATATGAACCGGCCTTCTGGGCCTTGGGCCTTGTCATCCATGATCCGCCTGCCGGGTTACCAATAACTTTCCAAATGTAAACCATCTTAAGTAAAATACCAAGTCCGGCCGGGTTATAATTCCGGCCGGTTCATACCGCGGGGTATATCCCCGACATTAGCCCCCAAGTTTAGCTTGGATGTGTCCATGGTAAACTTATGCTCCAAAACAAACACAAGAACAAATTTGATAGGTTGTGCTCCGAGTTAAGAATTCTTGTAAACCGGCACCTGATCATCTTTAAGTCCTTGTCCTTCCTTCTTCTAGAAAATCCGGGGCAACAGACCAACTCCATAATCAACTTGCTTGCATAGAAATATTGTAAATCCAAAATTCATTCGAATCAGCCTTTCAATGCTCTGACTTGACAAAAATGTTGATCTTCAAATATTCAATTGGTATCCAGCCAGCTTGAAGATGTATAACTTGCCGGTTTATAGTTACCATCATTGCTGGGTTATAAAAACTGATAATTCCGGGTCATGACTATTTATAGATGCCGGGTTATGATTGTTGCCAACGCCGGGTTATAATTGATCTTCCGGATTTACCAAAAACTGATAATTTGAAGATGTTCCTCCTTTATATGCATATTACATGTAGCCCCCAAGTCTTAAGAGGAGGACATAGTGATATCTTAAGACTTGTTTGAATATAATCGTTGCAATCTTGAAGAAATCCAGATTGTTCATCTCAGTCACTAATCAAAACTGAATATTCCACATTATGTAGCCCCCAAGTGCCGGGTCATTATGCAATAGTGAGCAGGGACTTTGAAAATATGATCATGTAAACTTGAATAGCAACATATAGCCCCCAAGTGCCGGGTCTTTATGCAATAATGAGCCGGGACTTTGTAGATATAATTATTGAAATGAACATTATATAATGTAACTTCCATCGTGGGGTTTGAATCTATGTCCACAAGGTTTAAGAGCTTTGTGCTTTACCAACTGAGCAGTGGACCTTTCAATATAATGGATTAATACTTGTGTACCTTGAATTGTTGACAGGAGCGATTGGTAGCCCCCAAGTTCCGGTTTAGATATATTTAGAAGGTGAACCGGTACTTCCAGATGAAGCAAATGATCTTTCCATTAGCCCCCAAGTGTCAAGTAGACAACTTGCTTGTGTGCTTGAGACTTGTGTATTTGATGTAATCTCAATTTGAATAATGTAGCCCCCAAGTGCCGGGTTGTAAGCCTGCAGCAACTCGGGACTATTCCTTTGTAGAATAAATCACTTCCATCGTTGAAATAATATCCATTGCGCTTTAAAGCGACTTTGAAGACCTCAATCATAATATTGATAACCATAATAGGAATCCAGCCATGTTTGGCTATTGAAGAATATAATCCGGTTTGAAGTCCGGTTCCAATGATGTTTGATCACAATCGGGCCGGGTTAATAAACACCGGTCATTATTTTGTCTCATACTGGCGACTTATAGTCAAAACCAGGCCGGTTTAATGAACACTATTCATTATCTTACCTGCTTCTGCATAAAACAACGCTAAAAGATGTCCTGGCGGTTTACCACCAGACGGATTATATTGCTCACAAAATATATCAAACAAGTGTCTGTTTATATCAGAAATAACTTCATACCTGCGATTAAGTATGCTTGATATTCTTAATCCGGCGAACTTTGCAGTTTTCTGAGGGAGCCTTTGATAGACCCAATAATAATTCCGGGTTTGATAAAAGACACCGGTTTACATCATGCTGAAACTTTTGTCCAGAAATTTGTAGCTTATACTTGGCTTTTGCCTGATGGATGATCCGGGTTATAATGAACACCGGTTTATTCATGCTGGTATTCATGACCCAGACTTTTAACTTTTATAGATATGTGGTCAACTTCTGTAGCTATTCCACTCCGGTTTAAAGAGTCATAAAACATAAACACCAAAGATGCGAATTTGCAAATAAAACCATGTAGTCAAGGCTTTTTAAGAGCTGCCAGGCTCAAAGCAAGGTTCAGCCAATCACTGGATCTGGACTATCCATCTTTCCAGAGGGCCTAGCCAATCACTGGATGTGGATTATCCATCTTTCCAGAGGGCCAGTGGATGTGGATTATCCATCTTTCCACTTGAACCATAATAAACAATTTAGCCAATCACTGGATGTGGATTATCCATCTTTCCAGAGGGCCTAGCCAATCACTGGATGTGGATTATCCATCTTTCCAGAGGGCCGGTGGATGTGGATTATCCATCTTTCCACTTGAACCATAATAAAAAATTTAGCCAATCACTGGATGTGGATTATCCATCTTTCCAGAGGGCCTAGCCAATCACTGGATGTGGATTATCCATCTTTCCAGAGGGCCGGTGGATGTGGATTATCCATCTTTCCACTTGAACCATAATAAACAATTTAGCCAATCACTGGATGTGGATTATCCATCTTTCCAGAGGGCCTAGCCAATCACTGGATGTGGATTATCCATCTTTCTAGAGGGCCGGTCGATGGATGCGGGTAAACCCGACTGTCCATATAGTCTTCCATGGCTCCATGAAGTCATGGGTAGATCTTGAAGCGTCCTCTCTTGAACCGAATGTGACCTCATGCTCTTCATAGAGTTTTATTGTTGCTGAGTGCATATGCCCTGCAAAACCAGATAGACTGAACAAAGCATCTTATTTTCTTAAAAAATAATATATAATAAGAGAAATAATACTCTGGATAGATATCACCTGAATGAATTTGAACCGGTATGTTGAATAGACCGGATCACAGGGTGGACAGTAAAACGACCGCAGTATCAGAGGCGGCTCAAACAGATGAACCGGCCGTAGGGTTGTAAACCGGCGGAGATGAACAAGTTGTCCTCCTGGTGGTAAACCGGTGCGGATGTGTGAACCGGCCGTCCGCTCATCAAGTAATGCGACATAGATGAAAAATGCCATTTGGAGAACGTTGCCAGTGTGTGTTTTATATCCACAGTATAACAATGATTTTACCTGTATATAGAAAACACCAATGGGGCAGTATAATGGTGCTCATAGGAAATAAAATGATAAAATATATAGGAGGGATAACACCTGATTTGCTCGAATGGCTGATGGGTCGGCCGGCACCGACGGGCTAGTTGCCCTCCCCGTTGTGAACCGGCGTAATCGTGAGAGACGGCCACGGCGTTGAGCACCGGTGTGGTCGCGAGAGACGCCCACGGCATTGTAAACTGGCGCGGTCGCGAGAGACGGCCAAGGCGTTGTAAACCGGCGCTTGAATCCGTGGAATAACGACGATCACCTGTGTCGAACAATGTTTGGCGTGCCTCCACCTCCGTGGTATAATATCATTTTATAATGAATATTTTTTCTGCATATAAAATACAGTAGGGCGAGGAATTTTTGCCCGGATGAATTAATATGTATTAAAAATAAATAGGAAAGATATCACGTGATCCGTCCGGACAGCAGATGAGTCGGCAGCAGCATTGTAGGCCGGCGCGTGTGGGTGAGTTAATTGTAGGCGCGGACAGCGTCGTGTTAATGTGGACCGGACCGTAAAAACGGCGGCGTGCACTCGTCTATTGGCGAGGGAGCCGGTCGTGGTGTTGGAGCTCAGCACGTGCGGGCGCAGACAGACGAGTCGGCCGGCGCGTTTGATGCAAATTGGACCGCGACACACATGTTCGTGAAGCCGCGTAACACAGCTGACCGTGCATCCGTAGCGTACCACCACCTCCTCCCTTTTTGTCCTGCGTAAAAAATATTGCATGTGAGAGTAATTGTTGCCGGATGAATGCGCTGATAAAATACATAGGAAAGATAGCACCTGATAGCTTTAGGATGTAGGCGAGGCAGAATAAAAAATCCAGATGATCTCTCGTGGAACAAGTAGTGTGGATAGCAGTAACTCCTCGTGGCTTGAAACGCATGCAGCAGCGGCAGCGGTGTTTGAGACGGCAGAGGCAGCGACTCTCCACCGAGCGAGGCCGGCTCTATGCGACCCAGAGATCGTGCAACCAGAGGCGAGACTGAATCTACCCAGGCTCCCACTTCCGAATCGTTGCCGGTTCAATGAACCCACGTAATTGTATCCTCCAGTATTACTTTCCAAATCATGTAGTACTAGTAGTACTCCAACCTGGCCCATTGTATCTTTTCCTCCGATTTTGTTTTGTGCGGAAGTAGTATGCCACAGCATTGATTACTTGCCTTGGGACTTGAAGTTGTACGCAGAGTCGTGGATAAGAAAACGTGTCCGAATTTTTAACTTGAGGCTGGTTGCTGTCAGTCTCGGAAGAAGAAAAAATCCTTTGATCGAAGTCGACCGGGTTAGGTTTCCAGACTCGTTACACTGAGATCCTGCAGCGCCGACGTCAAATCCTTCTCAGCGCCTTTGTTTTCTTTTTCTTTGATTGATTGCTTCGATCAGTTTTGCTGTTATGGGGCCACCTCGCGGCAACTTGCAGCAGTAATTGGGCAGGCTGGGTCACGTGATTGTGTTGGGACACAGGACATGCTTGGCGGAAGTCCGATGCATGACCGCTTCAAGAAATCTCACTTTGAATCGGATTAACTACCCGTTTACGGGCGGGCGGCCGTTTTGGCAAGGCCGAACTCGGAGACGGGGCCACGATGGTGTGAAGCCAAGCGGCTCAGAGGCCTTGGCTGCTCCAACAGTTTTGACAAGACGGCGACGGTGACTGCCGTAGCAAAACAGGCGGATCGCTCGCTTGATCCACCCCAAGGCGGTCGTAACTGGCGCAAGGCACGAGGAAAAGCATCCGGTTGCGACTCGGAAATCCTTCAACGACCCGGATCGAAATCTCCCGGTCATCGATGTGTTTTCTCTTAATAATAACGGAAGGTTCCCGAAACGCCTAACTGCTGGATGATCCGACGAATCAATGGCTGGCCGAATCTGGAACTGTAGTGAAAATCACATCCCTCGGGCTTTGATCCCTTAATCTCGGTAGAACTTTACATCTCACCGATCGTAAACCATAACTGATGAACTCCAAAGAACCGATCCAGATCCTTCCGAGCCAAATCTTCTCCAACTAGCTAATCCTCAGCTTCTCAATCCCTTGGAGAAATCCCTTCAAGAGCTCAACACCACCATGTGCAGGCCCTATGGTGGGCGCCAACTGTCGTGGAATTAACACGTCAGATGTCCGGTTTAGCGGACTTAGTCGTGAGGCCGCGCATCTATGTAGTAGCTTGAGAGGGGTTGAGCGGAATCGAGAGACGCAACGCAAGGCAAAGATTTAGACAGCTTCGGGCCCCGGGAAACATCATCCGGTAATATCCCTACGTGCTGTTTGAGGCTAGGTCTCATTATGATCCTCGTGGTGTCGCCGGTAAACCGGCTCTTTGTGTCTAACCCTAGAGACTTGTCTAAACTTCTCTTCTAAAACTTGTCTAACTTGTCTCTTGTCTAACTTGTAACTTCTAACCTCTCCTCTTTGGGGAGCCCTGCCCCTCCTTATATATGTTGAAGGGGCGGTTTACATGACTAGTCCTAGTAGGACTAGGATTGATCTATTACAAGGAGTCCTAGTCTTGCTTTCCTTGCAGGAGAATATCCCTTCTGCTTTCTTCATAAACCGGCCCACTATTAATATGAACCGGCCTTTTGGGCCTTGGGCCTTGTCATCCATGATCCGCCTGCCGGGTTACCAATAACTTGCCAAATGTAAACCGTCTTAAGTAAAATACCAAGTCCGGCCGGGTTATAATTCTGGCCGGTTCATACCGCGGGGTATATCCCCGACAACTTGTATCATCCTTAGTTGATCGTGTATCGTGTATCGCACTTTGTGTACCCAGATCTAGCATTTGTGTGACCAAAGTTTGTGAATTTGAGTGTTTTCTCCTTGTCTCTCTTGTGTCTTTCCTCGTGCCCCTCGTGTTCTTCCTCGGGATCCCTCCTTTTCGTGAAAGATCGGCCACGTAGGGTTCCACCCTACATCATCTATGGTATCATGAGCCTTGGTTGATCACGAATTTGGAGCCCCACACCTTGTTTTCTAGCTTGTTTTAGTTGTTTTTCGTCCAAATTCGAAAATCCCCACAAAAATAGCCCCACAATTTTTTTTTGTGATTTGTGTGTTTTGATGAGATTTTGTTGATTGTGATCCGTGGTTGAGTTGTGTGACAAGTGGACCCTTTTCCCAACCTCCCCCACCACCGAAAATCCGAGAAAAAAAATCTTTTTCCACCTCTTCCCCGAGCTCATCTCGCAAGGTTTGACAAACCCGGATCATCCCGACATTCATCCGGATCATCCGGCCAGAGCCCGGATCATCCGGCCAGACGTCCGGATCATCCGGCCAACCATGTCGAAACTGCATTTTGCAGTTTTTCTTCGCCACATTTCCGCCACCGCAAAAACCCTAGACACCTTTTCCGCTATACACCCCCACTACCATAACATAACCAACATCACTCCGGTCTTACCCCTTTGTGTCGTGGATCATTTTGAGTTGTGGTTTTCTCCGTTTCTGTTTGTGTTTCGGCTATCTTGGAGCGGAACGACATCGACAAGACCACCTCACAACCTCGACAAGGACGATAACATCGACGACAACTCGTTTACTACCTTGCAATTGCATTGATAGACCCTCATCGACCATTTTGTGTAGCTTTCCTATCGAGACTAGCCATTTGAGTATTGCCGGGCCACGACACTTGTGCACATTAGTGATACTCATAGACATAGCATACTACATAATTGATCATAGCATCTAGTGTAGCTGAGTGGTACTACATCATCATATCTACGTGTGACACAAGAGTGTTCCGCATACACAATAGCTACCTTGATCCGAGAAGCATGCATAAGTGGCCAAAGAAAGAGCTCACAAGCTTCTAAGCAAAAGATCCATCCATAGCTTATACGCAAAAGCACAATAGCATCAAACGCCTTGCATCCAAAGAGATCGTATGCGATAGCAATACTTCACCTTGTGCTAAAAGCATCGGCACATCATACACTCATAGCATACTTGTGATAGGAAGTCGTTACTTTGCTCTTATAGGTCGTGCACAAGTGGTTATCCGCCTATTAAGCAATCGGTTAGCGTCTCTCTAGCGTTGTGCAACACGAGCATTTTCCGTGGATTCCACATATTCGCTCACTTTTGGTTGCACAACCACGTTTATCTATCCGTGCGTGTGTTCCGTGTGCTACTTCTTGCTTGTGATCTACTTGTTGCATGAGCCGATTGTGAATCATTTTCAACATCATTGAATCTTACTCATTTTTCACATTGAATATTTGCCGCCATCCTAACCAAGCTCCTCTCAAAGCTTTACTTGTGTAGGTGTGAGAATCGACAAGACTTGGTACCAATAGTGCTATTTCCGGGTTACATTATAGAGTGATCATTGATCCATTGTTAACTTCGGTCAAGGTACATTTGGTATTGTCTTCTCCTTTCTCCCACTCACATACTTGATTGTGACGATGGATAAGCCAAGTACATCTACGATCCCGCTCTTCATTTGTTGCTCAAGTTCTTTTTCCACAATCTGATTTTCACTCTTATTTTTCTCCTGTTTTGCTTTATTAGCTCTATTAATATCATCTTTCAAAATGGAATCAGGAGTCATAGGAAGCAAAGTAATATTTTTATCCTTATGAACAAGAGTATACTGATTGTTTCTACCATGGTGTATAGAATTTTATCAAATTGCCATGGTCTACCAAGTAATAAGGAGCATGCTTGCATAGGTACCACATCACAATCAACATAATCAGTATACTCTTGTTCATAAAGGCCGGCCGGCCCCTAGTGGCGTGCCTAGGAGGTGCAATCCTACTAGGAATAGGTGTCGGAGATATTGACCATGGGTACCCTCAGCGCCTACTCTTGGTATTTTAAGACAAATAGCAGCCGCTTGGTCTACCGCGGCCGTCTGCTCCTCGAGCCGCCTCCTAGGGTGGCCTGCCCTAGGAGCCGGCTGCCAGCAGGCGGCAGGGACCCAACAGGCAGCAACATGAAGCACCACCAGCCAGCAAACGGCCCCGCCCTCCTCCCTCAGGGAACACGCTGAGGAGGGCCCCGGCGTGGCGGGAGCATGGCTACATGAGAGCGTCTCCTTAGAAGATCTATAGGGGCATGGCTACAGTGACCATGTACTTTGGGAATATCTCCTATGCCGCGGGTCGCTGTAGCCACGAGGCTCGTGACCAAGCAGCGGTCAGAGGAGGCCACGATCCCACTACCCACAAACGGCGGGGCCAGCAGGCGGCTGGCCCCATCGGTCAGCGAGCAACCTCAAGAACAAACCGCCTCTGGTAGGCGGCCAGGGGAGACGGCCGTCTGGTAGCAGACGGCACACCCCACCCTAGAAGTCCGAGCCTAATCAAGATGACGGGACGGGGCAAGGCGGCAGCGTACGGTGAGGGATGATGGCACTGTAGCCATCTCCTCCCCAACGAGGCTGTCGTCAGCCAAAGCACCCCCACAGTGAAAGGCAATCACGAGGGGGCCGCAGGCGGCGGGCCCCGGCAGACAGGCGGCGAGGCCGGCACCCGAAGACACTGACGGCTGGGGACGCGCCATTGAGGTTAACATTGTACCCCTGGGGGGTAGGCCTATATAAACCCCCTAGGGTCCTCCATGTTGAGGGCTAGATGGTTGGCTATTAGAAGTTCACAAGACAAGAACCCTAGATAGGAGAGAGAGGGGGTGAGCTAGCCTTGTTCATCTTCTTCCTTTAGACATCACAGCTCAAGGAGCAACCCTGTAGCTACTCTAGTGCTATCAGTGATGACGCGGAGTCCCCGCAGAGCAGGACTAGGGGGTGTTATCTCCCCGGAGAGCCCTGAACCTGGGTAAGATCCATATGCGTCCGAAGTATCGCCTTATCCCGCTTCCCGAGCCCGGCGACGTTCTTTTGACCCCATGCGTGATAAGCCATCCTTTGGCATATGTTGTCCCAAAACCCCGACATTTGGCGCCCACCATGGGGCTAGGTGCACCGTCGTCCGGAGACAAGTTCTGGACGGAAACCTTGTTCCTTCCTGGCGAGAGTAGCCAGCCCGGTACGCCCGCTGGCGTGGAGACCGGGATGCTTCGCAGCGCTGAGGCTGCATGCGCCGTGAGCGGGCTCGCCGATCTGCTCGGCGCCGCCCGCGTCCACGACGAACCTTCTCCGGCGGCCAAGCCAGTGGCGCCGGAGAGCTTCCTCGTCGAGCTCCTCGACAAGCTCCACCTCGTCGACGAGCCACGTCAGTGGGTTCTTCTGACCCACCAGTAGACATGATGGTTGACCCCGATGACTCCTTCCCCGAGCACGTGGAGATCGTCAACGACCCTCTTCCCGTTCTTCCGATCTGCGGCACCGTCGGCATCGTCACGCAGGTGCACGTCACCGACCACGGCGAACCATCATGCCGGATGGGTCCTGACCCGCTCGAGGCTGCTTTGCAGCACCTCGCCGCCCCTGTCATGGCGGGGGCAGACGGCGCGGAGTTGGAGGCACTCCGCGTCTCGCTCCTCGACAGCGCCAACAAACTGGCCGCCTCCCGACGCCTCACTGGAGCTTACCGTCGCGAAATGGACCGCGCCATCTGTGGCACGCCGGCTGCTGGCGAGCCTAGCCGAGCCGGCGTTGTCCGTGATCGCGGCGGGCTGCTAGAGGATATGCTGGGAGCCCTGCGGCCTATGTACCTCACTCCATCGGAGAACCTAAGGGCTGCCCAGGCGGTAGTCGATGAGATGGGCCACTTGGAGGGAGACAAGCTCCGTTGCATGACCCAGCGTGCCCGCCAGCTCCTCGACGCAGCTGCTACACAGCAGGAGGCCCGTCGCCGGGTAACAGAGGTGGCTGCGCACGCCGACAACCTCCCTCTTCGGCAGGATCAAGGAGCCACGTCCCGCTCTCCAACAGTCGGCGCCACCAATCGGCGAGACTCAGAGCCCGCTGCCAGCCGCAGCCGGTAGACTCGCTTCACCATCGAGCGCGATGAAGACGGCCGCCCCAGGGCCGTAGAACGACGAGAGGAGCAGCCGCCTCCTCCCAGGCGGGAGAGGCGCGTGTCTCCTCCGCCTGTTGACCACCCCTCTCGGTAGGCCGCTTGGGCCGCCGCGAGGGGATCGGGGAGAACGACACCCGCCACCGCCTGGACCGTCTGGCTCGCTCCCAGGCGGTTGAAGAAGAAGATGACCTCGGTCCTGCCGGATTCGGCCCCCGCATCCACAACGAGCCTTTTCCCAAGGGCTTCTCGCTCCCCAGAGACACCCCCAAGTACAACGGATCAGTGAAGCCAGAGGACTGGCTGGTGGACTACTCCACGGCTGTCAGCATAGCAACCAGCAACATGCGTGTCGCGGTGAAGTACGTGCCTCTCATGCTCCAGGGCACGGCTCGGACGTGGCTGAACAGCCTCAAGCCCAACAGCATCAACGGCTGGCTAGACTTCACCGACGCCTTCACTCGCAACTTCACCAGCACCTAAAAGCGCCCTCCCAAGCCGCGTCAGCACTCCCTGTGTGTCCAAGGCCCAGACGCGTCGGCTCATGACTATCTGACGCGTTGGGCGGAGCTGCGGAACTCTTGTGAGGGAGTGCATGAGGTACAAGCCATTGAGTATTTCACGGCCGGGTGCAGAGAAGGCACCTTGCTCAAGCACCGGCTCCTGTGCGACGAGCCGGCCACGTTGGATGAGCTGCTAAGCATAGCGGACAAGTACGCCACCGCTGACTCCTCCATGAAGACCGAGCTACAAGTAGATGCTTCTGGCAAGATGACCCCTCCAACTCCCAAGACGCCGGCAGGAGAATCCAGCCGGTGCCAGCAGACCAACGACCAGAAGCACAAGGCCCAGGCGCCGGCTGCCAACAGCCGGCTGGTGGCAGCGGTCGACGGATAGTAGCCAGAAGCTCAAGCAGGGCCCAAGCGCCAGAAGGGAGGCAAACATGTGTGGCAGCCAGCCTTCTCCTTTGATCAAGCCTTGGACGCCCCCTGCAAGTTCCACAGCGGCGCGAAGCCCTCCAACCACACCACACGGAAGTGCCATTGGCTCACAAGGATTGCAAGGGGAGAAGCTCTGCCTCTGCTGCCTGCTGGACCGCCGGCTCTGCCTCCTAATTTGTCGGCTGCTCGTCCTGGCGGCCAGGTCCAGGATGAGTTCCCAGAAGAAAATGGAGCCTATGTTGTCTTCACCAGCCAAGCGGACGATAGGCACAGCCGGCGCCAGCAGTGCAGAGAGGTCAACACTGTTGCCGTCAAGAGCCCAGAATTCATGCACTGGTCTGAAAGGCCTGTCAGCTGGAGCCGAGAGGATCACCCGGCTGTCATGCCGTCTCCAGGGGCCTATCCCTTGGTCCTGGATGCTACTCTCTCCACTGACAGGCGGGCCTGCCGTTTCTCCCGGGCTTTGGTAGACGGCGGCAGCAGCATCAACATCATGTATCGAGACACCATGGAGAAATTGGGCATCAAAGAGAAGCAGTTTCAGCCCACTAGGACCGTGTTCCATGGCATTGTGCCAGGTCTCTCTTGTTCGCCAATCGGCAAGGCCAGGGTCGATGTCCTGTTTGGTGACAAGACGCATTTCCGGAGGGAGCCGGTTTGGTTTGAAGTGGTGAACCTAGAAAGCCCCTATCACGTGATCTTGGGCCGGCCTGCTCTTGCAAAGTTCATGGCAGTCCCCCATTATGCCTACCTCAAGATGAAGATGCCTGGTCCCAAGGGTATAATCACCATAACCGGGGACTACGAGAAGTCCATTGCATGTGCAACGGCCAGCAGTCGCCTGGCAGAAACCCTTGTTGTGGCTGAGGAAAAGCACCGTCTGGAGCGGCTGGTGGCGATGGCTGGCGAGCAGCCGGCCATACCAGTCGATCCCAAAGAGGCGGAGCCGCAAGGCTCGTTCCAGCCCTCCAAGGACACAAAGAAGATTGCCTTGGACCCATCTCACCCGGAGCGATTTTCTATCATAGGGTCAAGCCTAGACAGCAAATAGGAAAGCGAGCTCGTCGATTTCCTCCGTGAGAAGCGATACATCTTTGCATGGTCCCCCAAGGACATGCCTGGTGTCCCGATGGAATTCGCCGAGCACAAGCTACACGTGAGAGAAGACACAAAGCCTGTAAGGCAGCCGCTGCGCCGCCTGTCAGAAGAGAAGAGAAGAGTCGTTGGGGAGGAGGTCGTCCACCTGCTAGCAGCCGGCTTCATAATGGAAGTTTTTTATCCCGAGTGGCTAGCGAATCCAGTCCTAGTGTTGAGGAAGAAGAATAAATGGCACATGTGCATCGATTATACCAGCCTGAACAAAGCTTGCCCCAAAGATCCGTTTGCTCTGCCACGAATAGATCAAGTGATTGACTCCACAGCCGGATGCGAGCTGCTGTCTTTCCTTGATGCCTATTCGGGGTACCACCAAATCAAGCTTGATCCAGCCGACCGTCTGAAGACTGCCTTCCTCACCCCGTTTGGGGCCTTCTGCTACCAAAGGTGCACTTGCCCGTTTTTGTGCAACTCAGGGCATCCGGCTGGACCTAGCGTCCGTTGCCCACCCACAGTCTAACGGCCAAGTCGAGCGCGCCAACGGCCTTATCCTATCTGGCATCAAGCCCCGGCTGGTCGAACCTCTGGAGCGGTCGGCCGGCTGCTGGATCGAAGAGCTGCAGTCTGTCCTATGGAGCCTCTGAACCACTCCGAACAAATCCATCGGCTTCACACCTTTCTTCCTCATCTACGGGGCCGAGGCCGTCATCCCAACAGACGTTGAGTTTGACTCGCCTCGCGTCACCATGTACACGGAAGCTGAAGCCAAAGAAGCACGCGAAGACGGCGTGGACTTGCTGGAGGAGGCCCGACTGGTAGATCTCAGCCGCTCCGCCATCTACTAGCAGGGTCTCCGCCGCTATCACAGCCGGTGAGTGAAGCCACGCTCCTTCCGCGAGGGAGACCTTGTGCTCTGGCTAATCCAGCGAACAGCCGGCCAGCACAAGCTCTCGGCTCCTTGGGAAGGATCGTTCATCGTCAGCAATGTACTGGGCAATGACGCCTACTACCTCATCGACGCCCAGAAGCCAAGAGCGCGCAAGAGAGACGACTCAGGCAAGGAGTCAGAGCGCCCATGGAACGCAAACCTTCTTCGTCGCTTTTATAGCTGAAAGATAGTGTGTGTCATGCTATCTAAGTTATTTTGAGAATCAGTGGGAGCCCCGAGAGATTCTCGGGGACTGCCCAAGCCTTTATCTATATGATAAGAATTATGCCCGTGAATGATTGTTGTTCACTCCTTCGTCCGGCACCGGAGCCTACCAGACGGCCCGGGGACTGGCCGCCTGGCCCTATGTCTAGAGAATTCTCCTTAAAAAGTCAAACAAGTAATGTGATGGCATCCGAGCCCCCTCCTGTATCCAGTCACAAACTCGCAGAACGCGGTTGTCCGGCTGGCAGGAGCCAAAGGCAAGAAGCGGTGCCCACATGAATAATGGCTAAGGAAAAAAGACATAGGTCCAGCCGGCCCTTAAGATTAACTGCCGGCTGCCGAGCAGCCGGCCAGCCGGTTTTAGGCTTGGCCAGACCGTCTTCCAGAGGGCGAGATACTTGCCCACCCCGAAAACAGCCAAGTCCTTGACCCAGCCACAGAACCACAGAGTGGCTGTCTGGCTGGCAGGACGGCAGTACAAAGGGTTGGCAAGGGGAAAATCGCCACAAGGAACTAGGGCAAGGCTAATCCTAGGACTTGGCACAATTGCATAAAAATGATGCTGCATTAAAAAGAATATTTACATCCAAAAGGCCTTAAGAGCCGCCTCGTAGCAATAACTTACTAAATACACCCAGCGGGTGGAATTGTTCGAATTAACCTGGCGAGTCTTACAGAAAAGTAGACAATACAAATGAAAATCCTAAGGAGCAGCAGGCTGGGCAGGTGGCACGACAGAGCCGGCTTCTGGGGAGGCCGTGATGAGGACATCACTAACAAGGTTACACCCACAGCTCCAACTGACACATATACAGGACCAACTACTAGAGCTCGCGCACGCCAGTTAAATTACCAGATACTTTCGTTTCTTGGTAATGAATCTAATGTTCATGAGAATATGATGCTGCCTAAATTGGATACATTTGTCTTGCTTACAAATGAAGGGCCTAGCTTGGACAAGAAGGATGAACATTGGATCAAGATCAAGCATGGAGATGATGGCATGCGCAAGCGGAACAAGAATGGAGTTACAAGTGATGATTTCAGGACTTTGAAGCCACCATAATGAGTGCGTGAAGCCTTGGACGAAATATACAAGACGCCACTTCATAAATTTCATCCAGAGGCTATTATAGGTGCTGCGTCACCTTATTATTGGGCCAGGCCCATGTAATTTCGAAATACTTGAGTATAGGCTGTTTTTAGAGTCCGTATGTGTGGGGAAACAAGAGTTAGGGTTGGTTTCGGACCCCTCCACCAAGGGACACAAAATTCCCCCCTCTTTCCCCCATATATACAGCCCTTAGGGCGTCGTTTAGACTTTGGGATTTGTTTAGTCAAAAGTTAGCCATTGCAACTTCGTGTACTTCGTTTGTGTCCAACGACCAGACCAAGACCGCTTACGGATCCCCACCTTTATTAATACATCATTTATATTTGCAATATTCAGATTGCTTTATCATATTCTTGATTGTTCTTCGATTGCATGCAGGAATAGACCTTCGTGGTCAAGCTGATCGTGTTTCTGGCATTGTCAGTAACCCCTGGAGATTGGTTTAACGATTGCTAAGGCGCAACGTCGTGCACGTTTGTAGTCGGATCGTCAAAGTCGTCTCCACCAAATCGATAGTTATCATCTCATCGAAAGATCGGGCCCCTCGCCTCTATCAAGTGGTATCAGATTTCCAGGTTGCTCGGTGAGATTTTACAGTTTTTCGTAGATTAGATCGAGTCTGTTCTTCATACCTACAGTCCACGAAAAAGCCAAAAAAAATTAGGGTTAGTTCATCATATCCGAACCACTCTGAGCCATTGCATAATCTTTTCCGTGTTTGCTTAGTTGAATTTGCGGTTGCATCGTCGTGTCAAGTTGCTGGTCTTAGCGTCTAGTCTTTTAGAGTTTCGAGTTCTGGTCATAAGTTGTCACGCCGCCACCGCAACATCTTCATCGCTACTGCCACATACCACCACCGATCCGTATCCATATACCACCACCAATCCGTATCCATATACCACCACCGCTGCCAAATACCACCACCGCTGCCATATTCTACCACCACATATCCACCACTAATCCGAGTTCTTTTCGTTCTAGATTGGCATTCGAGATCCATCTAGTTTTGGTTTCGTGTATCCTTGCCTGAGTAGGTATGGGAAAAAAATCCCTATCCTATTTTTGGGCTTTTCTGAGTCTTTTGAGACACGTGCCACCATACTGTTTTTTTACCGCACTTTTTCGTCGTCGCTGCCCTGATTCCGAAAAAAAATCGTCAAAAAAATTTCGTGCCTATCATTTCAGTTTGACTTGGGAAGTGTTTTGAGACACTCGCCATTATAGTGATTTTTGGCAAGAAAAAGAGGCGAATAAAAAAAAATTCAGAGTGCTTTCCCCTTTATTACGTGCAGCGCCGTGATTTTGTTTTTGTTCTAGGCTCGCGTCTCTAGTACGGTCTAGCCTAGGACCAGCACAGTACCGTCGTTGATCGTTTATCCTAGGAAGCAGATACAACCACCATTATCTGCCAAGAGCACACCTATTGGGCCTGCACAGAGTACTTCTTCTTCCATGGCATCAATAGGGCACACCAGTGATATTATTTGTCGTCGTTGTAAGGGAAGAGGACATTTTGCGAGAGATTGCAAATCTCAGCGTGTGATGATTGCTACTGAGGATGGTGGATATGAATCCGCTAGCGACTATGATGAGGAGACTTTGGCTCTTATTACACGTGAAGAACACGATGGAGACGATTCTGATCATGAGACGCAATACATGGCTCCTGAAGATGCTGACAGGTATGAATGTTTAGTTGCTCAACGTGTTTTGAGTGTGCAGGTTACACAAGCTGAGCAAAATCAGAGGCATAATTTGTTCCATACAAAGGGAGTCGTGAAGGAACGTTCTGTTCGCGTGATCATAGATGGAGGGAGTTGCAACAACTTGGCAAGCATGGAGATGGTGGAGAAGCTATCTCTCACCACAAGAGCACATCCACATCCTTACTACATCCACTGGTTCAACAACAGCGGCAAGGTTAAGCTAACACGTATTGTTCGTGTGCATTTTAGTATCTCTACATGTGCTGACTATGTTGATTGTGATGTGGTACCTATGCAAGCATGTTCCTTATTACTTGGTAGACCATGGCAATTTGATAAAAATTCTGTACACCATGGTAGAAACAATCGGTATACTCTTGTTCATAAGGATAAAAATATTACTTTGCTTCCTATAACTCGTGATTCCATTTTGAAAGATGATATTAATAGAGCTAATAAAGCAAAACAGGAGAAAAATAAGAGTGAAAATCAGATTGTGGCAACAGAATTTGAGCAACAAATGAAGCCTAATAATAAACCATCTACTGTTGCTTCTGAATTAAATTGAAAAGTGCATGTTTATTTGCCACCAAATCTAATATTGATGAGCTAGATTTTAGCAAATCTGTTTGCTATGCTTTTGTGTGCAAAGAGGCATTATTTTCATTCGAGGACGTGCCTTCCTCTTTGCCTCCTGCTGTCACTAACATTTTGCAGGAGTTCGCCGACGTTTTTCCACAAGACATGCCATCGGGATTACCACCTATTTGAGGGATTGAGCATCTGATTGACTTAATTCCCGGTGCATCGCTACCCAACCGTGCACCATACCGTACCAATCCAGAAGAGACGAGGAGATTATGCGTCAAGTACATGAGCTACTCGACAAAGGTTATATATGAGAATCCCTTAGTCCTTGTGTTGTTCCTATTATTCTAGTGCCAAAGAAGGATGGTACATCGCGTATGTGTGTTGATTGTAGAGGCATTAATAATATTACTATTCGTTATCGTCATCCGATTCCTATGCTAGATGATATGCTTGATGAATTGAGTGGCTCTACAATATTCTCCAAAGTTGATTTGCGTAGTGGATACCATCAAATTCGTATGAAATTGGGAGATGAATGGAAAACAACATTTAAAACTAAGTTTGGATTATATGAGTGGTTAGTCATGCCTTTTGGGTTAACTAATGCACCTAGTACTTTCATGAGATTAATGAATGAAGTTTTACGTGCTTTCATTGGACGATTTGTGGTAGTATACTTTGATGATATATTGATTTTTAGCAGATCTTTGGAGGAACATTTGGAACATTTACGTGCTGTTTTTATTGCTCTACGTGATGCACGTTTGTTTGGTAACATTGGAAAGTGCACCTTTTGCACCGACCGAGTCTCTTTTCTTGGCTATGTTGTTACTCCACAGGGAATTGAGGTTGATAAAGCCAAGATTGAAGCTATTGAGAGTTCGCCGCAGCCCAAAACGGTCACACACGTGAGGAGTTTCCTTGGCCTCGCTGGATTCTATCTGCGTTTTGTGAGAGATTTCAGCACCATTGCTGCACCTCTCAATGAGCTTACAAAGAAGGATGTGCGTTTTGTTTGGGGTACTGCACAGGAAGAAGCATTCACGGTATTGAAAGATAAGTTGACACATGCTCCTTTACTCCAACTTCCTGATTTTAATAAGACTTTTGAGCTTGAATGTGATGCTAGTGGAATTGGGTTAGGAGGTGTGTTATTACAAGATGGTAAACCTGTTGCATACGTTTCTGAAAAATTGAGTGGGCCTAGTCTGAATTATTCTACTTATGATAAGGAATTATACTTTGAAGACATGGCAACATTATTTATGGCCCAAAGAATTTGTTATACATTCTGATCATGAATCTTTAAAGCACATTAAAAGTCAAGCAAAACTGAACCGTAGACATGCTAAATGGGTTGAATTCATAGAGACTTTCCCTTATGTTATTAAACACAAGAAGGGAAAAGAAAATGTTATTACTGATGCATTGTCTCGTCGTTATACTATGCTTTCACAACTTGACTTTAAAATATTTGGTTTGGAGACCATCAAAGATCAATATGTGCATGATGCTGAATTTAAAGTTATATTGCAGAATTTTAAAGAAGGGAGAACATGGAACAAGTTCGTCGTTAATGATGGATTTGTGTTTTGTACTAACAAGCTATGCATTCCAGCTAGCTCTGTTCGTCTTTTGTTGTTGCAGGAGGCGCATGGAGGAGGATTAATGGGACACTTTGGTGTGAAGAAGACAGAGGACGTACTTGCTACACATTTCTTTTGCCAAAGATGCGACGGGATGTTGAGCGTTTTGTTGGTCGCTGCACTACATGTCAAAAAGCTAAGTCACGACTCAATCCTCATGGTTTATATATGCCTTTGCCTGTCCCTAGTGTTCCTTGGTAAGATATATCCATGGACTTTGTTGTGGGTTTACCTAGAACAAAGAAGGGGAGGGATAGCATATTTGTTGTCGTGGATAGGTTCTCGAAGATGGCACACTTTATACCATGTCATAAAAGCGATGATGCTGCTAATTTTGCTGATTTGTTCTTTCGTGAAATTATTCGCTTGCATGGTGTGCCAAATACTATTGTTTCAGATCGTGATACTAAATTTCTTAGCCACTTTTGGAGATATTTATGGGCTAAGTTGGGGACTAAACTGCTTTTTAGTACTACTTGTCACCCCCAAACTGATGGTCAAACTGAAGTAGTCAATGGAACTTTGTCTACTATGCTTAGGGCTGTTATGAAGAATAATAAGAAAATGTGGGAAGAATGCTTGCCTCATATTGAATTTGCTTATAATCGTTCGTTGCATTCTACTACTAAGATGTGCCCTTTTGAAATTGTCTATGGTTTCCTACCTCGTGCACCTATTGATTTGTTGCCTCTTCCATCTTCGGAGATGGTTAATTTTGATGCTAAACAACATGCTGAATTGATCTTAAAAATGCATGAGTTAACAAAGGAAAATATTGAGCGCATGAATGCTAAATATAAACTTGTTGGAGATAAGGGTAGAAAACGTGTTGTCTTTGCACCTGGAGATCTTGTTTGGTTACATTTGCGTAAGGATAGGTTTCCTAATTTGCGCAAGTCAAAGCTAATGCCACGTGCTGATGGTCCTTTCAAGGTGCTAGAGAAAATAGATGATAATGCATATAAACTTGAGTTGCCTGCAGATTTTGGGGTTAGTCCCACATTTAACATTGCAGATTTGAAGCCTTACTTGGGTGAGGAAGATGAGCTTCCGTCGAGGACGACTTCAATTCAAGAAGGGGAGGATGATGAGGACATCACTAACAAGGTTACACCCACAGCTCCAACTGACACATATACAGCACCAATTACTAGAGCTCGCGCACGCCAGTTAAATTGCCAGGTACTTCCGTTTCTTGGTAATGAATCTAATGTTCATGAGAATATGATGCTGCCTAAATTGGATACATTTGTCTTGCTTACAAATGAAGGGCCTAGCTCGGACAAGAAGGATGAACATTGAAGCAAGATCAAGCATGGAGATGATGGCATGCGCAAGGGGAACAAGAATGGAGTTACAAGTGATGATTTCAGTACTTTGAAGCCACCATAATGAGTGCGTGAAGCCTTGGACGAAATATACAAGACGCCACTTCATAAATTTCATCCAGAGGCTATTATAGGTGCTGCGTCACCTTATTATTTGGCCAGGCCCATGTAATTTCGAAATACTTGAGTATAGGCTGTTTTTAGAGTCCGTATGTGTGGGGAAACAAGAGTTAGGGTTGGTTTCGGACCCCTCCACCAAGGGCCACGAAATTTCCCCCTCTTTCCCCCATATATACAGCCCTTAGGGCGTCGTTTAGACTTTGGGATTTGTTTAGTCAAAAGTTAGCCATTGCAACTTCGTGTACTTCGTTTGTGTCCAACGACCAGACCAAGACCGCTTATGGATCCCCACCTTTATTAATACATCATTTATATTTGCAATATTCAGATTGCTTTATCATATTCTTGCTTGTTCTTCGATTTCATGCAGGAATAGACCTTCGTGGTCAGGCTGATCATGCTTCTGGCATTGTCAATAACCCCTGGAGATTGGTTTAGCGATTGCTAAGGCGCAACGTCGTACACGTTTGTAGTCGAATCGTCAAAGTCGTCTCCACCAAATCGATAGTTATCATCTCATCGAAAGATCGGGCCCCTCGCCTCTATCAGGCCGCCTGGCGGGGCTCGGCCTGGCCGTCTCCTACAGCAGGCGGGGCCGTCACTCCTGGCCCGCTTGTTGGGGACTGGTCAGGCTGGCGACTGCCTGCCGGGTCTGCCACCTGGGAGCTGGTCTCCTCGTCGCTGCCTTCCTTGTCTTCCTCGCCTTCGCTGGAGGCGATCTCCTCGTCCGGCTCTTTTGACGCCAGCAAGTCCAACCCGAAGTTACCACGCGGCACTATGTGGCCCCTGTCGTCCAGCTCCGGGATGAAGATGGAGGTGTCGGCATATTCGGCGAGGGCGGCAGCTCACTGCACGAGTTCCCTATGCTCCGCAGCTAGCTCCGGCTGGGCCTCCGAGCGGAACGTCTCCAGCTGCTCAAGGCTCAGGCCTGGGTACCAACTCCTAGCAAACTCCAAGGTAGTCCGTGCGCCAGCCCTTGCCGCGGAGCCCTTCCAGGCCTCGAAGCGCTGGTCGGCCGCCTCCAGCCAGGCGGCCGTCCGGCTGGGGGTGCCAAGCATCGGCACACCTGGCAAGAGGGCGGCCAGGACTTGGGCACCGGCACGCTGCAGACGGGGGAGAAGACGGCGGACTGGTAGAAGACGCACCCGTATGGCAAGAAGCTCCTCGGCCGGGGTCCTGGGCGCTTTGGGTGTGATCTCCCGGCACGCCTGGCGCCTCGCAGCACGCTCGGCCTCGATGGCCTGGGTGGTGGCCACAGAGTAGCCCGGGAAGAATTCTGCCAAGACTAGAACAAGTATCAGAAGAAAAGCAAGACGGCTGCTGCAAACAATGAAAACAGAACGAGAAGGCAAATGTCTCACCGTCGACCATGTCTCCAATGGCTACGTAGCCGTCTTGGAGAGCCGCCTCCTTCTCGGCCCAATTCAAGCGCTCAGTCTCGAATTCGGCCCGCAGAAGGGACTCGGCGACAGACATTTTGCCGAGCTCGGCCTTGTGGGCCGCCGCCTGGTCCACCAGCTCCTTGGCCAGGCGATCGCGGTCTTGGACGGCGAGGGCACGCTCCTACTCCTTTGCAGCCAGCTCCGTCTAGGCCTCTCCCAGCTAGCTGCGGAGGCTGGCTGTGACGCCCGAGACCGATGTCCCAGAAGATTCCAGAAGATTCCAGATGTTCCGGGTTCTCCCGTGTGTTTCATTTGTGCTTGTGTTATTTATTTTTGCATTGCATCATGTCATCATGCCATCATGTAATTTTATTTTGCATCTCAACTTAAATAAATCGTGTGGACCTTCGGTCCATTTAAATCGAGGGAAGAATGTCTTCTCTTTAAAACATATAAAAGCCTCTCAATATTTAGGGAGCTATATTTATTAATTATTCCATTGCTTCGGAATCACCATAACACACTTGCATAATTTCCCCATGCTTTTCCTACTTCGAGTTACTCCTTAAAACCTTGTCAATAATTCTTTTCCGTTGTTTCGTGGTTCCTCCAAAAATTCAAACATTTTTGGACACTTCTATAATCAAGTCTTAGTTCAAAACTATTTGAATTAAATTCAAATATGTTTGAATTATTTTTCCGATCATGCCTTTTCTATTTTTCTCGGACTTTGCTCATTTTATGATGCCCGAGAAAAATAGTCCCATGTGCTATTTTTTTCCTAACCTCCCTCTTCTTCCTTTTTCTTCTCTCTTTTGTTTTCTGCTAAAAATCATTTAAAACAGCCGGCAGCCCAGGCCTCCCTAAGGCCCAGGCCAGCAGCCTCCCTCTCATTCCAAGCCGGCCCATCCCTCTTGGCCCATCTCCTGGCCCAACCGCACCTTGGCCCGACCGCAGCCTCCCAGAACCCTAGCGATCCCATCGACCCGCTCGCTCCCCTCGTCTCTCCCGCAAGCCGCCGCCACCCCCTCGTTTTCCCCTTCGATCCCTCGCTCTCCTTTCCCCGCCGCTCGCAGCCTCCCATGGTCCCGATCCCCCAGGCCCGTTCCTCGCCGCCTCCTCCGCGCGCCCGCGCCTGGCGCCCGCGAGCTGGCCGCGAGGTCGAGCCCTCCGCTCCTGACGCCTTCCTCCGGTCCTCCAGCAAGACGAGCGCCAGGGTCCGCGCCTCTCCATCTCCCGCAGCCCTCGTCTCCCTTCGGTTCCCCTCGCGCTGGCCACCTCCGTCGCCAAGGCAGGACCCGCGCCAGGGCTGCCGCTCCCCTCGCCCCAGGAGCCCCGGCGCCCCGTCTCCAGGACCCGCGCCCCTCCTCCGTCGCCTCCTCTGCGCGCCGTCGAGGCCGCGGCATCAGGGCCGGCCGAAGATGCGCAGCGAGCGCCCTCCTTCTTCCTCGACGCCGACCAGGCCCGGCGCCCCGCCGGCGTGCCCCTGCCTCCCCTCCCGACGCGGAGCCCAGCAGCAGGCCGTGCCCCTTTTCCCTCGACGCCCGGAGCCGTCGTCCCGCAGCCTGCGGCTCCCTCCGTCCAGCGCCTCCTCCGCCCAAGGCAGCGCCCCGTCGTCCCGCACCATCTCCCTCCGTTCTCCTCGAGGCCGCCGGCCTCACCAGCTCCATCATGTTCTTCCTGCTGTTGCTGTCGCTGCCATGGCCGTGTCGCCTCCCATGTTGTTTTGTTTGTTTTGTTATGTTGCCGTGTGCTGTTGCAAGTGTCCAGGAACCGTTTCGTTTGCCAAGTGGAGACCGGAGAACGGGAATGCATCAAGTTCCTCTACGGAAAACCCGAACGTCTACGGACCGTGACGAGTACGGCTACACGACGATACGACCAAGTACCCCGACATCGATGACATGAACGACTACGAACGAGAACGACTTCATGGACAAGTACCACTACCGTCGCCGAGACCGCAAGTACATCTACGATCGAAAACGAGCTCCGTGAACGTCTACCGTCGCCCCGTGTACCACTACTTCCACTACTACGCCTTCTTCCTCTACGGATCGCGAGAACGACTACTTCCACTATGATCTCGAACCGCCCCGTGAACGTTTGTTCCAAAGGTATAACCGCCGAGCCGATGACCCCGTGAGATGCTTGTTGTGGTTGTATGAAATGTTTCCCGTGTGTGCTCCGTGCCGTTTCGTCCGTTTGTCATGTTCCTCGGTTGCCTCGTCACCGACTCGTGGGAACCCGGTGGCGGGATCGCCCCACCTTTCATCTCGTTTTACTCGCTCACGCCATCTTTCCTTTTGCACCGGACTCTCAATGAGTTACCGGAACCGAGTTGTTGCCTTTGCATCATTTCGGATCGTTGCCGTGGCACCCTTTCCATCCACCACGGTGACGATGCTTCATATCATCTTCTTGTTAACCTTCTAATAAAATTGCATAAACTTGATCATGTCATCCGCATCATGTTAACAACACTAAAATGTTTAATTGTTGTTGCTTTATAATTATTAAACATGCTCATGGGGATTTTTCCGGAATTTTTGTTGTTATTTCCGGCCTCATTTAAAATTGTCTAAATAGTGTAGTTTTATTATGCTTCACCTCTTGCCATGTTAAAAACATTTAATCTTGTCTTGTAAATAATGAGAGTCAACTAAATAATTTAAAATGTGGTGTTTCGTCAATATGCAACTCGTTGCATATTGAGCTCCACTTAACTTGTAGTTTTGTTTGTGCACTTGCCATGCCATGCATATTTAAACTGGACATGCATCATACTTGGATGTGCATCGTATGCCATGTTTATGATTGTGTGTTTACCGTGTTGTTTCTTTCTTTCCGGTCGCTTCTCTTGTTAGCTTCGGTTTCGTTCCGGAGTTGTGAGGATTCGCTCGACTGTTGCTCCGTCTTCTTCTTGGATCTGTTCTTCTCCCTTGTGGAATCCCAGGCAAGATGACCGAACCCGGATACCTTTACTATCTTTGCCTATTGCTAGAAGTTCCGCTCTATAGTTTTGCCTCGATGCCCATGTCTTTCTTGTCAGCCTCCTACTTGTAACCATGAACCTGTTTAACCACCCTACCTATGCAAACCGTTGCTTGGCTAAGTACGCTTCGCTCAGCCCCTCTTATAGCATTGTTAGTTGCAGGTGAAGATTGAAGATGCTTGCTTCATGTTGAAGTTTGGTTGGGTTATATCACACTATATATATGCTTAAAATGAAATCATCTATATATTGGCAAGGGTGGAAGGCTAAGCCTTTTGCTTGGTGTTTTGTTCCACTCATGCCGTTAGGAACCGTATAAACCGGTGTTATGTTCCTTGATTATGCGTTCCTAACACGGTTGGGGTGTATGGGACCCCCTTGATAAACCGCTAAGTGCTAAGTCTTTTTCAGCAAGTCCCAACATTTGGTACTATTTGCCTCATAATAACAACTTAATTATTTAATTAAATTTGCATAGGGGGTCGCGTCCCCGAGGATTCTTAATTCTACATAGCAGGGGGGCCAGTGCTGATGGTGTTGGTCCCAAACGGGGGTTCTGCGGGGTCACCGCGAGGAAACTCGAGGGTTGATATAAACCTGTAGAATCGCCCATCCGGTTGTGTCCTGAGACTTAGATACGCGCGGCTACTATCAGGGTGTCGACACGCCGGGAGGATTTGCTGGATTAGCCTTACCTTAGTTCGGTTTAACTTGAGCACGGGATTCCGAGAATACTCGGGTCTTCCCACCTTGGAGTTGTGACTCCGCAGATCGTGGGCTTGTAATGGGTCAAGTTGGAACACCCCTGCAGCATTTGAACCTTCGAAAGCCGTGCCCGCGGTTATGTGGCAGATGGGAGCTTGTTAATATCCGGTTGTAGAAAACTTAACACAATGTTCTAATACACTACCAGCGTGTGTACCGTGACTGTCAATTTCCGAATAGGGATTCGGGAGTTGAACACGGTGGGGTTATGTTTGACCGGCTTTAGTTAGGATCACTTCGTGATCATCTCTCGACCGAGGCTTTCTCTTCTCGCTCTCTATCACGTAAGCTAGTTGCTAGTTGCTGCTGGAGACACTACTCTTTTCTTCAGCCTTATCCTCTCCCAAGGCTTAAATAGTCTTGTTACCCGGGAACGGGATTGCTGAGTCCTCGTGGCTCACAGATACTTCAACACCAGATGCAGGTTCAGCCGAGTTCGATGCAGGAGGTGGTTCAAGTACTTCACCAGGAGCTCGATGAAGAGAGTTGCCGTTTGCTTGTGACGTTTCGACGATCAGTAGTGGTTTCTACTAGGATTCGATCCTGACCTGTGGCTTTATGTTGTTTTGGTATCTTTCTTTGGATCTTGACCCGTAGTCGGGTTGTGATGTTTTTGAATGATGTTTTGCTTATGTAATGTATTGTGTGAAGTGGCGAGTGTAAGCCAGCTATCTCATTTTGCAATTTAATCCCTCTTTTACATGAGTCGTGCGAAGATACCAAACTTGAGATCATTCTAGGATGGGCTTATATCTTTATGTCGTGCCTCGACACGTAGGAGATATAGTCCCATCCTGGGCATTACAAGTTGGTATTCAGAGCCTTCTCCGACCTAGAAGCCCCCACTGATTGATCGAATCGTTGACGGTTGAGTCTAGGCACAAACTTGAAAATATTTTGAGTCCTATATTATATCGGAGAGTAGGATTTCTTTGCTTCTCATCCCCTTTCACTCTGGTGAGGACTCCTGACGATTACTCTTGCCTCTTCTACTTTCAAAAATTGCACCAAATTTTTTTTAGGATCTCGCGAGTATTGTTTGGATTGTTCCGATGTCTTTGTGACGAGAACATTGTTCTCGATGCCTCCTGTCATTAGGGGCTGTGGCAGTGTCCCGGGGAGTTGAGCTCCGAGGTGTTGTCGTCACAAATCCATCGCGGCAGTACTAGAATACTTAAGACGGCCGACATCGAAAACTCTCCTATGCGGTTAGTGGCAAGATAACCCCGACATCACCCAGTACTGGGGAGGTAGTTCGAGAGTATTGCCATAGCTTGTATAGGGATGCGTTTCGAAGGTCCGAGGTAAATAGTTTCCGAGAAAGACTGGTTATGTGTTGAAGGATGGATACACCTGGATGTAGGTTTAGAGTTGATTGCGCGCTGCTTCCCGTGTATCCCCAACACCTGATTGCATAACTGGAAACTTTCGGATTTCTATAGGTGGGTTCGTCTAGTAGTTCTAGGCATTCTTCCAACGAATGCACGATATGAAGTTCGGGGTTCTACATTGAGTGAAGTGGTTTTATGGACTTGTTCTGATTGGGAGTTGCATCTTAAAGGGTCCTTGGCTATGCTGATACGGGGATGACAAAACCCTTTTGTAACACGTTCCATGAGCTTTCAGCACGAATATGTCGAACGAAGCTTCTATCTTGTATTTGTTCTATCTGATCCTTGTTCCTTTTTTATTTACCTTTTCCTTCTCCCAAGTGGCTTCTCGTCAAGTTGATGTACCTACGGAATTCATTCGTTCATTCTTTGCTCGGATGATATTGTGAAGATGATGCTGCGACTTATCTATCCTTTGTTTTTGTTTTGATTCTGGTATTCGAGTTGCTTCGATGTCAAATGTTGATTCCATACCTTTCCTAATTGGTGTTCTCATATTTCTATGGGGGGTGCTAATCCTTCTTGATCATCAAGATTGTCATGTTAAATTCTTCTCAACCGGCGTCCTTTGCTTCACGTTAATCCGATCTTTTCATCGTCTACGAGATCAACTCTCAGTCTTTTCTCAATGGTGTATGTTTTGTTCATCCCAAATTGCCTTTGTTTTCCCCACCCTCCCACCCTTCTTCTTCTTGGAGCCAGGAATTCTCAAATAAAGTATCCATTTTATTCATGGGATGTTTCTTCATTCATTTCCTTCAATGTTCTTATCCGGTGATTTATCGTGAAGATGCTCAAGAGCTTCAAGTTCATCATTCTTTTGTTCTCGAATTCTGTCGGTGGATGTAATTCAAGCTTCGGTGTTGATCATATATCTTCCTTTTTGTTTCACATGTTTCCACATGTTGAAATTTCTTATCCGAAGGCTCTCTTATTCATTCATCTCTTTATTCATATCCGGAGTGCTGAAGGTATCTCAGAAGATTCATAATTCCATTCGTAATCCGTTCAAACTATTTTGAGATTGATATCTCATCCAAGCCATTTAATTCAACCGGTGCAATATCTCTTAAGCAATCTTTTCCAACGGTGATTTCTTTAGTGGGCCCTAACCCACAGGTCTTTTCCAGGAAATTACCTGACTCTTCTTTTTCCGGAGTATTCTGAAATTCTTTTCAAAGTGTGACGCAAGAATGATTCCCATCAGTCACATGCCTTCTCCAAGATCGCTTTCAAATTCTTGTTCATAATTGGTTCAACCTTTTTAATTCTTCATTCCGGAGTGCTCAACAATTCTTATGGCATTTCTCGTCTTCATTATCAGTATTTGGAGACCGGAGAAGTGTTCTCTTAAATCTTGGCCGTTCTCTTGAAGATTCGTGGTTCTAGCTTCATGTCATCCTCATTATTGTTCTGATTGTGAGGAAATCCTTGATACCATCCGAAGCTTTTCATGGATTCTTTTCTTTATGATCCTCCGAAGGCCATCATTTCAGAAGATTTCTTCGTTCTCAGTTTTCAACTTCGTCCTCCAAATATTCTTCATTGATGTCTCTTCGTCGTCTCCATATTCTTACGGTGGTTCTTTCAAGTTTACTCTTCCCTGTTATCGTATTAATTCAATTGTTCTTTTCACAATCCTACCGGTGCTTCGTTGAAGATTTATCCAAGCTTGTGCGAGATCTCTTTTAATTCTTACCAACGAGAATAAGTAGTATGCCAAATCCTTTGGTTGTCATCAATTTAAATTGGTGAAGGATAAGCACACAGTAAATCTTATTCTTAGTTCCTCGAAGTGATTAATCTCTTTTTCCGGAGCTTGTTCATCATATAATATTCTCGCTTCTAAGTTGTTCATCTTGTTTTCCGGAGCTCCATGTTATTTCAATTACATCATTTCAAGCTCCATCTAATTCCTCGCGGACCTTGAATCTTATTCTTTTCATCTTTCACTTCTCATGCTTTCATTACCGGAGTTCTCATGGTGGTTCATCATGTTTAATTCATCCTCGAAGGCTTCATCAAGATTCTTGTTGGAGCTCAAGCATTTTTTTTTCATCATGCTTCCAATTGCAATCCTTTCTACCTTATCTTTTCAGATGGTGTTATGTCATTCTTGACAATTCCTTCATGTTTTATGATTCACGAGTTTCAAGAATGAGATAGTTAAACCCATCATTTTCCTTGTTTAGGAGATCTTTTCAACCCTTCAATTTATTCATTGGAGTTATCTTGGATTGTATTTCACCTAAAGCTTTCCCTAAGGATTGTTGTATTGTGGTGCTTATAAATGACCCGAGTTCTTCATTTATCATTCCGGTGAATAAGTTTTTCATCTCCTTGTTGATATCAATCCAATCAATTGTTTTCCATTAGTGGTTGGTTGTCACCTCATAATTTTGAGATGTTTTCCATAAGCCCACATCAACCTTATTCATTTCGTGTTGATTTTTCCATCAACCCCATTCAACCCTTCTTCGTAAGAATGCTCTTTCAAATTCTATTTTGAGAGAAGTGGTCATTTTCTTCTCCACTCATTCTTTCATTGAACTATATTATATTCTTTCGTTCCGGAGGCATTGTGATGTTGCTCTCTCCAAACCATCATCTCGTTTTATCAAGATCTTGTTCTTTTCCTTGCTTATCATTTAACTGAAATGTTGTCACCTACATTCTAGTTCCCCCATCTTTTCATGTTTTGCCTCTCTTTTTAACCGGAGTACTGTCTGAATCCTTCTTACCCTTTTGCCATTCTTTTAATTGTTCCGGAGGCTGTGTGTTGTTGTTTTCAGCAAGTATCATTCCATCTCCTCAAGATCATGTTAATTCCATCCATTTTCAGACGGAGTGCTGTCCAAATTATGTCATTCTTATTCCTTGGCTATACCGTTGCAGTTTCATATTCTTTTGTCATCCGTGAGCTCTTGTTTCATGTCTTTCAATCTTCAAGGTTCTGATAATGTTCCATGTTCCTCCTTTTTACCGAAGTGCTCTTAACTTCGTTCATCTCTGTTCTATTCTTCTTTCAATTTGTTCAACCTCACAAGTTTCTTTTGTTTCACTCGTCTGTCAAAGAAGCAACTTTGTTTACCTCTTCTTTTTCGTTTTTACCCGGTGCTATCTCTAGGATCTCGGGTCGAGATCCTCTGTTAGTGTGGGAGAGTTGTGACGCCCGAGACCGACGTCCCAGAAGATTCCAGAAGATTCCAGATGTTCCGGGTTCTCCCGTGTGTTTCATTTGTGCTTGTGTTATTTATTTTTGCATTGCATCATGTCATCATGCCATCATGTCATTTTATTTTGCATCTCAACTTAAATAAATCGTGTGGACCTTCGGTCCATTTAAATCGAGGGAAGAATGTCTTCTCTTTAAAACATATAAAAGCCTCTCAACATTTAGGGAGCTATATTTATTAATTATTCCATTGCTTCGGAATCACCATAACACACTTGCATAATTTCCCCATGCTTTTCCTACTTCGAGTTACTCCTTAAAACCTTGTCAATAATTATTTTCCGTTGTTTCGAGGTTCCTCCAAAAATTCGAACATTTTTGGACACTTCTATAATCAAGTCTTAGTTCAAAACTATTTGAATTAAATTCAAATATGTTTGAATTATTTTTCCGATCATGCCTTTTCTATTTTTCTCGGACTTTGCTCATTTTATGATGCCCGAGAAAAATAGTCCCATGTGCTATTTTTTCCCTAACCTCCCTCTTCTTCCTTTTTTTCTTCTCTCTTTTGTTTTCTGCTAAAAATCATTTAAAACAGCCGGCAGCCCAGGCCTCCCTAAGGCCCAGGCCAGCAGCCTCCCTCTCATTCCAAGCCGGCCCATCCCTCTTGGCCCATCTCCTGGCCCAACCGCACCTTGGCCCGACCGCAGCCTCCCAGAACCCTAGCGATCCCATCGACCTGCTCGCTCCCCTCGTCCCTCCCGCAAGCCGCCGCCACCCCCTCGTTTTACCCTTCGATCCCTCGCTCTCCTTTCCCCGCCGCTCGTAGCCTCCCATGGTCCCGATCCCCCAGGCCCGTTCCTCGCCGCCTCCTCCACGCGCCCGCGCCTGGCGCCCGCGAGCTGGCCGCGAGGTCGAGCCCTTCGCTCCTGATGCCATCCTCCGGTCCTCCAGCAAGACGAGCGCCAGGGTCCGCGCCTCTCCATCTCCCGCAGCCCTCGTCTCCCTTCGGTTCCCCTCGCGCTGGCCACCTCCATCGCCAAGGCAGGACCCGCGCCAGGGCTGCCGCTCCCCTCGCCCCAGGAGCCCCGGCGCCCCGTCTCCAGGACCCGCGCCCCTCCTCCGTCGCCTCCTCTGAGCGCCGTCGAGGCCGCGGCATCAGGGCCGGCCGAAGATGCGCAGCGAGCGCCCTCCTTCTTCCTCGACGCCGGCCAGGCCCGGCGCCCCGCCGGCGTGCCCCTGCCTCCCCTCCCGACACGGAGCCCAGCAGCAGGCCGCGCCCCTTTTCCCTCGACGCCCGGAGCCGTCGTCCCGCAGCCTGCGGCTCCCTCCGTCCAGCGCCTCCTCCGCCCAAGGCAGCGCCCCGTCGTCCCGCACCATCTCCCTCCGTTCTCCTCGAGGCCGCCGGCCTCACCAGCTCCATCATGTTCTTCCTGCTGTTGCTGTCGCTGCCATGGCCGCGTCGCCTCCCGTGCTGTTTTGTTTGTTTTGTTATGTTGCCGTGTGCTGTTGCAAGTGTCCAGGAACCGTTTCGTTTGCCAAGTGGAGACCGGAGAACAGGGATGCATCAAGTTCCTCTATGGAAAACCCGAACGTCTACGGACCGTGACGAGTACGGCTACACGACGATACGACTAAGTACCCCGACATCGATGACATGAACGACCACGAACGAGAACGACTTCATGGACAAGTACCACTACCGTCGCCGAGACCGCAAGTACATCTACGAACGAAAACGAGCTCCGTGAACGTCTACCGTCGCCCCGTGTACCACTAGTTCCACTACTACGCCTTCTTCCTCTACGGATCGCGAGAACGACTACTTCCACTACGATCTCGAACCGCCCCGTGAACGTTTGTTTCGAAGGTATAACCGCCGAGCCGATGACCCCGTGAGATGCTTGTTGTGGTTGTATGAAATGTTTCCCGTGTGTGCTCCGTGCCGTTTCGTCCGTTTGTCATGTTCCTCGGTTGCCTCGTCACCGACTCGTGGGAACCCGGTGACGGGATCGCCCCACCTTTCATCTCGTTTGACTCACTCACGCCATCTTTCCTTTTGCACCGGACTCTCAACGAGTAACCGGAACCGAGTTGTTGCCTTTGCATCATTTCGGATCGTTGCCGTGGCACCCTTTCCATCCACCACGGTGACGATGCTTCATATCATCTTCTTGTTAACCTTCTAATAAAATTGCATAAACTTGATCATGTCATCCACATCATGTTAACAACACTAAAATGTTTAATTGTTGTTGCTTTATAATTATTAAACACGCTCATGGGGATTTTTCCGGAATTGTTGTTGTTATTTCCGGCCTCATTTAAAATTGTCTAAATAGTGTAGTTTTATTATGCTTCACCTCTTGCCATGTTAAAAACATTTAATCTTGTCTTGTAAATAATGAGAGTCAACTAAATAATTTAAAATGTGGTGTTTCGTCAATATGCAACTCGTTGCATATTGAGCTCCACTTAACTTGTAGTTTTGTTTGTGCACTTGCCATGCCATGCATATTTAAACCGGACATGCATCATACTTGGATGTGCATCGTATGCCATGTTTATGATTGTGTGTTTACCGTGTTGTTTCTTTCTTTCCGGTCGCTTCTCTTGTTAGCTTCAGTTTCGTTCCGGAGTTGTGAGGATTCGCTCGACTGTTGCTCCGTCTTCTTCTTGGATCTGTTCTTCTCCCTTGTGGAATCCTAGGCAAGATGACAGAACCCGGATACCTTTACTATCTTTGCCTATTGCTAGAAGTTCCGCTCTATAGTTTTGCCTCGATGCCCATGTCTTTCTTGTCAGCCTCCTACTTGTAACCATGAACCTGTTTAACCACCCTACCTATGCAAACCGTTGCTTGGCTAAGTACGCTTCGCTCAGCCCCTCTTATAGCATTGTTAGTTGCAGGTGAGGATTGAAGATGCTTGCTTCATGTTGAAGTTTGGTTGGGTTATATCACACTATATATATGCTTAAAATGAAATCATCTATATATTGGCAAGGGTGGAAGGCTAAGCCTTTTGCTTGGTGTTTTGTTCCACTCATGCCGTTAGGAACCGTATAAACCGGTGTTATGTTCCTTGATTATGTGGCAGATGGGAGCTTGTTAATATCCGGTTGTAGAAAACTTAACACAATGTTCTAATACACTACCAGCGTGTGTACCGTGACTGTCAATTTCCGAATAGGGATTCGGGAGTTGAACACGGTGGGGTTATGTTTGATCGGCAATAGTTAGGATCACTTCGTGATCATCTCTCGACCGAGGCTTTCTCTTCTCGCTCTCTATCACGTAAGCTAGTTGCTAGTTGCGGCTGCAGACACTACTCTTTTCTTCAGCCTTATCCTCTCCCAAGGCTTAAATAGTCTTGTTACCCGGGAACGGGACTGCTGAGTCCTCGTGGCTCACAGATACTTCAATACCAGATGCAGGTTCAGCCGAGTTCGATGCAGGAGCTGGTTCAAGTACTTCACCAGGAGCTCGATGAAGAGAGTTGCCGTTTGCTTGTGACGTTTCGACGATCAGTAGTGGTTTCTACTAGGATTCGATCCTGACCTGTGGCTTTATGTTGTTTTGGTATCTTTCTTTGGATCTTCACCCGTAGTCGGGTTGTGATGTTTTTGAATGATGTTTTGCTTATGTAATGTATTGTGTGAAGTGGCGAGTGTAAGCCAGCTATCTCATTTTGCAATTTAATCCCTCTTTTACATGAGTCGTGCAAAGATACCAAACTTGAGATCATTCTAGGATGGGCTTATATCTTTAAGTCGTGCCTCGACACGTAGGAGATATAGTCCCATCCTGGGCATTACACTGGCTGCAGCCGCTGGCAGGGGAGAAAGAAAAAGAACAAGGGTCAGCAGCAGAAGACATAACCTTGGAGTTCCAAGCCGCATGCTTAGCAGCCGGCTCGGAACTCGGGGACTACACCCACCGGGTGCGCTGACGCGCCCCCGCAAGGAGAAGAAGAGACACTGACCTCGGCTGTCTGCCAGGGCAGTCTGCAGCTGCGCCAGCTCCTGGCGATGCGCGTTGTAGGAGGCCACGCGGAGATTGTGGTACTCCTGCAGCAAGAAGCAAGATCAGATCTGGTGAACGCTTTGGAGTTCCAAGCAGCCTGCCCAGCAGCCGGCTCGGAACTCGGGGACTACACCCAATGGGTGCGCTGACGCGCCCCCATGGAAAAAATTGAAGAAATAAAACAGAGGAAAATAAAAACACACTTACCCGAACGGAGGACCGCGTGGCAATGAACTCCTGCATCGCCGTCTGCACGACGCTGCCCAGGGAGTTCATGCGGTCCAAGACGTCCCGCGATGCGACGAGCCACGCGCCGCCTCCTCCGGATCTCCAGCTCGACGGCGCCGCGCTGGTCGCTTCGTTTTCTGGCACGGACGAACTGGCCCCGCCGACCTCCACCTGCTGGGGCATGGAAACCGCCCTCGCAAGGCGCCGGTGGGCTGGGCCTCGGGGGGCCGGTTGCTGGCCAGTCACCAGCGCACCCCCAGCCGGCGGCACCTCCGTCCCCACCGGCCGGCTGCCCGGCTCCCTAGCAGGTGGCGCGGGGGGTGGTGGCAGCGTCTCCAAGATGACACATTCGTCACCTCCATCGCCTGGAGCCGGCTGCTCGTCAGCAGCTGGCGTCTGGGCGGACGGCTCCTGAGACCTTGGCGCCGGGCGGTCGACGCGGTCCGCTGGCTGCTGGGGGCCCTTCCCCCGCTCTCGGACGCGAACGGCGTCTGCCTCGGCCTTCTTGGCGGCTTTGGCCTCCACCTAGGCGGCGACATTGGCTGCCGATCGCTCACGCTCGGCGGCCTCGCGCTCCGCGCGTGCCTCGCGGGCGTTCCTCTCTGTGGCCTCCCGGAGCGCGGCAGCAGGATCCACGCGGGGAGGCACGGGAGGGGCGTCAGTGCCTCCTACCACAGAGCCCGCTGGCACCCGCGAGAGGGAGAGCGGCGCACTGTGAGGACGTCCAGAGAAAACGAAGAATCAAGAAAGAATCATCCGTGAAAGAAGAACAAGAAGCAAAGAAAGAATGAAGAATACTTACCCAGATACGACTGGCCTGGCCTTGGGCTTCTTCGGCATGTTTGCCATGGCGGCTCCCTCCTGACGCCTCGTGGCGGCAGTCGACAGCCGAAGCTTCTTGGGCGGGGCACCAGTCAGCCCTGATGTGGCCCTCCGCTTCCCGCCGTCGGCTGTGCCAGACGGCCCTGCCTGCCGGCTGGCACGGACGGGCGCCTCCTCCATCCCCTCGTCATCGTCCGGCCAGTTCTCGAGGCCGCCTTCTGGATGGGCACCCGACGGTTGGCCTCCGCCGCCTACAACCTCCTCCTCCATGGCGGCGGTGGCCCCAAGATCGGGGTCGCTCGTATCGCTCTGGGAGCGATCCGGCTCGAGGGGGCGGCCCAGTTGGTTGGAGCCCAGCAGGGGCTGGCCCGGGAAGATCTGAGCCGGGTGTCAGCACCAGACGGCTACAGCAGCCAGACAAAGAAGAAAGAAAATAGAAGGACGATAACTTACTGCGGGCGGCTGGCTGCTGCGGCTGTACGGAGCCTTGCTGAAGGCCCAACCGGCATCGGAGACCTGGCAGCTGGAGATGTGGTTCACCAGCCGGGCCACCTCCCTGTGTGGCAGGAGCTTGGTGCTGGTCCGGCTGGGGTCCCGACGCCCGCTCATGTCACAGATGAGGTGGGGCAGGCGCTGCAGCGGCAGCACCCGGCGCTCGGCGAATGTCAGAAGTAGATCCGCAAACTCCAGGCCTTCGTGGTCTCTCAGCTCCCGGAGACGGCGCACGGCGACGGAGGCGCCTTCGGTCAGGGCGATGGGCCAGGTCTTCCAGGAGTCCCGAGGCTCAGCAGGCGGCCCCGGCACCCACTCCGGCAGGCAGATGAAGTCTTCCTGGGGGGTGACGTTGGAGACGTAAAAATACGTCTTCTGCCACTGCTTCACCGATCCGACGAGTTTCGACGCCGGGAAGAATTTCTCGCCCCAGTGCGCTTCACGGCGATGCATCCTCCGCACTAAGCGGCCACGCTCTGGACGGCAGTGCCCAATTTCACATAGAAGAGCTCCGTCCAGAGCTCGATAGTGGGGAGGATGCCAAGATAGGCCTCGCAGAGGACGACAAAGGAAGAAATGGTGGTTATCGTGTTCGGTGTGAGGTGGTGCGGCTGGATGTGGAACAAGTCGAGGAACGAGCGGAAGAAGCCGCTCGCCAACAGGCCAAACCCGCACGGAAAGTGCGAGCGGAAGACGACCCGCTCGCCTTGTTGCGGGGCCGGTCGGATTTCCGCCACCGGCGCCAGGCGCACGGCGACCTTGTCGGCCGGCGGCAGGTTCCGCGACCGCCGGAGAACGTCCACTTGCTCTTGCACGACCTCACTGCCGTCCCACTGGCCGTGGTGTCGGGTATGCGCAGGAGCAGCCATGGCTCGGGCGGTGTTTCGCTGTGACTGCGGCAAGGAGAAGCGAGGAAGAAGATGAAGGACGGGGGAGAGTGAGCGCGAGAGCAGCGCCAGCCCTCTCCCCGGCCTATATATAAGCCCTGGCGACGAAGGCGAGGGGGCGGGCGTGGACTTAACCACCCCACGTCCCGCACGACCCCCGATTTTCTCACGCCTAATCCGCGCGCATTAAATGTGCGTGGGAGGGTAATCGATTACCCCTGCCTGTGTCGAACGGCACGGGGCCCGAGGCCCTTAGTGGCAGGCCCCGGCCCGCTGTTGTGTCCTGTCACGCACGTGGGCTGGCAGGCCGACGCAACCGGGCGGTGACGCGTGGGCGTTAACAACGGTCCGCGGGTCTGTTCGGCTGCCCGCTGGCCAGGCGGCGCCTTCCTGCCGAAGATTCCGAGACGAAGATGCGGCTGCCAGAGGCCGGCTCCTACAGCACGGAGCCGGTTGGCGGCAGACGGACTCCTTAAGCCGGCAAGAGACAGACGAAAAGTAAGCCTGAGGGGAGAAGTTGTCGGAACCCCTCAGCATCTCCAGCGTCCGCATCGGAGTTCCACCAGCTTCGGGGACTACTGTCGGAGATATTGACCATGGGTACCCTCAGCGCCTACTCTTGGTATTCTAAGACAAATAGCAGCCGCTTGGTCTATCGCGGCCGTCTGCTCCTCGAGACGCCTCCTAGGGTGGCCTGCCCTAGGAGCCGGCTGCCAGCAGGCGGCAGGGACCCAACAGGCGGCAACACCAAGCACCACCAGCCAGCAGACGGCCCCGCCCTCCTCCCTCAGGGAACACGCTGAGGAGGGCCCTGACGTGGCGGGAGCATGGCTACAGGAGAGCGTGTCCTTAGAAGATCTATAGGGGCATGACTACAGTGACCATGTACTTTGGGAATATCTCCTAAGCGGCGGGTCGATGTAGCCACGAGGCTCATGACCAAGCAGCGGTCAGACGAGGCCACGATCCCACTACCCACAAACGGCGGCGAGCAAGCTCAAGAACAAACCGCCTCTGGCAGGTGGCCAGGGGAGACGGCCGTCTGGTAGCAGACGGCACACCCCACCCTAGAAGTCCGAGCCTCATCAAGATGACGGGACGGGGTGAGGCGGCAGCGTACAGCGAGGGATGATGGCACTGTAGCCATCTCCTCCCCAACGAGGATGTCGTCAGCCAAAGCACCCCCACAGTGAAAGGCAATCATGAGGGGCCCGCAGGCGGCGGGCCCCGGCAGACAGGCGGCGAGGCCGGCACCCGAAGACACTGACGGCTGGGGCCACGCCGTCGAGGTTACCATCGTACCCCTGGGCGTAGGCCTATATAAACCACCCAGGGTCCTCCATGTTGAGGGCTGGATGGTTGGCTATTAGAAGTTCACAAGACAAGAACCCTAGATAGGAGAGAGAGGGGGTGAGCTAGCCTTGTTCATCTTCTTCCTTTAGACATCACAGCTCAAGGAGCAACCCTGTAGCTACTCTAGTGCTATCAGTGATGATGCGGAGTCCCCGCGGAGCAGGACTAGGGGTGTTATCTCCCCGGAGAGCCCCGAACCTGGGTAAGATCCGTAGGCGTCCTAAGTATCACCTTATCCTGCTTCCCGAGCCACGTTCTTTTGACCCCATGCATGATAAGCCATCATTTGGCATATTTCGAGCCAAAATCCCGACAATAGGATTGCAATCCTATTCCTAGTAAGAACTACCAAAAGGGAGAAGGGGGAAAGGAAGGAGAGGGAGAAGGAGAAGGAAAGGGGCGCCGCCCCCCTCCTTCCTCAAGTTACGGACTATAATATGCAAGGGATGCAGAAAACAATAAGATGTCATAAGGTGTCATCTCAACGGATTTAGATGGTGCCCTATTTAACGTGAATGTAGATGTCTCTAAAGCATATCCCCAAAAAGATAGTGGTAAATCGGTAAGAGACATCATAGATCACGCCATATCCAATAAAGTACGGTTACGACGTTCGGACACACCATTACGCTGTGGTGTTCCGGGTGGCGTGAGTTGTGAAACTATCCCACATTGTTTCAAATGAAGACCAAACTCGTAACTCAAATATTCTCCTCCACGATCAGATCGTAGAAACTTTATTTTCTTGTTACGATGATTCTCTACTTCACTCTGAAATTCTTTGAACTTTTCAAATGTTTCAGACTTGTGCTTCATTAAGTAGATATACCCATTTCTGCTCAAATCATCAGTGAAGGTCAGAAAATAACGACACCCGCCGCGAGCTTCGACACTCATTGGTCCGCATACATCAGTATGTATGATTTCTAACAAATCTGTTGCTCGCTCCATAGTTCCGGAGAACGGAGTTTTAGTCATCTTGCCCATGAGGCATGGTTCGCAAGCACCAAGTGATTCATAATCAAGTGATTCCAAAAGTCCATCACTATGGAGTTTCTTCATGCGCTTTACACCAATATGACCTAAACGGCAGTGCCACAAATAAGTTGCACTATCATTATTAACCTTGCATCTTTTGGTTTCAATATTATGAATATGTGTATCACCACAATTGAGATCCAATAAGAATAGACCACTCTTCAAGGGTGCATGACCATAAAAGATATTATTCCTAAAAATAGAACAACCATTATTCTCTAATTTAAATGAATAACCGTCTCGCAACAAACAAGATCCAGATATAATGTTCATGCTCAACGCTGGCAGCAAATAACAATTATTTAGGTCTAAAACTAATCCCGAAGGTAGATGTAGAGGTAGCGTGCCGATGGTGATCACATCGACTTTGGAACCATTTCCCACGCGCATCGTCACCTCGTCCTTAGCTAATCTTCGTTTAATCCGTAGTCCCTGTTTCGAGTCACAAATATTAGCAACCGAACCGGTATCAAATACCCAGGTAGTACTACGAGCATTAGTAAGGTACACATCAATAACATGTATATCACATATACCTTTGTTCACCTTGCCATCCTTTTTATCCGCCAAATACTTGGGGCAGTTCCGCTTCCAGTGTCCAGTCCCTTTGCAGTAGAAGCACTCAGTTTCAGGCTTGGCTCCAGACTTGGGTTTCTTCGCTGGAGTAGCAACTGATTTGCTATTCTTCTTGAAGTTCCCCTTCTTTCCCTTTCCCTGTTTCTTGAAACTAGTGGTATTGTTAACCATCAACACTTGATGCTCCTTTTTGATTTCTACCTCCGCAGCCTTGAGCATAGCAAAGAGCTCGGGAATTGTTTTCTGTGCAGCAATGAGGATAATCCTCAAGTTACGGACCCAGTCCGTGTAATTGCTACTGTCATCTTTCAACTTAGCTTTCTCTAGGAATGCATTAAAATTCAAAGGAACGGTAGCACGGGCCATAGATCTACAACAACATAGATATGCAAAAACTATCAGGACTAAGTTTATGATAAATTAAAGTTCAATTAATCATATTACTCAAAGAAGTCCCACTTAGATAGACACCCCTTCGGTCATCAAAATGATCACGTGATCCAAATCAACTAAACCATGTCCGATCATCACGTGAGATGGAGTAGTTTCAATGGTGAACATCTTATGTTGATCATATCTACTATATGATTCACGCTTGACCTTTCGGTCTCCAGTGTTCTGAGGCCATATCTGCATATGATAGGCTCGTCAAGTTTAACCCGAGTATTCTGCATGTGCAAAACTGGCTTACACCCGTCGTATTTGAACGTAGAACTTATCACACCCGATCATCACGTGGTCTCTCGGCACGACGAACTTTTGCAACGGTACATACTCAGGGAGAACACTTTATACCTTGAAATTTAGTAAGGGATCATCTTATAATGCTATCGTCGTTCTAAGCAAAATAAGAAGCATAATAAGATAAACATCACATGCAATCAAAATATATGACATGATATGGCCATCATCATCTTGTGCTTTTGATCTCCATCTCCAAAGCACCGTCATGATCACCTTCGTCACCGGCGCGACACCTTGATCTCCATCGAAGTATCATTGTCATCTCGCCAACTATTGCTTCGACGACTATCGCTACCGCTTAGTGATAAAGTAAAGCAATTACATGGCGATTGCATTTCATACAATAAAGCGACAACCATATGGCTCCTACCAGTTGCCGATAACTTTACAAAACATGATCATCTCATACAAAACCGTATAACTCATCATGTCTTGACCATATCACATCACAACATGCCCTGCAAAAACAAGTTAGACGTCCTCTACTTTGTTGTTGCAAGTTTTACATGGCTGCTATGGGCTTAGCAAGAACCGTTCTTACCTACGCATACAAAAACCACAACGATGTTTCGTCAAGTATGTGATGTTTTAACCTTCACATGGACCGGGCGTAGCCACACTTGAATCAGCTAAAGTGACAGAGACAGACACCCGCCAGTCACCTTTAAGCAACGAGTGCTCATAACGATGAAACCAGTCTCGCGTAAGCGTACGCGTAATGTCGGTCTGGGCCGCTTCATCTCACAATACCGCCAAAGGAAAGTATGACATGCTGGTAAGCAGTATGACTAGTATCGCCCACAACTGGCTCATGATGCCACTGTTGGGTAACGTAGTATTTGAAAATTTTCCTATGATCACGCAAGATCTATCTACCAGATGCATAGCAACAAGAGGGAGAGTGTGTCTACGTACCCTCGTAGATCGGGAGCGGAAGCGTCAAGTGACGCAGTTGATGCACTCGAACTTCTTCACGATCCAACCGATCAAGCACCGAACGTACGGCACCTCCGCGTTCAGCACACGTTCAGCTTGATGACGTCCCACGAGCTCTTGATCCAGTTGATCTTCATGGGAGAGTTTCGTCAGCACGACGGCGTGGTGACGGATATGATGAAGTTACCGGCGCAGGGCTTCGCCTAAGCACTGCGACAGTATGACCGAGGTGTGTTTCTGTGGAGGGGGGCACCGCACATGGCTAAAACAATTCAACTTGTGTGTCTTTGGGTGCCCCCCTGCCCCCGTATATAAAGGAGCAAGGGGGGAGGCCGGCCGGCCCCTAGTGGCGCGCCAAGGAGGTGCAATCCTACTAGGAATAGGATTGCAATCCTATTCCTAGTAGGAACTACCAAAAGGGAGAAGGGGGAAAGGAAGGAGAGGGAGAAGGAGAAGGAAAGGGGCGCCGGCCCCCCTCCTTCCTTGTCCAATTCGGACCAAGGGGTGGGGGGCGCGCGGCCCAGCCCCGGCCCTCCTTCCCTCTTTCTCCTACGGCCCATTAAGGCCCATTGCTTCCCCAGGGGTTCCGGTAACCCCCCCCCCCCCGGTACTCCGGTTAATTCTGAAACTTTACGGAACACTTCCGGTGTCCGAATATAGTCGTCCAATATATCAATATTTATGTCTCGGACATTCCGAGACTCCTCGTCATGTCCGCGATCTCATCCGAGACTCCGAACTACCTTCGATACATCAAAACTCATAAACTCATAATACCGATCGTCATCAAACGTTAAGCGTGCGGACCCTACGGATTCGAGAACTATATAGACATGACCGAGACTCGTCTGCGGTCAATAACCAATAGCGGAACCTAGATGCTCATTTTGGCTCCTACATATTCTACGAATATCTTTTTCGGTCAAACCGCATAACAACATACGTTGTTCCTTTTGTCATCGGTATGTTACTTAACCGAGATTCGATCGTCGGTATCTCAATACCTTGTTCAATCTCGTTACCGGCAAGTCTCTTTACTCGTTTCATAATACCTCATCTCGTGACTAACTCATTAGTCATTTGCTTGCAAGGCTTATTATGATGTGCATTACCGAGACGGTCCAGAGATACCTCTCTGACACTCGGAGTGACAAATCCTAGTCTTGGTCTATGCCAACACCAGGAATACTTTCGGAGACACCTGTAGAGCATCTTTATGATCACCCAGTTATGTTGTGATGTTTGATAGCACACAAGTTGTTCCTACGGTATTCGGGAGTTGCATAATCTCATAGTCATAGGAACATGTATAAGTCATGAAGAAAGCAATAACAGTAAAACAAAACGATCATAGTGCTAAGCTAACGGATGGGTCTAGTCCATCACATCATTCCCCTAATGATGTGATCCCGTTGACCAAATGACAACTCATGTCTATGGCTAGGAAACATAGCCATCTTTGATCAATGAGCTAGTCTAGTAGAGGCATACTAGGGACATACTATTTTGTCTATGTATTCACACATGTACCAAGTTTCCGGTTAATACAATTCTAGCATGAATAAAAGACATTTATCATGATATAAGGAAATACAAATAACATCTTTATTATTGCCTCTAGGGCATATTTCCTTCAGTGCCGATGCTTTAGCACAAGATGGAGTATTGCTATCTCATATGATCTATTTTGATGCAAGGCGTTTGATGCTATTGTGCTTTTGCTTATAAGCTTTGGATGGCTCTTTTGCTTAAAAGCTTGTGAGCTCTTTCTTGGGCCACTTATGCATGCTTCTCGGATCAAGGTAGTTATTGTCTATGCGGAACACTCTTGTGTCACACGGAGATATGACAATGTAGTATGCAATGTCTATGACTATCACTAATGTGCACAAGTGTCGTGGCCCGGCAATACTCGAATGGCTAGTCTCGGTAGGAAAGCTATGCAAAATGGTCGATGAGGGTTTATCAATGCAATTGCAAGGTAGTAAACGAAGTGTCATCAATGTTACCCTCCTTGTCGAGGTTGAGAGGTGGTCTTGCCGATGTCGTTCCGCTCCGAGATAGCCGAAACACAAACAGAAACGGAGAAAACCACAACTCAAATGATCCAAGACACAAAGAGGTAAGACCGTAGGGTTTTGGGTAGCCAATGATGGTGGTGTTGGTAGATATGTCGAGGTTGTAGCGGAAGGGGGAATCTAGGGTTTATGCGGTGGCGGAAACGGAGCTGCGAAAAACTACAGAATGTAGTTTCGTCAGTGGAAGCTGGATGATCCGGACGTCTGGCCGGACGATCCGGGCGGTGTCCGGATGATCCGGGTGGAAATCCGGATGATCCGGGTGGGTCAATTCGGTCGGGATGAGCTCGGGGAAAAGGTGAAAATTCGGTGGGAATTGATATTTTCGTGGTTTTTGGGCGGATTTGAGGGTGGGGGTGGGGAAAGGGATAATCCACTTGTCACATAACTCAACCATGGATCACAATCAACAAAATATCATCAAAATACACAATCACAAAAAAAATTGTGGGGCTATTTTTTTGGGGATTTTCGAATTTGGACGAAAAACAACAAAAACAAGCTAGAAAACAAGGTGTGGGGCTCCAAATTCGTGATCATCCAAGGCTCATGATACCATAGATGATGTAGGGTGGAACCCTACGTGGCCGATCTTTCACGAAAAGGAGGGATCCCGAGGAAGAACACGAGGGGCATGAGGAAAAACACAAGAGAGACAAGGAGAAAACACTCAAATCAACAAACTTAGGTGACACAAATGTTAGATCCGGGTACACAAAGTGCGATACACGATACACGATCAACTAAGGACGATACAAGTAACGGCAGTCATCTCAGTGAGGAGGTCTTGATGTTCTTCTCCGTATAGGAGGTCTTGAATCCAGTGGATCTTCACCGAAGAGGCCGCAGTCTCGTTGGAGAGGAACCACTAAGGTTTTGGATGAGCTAACACAAAGCTAATCCTAGATAGTTTAGGTAGAGTGATATATATAGGGAGGGGCGAAGGGGTACATGGGCTTCGGCCCAAAAGTTATGCACGCAGGCACTGTCCGGATGATCCGGACGTTGTTCCGGATGATCCGGGATTCGGGGGTCCGGATGATCCGGGGCGGCGTCCGGATGATCCGAACATGTCTGATCTTCTGCGGGTGGACCGGATGTCCGGGTCTTCGTCCGGATGTCCGGGGGTGTCCGGATGATCCGGGCCGGGGTCCGGATGATCCGGCTTCGGCGTGGAGCTTCGGGTGTCGGGGCGTGCATTGTCCGGATCGTCCGGACGTTTGTCCGGATCATCCGGGCTCTAGCCTGATCGTCCGGACGTTTGTCCAGATCATCCGTGCTCTAGCCGGATCGTCCGGGTCTTCGTCCGGATCGTCCGGGCTGTCTGAGTCTCGGCTGTTTTTCTCCTCCTTCTTCCTCCGTCGATTCTTCTTGTTCCTTGGCTTCTCCATGGATGCTCCCGAGGCACCTGAGTATGCAAAGAGTCTCTGATGAGGGTAGTAGCCATGTCTCACGTGAATCAAAGTGACGTAGAGAGAGGAGTGAAGTCACCTCGGTCTCGAGAGCTCGTGCTCGAGCGCGTGTCATGGGTCCACGTGGCACTTGGTGAGACGATGGTAGGTCCATGGGGATGAACTTGGGATACTCCGCATCAGATGATATGATGATACCAAGATGATATGGTATGTATGCGATGGAAGCGTGGATCTATGATCACTAATGTGCACAAGTAACGTTGCCAGCAATACTCAAAGGCTACTCTCGATTCTCAAGTGACGCAAAATGGGCTAAGGGTCAACAATGCAATGGCAAATGTGATATACAAAGATGTCATCGAGGTTACCATCCGATGATGATGATGAGAAGCGGTGCTCTTGATGTAGAACCGTTCCTAATTAGCCGAAACACCTTAGGAAACGGGAAAAACCACAACTCAAAATCTCAAATGTCAAATGGTGGTAGCGGGAAAGCGGTGGTGGTTGAGGAAGACGATGATGGGGGTATACACGTTGTCGGAGTTGAAGTGATCATCCCGAAGTAGGCGATGCACCTTAGGAGACACAAGCCACAACTCAAATAAGCTCGAACAAAATTGGGTTAAGTTGGGTTGGCAATGTATAGTGGACTAGGTTATGCGGAAGTGGTGGTGTTGTTTGTTGAAGAATCGATTGTCCCTAAGTAGCCTAAACACCTTAGGAGACTCAAATCACTACTCAAGCAACCACAAATGCTATGGTGGACAAAATGGGTTAGGTTGTGGAAGGCTATGGTGGCTATGCGGATGATATGGTGGAAGGCCTAGGCAAACTTGCCAAATTTGAAAAAATTAGTCAAATGATAATGGAAGTATTTTTGTGTGATGGGGGATGTCAATAGCTTCAAAACGAGCTAAAGAACATAAAAACGGACACCGGATGAATTAGTCTCCATAGGCAAGTGACGCAAAATGGGCTAGGGGTTAACAATGCAATTGCAAGGGGAATATACAATGATGTCTTAGAGGTTACCGTCTGAGTCGATGACGAGAGGCGGTGTTCTTGATGTAGAACCGTTCCTAATTAGCCGAAACACCTTAGGAAACGGGAAAAACCACAACTCAAAATCTCAAATGTCAAATGGTGGTAGCGGGAAAGCTGTGGTGGTTGCGGAAGAGGATTATGGGGGTATACACGTTGTCGGAGTTGAAGTGATCATCCCAAAGTAGGCGATACACCTTAGGAGTCACAAGCCACAACTCAAACAAGCTCGAACAAAATTGGGTTAAGTTGGGTTTGCAATGTATAGTGGACTAGGTTCTGCGGAAGTGGTGGTGTTGGTTGATGAAGAAGCGGTTGTCCCTAAGTATCCTAAACACCTTAGGAGACTCAAATCACTACTCAAGCAACCACAAATGCTATGGTTGACAAAATGGGTTAGGTTGCGGAAGGCTATGCGGATGATATGGTGGGAGGCCTAGGCAAACTTGCCAAATTTCACAAAATTTGATGGAGTCAAATGATGATGGTAGTATGTTTATGGTATGGGGGATATTAATAGCTTCAAAATGAGCTAAAGAACGTCAAAAACGGACTCCGGATAAATTAGTTATGCACAAAACGGTGAAACGGGAAAGTCTGAAATCCCAGGGTCCGGATGTCCAGGGTGGAGCCCGGATTTCCGGGAGCTGATGTCCAGATCCGTGCGCGATTTGCGCTTCAGGAGCTAGATGTCCGGCTAGGGGTCCGGATGTCCGGCCCGATGGCCCGAATGTCTGGCCCGACGATTCCAGATCTCGTTTGGGGCGGAAATTTTCAAATTGGGGGCAGAAATTGATGATTCCAAGGGTAAAATTGGCCGGATTTTGTGGATGGAAAGGGTGAGAAAGATGGGGGAAATCTAGATCCACTTGAAAACAAGCAAATCCACGGATCAAAATTAACAAAACATCATCAAACCAACAAATCATAAAAAAATTGGGGCTATTTTTGGTGGGGATTTTTGAATTTTAGGACGAAATCAAGCAAAAGAAGGCTAGAAAACGTGGGGAGGCTCCAAATTCGTGATGAACCAAGGCTCATGATACCATATGATGCCGGGCTAACCCGATCTAGGCCGATCTTTCACGATTGGAGGGATCCTTGAGGATTTACACGAAGAACACGAGGGGAAATCACAAGGGGAAACGAGAGAAAACACTCAAATCAACAAGAAACAATCACACATGTGCTAGATCCATGAACACAAACAGATATACATTATACAAATCCAACAAAGGGGGCTACACGATAGCTAGTTCATCTCCGTGAGGAGGTATTGAGCCCGCGAGGGGTCACACTGTGAAGGGTCTTGAATCCGGTGTGGATCTTCTCCGTAGAGGTCGCGGTCTCTCTCGTGGAGTTGAACCACTTTGGATGAGCAAAGCTCTAGGTCTCAAATGAGCTATCACAAAGCTAACCCTAGTTAGGAGGAGGGAGAGGTCTACTAATAGTCGTAGTACAAGTTGGGGGCGAAGTGAAGGGGTACATGGGCAGGTGGCCCGAGACACTGTGCACAGGGGGGGCGGATGTCCGGGTGTCGGGCCGGATGTCCGGCGCTTCGCGACGGGCCGGATGTTCGGGGTGGCTTTGGAAGCGTTCTGTGAAGGAGGCCGGAATTCCGGGCTGGGGCCGGATATCCGGTGTCTCGTGCCAGGCCGGATGTCCGGGCCGGGGCCAGATGTTTGGGCCCTGTAGCACTTCGGCTGCTTGGTTGCTGCTATTGTTGACATCTTCAGGGGCTGGATGTCCGAGCTGATGAGGACATCACTAACAAGGTTACACCCACATCCCGAACTGATACATATACAGGACCAATTACTAGAGCTCGCGCACGCCAATTAAATTACCAGGTACTTTCGTTTCTTGGTAATGATTCTAATGTTCAAAAGAATATGATGCTGCCTAAATTGGATACATTTGTCTTGCTTACAAATGAAGGGCCTAGCTTGGACAAGAAGGATGAACATTGGAGCAAGATCAAGCATGGAGATGATGGCATGCGCAAGGGGGACAAGAATGGAGTTACAAGTGATGATTTCAGGACTTTGAAGCCACCATAATGAGTGCGTGAAGCCTTGGACGAAATATACAAGATGCCACTTCATAAATTTCGTCTAGAGGCTATTATAGGTGCTGGGTCACCTTATTATTGGGCCAGACCCATGTAGTTTCAAAATACTTGAGTATAGGCTGTTTTTAGAGTCCGTGTGTGTGGAGAAACAAGTGTTAGGGTTGGTTTCGGACCCCTTCTCCAAGTGCCACGAAATCCCCCCCCCCCTCTTCCTCCATATATACAACCCTTAGGGCGTAGTTTAGACTTTGAGTTTTGTTTAGATTAAAGTTCGCCATAGCTGCAACTTCGCGTACTTCGTTTGTGTTCAACAACCAGACAAAGATGTCATAGAACCCACTTGATCAATAAAGCTTCCCTCTTGAATTCGCAACATCCAGATTGCAATCTCAGTTTCTTGGTTGTTCTTTGTTTGCTTGCAGGAAATAGACCCTCGTGGTCAGGTTGATCGTGCTCCGGCGTGGTCAATAACCTCTCGGAGTTAGTTTAGCGATTGCTGAGGCGCGACGTCCTCGCACGTTCGTAGTCGGATCGTCAAAGTCGACTTCCTCCAAAATGATAGCCACCATCTCATCGAAAGAAGAGACACCTTTGCCTCTATCACGGGCCGAGGCCGGATGTCCTGATCTTGTAACCTTTCTCCGGTTCCTCTCATCGTGCTCCTTCATCCATGTACTTGAGGACTTGTCCGTGATCTCGAGCATCTCCGAGAGGGTTTTCTTGGTACCTAAGCACAAGTAGTGACCTTGCATGAGGTAGCAACCATGTCTCTTGTGAATGGAAAGGGGAAGCATTGAGGAACGGGTTCACCTTGTGTCCAATGGTGTATATTTGAGGTCTCATGGTGTGTCCACTTGGGGCTTGGGGAGTAGTCGTAGTGTACATGGGGATGAACGAAGGATGCTTCACATCACTCGTGGTTCCAAGAGGGAACAATGCATGTTTGACGACGAACAGGAGATAGCTTCCTCTTACGGCTTCAATTTTTTTATACGTTTAACATGCACTACTACAACTGTCATGTGAAAATTTGGAAAATAGTAGGGGTCATTTGACCTTTTAAAGACATTTAAGTGATTTTCTAACCATTTAATGACCATAATTCAAAGCTGAACTGCATTTACATGCAACGGCTAGCCATAACGGTTTGAAAAATCATATTTGTGTACTTGTTTGCGAGTTAATTCCATGTGCAGTAAATTGGAAGGAATTTTCAAACATATTGGTCTCACAGCATGGACACATGCATGGAGTGCCATGGCATTTTAATTCCAAAAAAAATTAAAATATGATCAAAAAAATATGAAACCTTTCTTGAAGTAATGTCATGCCATCAAGATGATGTAGTAAAAAAATTGGCATTTTTGACGAAAGTTTGGACACACACCCCTCACAAACCGGAGCAACTCACTAGAAGACTTGTGGTTGCAAGAGGGAACAATGCATGTTTGATGACGAACGGGAGATAGCTTCCTCTTACGGCCTTCAATTTTTTTCTACGTGTAACGTGCACTAATACGACTGTCATGTGAAAATTTGGAAAAAATTAGGGGTCATTTGACCTTTTGAAGACATTTAAGTGATTTTCTAGCCATTTAATGTACGTAATTCAAATTTGAACTACATCTACATGCAACGGCTAACCATAACGGTTTGAAAAATGATATTTGTGTACTTGTGTGCGAGTTAATTCCATGTGCTGTAAATTAGAAGGAATTTTTAAACGTATTGGTCTCACGACATGGACACATGCATATGTATGCATGGAGCGTCAGGGCATTTTAATTCCAAAAAATTAAAATAATAATCAGAAAACATGAAGCCTTGCTTGATGTAATGTCATGCCATCAAGATGATGTGGGAAAAATGGCATGTTCGTCGAAAGTTTGGACACACACCCCTCACAAACCAGAGCAACTCACTAGAAGGCTCATGGTTCTGAGAGGGAACAATGCATGTTTGATGACGAACAGGAGATAGTTTCCTCTTACGGCCTTCAAGTTTTTTCTATGTTTAACGTGCACTACTACAATTGTCATGTGAAAATTTGGAAAAATTTAGGGGTCATTTGATCTTTTAAAGACATTTAAGTGATTTTCTAGCCATTTAATGACCGTAATTCAAAGTTGAACTACATCTACATGCAACGGCTAACCATAACGGTTTGAAAAATCACTTGTTTGCGAGTTAATTCCATGTGGGGTAAATTAGAAGGAATTTTCAAACATATTGGTCTCATGGCATGGACACACATGCATGGAGTGCCATGGAATTTTAATTCCAAAAAATGAAAAATGATCAAAAAACATGAAACCTTGCTTGATGTAATGTCATGCCACCAAGATGATGTGGTAAAAAAATTGGTCTGTTTGACAAAAGTTTGGACACACCCCCCTCAGAAACCCGAGCAACTCACTAGAAGGCTCATGGTTCCAAGAGGGAACAATGCATGTTTGATCACGAACAGGAGATAGCTTCCTCTTACGGCCTTCAATTTGTTTTCTACATTTAACGTGCACTAATACAAGTGTCATGTGAAAAATCGGAAAATTTCATAGGTCATTTGTCCTTTTAAAGACATTTAAGTGATTTTCTAGCCATTTAATGACCGTAATTCAAATTTGAACTACATCTACATGCAACGTCTAACCATAATGGTTTGAAAAAACATATTTTTTTTGTACTTGTGTGTGAGTTAATTCCTTGTGCGGTAAATTAGAAGGAATTTTTACACATATTGGTCTCACGACATGGACACATGTACATGCATGGAGTCACATGGCATTTAAATTCCAAAACATTAAAAAATGATCAGAAAAACATGAAACCTTGCTTGATGTAATGTCATGCCACAAAGATGATGTGGTAAAAAAAATTGGCATGCTTGACGAAAGTTTGGACACACACCCCTCACAAATCGGAGCAACTCACTAGAAGGCTAGTGGTTCCGAGAGGGAACAATGTGTGTTTGATGACGAACGGGAGATAGCTTCCCCTTGCGGCCTTCAATTTTTTCTACTTTTAACGTGCACTAATACAACTGCCGTATGAAAATTTGGAAAATTCCAGGGGTCATTTGACCTTTTAAAGACATTTAAGTGATTTTCTAGCCATTTAATGACCGTAATTCAAATTTGAACTACATCTATATACAACGGCTAAACATAATGGTTTGAAAAATCATATTTTTGTGTACTTGTGTGCGAGTTAAAAAATCTTTAGACGATGTAAATATCTGGTGTTCAAAAAAGAAAATGAAAAGATATGGCAAGACAACCGGCCCCCACACAATTGGCAGTCTATTTCACGCCTTGAGGTTTGGAAGGTGAATGGCGGGGGTTATTAATTAGACACGGTTCTGTATTGGAAAATGCCAGCTATTAGGTTCACACGCGGATTCTAATGCGGGACTCATCAGTGCATGGAGGTGGGCCGATAAGCTCCAGTGTGCCACCAACGAGGAGCTCCTATGGGCGCCCAACGAAATGTCAAGATCGTCCGCGCTCGTTCGCCAGCAAGAGGCAGATCGGTACGTCAAGCGCTGTGAGGCAGAGGAGGCGGAGTACTGACTCCGGGCTGGGATGACGCCGTGCATCAGGAGTGATTGTTAGTTTTAGTATTGTTCATTTTCAATTTTATGCATTGTACCTAGTAGTTTAGTATCATCACATATATGTGATGATATTATATATATTATGTGATGAACTAATGAACAATATATATATATATATATTATGAATTCCATTTTCTATCTTTTTTTTATACTAATTTGAATCTAGCTGTTATCATCCACATATACAGAATGGAAAGCATATATACACACATTGAAACAGAACATATAAGAACGGAAAATATAGTACACACATTGAAACAGATCAATTAACAGAGCAATACTATGATTGTTGTTAATACATAGCTATCCATGTCGAAAGGACTCAACAAAATAAAACGCGTCCATGAGACCGTGACGAGTAGCCCTTGCCTACGGTAGCTCTTGGCTCTGCCTGCACTCATGCAGGCATTCGTCCAAGCGGTCGACACGCTCGCGGTACATCTGGAGCACGATCTCAAGCTCCAAGTTGGCTATTGCATCGAAGATCACCAGCTTGAGGATGCAACGACCATGTTCCTCTACTGCACCTAGGTGGACACCTGGGCCAAGGAGGCGGTCGAGCCTACCGACAAGTGTGTTGGCATCGAGCGGGCCGCGGACAAGGCGAATGGCGCCACCCATGCGAACGACGCGGTGGGCGTCCGGTGCAAGTACGGCGCCGCCGACCTTTGCTGCAAATATGGCGCAGAGGGCCTCTGCCCACTACTGGCAATGAATGGGGGTACTTACGAAACGTGTACCTAGCTACGACACCGTGTCGACAGTAGGCAAGCACCGATGGATCCGCTCTTGCTGTGGGGCACGCCGCGCCTCTTGCTCTGCGGCGCTCCAGCGGTCTCCCCGTGCGGCCATCCGCGTCCTATCGGCGCGGATGCGCCTAGCTTGCTCTGCGGCGCGCCATCGATCATATTGTGCGGCGAGCTGCAGTCTCTCGGCGCTGACATGCCTATCATGATCTGTGGCACTCAAGCGCCATGTGCTAACGGTCTGCTCAACCGTGGCGATGACGCGCATAACGGCGTTGTCCATCGCGTTGCCGGGGAGCGCCTCGGCCTCGATGGTCCATGGCGCCTTCTCGTTTTCCTCATCGATGTGGTTGATGGAAGAGGCTGCGCTATGCTGGGTTGGCATGCTTGGGGAAATGATAGAGGCAAAGGTGTCTCGTATTTCGATGAGATGGTGGCTATCATTTTCAGTGGAGTAGACTTTGACGATCCGACTACGAACGTGCGAGGACGTCGCGCCTTAGCAATCGCTAAACCAACTCCGAGAGGTTATTGACCACGCCGGAGCACTCCGGGTCTATTTCCTGCAAGCAAACGAAGAACAAGCAAGAAACTAAGATTGCAATCTGGATATTGCGAATATAAGAGGAAAGCTTTATTGATCAAGGTGGGGTTATGTGACGTCTTTGTCTGGTCGTTGAACACAAACAAAGTACGCGAAGTTGCAGCTATGGCAAACTTTAATCTAAACAAAACCCAAAGTCTAAATGACGCCCTAAGGGCTATATATATGAGGAGGAAGAGGGGGGAATTCCGTGGCCCTTGGTGGAGGGGTCCGAAACCAACCCTAACTCTTGTTTCCCCACATATACGGACTCTAAAAACAGCCTATACTCAAGTATTTCGAAATTACATGGGCCTGGCCCAATAATAAGGTGACGCAGCACCTATAATAGCCTCTGGACGAAATTTACGAAGTGGCATATTGTATATTTTGTCCAAGGCTTCACGCACTCATTATGGTGGCTTCAAAGTCGTGAAATCATCGCTTGTAACTCCATTCTTGTTCCCCTTGCGCATGCCATCATCTCCATGCTTGATCTTGCTCCAATGTTCATCCTTCTTGTCCAAACTAGGCCCTTCATTTGTAAACTAGACAAATGTATCCAATTTAGGCAGCATCATATTCTCATGAACATTAGAATCATTACCAAGAAACGAAAGTACCTGGTAGTTTAATTGGCGTGCACGAGCTCTAGTAATTGGTCCTGTATATGTGTCAGTTCCAGCTGTGGGTGTGACCTTGTTAGTGATGTCCTCATCATCCTCCCCTTCTTGAAATGAAGTCGTCCTCGACGGAAGCTCATCTTCCTCACCCAAGTAAGGCTTCAAATCTGCAATGTTAAATGTGGGACTAACCCCAAAATCTGCAGGCAACTCAAGTTTATATGCATTATCATTTATTTTCTATAACACCTTGAAAGGACCATCAGCACGTGGTATTAGCTTTGACTTGTGCAAATTAGGAAACCTATCCTTACAGAAATGTAACCAAACAAGATCTCCAGGTGCAAAGACAACACGTTTTCTACACTAATCTCCAACAAGTTTATATTTAGCATTCATGCGCTCAATATTTTCCTTAGTTAACTCATGCATTTTTAAGATCAATTCAGCACGTTGTTTAGCATCAAAATTAACCTTCTCCGAAGATGGAAGAGGCAACAAATCAATAGGTGCACGAGGTAGGAAACCATAGAAAATTTCGAAAGGGCACATCTTAGTAGTAGAATGCAACGAACGATTATAAGAAAATTCAATATGAGGCAAGCTTTCTTCCCACATTTTCTTATTATTCTTCAAAACAGCCCTAAGCATAGTAGACAAAGTTTTGTTGACTACTTCAGTTTGTCTATCAGTTTAGGGGTGTCAAGTAGTACTAAAAAGCAGTTTAGTCCCCAACTTAGCCCATAAACATCTCCAAAAGTGGCTAAGAAATTTAGTATCACGATATGAAATAATAGTATTTGGCACACCATGAAAGCGAATAATTTCATAAAAGAACAAATACGCAACATTAGCAGCATCATCACTTTTATGACATGGTATAAAGTGTGCCATCTTCGAGAACCTATCCACGACAACAAATATGCTATCCCTCCCCTTCTTTGTTCGAGGTAAACCCAAAACAAAGTCCATAGATATATCTTCCCAAGGAACACTAGGGACAGGCAAAGGCATATATAAACCATGAGGATTGAGTCGTGACTTAGCTTTTTGACATGTAGTGCAGCGACCAACAAAATGCTCAACATCCCGTCGCATCTTTGGCCAAAAGAAATGAGTAGCAAGTATGTCCTCCGTCTTGTTCACGCCAAAGTGTCCCATTAATCCTCCTCCATGCGCCTCCTGCAACAACAAAAGACGAACAGAGCTAGCTGGAATACATAGCTTGTTAGCATGAAACACAAATCCATCATTAACGACAAACTTGTTCCATGTTCTCCTTTCTTTACAATTCTGCAATACATCTTTAAATTCAGCATCATGCACATATTGATCTTTGATGGTCTCCAAACAAAATATTTTAAAGTCAAGTTTGAAAGCATAGTATAACGACGAGACAATGCATCAGCAATAACATTTTCTTTTCCCTTCTTGTGTTTAATAACATAAGGGAAAGTCTCTATGAATTCAACCCATTTAGCACGTCTACGGTTCAGTTTTGCTTGACTTTTAATGTGCTTGAAAGATTCATGATCAGAATGTATGAAAAATTCTTTGGGCCATAAATAATGTTGCCATGTTTCCAAAGTCCGAACAAGAGCGTATAATTCCTTATCATAAGTAGAATAATTCAGACTAGGCCCACTCAATTTTTCAGAAAAGTATGCAACAGGTTTACCATCTTGTAATAACACACCTCCTAACCCAATTCCACTAGCATCACATTCAAGCTCAAAAGTCTTATTAAAATCAGTAAGTTGGAATAAAGGAGCATGTGTCAACTTATCTTTCAATACCGTGAATGCTTCTTCCTGTGCAGTACCCCAAACAAAAGGCACATCCTTCTTTGTAAGCTCATTGAGAGGTGCAGCAATGGTGCTAAAATCTATCACAAAACGCCGATAGAATCCAGCGAGGCCAAGGAAACTCCTCACGTGCGTGACCCTTTTGGGCTGCGGCCAACTCTCAATAGCTTCAATCTTGGCTTTATCAACCTCAATTCCCTGTGGAGTAACAACATAGCCAAGAAAAGAAACTCGGTCGGTGCAAAAGGTGCTCTTTCCAAGGTTACCAAACAAACGTGCATCACGTAAAGCAATAAAAACAACACGCAAATGTTCCAAATGTTCCTCCAAAGATCTGCTATAAATAAATATATCATCAAAGTATACTACCACAAATCGTCCAATGAAAGCACGTAAAACTTCATTCATTAATCTCATGAAAGTACTAGGTGCATTAGTTAACCCAAAAGGCATGACTAACCACTCATATAATCCAAACTTAGTTTTCAATGTTGTTTTCCATTCATCTCCCAATTTCATACTAATTTGATGGTATCCACTACGCAAATCAACTTTGGAGAATATTGTAGAGCCACTCAATTCATCAAGCATATCATCTAGCCTAGGAATAGGATGGCGATAACGAATAGTAATATTATTAATGCCTCTACAATCAACACACATACGCGATGTACCATCCTTTTTCGGCACTAGAATAATAGGACCAGCACAAGGACTAAGGGATTCGCATATATAACCTTTGTCGAGTAGCTCCTGTACTTGACGCATAATCTCCTTCGTCTCTTTTGGATTGGTACGATATTGTGCGCGGTTGGGTAGCGATGCACCGGGAATTAAGTTAATCTGATGCTCAATCCCTCGAATAGGTGGTAATCCCATTGGCACGACTTCTGGAAAGACGCCGGCAAACTCCTGCAAAATGTTAGTGACAGCAGGAGGCAAAGAGGAAGGAACGTCCTCGAATGAAAATAATGCCTCTTTGCACACAAAAGCATAGCAAATAGATTTGCTTAAATATAGATCATCAATATCAGATTTGGTGGCAAGTAAACATCCACTCTTTAATTTAATTTCAGATGCAACATGAGATGATGGTGTGTTATTAGGCATCATTTGTTGCTCAAATTCTTTTGCCACAATCTGATTTTCACTCTTATTTTGCTGCTGTTTTGCTTTATTAGCTTTATTAATATCATCTTTCAAAATGGAATCAGGAGACATAGGAAGCAAAGTAATACGTTTATCCTTATGAACAAGAGTATACTGATTGTTTCTACCATGGTGTACAGAACTTTTATCAAATTGCCATGGTCTACCAAGTAATAAGGAACATGCTTGCATGGGTACCACATCACAATCAACATAATCAACATATGTGGAGATACTAAAATGCACACAAACAGTACGTGTTACCTTAACCTTGGCGCTGTTGTTGAACCATTGGATGTAGTAAGGATGTGGATGTGGTCTTGTGATGAGAGATAGATTCTCCACCATCTCCATGCTAGCCAAGTTGTTGCAGCTCTCTCCATCTATGATGACGCGAACAAAACGTTCCTTCACAACTCCCTTTGTATGGAACAAATTATGCCTCTGATTTTGCTCCGCTTGTGTGACCTGCACACTCAAAACATGTTGAGCAACTAAACATTCATACCTGTCAGCGTCTTCAGGAGCCATGTATTGCATCTCATTTTCAGAATCATCTCCGTCGTGTTCTTCACATGTAATAAGAGCCAAAATCTCCTCATCATAGTCACTAGCGGAGTCATAACCACCATCCTCAGTAGCAATCATGACACGCTGCGATGGGCATTTGCTCGCATAGTGACCACGACCAGTGCAACGACGACATATAACATCATGTGTTGGCCCATTGGATGCCATAGATGAAGAAGAGATCTGCGCAGGACCAGAAGGTGTACTCCTTGTTGATGGTGGTGGTGCCTGTTTGCTTTTATCACGGCTAGAAGTGACAGATGAAGTAGGCGGTGGTGCAGCCGGACGTGTCGAAGTAGATGATGCACGTGGTGTCCATGATGAAGGTCGACCTGCAGAAAAATTAGTTTGTGCCAAGGCTTGTCGATCCTGCACTTCACGTTCAGCTTTGGAAGCAAGATGGAATAAACGAGTGATATTATTATACTCCTCATACTCTAGAATTGTCTGAATCTCTCTATTTAAACCACCCATCAAACGTGCAAGCATAGCCTTATTGTCCTCAACAATACCACAACTAATCAGGCCAGTTTGTAATTCCTGATAATATTCCTCTACAAAAAAAATTCCTTGTCTTAAACGCTGCAATTTCTGAAGTAATTCGCGTTGATAATATGGTGGAACCCAACGAGTACGCATAGCAGTTTTCAAAGCAGCCCAAGTAGTCAGAATATTATCCGGATGTAATCTACAATATTCACACCACCACACACAAGCAAAACTAGTGAAAGCACAAAGAGCGGCAGCAACACGTCTCTCCTCGGGATATTTGAAACGTGTAAAACGTTGTTCGGTTTCTAACTCACAAGTAAGATATATATCAGGAACATATCTACCCTCAAATGGTGGAATATTCAATTTTAGTTTAGGGAGATGGTCATGATCGCGTACCTGAGGGTATGGTGCAGCCCTACCATTATGATTATTTGCATGTGCATGACCTGGTAGTTGTGGTGCTGGTTGTTGCATGTCAATCTGATTTTGATCAACCTCATCCTCGTAATCCCCCATGTAATCGTCCTCCTCCTCAGCAGCAGCAGGAGCCACAGAAGTATCAACAGCAGCAACAACAGCTTGGCCAGGTTGAAGAGCCACACGGCTCGCTTTGCGGAGGGCGGTTTCGCGACGTGAAGGTAGTTGTTGTTGTTGCAATGGTGCAGCCGGTGGAGGTAGACGTGCAAGCAGTTCAGCGAATTTGGCATCCAACTTGGTGTCAATTGACTTCTCAATGTCATCCATCCTCGCTAGTGCGTTGTCAAAACTGGTCATCACATCTTCTACCTGTTGACCCATCATTTGCTGAAATTTATCATGCAACTCCTTGTTCGTCATGTTCTCCCAGTCAGTCTCGTCGACTTGTGATCCTGGCATGGTTAGCAGCAATAGAAACACACAAAAATATGATCCTACAGACTACTAGAAAATGGTGGTGGTGGGGCGTCACAAATATGTCAAGCAAATCTCAAATTCTTACCAGTTCTTACCCAGTAGCAGGTGGTGATCGGCAACCGTGGTATTCAAAACTCTCAAAGGTTGGATAAAGCGATTACCAGGGAGAGTCAAACGCACGACGTAGATGTATGTGGAGCTGGGAAGGCTTATAAGATGGTAGGAAAAAGGGTCAGCAATAATCAATTCAGATATGCAAAGTTGAATAAACGCTCAACGACGGTACTGTGCTGGTCATAGGCTAGACCGTACTAGAGACGCGAGCCTAGAACACTAACAAAAACACGGCGCTGCACGTAATCCAGGGGAAAGCACACTCTGATTTTTTTTCGCCTCTTTTTTTTGCACTCTTTTTTTTGCGCTCCTTTTTTTGGGCCGAATATCACTATAATGGCGAGTGTCTCAAAACACTTCCCAAGTCAAACTAAGATGATAGGCATGAAATTTTTTTGACGATTTTTTTTCGGAATCAGGGCAGCGACGACGAAAAAGTGCGGTAAAAAAACAGTATGGTGGCACGTGTCTCAAAAGACTCCGAAAAGCCCAAAAATAGGATAGGGAAAAAATATTTTCACCTGCCGAAATTTTGGCATAAAAACTGCCCGGGGGTCTTTTTTTCGAGACCTACTCAGGCAAGGGAACACGAAACCGAAACTAGATGGATCTCAAAAGCCAATCTAAAACGAAAAGAACTCGGATTGGTGGTGGATATGTGGTGGTAGAATATGGCAGCAGTGGTGGTATATGGCAGCGGTGGTGGTATATGGATACAGATTCGTGGTGGTATATGGATACGGATCGGTGGTGGTATGTGGCAGTAGCGATGAAGATGTTGCGGCGGCGGCGTGACAACTTATGATCAGAACTCGAAACTCTAAAAGACTAGACGCTAAGACCAGCAACTTGACACGACGATGCAACCGCAAATTCAACTAAGAAAACACGGAAAAGATTATGCAATGGCTCAGACTGGTGCGGATACTATGAACTAACCCTAAAAAAATTTGGATTTTTTCGTGGACTGTAGGTATGAAGAACAGACTTGATCTAATCTACGAAAAACTGTAAAATCTCACCGAGCAACCTGGAAATCTGATACCACTTGACAGAGGCAAAGGTGTCCTGTCTTTCGATGAGATGGTGGCTATCGTTTTCAGTGGAGTAGAATTTGACGATCCGACTACGAACATGCGAGGACGTCGCGCCTTAGCAATCGCTAAACCAATTTCGAGAGGTTATTGACCACGCCGGAGCAAGATCAACCTGACCACGAGGGTCTATTTCCTGCAAATAAACGAAGAACAAGCAAGAAACTAAGATTGCAATCTAGACATTGCGAATATAAGAGGAAAGCTTTATTGAACACAAACGAAGTACGCGAAGTTGCAGCTATGGTGAACTTTAATCTAAACAAAACCCAAAGTCTAAACGACACCCTAAGGGTTGTATGTCACTCCACTGCCTGATCAAACCCTAATTTCTATTTCTAGGGAATATTCCTTTTCCTATTAAAGGAATAACCCTGTCTGCCCTAGGTTGTGAAGCAACCTATATTTCTGTCACTCCAAAAATTCCCAAATAAATTTTAATAAATTGTTTGGGTCATATCTTCATAGAATATGGCAAAACTTTTCTTTGCCATGTTAAAAAATAATCCTCCAATATTCCTTTTCCTATTCTGCCCTAAATGGCACTTTGTGAAGCAAGTGCTATTTATCTTCGCCCAATTGACCCCAAACTCCTTGGACCTCTTTTTATGTCCAAATCATTGCGACATGCCAAAATTCAACTTTATTTTCCTAGCCAATCTTCCTCAGTGAATTTTCAAAGTTTCTGTCAAACAGAAGCCACTATGAAGGAAGTGCTAGCTAGGAGCACCCAAATGAGTTGAAATTTTGCATGCATCTTCTTGTGATCATATTATCACACTCCTCCAAAAATCAGCTCCATCCAATCTGCCATGTGAGCACACCTTCAGATATTTGTTTCTGTCCAAATTTTCAGTTTGTGAAGCAAGTGTGTTTTATCTTGCTCCACTATGGCTGAAAATATTGCAGGACCTTCCCCAATCAATATAACCTACCTCTAGCAATTTTGGGCACATTGTATGTAGCCATTTCCTCTCAGGACTTTTTCTAAGTTTCTGGACAGAAAGGATGCTTGTGAAGGAAGTACCAATTTGGCTTGTCCAATTGCTATGAAAACTTTACAACATCTCTATATCTCCAAATCCCTAATCCTTGCCAAATTTGAGCTCAAGTGGCCACACCATTTGAGTGCAACATCCAAATCTCATTTCTGGACCAAACTTGGCAGTTGCAAAGCAACTATGATTTATCTTGGTCCAAATCCTCTCAAACTTACCAGTATGGTAGTTCTTCTTTACCTCAAACCCCCAGACAAACCCTTTTGCTCCAAAACAAATGTTGTTGATCAGTATTCCTCCTCAAAGTTTACTGCAGTAAACTTCAGAGGATCTTTACCACTAAACCGTAGATCCTTTCACCATTCTACCATCACAGCTGAGCTTCACCACTACCTGCCAGTGCCCATGGTGATCACGACACGGGTGTGTCAGTGCGCGCGCACTGTGTGCAGTGGCCGCGTCCAGAGCGCCGTTTCTGCCTCGGCTGCTCACCCCTCGTCGTCTTCACGCGCGTGAGCCTGTCCTTTGGCCTCGCCTCCACGTCGCAGACCCCCTGGATGCCTCTCCCCCTCCGACCTCTTCCTCCACCGACGAGCACCGACGCTCGCCGACGCCAGCCGCCAAACACAACAGTGGCCACAGTGCCCTGTTTGTCCCTGAGCATCCCTCGGCTGCTGCTTCTGCTCCCGGGCGTCGTCTGCCTCCCCGTGAGCTCCTCCACTGTGCCCTCCCTCGTCGCCTGCCTCCGAGTTCTCGGGCGTGGACGCGTGCCCGCGACGACGCCAGCCCGGCTCCCCTCCCCTCGCCTATATAAACCTCCCTGAGAGCGTTGAGCTGCACCAGAATCCTTCCCTCGCTCCACCGCCCCTCCCTAGCCTCTCTCTCAAGCTCGAGGAGCTCTCGTGCCTCGCCATCGCCACCATGGCTGATGTTCGGGTGCGCCTAAACTCTGGCCACTCGAGCCCTCCCTCGCCATCCTTCCTCCACCAGAGACGTCCAGCACACTCCTCGGTGCCTCCCCGCCGTTCCCTCCTCCTTTGTTGGCCTATGGCCTTGATCCCCATCTGCGCCCATCGCAGCCGTCCGTTCCGCTCGGGGCATCACCACACTACTCCTACCCGGCGTGCGTGCAGCCCCTGGATGGGTGTCGACCTCCGTCCCGAGTCCACCGGTGCCCTCTCCTTGGTTGCAGATGGCCGGAACCACCGTGTCCGGCGACGACCGCGCCCCTTGCTCTGCGTTCTGTCGAGGAGAGGAGGAGCAGGCGCGAGAGGAATAAGAAGGAGGCGCGGGGGGAGACCAGTCAAGGCATTGGCCCCACCTGGCGGTGAGCCAGCGTTGACCCCGCTCGCCTAGCTGGATTAGTGTCGGTCCCCGCCCCCTAGGGCCCAGCACGTCACTGAGTCAGCCTCGGCCCCGCGCTTGCCAGCTTGGATAAGTGGAGACGTATTCCACAGAATACGTCTTCCAGTCCCGAAAGTGCATTCTTCTTCCACTTCAGCCCAGAATGCGTTTTCACTTTAGGGAAAGCGTATTTTCTCGGGTGCACGTTCCGTTTCTCTGTCCAGGGCCTGTTTGTGATGGTTTTATTTACAGACAGGTCCCTGGCAGAAAAACATGCATAACTTTTTACCCACAACTCCAAATGAGGGGAATCCAAAGCCCATCTCTTCGTCTTGTCGAGCCCGTTCTGTTGACATCATTTTCATTTTCTTTCAACATTCTGAAAATGACCATTTTGCCCTTGCCGTTAAACAGCCCGCTCCTAAAGAGAATGTTTTCCGGCGATCCTTTCCGCGAGTTTCTCGCAGTTTGTCCCGGTGATTTCTTCCACCCTAGGCAAGCCACACCCTCCACTTGCATGGTTGCAATGTAGTGACATGGTTTCTTTATTTGAATTTATTTAAAATATTGCATTAGCTACGTATGATCTTGTTCATGGCATTTCTCGGAGTTGTGTTTTGATCTTGTTATTGCCATGATATTGCTTGGAGTTCTAGGTTTATATTTTGATGATTATGTGGATGACTTGTTGCCTTTGGATTCTTAGAGGCTATTTTCATGCTAGTATCTGCTATTACTTTTGGAGTATTGCTTTGGACATCATGCTGCCTTTGGATTCTTAGTGGCTATTTTCATGCTAGTATCTATTATCATTTTTGGAGTATTTGCTTTGGATGTCATGTTGCCTTTGGATTATTAGAGGCTAGTATTATTTTCATCATGATGCTAGTTGATATTATGATTTGGAGAGTGATGTTGGAGATGATGCTTGTTTGTGGATCATAGCTGGATAGTTAGTTCTTGATATTTGCATAGTAGTGTTATCGTTCTTGGATTCTTCATGATAGAGATGTTATGCTATCCTTGGAGTATTTTGTTATGATGTTATTTCTCTTTGGATTATTTGTTGGATATTGCTATGACTTGGATTGTTAGTTTGATAGTTAATATATGAGTGTCTGTATCACAACTAAAATTTGTGTAAGATAAACTCCGTCATTAAGTTGGTCAGGTGCCACCGAACCGGGCTTTCCCCCAGTGCAACCACATTTTCCTTTATGGGAAGGCCCTAATGCGATGCTATTGTCATGCCTCTCGCCGACGCCTCCAACGAGGGAAGGTTATGGGCATGCACTACCCTGATCAGGTAGTCGAACATAACCTTGTGTGCCCGTAGTTGGATAATAAGCGCTTTTTCCCCGTTTGGGACTTTTTATTGTTTTTGCCACGACGGTGGCCGTTGGTATCTTTGGTAGACACGGGGCTACCCAGGACTATCCCAGTGGGGAATGAGTCGGAGTGGCCGGGAGAGTGTCATGACAGTAGATCGGTTTTGTCGGAACGCCGTTGGTCCACCCGAATGGGAGAACGAGGCCATGGGTTCCGTGGTGTGGGTACAGTGCACTACCTCTGCAGAGTGTATTTTCTATCGATAGCCTCGTCCTCGGTCATGGGCATGGGTTCGTACTAGGTCACACCATTCGATCAAAACTTGAATGACGGAATAACTAAAATGAACTATAGGTGAATTATATATGTTGATATGATGAGCAGTGCATGATATTGATGATGATGTAGACCAAGTGTTGGTCATGATAGTGATCACTGGTAAGTTCAGGATTGGTTTTGACCACGAGGTGATCAAGATGGTTTATTACTTGGCCGGTTAGCCAAGAGAGATATTATTATATAAATTTGAGATAGTGATTTATCAGTATTGTATTAGTTTCATACCATGCTTAGTAGTTGCTTCATCATCATAGTTGTTATTTAATTAACCTGTTAATGCTATGTTGTTGTTTTGACTTGATGTTTTTGGTTTTTGCGAGCTTGCAAGTACATTCAATGTACTAACCTGGCGTGTCATGCCAGATTGCAGGTGATGCCCTGATTGCTTGATTGTTTGTCGAGGTTGCCGTGCGTGCGAGCTAGATCGTGTCCCAGCCAGAGTCCCTATGGATTGGAGTTCACCACCTTCGCGTTATTCCGCCGCTAGAAGTTTTTCCGCTGCTACGAGTTGTTTTGCTGCTAGCATAGAGCAAGTGTAGTATCGCTGGAGTAGCATAGCCGTGCTGATGTGCTCCTTTGTAACATCAGACACTTGTATTTTTACTCTTGTAATAAGAGCTGATTTGTTCTATGCTAAGCAGTTCTGTATTCCAGAAGACTTCTCCTCGATCTCTGGGCTGGAATACGGGGCGTTCCGGTTTCTCTGAGCCAGGGTGCCACAACCCATACCTGAGCTGACGAACCTGGATCATCCGGATGTACACCCGGATCATCCAGACATAGCCCGAATGAGCTGGACTTTCTCCCGGATGTCCGGGTAACCCTGAAACTGACGCGACTGAAATTTTGTTTTGGCCATAACTAATTCATCCGGAGTCCGTTTTTGACGTACTTTAGCTCGTTTTGAAGCTATTGACATCCCCCATCCCACAAAAATAATACCATCATAATTTGACTCCATAAAAATTTGTCAAATTTGGTAAGTTTGCCTAGGCCTTCCACCATATCATCCGCATAGCCACCATAGCCTTCCACAACCTAACCCATTTTGTCCGCCATAGCATTTGTGGTTGCTTGAGTAGTAATTTGAGTCTCCTCAGGTGTTTAGGCTACTTAGGGACAATTGCTTCTTCATCAACCACCACCACCACTTCCGCATACACATTGCCCACTATATATTTCCACCAACCCAACTTAACCCAATTTTGTTCGAGCTTGTTTGAGTTGTGGCTAGAGTCTCCTAAGGTGTTTCAGCTACTTCGGGACGGTCACAATAACTCCGACATGCATAACCCATCCTTCCACTTCCGCTTTGCCAAGTGCATAACCACCACCGCTTTCCCACTACCACCATTTGACATTTGTCCTTGAGATTTTGAGTTCTGGTTTTTCCATTTCCTAAGGTGTTTCGGCTAATTAGGAACGGGCCTACATCAAGAACACCGCCTCTCATCATCGACTCGGACGGTAACCTCGACGACATCATTGTATATTCCCCTTGCAATTGCATTGTTAACCCCTAGCCCATTTTGCGTCACTTGCCTATCGAGACTAGCCATTTGAGTATTGTCGGCAACGTTACTTGTGCACATTAGTGATCATCGACTCACGCATCCATTGCCTACATACAATATCATATTGGTATCATCATATCATCCCTTGTGTCACAAGATTGTTCCCGCATATACACAATTGCTATCTTGGTTTGTGCATTTAGCATCGTGGCCATAGGTAAAAAAGAGAATAAGATTTTAAGCAAAAAGAGAAAGACAAAGAAGTTTGTAAGCAAGAGCCATAGCATCGCATCACAATATATCATATGCTATCATATCCAATCATCTTGGATCATCTTGTGCTAAAAGCACCGGAACATCATACACATAGCATACTAGTGATAGGAAGTCGCTACATTTTGTCTCATATAGGTAGTGCACAAGTTCGTATCCGCCCATTGAGCAATCGGCTAGCATCTCTCTAGTGTTGTGTGACAAGAGACTTTTCCGTGGATTCCACATTTTCAGCTCAATCCTTGGTTGCATAACCACATTTATCTATCCGTGCGTGTGTTTCCGTGTGCCACCCCTTGCTATTGGTCTACTTGTTTTACTTGCGAATTTGTGAATCTCTTTCAACTTTATTGGCTCTTGCTAACATTCTGCATCAAATTTTTGTGCCACTATCCTCACCGAGCTCCACCATAAGCTTTACTTGTGTAGGTGTGAGAAACCGACACGAATTGCTACCAATTGTGCTATTTCCTTGTTCCACATTTGAGTGATCATTGATTCATCTTCAACATCGGTCAAGGTACATTTGGTCTAGATCTTCTCTTTCTCCCACTCACCACTACTTGATTCTTGTGATGGATAGGCAAAGTATTTCATCTCCGGTATTCGACATCGATGGCGCAAACAATGACATCCACGCGAAAACCATCGGACTACAACGAGCAATGCAAGAGCGCTTAGGGAACATCGCCATTGAACCACGACACTCCGAGACAAGGACAATGGCTTCCTTCGACGACATGTGCGACTCCTTCAACAAACAAATGGCGGAGCTCCGGCACTTGGTGGTCGATTACAAGTCTTCTTCCCCTACGTTATCCTCTCGGCGGCAACGTTCAAGTCACAAGTCTTCGGAGCGCCAACATGATGCAAGTGCAAGTCTTCCACGTCCACACCACCATGGCGACCATCGACATCGTCATGAAGGGCAAGTGACCTCCAAGCATCATGTGCACGACGACGGAAAACGACATCTACCAAAAGCTCAAGCACTACAATGACACCATCAACATGAAGATGCTCGACACACTCAAATATACAAGTACGAAGATGCTCTACTTCACGACAAGCCCAAGTTTCAAGAGCAAAAGAGAAGAACGCGAGACAAGCACACCCAATACGGAGCTACGGCTACAACCGTCACTTCGGCATGTTCGCCAAGTGCTATCAAGGCATCTTTGCCTTTGGATGTACGGCATCTTTGCCTACTTCCCATGAGTTCGCCTACATCGACGTCTTCATCATCAAGGCGATCATCTGCGAGCGACGGCGACAAGACGGTCAAGCATGGGTCATTCCCTTTGACCAAGGCGACGAGCATGAACCTCTTCGACACCATGAAGACGGCGCCCATATCGGACTACTACTCCGGGGCAAGCTACACAAGCAAGGATGATACCTTCTCTTTGACCTCGAAAGAGTGTTATGATTTGCCACATCCTACGACATTCATCTTCGGAGGCATTACGGATGAGGAAGTTGAGCATGGAGACTATTGCACCTACACATCTTCGACATCAACATATGACGAGATGCCCCAATTCCCAAGTGAGTAGAGCCACCACCACATGAGTGATACGAGTGACTCCACCATATGTGACATTGAGAGTATTTCCTTTGAGAGGATGAGAGTGGCCATTGCTAGCCCCATACATGAGAGCATGCAACCTCTCCTATGTGAGGTTGAGAGCCATTTGAGTGACTCCTCCAACCATACAAGTGAGAGCATCCAAGAGAGATTGAGCGAGCAACAACACTTAGTGAGTGAGGTAGTTGATAGGGCATGTGAGGCCACTATGATTTCTAACGACTTAACCTCTACTCTGAGGGTGTTTTCTTCGGTGCTAGGTCTCCTACAAGAGGACATGCCTACCCTCGACGAGTCCATCCCTCCAATGGACAACCCGATGGCCATGGTGGAAGAAGATGCACCACCCACATGGTCCCATCATGATGAAGAAGAGAACGATTGGATCTTGAACACCTCACCTACAACGCAGGAGCGACACTCCAAAGGTAACATAGGTGATAGTGCTTCTTTCTTCCCACTTGTAGACTATCTTGAGAATGATTGCTTGCATGATGTTGACACACCTATTCCCATGCTTCATGCTAGTGTGAACTCATCATGTCATGACTTACCTATTGATGATGAATATGATGATGAGCATGTTGAGTTGCCTAGTTGTGATGCTATGCTCCATAGGATATCATGTGAAAATTCTTTTGGTCATGTCATGTTTGATAATCCTTTGAACTTGTCATATGCTATGAGTGAGATCTCACATATTGTATCATTTCAATCTCAACATAGTACCTATGCATGCCCCATTAAACTAAATCCTATTTGCACTTGTGGCATAGATGACAAGATGATGGTCATTGGCTTGTGTTTCTCTTGCAATGATATTGCCATGCTTCCTTTATATGATTTGCGCAATTCATCTACTATGCCCTGCCATGATCACATTGTTCCGGATATGCATTTTTTTGGATGCTATCAATATTCTCCATGTGATGTTTCCATTGATGCTCATGAGGAGATCCCCATAGTTTCCCCATACATACTAGGAGATCTTGATGCAGTCCATACCTTGCATGATTACCATGATTGTGTGCACCATATGCATTCCATGAATAACAATGATCTACATACTTCTCATGATGCATTAAATAATTCGAGTCTCCATTATGCCATACATAACAACAAACATCTCAGGATGGATGACATGTTTCTATATCACGCATCTCATTTATTTGAGCATTGGCTATTTTGTTTTAACCAACACATGCACGTGCGCATCATGATGGATGATGTGTACATATACCACGCACACACAATTTTTCCTTTGTCTTTGTTTTGTGTAGGTACTCATGAACATTTGTCAACCTCACAATCCCATGAGTTGACAAAACGAGCTCTTGAGAGCAACGATGATTTGGGATTCTGCGGATTGTCCTTACCATCATTCTCTTCGCGCCACTACGCGCATCTCTTTTACTTGGCTCTCACACGACTATGGGCTATCTACCACTTGTCACCTTATGCCCATTCTATCGTGTTCACTTTGCATGTTATGCCTCTTGCTATGATTTTGCCATGCAATTGTGACATTTGCTTGCATTTACCCATGCTTCACCATTATGCTACTCATATGTGTATTTGCATGCTTGGTGGAGATACTAGTAGCTATTGCCAAGATTTCTTTGTGCCCCATGCTATTGTTGATTCTTGTGTTGGGAGAGTCCTATTGTTCCATTGCTACTTACATACGGATTCTTGCCACCACAATGGCGAGTCTTTGCTCATATCTTGCTTTTATGCTTGTGCTATGCCATGTGCATTATTCATGCCTACAATTTGCACACATGACATGCTTGCCATGATTAACTCTAGTATGTTGCATCTTCGCACTACTAGCTTGTTTGCCTTGTTCACCATGATTGCTTGCTATGTTGCATCACCCATGTTCCACTCTTACTTGCTTTCTTGGGTCGATGACATATATGTTCATGCCACTCACATGATATATCTTGATCATTGTCACTTGTCTCCATTAGTTGCATCTCTCATGACTTGTATTGAGTACAACAATGCTATATTTGTTGATCTTGGAGACTTGGACACCTTACGTGTGATGCATGCTGGCTTGTTTGGGCCTAATGCCTTTGGTTGTTATCGCATCATATGCTTACATACCATGCCACATTCCCTTTTACTTTCTTATGATAAGAATGATGCAAGTACTTGTTGGGTATTTTCCAGCACGAATGCTAGGTTTTGCATTATGGCTAACCTCATTTGTTTTTCCGAGTGTTTGTCATGTTCCTACATTTTGAAGGATTCACAAGGCGGTGTCGTCATGCGACAACTTGATCATGCGAAGGCATACACGATGTGCAACACCAACATTTGCAAGAACATTCATAAGGTGAATTCCTTTTTTGTGATCCATCCTCACTTACGCATATTGGATGGGCCATGCTTTCATTGTTGTTTGCTTCTTGTTGTCTACATGATACATCTACGAGAGGGAGGACCGACATTGAAGATGGACCGTTTGGATGCACCTTCGGAACTTCACTCAAGCCACGACATTGAGAATTGGTATATCATCACTCCTTCGGCACATTGCACCAAAACCTACATATGTGTTGATTGTGTGCCCACATGCCATGCTCCATGGTCATTTCATACCCATGACCAATTTGCATCTTATGCATGGATTGACTCACATTATGATTGCCTCGTTGCATCTTGTATTCCCATGTCATCCATGATATACGAGGTTGTGCATTTCCTTAGCAAATTTGTTGTGCTCTTTCTTGACGACATATTCATACATCATGATCATATTGCCAACCATCAATTGCATGATCACATAGTCATATTAAGCACCCATTGCCATGTTCATGCTCTTGATAAACCATCACACTATGACATCATTTTGCACAATGATAGAAATTGTAGCTTTGTGCACCATGCCAGTTACCCTACCTTTGTGTGCACAACAAATGGATTTCCTCACATGAATGCTTTACATGTCATTGTACATCTTTTAGATAAGCATCTTGTGCCTTGCCATGCCCAAACTTGTCACACAGACTCATTCTAACATGATGGACACTTTGTGTGCGCTAACCATTGTATTTCCATGTGTACTTTGTGTTTGCTCATTTTGCATGTACCGCATAACGGAGACACCTTGGAGTACTTGGATTGCACCATGCCTTCAACTTCGTCCAACTACAAGTCCGTTCACCACAACCGTTTCCATGGTGATGAGCTTTTTGATCCGAGGTCGGATCTTTCCCAAGGGGGGGGGAGATGATGCGGAGCATCCCACTATCATCCCCATGTTCACTTCGACAAGGCCTCGAGCATACACAATTGGACACAAGGTGAACCTTCACTTTCCACATATGAGACATGGCTACTACATCATGCATGGACCTTGTGCATACCCAGGAACATCCGAGACGACCATGGAGAATCCAAGGACCAAGGCCAAGCATGGAAGAGGAGAAGAAAGAAGGAGAACGGACAAGACAGAAGATGGTCGGATCATCCGGAACCCCAGCCAGATGATCCGATCCAAGCCCGGATGATCCGGATCGACACCCGCACGATCCGGGAAACGCACCCGAAGGCACCCGAAGCAACCTCACCAAGCCGGATGATCCGGACAGTCGCCCAGATCATCCGGACCCCTGATACCCGGATCATCCGGACCCTGCCTGTGCGCGTGACTTGGGTCGATCCCATGTACCCCCTTCGCCCCTCAATTACCCCTTCGTGGCTTAGACTATAAATAGACCCCCTCCTCCTCTATTTGAGGGTTATCTTAGGATTAGCTCATTTGAGACAGAGCTTTGCTCATTCACTAGTGGTTGATATCCTTGGGAGTGACTGCGGCGCCTCCACGGAGAAGATCCACACGGATTCAAGACCTCCTTCACGAAGAAGATCCCGCGGAATTCCCCAAGGCCTCCTCACGGAGAAGAACTGGTTACACTTTGTATCGTCCCTTGTTGATCATGGATCTTGTATCTTTGTGTGTTTCGAGGATCTAGCATATGTGTGACTTGTTCTTGTTGGTTTGAGTGATTCTCTCGTGTTTCCCCTCGTGTTCCCCCTCGTGTTGTTCGTGGGATCCCCTCCATTTCGTGAAAGATTGGCCTAGAACGGGTTGACCCCGCATCAGCGCTTGGGCAACATCCCCATCGAACTACGAAACTCCGAGACAAGGACAATGGCTTACTTTGACGACATGTGTGACTCTTTCAACAAACAAATGGCGGAGCTCCGACACTTGGTGGTCGATTACAAGTCTTCTTCCCCTTCATCATCCTCTCGACGGAGACGTTCAAGTCACAAGTCTTCGGAGCGCAAACATGATGCAAGTGCAAGTCTTCCACATCCACACTGCCATGGCGACCATCGACATTATCATGAAGGGCAAGTCACCTCCAAGCATCATGTGCACGACGACGACGAACGACATCTACCAAGAGCTCAAGCACTACAACGACACCATCAAGATGAAGATGCTCGACACGCGCAAACATACAAGTCTGAAGAAGCTCTACTTCATGCCAAGCCCAAGCTTCAAAAGAACACAAGAAGACCGCGAGAGAAAAACACCCAAGACGGAGCTACGGCTACAACCACCACTTCGGCATCTTCGCCAAGTGCTATCAAGGCATCTTCGCCTTTGAACGTATGGCATCTTCTCCTACTTCCCATGAGTTCGCCTACATCGACGCCTTCATCATCAAGGCGATCATCTACGAGCGACGGCGACAAGACGGTCGAGCATGGGCCATCCCCTTCGACCAAGGCATTGTGCATGAACCTCTTCGACACCATGAAGACGGCGCCCATATTGAACTACTACTCCGGGTGAAGCTACGCGAGCAAGCATGAGACCTTTTCTTTGACCTCGGTGGAGCGTGATGATTTGCCACATCTCACGGCATTCATCTTTGGAGGCATTACGGATGAGGAAGTTGAGCATGGAGACTATAGCACCTACACCTCTTCGCATCCACATATGACGAGATGCCCCAATTCCCATGTGCGGAGAGCCACCACCACATGAGCGATACTAGTGACTCCACCATATGTGACCTTGAGAGCATCTCCCTTGAGAGGATGAGTGTGCCCACCACTAGCCCAACACATGAGAGCATGCCACTTCTCCTATGTGAGGTTGAGAGCCATTTGAGTGACTCCAGCAACCATATGAGTGAGAGCATCCACGAGGGAGTCAATGAGCCACAACACTTAGTGAGTGAGGTAGTTGAGAGGGCATGTGAGGCCACTATGATTTCTAACGACTTAACCTCTACTCCAAGTGTGTTTTCTTTGGTGCTAGGTCTCCTACAAGAGGACATGCCTACCCTCGACGAGTCCGTCCCTCCAATGGACAACCCGATGGCCATGGTGGAAGAAGATGCACCACCCACATGGTTCCATCATGATGAAGATGAGGACGATTGGATCTTGAACACCTCAGCTACAACGCATGAGCGACGCTCTAAAGGTAACATAGGTGATGGTGCTTCTTTCGTCCCACTAGTGGACTATCTTACCAATGATTGCTTGCATGATGTTGACACACCTATTGACATGCTTCAAGCTAGTGCGACTTCCTCATGTCTTGACTTACCTATTTATGATGAATATGATGATGAGCATGTTGAGTTGCCTAGTTGTGAAGCTATGCTCCATAGGATATCATGTGAATATTCTTTTGGTCACATCATGTTTGACAACCCTTTAAACTTGTCATATGCTATGAGTGAGATCTCACATACTGTATCATTTAAATCTCAACATAGTACCTATGCATGCCCCATTAAAGTAAATCCTATTTGCACTTGTGGCATAGATGATAAGATGATGGTCATTGGCTTGTGTTTGTCTTGCGATGATATTGCCATGCTTCCTTTACATGATTTGCGCAATTCATCAACTATGCCATGCCACGATCACATTGTTCCAGATATGCATTGTTTTGGATGTTATCACTATTCTCCATGTGATGTTTCCATTGATGCTCATGAGGAGTCCCCCATAGCTTCCTCATACATACTAGGATATATTGATGCATTTCATACCTTGCATGATTACCATGATTGTGTGCGCCATATGCATTCCATGAATAACAATGCTCTACATATTTCTTGTGGTGCATTACACAACTCGAGTCTCCATTATGCTATACATAACAACAAACCTCTCATGATGGATGACATGTTTCTATATCACGCATCTCATTTATTTGAGCATTGGCTATTTTGTGCTAACCAACACATGCACGTGCGCATCATGATGGATGATGTGTACATATACCACGCACATACAATTTTTCCTTTGCCTTAGTCTTGTGTAGGTACTTTTGCAAACTCGTCAACCTCACAATCCCATGAGTTGATGAAAAGAGATTTTGAGAGCAACGACGATTTGGGATTCCGTGGAATCTCCTTACCACCATTCTCTTCGCGCAACCACTACGAGCATCTCTTTTACTTGGCTCTCACACGGCTATGGGCTATTTTCCACTTGTCACATTATGCCCATACTATCGTGTTCACTTTGCATGTTATGCCTCTTGCTATGACTTTGCCAAGCAATTGTGACCCTTGCTTGCATTTACTCATGTTTCACCATTATGATACTCCGATGTGTATTTGCATGCTTGGTGGAGATACTTGTAGCTACTACCATGATTTCTTTGTGCCCCACTCTATTGATGCTTGTTGTGTTGGGAGAGTCATGATGCCCTATTGCTATTTACTTTTGGCCTCTTGCCAATACATTGATTCTCTTTTGCTCATCTCTCACTTTCATGCTTGTGCGATGCCATGTGCATTATTCATGCCTACAATTTGCACACATGACATGCTTGCCATGATTACCTCTAGTATGTTGCATCTTCGCACTACTAGCTTGTTTGACTTGATCGGTATGATTGCTTGCTATGTTGCATCACCCATGTTCCACTCTTACTTGCTTTCTTGGGTTGATGACATATATATTCATGCCTCTCACATGATATATCTTGATCATTGTCACTTGTTTCCATTAGTTGCATCTCTCATCACCATTATTTAGTGCAACAATGCTATGTTTGTTGATCTTGGTGACTTTGACACCCTTCTTGAGATGCATACTTGCTTGATTGAGCCTATTGCACTTGGTTGTTCTCGCATCTTATGACTACATACCATGCACCACACCCTTGTACTTTCTTATGATAAGAATGATGCAAGCACTTGTTGGGTATTTTCCTGCATGAATGCTAGGTTTTGCATTATGGCTAACCTCATTTGTTTTTCCGAGTGTTTGTCATGTTCTTTCATTTTGAAGGATTCACAAGGCGGTACCATCACGTGGCATCTTGGGCATGTGAAGGCATACACGTTGCGCGACAACAACATCTTCGAGAACATACATAAGGTGCATTCCTTCTTTGTGAGCCATCCTCACATATGCATATTGGATAGGCCATACTTTCATTGTTGTTTTCTTCTTGTTGTCTACATGACACATCTACGGAATGGAGGACCGACATTGAAGATAGACCCTATGCATGCACCACCAGCCTACCACTCTTGCCACGACATCGAGCATTGGTATATCAAAACTCCTTTGACACATTGCACCAAAACCTTCATATTTGTTGATTCTGTGCTCACATGCCATGTTCCATGGACATATCATTCCCATAACAAATTTGCATCTTGCGCATGGATTGACTCACATTATGATTGCCTTGTTGCATCTTGTATTCCCATGTCATCCAGGATATATGAGCTTGTGCATTTCCTTAGAAAATTTGTTGTGATCTTTCTTGATGGCATATTCCTACATCATGATCATCTTGTCCTCCATCAATTGCATGATAACATACACATATTGAACATCCATTGCCATGTTCATGCTCTTGATAAACCATCACACTATGACATCATTTTGCACAATGGTTGCATTGATCACATTCACAACACCTTTGTGTGCACCACAAATGCATTTGATCACATGAATGCTTTACATCTCGTACTATATCATCTTGCTAAGCTTCATGTACCTTGTCACATGGACTCATTCTTACATGGTGGACACTTTGTGTGCGCTAACCATTGTATTTCCAAGTGTACTTTGTGTTTGCTCATTTTGCATGTACCACATACCGGAGACACCTTGGAGTACTTGGATTGCGACATGACCTCAACTTCGGCCAACTACAAGTCCGTTCCCGACTACCATTTCCATGGTGATGAGGTTTTTTATCCGAGGTCGGATCTTTCCCAAGGGAGGGGAGATGATGCGGAGCATCCCACGATCATCCCCATGTTCACTTCGACGAGACCTCAACTACACATAATTGGACACAAGGTTAACTCGCTCCTCTCCGAACCTTCACTTTCTACATGTGACACATGGCTACTACCTCAAATATATGTTCTATGCATGACCAGGAACCAAGAGGGAGGCCATGGAACAACGAGGAGCATTGGACAAGCTGGTGGGATCGACAAGTCCAAGGACCAAGAAGGGAAGCTGCTGGAAAACCTTCAGGCTCCGGACATACGGCCATCTCCGGACGACCGGCGCGTCCCAAGCGATCGGACGTCCGGCAGCCACCGGACGTCCGTGACATCGGCAACAGAACTGAAATCAAGGAAATTACTGGAATTCCGGAAGCTACCGGACGTCCGGTCCCTCCCGAGCCACCGGACGTCCGGTGTTCCAACGGACGTCCGGCCCCATGCTGTCTGTGCACAGTTATCGGGCCAGAGGCCCATGTATCCCTCTCCCACTTACCCCTTCATCGCCCTAGACTATATATACTCCTCCACCTCCTCCTAGTTAGGGTTTAGCTTAGGTTTAGCTCATTTGAGACAAAGCTTTGCTCATCCACTAGTGGTTCATCTCCTTGGGAGTGACTGCGGCGCCTCCACGGAGAAGATCCACACGGATTCAAGACCTCTGCGGAGAAGATCCTACGGGATACCAAGACCTCCTCCCAGAGAAGACTATCGCTACTTGTATCGTCCCTTGTTGATCATGGATCTTGTATCTCTTTGTGTTTCGAGGATCTAGCATATGTGTGACTTGTTCTTATTGGTTTGAGTTATACTCTCGTGTTTCTGCTTGTATTCCCCCTCGTGTTCTTCGTGTTCTTCATGGGTTCCCCTCCATTACGTGAAAGATCAGCCATCTAGGGTTCCACCCCATTTCACCTAGTATGCCTCTACTAGACTAGCTCATTGGTCAAAGATGGTTATGTTTCCTAGCCATAGACATGAGTTGTCATTTGATCAACGGGATCACATCATTAGGAGAATGAAGTGATGGATATGACACATCCGTTATATTAGCAACTTGATCATTGAGTTTTACTGTTATTGCTTTCTTCATGACTTATACATGTTCCTATGACTATGAGATTATGCAACTCCCGAATACCGGAGGAACACCTTGTGTGCTATCAAACGTCACAACGTAACTGGGTGATTATAAAGATGCTCTACAGGTGTCTCCGAAGGTGTTTGTGGTGTTGGCATATATCGAGAATAGGATTTGTCACTCCGAGTGTCGGAGAGGTATCTCTGGGCCCTCTCGGTAATACACATCATAATAAGCCTTGCAAGCAGACGACTAATGAGTTAGTCACGAGATGATGTATTATGGAACGAGTAAAGAGACTTGCCGGTAACGAGATTAACTAGGTATGATGATACCGATGATCGAATCTCGGGCAAGTAACATACCGATGACAAAGGGAACAACGTATGTTGTTATGCGGTTTGACCGATAAAGATCGTCGTAGAATATTTAGGAGCCAATATGAGCATCCAGGTTCCGCTATTGGTTATTGACTGGAGATGTGTCTCGGTCATGTCTACATAGTTCTCGAACCCGTAGGGTCCGCACACTAAATGTTCGACGATGATTTGTATTATGAGTTATGTGATTTGATGATCGACGTTTGTTCGGAGTCCCGGATGAGATCACGGACATGACGAATGGTCTCAAAATGGCTGAGACATAAAGATTGATATATTGGAAGGCTATATTCAGACATCGGAAAGGTTTCGAGTGATTCGGGTATTTTTCGGAGTACCGGAGAGTTACGGGAATTCGCCGGGGGAAGTATTTGGGCCTTATTGGGCCATACGGGAATAGAGGAGGCAGGCCAAAGGGAAGGAGGCGGCGCCCCCCATGGTTCCGAATTGGACTAGGGGAAAGGGGGCGGCGCCTCCCCTTGCCCTTTCCTACTCCCTCTCTCTTTCCCTCTTTCTTCTCTCCTACTCCGGAAAGGAAAAGGGGAATCTTACTTGGACTTGGGAGTCCTAGTAGGACTCCCCACACTTGGCGCGCCCCTCTAGGGCTGGCCTCCTCTTCCTCCTTTATATACGTGGGCAGGGGGCACCCCATAGGCACTCCAAGATTTTTCTTAGCCGTGTGCGGTGCCCCTCTCCACAGTTACACACCTCGGTCATATCATTGCAGTGCTTAGGCGAAGCCCTACGCCGGTAGCTTCATCATCACCGTCACCACGCCGTTGTGCTGACGGAACTATCACGTGACGCTCAACTAGATCAAGAGCTCGTGGGACGTCATCGAGTTGAACGTGTGCTGAATGCGGAGGTGCCGTATGTTCGGTGCTTGGATCGGTTGGATCGCGAAGACGTTCGACTACATCAACTGCGTCACTAGACGCTTCCGCTTTCGGTCTACGAGGGTACGTAGACACACTCTCCCCTCTCGTTGCTATGCTTCTAGTAGATACATCTTGCGTGATCGTAGGTAATTTTTTGAAATACTACGTTCCCCAACAGTGGCATCATGAGCCAAGTCTATGCGTAGATGATATGCACGAGTAGAACACAATGAGTTGTGGGCGATAATAATCATACTGCTTACCAGCATGTCATACTTTGATTAAGCGGTATTGTGAGATGAAGCGGCCCGGACCGACATTACGCGTACGCTTACGCGAGACTGGTTTCACCGTTACGAGCACTCGTTGCTTAAAGGTGACCGGCGGGTGTCTGTCTCTCTCACTTTAGTTGAATCGAGTGTGGCTACGCCCGGTCCTTGTGAAGGTTAGAACAACACATACTTGACGAAAAATCGTTGTGGTTTTTGTATGCGTAGGTAAGAACGGTTCTTGCTAAACCTGTAGCAGCCACGTAAAACTTGCAACAACAAAGTGGAGGACGTCTAACTTGTTTTTGCAGGGCATGTTTTTTTTTGACTATATACTGCAAGGCAAAAGCCTCACAGTCCACTTTATTGAAATATAATAAAAACATATTACAACAAGGTTAGAAATACTTACATGAGCAAACTAAACTAAAGAACCTAAGGTAAGGTAGTTAGCCAATACATGAAACTATCCTTGTATTTACATTTTATCCTATGAGATAAAAGGGTCATGTCATGGATAAAATTGTGTCTCCATCGCCGGAAAAGAGGAGTTTCGTTTCTAAAGACCTTTCCATTCCTAGTAATCCAGATGTTCCAGGTAGCAGTGAAAACCACTTCAGTGAAGAATGGTTTGCCAAAATCAGCCCTAGCTTTGCAAGACATTTGGTAAGTGGTCATACCAGGTACTGGATCCCAGGAGATTTGCAAATAGTTCCAAACTCATTGGCTGAAGATGCAGGAGAAGAAAAGATGGCTCACATCTTCATGTATCTGATGAGGACATAGAACACAGGTTAGGTCATCTACATGCCAATGCCTGCGTTGCAGCATATCCCTGGTGTTCAGCCTGTCTCTAAGCAGTAGCCAACCAAACATTTTAATCTTCATTGTGCATGCACTTTTCCATATCCAAGGGAAGATAGGGTCAGTAACTATTTGCTGATGAACTTGAATGTAGTATGATTTTGGCCTAAAAGATCATTTATTAAAAGGCCAAATCCAGCTATCAGTGTCTTGTGAAGTGCACTGAGAACTCAGAGCAGTCTGAAGGTCCTCCAGTTCATCAAAAGCATGTGTGGACAAAGGCAGGTGAAAAAGCTTTGCAGGGCATGTTGTGATGTGATATGGTCAAGACGTGATGAATTATACGTTATTGTATGAGACGATCATGTTTTCTAAATTATCGGCAACCGGCAGGAGCCTTATGGTTGTCTCTTTATTGTATGAATTGCAAAAGCCATGTAATTGCTTTACTTTATCACTATTAGTTAGCGATAGTAGTAGTAGCAATAGTTGGCAAGACGACCACGACGCTACCATGAAGATCATGGTGTCTAGCCGGTGACGATGGAGATCGTGATGATGCTTTAGAGATGGAGATCAAAAGAACAAGATGATGATGGCCATATCATGTCACATATTTTGATTGCATGTGATGTTTATCTTACTATGCTTCTTATTTTGCTTAGTACGGTGATAGCATTATAAGATGATCCCTTACAAAATTTCAAGGTACAAGTGTTCTCCCTGCGTATGCACCATTGCGAAAGTTCATCGTGCCGAGACACCACATGATGATCGGGTGTGATAAGCTCTATGTTTAAATACAACGGTGTAAGACAGTTTTGCACATGCAGAATACTCGGGTTAAACTTGACGAGCCTAGTACGTACATACATGGCCTCGGAACAATAGAGACCGAAAGGTCGAGCATGAATCATATAGTAGATATGACCAACATAAGATGTTCACCATTGAAAACTACTGCATCTCACGTGATGATCGGACATGGTTTAGTTGATTTGGATCACGTGATCATTTAGATGACTAGAGGGATGTCTACCTAAGTAGGAGTTCTTTAGTAATATGATTAATTGAACTTTAGTTTATCGTGAACTTAGTCCTGGTAGTATTAGCATATCTATGTTCTAGATCAATAGCTCGTGATGCAGCTCCCTGTTTATTTTTATATGAAATATAAGTTGAAAGATGATAGTAGCAATAATGTGGACTTGTTCCGTGATCTGAGGATTTTCGTCATTGCTGCACAGAAGAATTATGTCCTTGATGCACCGCTAGGTGACAGGCCTATTACAGGAGCAGATGCAGACGTTATGGACGTTTTGACAAAAGCTCGGTATGATGACTACTTGATAGTTTAGTGCACCATGCTTTACGGCTTAGAACCGGGACTTCAATAATGTTTTGAATGCCACGGAGCATATAAGATGTTCCTAAGAGTTGAAATTGGTATTTCATACTCATGCCCGTGTCGAGAGGTATGAGACCTTTGATAGTACTTTGCCTACAAGATGGAGGAGAATAGCTCAACCAGTGAGCATGTGCTCAAATTGTCTGGGTACTACAATTGCTTGAATCAAGTGGGAGTTAATCTTCCAGATAAGATAGTAATTGACAAAGTTCTCTATTCACTATCACCAAGTTAGTAGAACTTCGTGATGAACTATAATATGCAAGGGATAACTGATGAGGACATCACTAACAAGGTTACACCCACAGCCCCAACTAATACATATACATGACCAATTACTAGAGCTCGCGCACGCCAATTAAATTACCAGGTACTTTTGTTTCTTGGTAATGATTCTAATGTTCATGGGAATATGATGCTCCCTAAATTGGATACATTTGTCTTGCTTACAAATGAAGGGCCTAGCTTGGACAAGAAGGATGAACATTGGAGCAAGATCAAGTATGGAGATGATGGCATGCACAAGGGGAACAAGAACGGAGTTACATGTGATGATTTCAGGACTTTGAAGCCACCATAATGAGTGCGTGAAGCCTTGGACGAAATATACAAGATGCCCTTCATAAATTTCGTCTAGAGGCTATTATAGGTGATGCGTCACCTTATTATTGGGCCAGGCCCATGTAATTTCGAAATACTTGAGTATAGGTTGTTTTTAGACTCCGTATGTGTGGGGAAACAAGAGTTAGGTTTGGTTTTGGACCCCTCCTCCAAGGGCCACGAAATTCCCCCTCTTCCTCCATATATACAACCCTTAGGGAGTCATATAGACTTTGGGTTTTGTTTAGATTAAAGTTTGCCATAGCTGCAACTTCGCGTATCTTGTTTGTGTTCAACAACCAGACAAGGACGTCACAGAACCCCACTTGATCAATAAAGCTTTCCTCTTCAATTCGCAATATCCAGATTGCAATCTCAATTTCTTGCTTGTTCATCGTTTTCCTGCAGGAAACAGACCTTCGTGGTCAGGTTGATCGTGCTCCGGCGTGGTCAATAACCTCTCGGAGTTGGTTTAGCGATTGCTAAGGCGCGACGTCCTCGCACGTTCGTAGTCAGATCGTCAAAGTCGACTTCCTCCAAAATGATAGGCACCACCTCATTGAAAGACGGGACACCTTAGCCTCTATCAAGTGGTATCAGATTTCCAGGTTGCTCGGTGACATTTTACAGTTTTTCGTAGATTAGATCGAGTCTGTTCTTCATAGCTACAGTCCATGAAAAAGCCAAAAAAATAGGGTTAATTCATCATATCTGAACTAGTTTGAGCGATTGCATAATCTTTTCCATGTTTGCTTAGTTGAATTGCGGTTGCATCATTGTGTCGAGTTGCTGGTCTTAGCGTCTAGTTCTTTAGAGTTTCGAGTTCTATTCACAGTTTGTCACGCCGCCGCCACACCATATTCATCGCTACTGCCATACCACCACCGCTGCCATATCCCACCACCGCTGCCATATCCCACCACAGCGACCACATACCACCACCGCTGCCATAACCTACAACCGCTGCCATATCCTACCACCATATATCCACCACCAATCCGAGTTCTTTTCATATTAGGTTTGTTCTCGAGATCCATCTACTTTCGGATTTGTGTTTCCTTGCCTGCGTAGGTCTCGGGAAAAAAAGTCTGGAGACCCCCGGGCAGTTTTTAGGCCAAAATTTCGGCATGTGAAAATATTTTTCCCTATCCTGTTTTTAGGCTTTTCTGAGTCTTTTGAGACACGTTCCATCATACTGTTTTTTTACCGCACTTTTTCGTCATTGCTGCCCTGATTCCGAAAAAAAATCGTCAAAAATTTTTTTGTGCCTATCATCCTAGTTTGACTTGGGAAGAGTTTTGAGACACTCGCCATTATAGTGATTTTCAGCAAAAAATAAAGGAGCGCAAAAAAAAGAGGCGAACAAAATTCAGAGTGTGCTTTCCCCTTGTTTACATGCAGCGCCGTGATTTTGTTAGTGTTCTAGGCTCGCGTCTCTAGTACGGTCTAGCCTAGGACCAGCACAGTACCATCGTTGAGCGTTTATTGAACTTTGCATCTCTGAATTGATTATTGTTGACCCTTTTTGCTACCATATTATAAGCCATTCCCAGCTCCACTGTCGGGCCCAAGATATGATTCTATCCCGATCACGTGACACATTCGTGATTTTGGCACAATCGCATTTCAGGCGCTTAGCAAGATGGATATCATTACATCGTACCATTACATACATACATGGGGGATACAACAATTCATACAAGTCACATGAATACAACAACATTAATACAAGACATCCGAATTCGGATGCAAACATGGAAATCACAACGACATCCATCTGCTATCCCAGGCTGCTGATACATCTCCAACGTATCTACTTTTCCAAACCCTTTTGCCCTTGTTTTGGACTCTAACTTGCATGATTTGAATGGAACTAACCCGGACTGACGATGTTTTCAGCAGAACTGCCATGGTGTTGTTTTTGTGCTAAATAAAAAGTTCTCGGAATCGCCTAAAAATCAACGGAGAATTATTTCGGAAAATATAAAAAATATCTGCAAGAAGATCCTCACAAGGGGCCCACACCCTGTCCATGAGGGTGGGGGAACGCCCCCCTGCCCAGGGCGCGCCCCCTGCCTCGTGGGCCTCCCGGTGCTCCACCGACGTACCCCCAGATCCTATATCTTTTGTTTCGGGGAGAAAAAAATCAGGGAGAAGGAATTATCGCGTTTCACGAGACAGAGCCACCGCCAAGCCCTAATCTCTCTCGGGAGGGCTGATCAGGAGTCCGTTCGGAGCTCCGGAGAGTGGAGATCGTCGCCATCGTCATGATCAAACTTCCTCCGTCACCAATTCCATGATGCTCACCACCGTGTGTGAGTAATTCCATCGTAGGCTTGCTGGATGGTGATGGGTTGGATGGGATCTATCATGTAGTCGAGTTAGTTTTGTTAGGGTTTGATCCCTAGTATCTGAGATTGATGTTGTTATGACTTTGCTTTGCTTAATGCTTGTCACTAGGGCCCAAGTGCCATGATTTCAGATCTGAACCTATTATGTTTTCATGAATATATGTGTGTTCTTAATCCTATCTTGCAAGTCTATAGTCACCTACTATGTGTTATGATCCGTCAACCCCGAAGTGACAATAATCGGGACCACTCCCGGTGATGACCATAGTTTGAGGAGTTCATGTAGTCACTATGTGTTAATGCTTTGGTCAGGTACTATATTAAAAGGAGGCCTTAATATCCCTTAGTTTCCAATAGGACCCCGCTGCCACGGGAGGGTACGACAAAAGATGGCATGCAAGTTCTTTTCCATAAGCACGTATGACTATATTCAGAATACATGCCTACATTGCATTGATGAACTGGAGCTAGTTCTGTGTCACCCTAGGTTATAACTTCTACATGATGAATTGCAGCCGACGTAATTTCCCATCACCGATCCAATGCCTACGAGCTTTACCTATATTGCTAGTTGATATTTACGTTTCCGCTGCTATTATCACAAAAACTACAAAAACACTATCGTTACTTTTATTGCTGCTACTGCCACTATCATATTACTTTGCTACTAAACTATCTTGCTGCAGATACTAAGTTTCCAGGTGTGGTTGAATTGACAACTGAGCTGCTAATACTTAAGAGTATTCTTTGGCTTCCCTTGTGTCGAATCGACAAATTTGGGTTGAATACTTTACCCTCGAAAACTGTTGCGATCCCCTACACTTGTGGGTTATCAAGACTATTTTCTGGCGCCGTTGCCGGGGAGCATAGCTCTATTATTTAAGTCACTTGGGATCTATTATAATGCCCAGTATGTCTCCCACGTGTCGAGGCACGACTTAAAGACATAAGCGCATACTAGAATGATCTCAAGCATGGTATCTTTGCACATCTCATGTAAAACTCAGGGATGAAATTGTAAAAGATAGTTGGCTTACACTCGCCACATCACATAATGAATACAATAACATACATTCATTCGCATAACACAGGGTCCGACTACGAACGAAAACCCAAACGAGAAAGATAACATAAACACAAGGCTTGATCGCCCCTAGTAGGAACCACTACTGATCGTCGGGATAAGAAACATAGTAACATCCACGCTCTTCGTCGAACTCCCACTGAAGTTATGAACCATCTCCTGTATTGTTCCCAGCGGTACCTGCATCTGGTGTGTGTTGAATCTGTGAGCCACAGAGGACTCAGCAATCCCATTCCTGGGTATCAAAACTACCAAAGCCTTAGGTGTGGAAAGGCTATAAACAAGGGTTGCAGCAAGCACTAAGCACTAACTTACGAGTTTAGAGCGAGAAGAGAACAAGTGCCAACGGTCGCCAAGTTCATCAAGAAGTGATCCTAGCTACTCACGATCAAACATAACCCCACTGTGTTCACTTCCCGAAGCCCTTCGGAAAGAGACCGTCACGGTTACTCACACAGGTAGTGTATTCTTACCGGTATTGTGTCAAGTTATCTACAACCAGATATTAACAAATTCCGATCTGCCACATAACCGTGGGCACGACTTTCGAAAGATCAAACCCTGTAGGGGTGTCCCAACTTAGCCCATCACAAGCTCACGATCCGCGGAGTCGCAACTCCATGTTGGGAAGACCCGAGTATTCTCGGAATCCCGTGCTCAAGATATTTTGACAAAGGTAAAATTAATCCAGCAAGACCTCTCGGCGTGCTGACAGCCTGATAGTAGACGCGCGTATGTTGTAGGGTGGAACCCTAGGTGGAGACCTTTCACGAATTGGAGGGGAATCCCCAAGAACAAGATGAACACAAGAGAGGGAAAACACTCAAATTGACTAGATCCAATCACACATATGCTAGATCCAAGAACGTGCAAGAGTTCACAATGATTCAAGAACAACACAGGGAAAGATACAAGGTAACTAGTTCATCCCACTCCTAGAGGAGATGAGGTCTTGATGATCTTCTCCCTTGGGAGGTCTTGCAATCCACAAGGATTCTTCTCCCTTGGGAAGTCTTGATCTCCTAGAGGAGGGGATACAAGGAGCAAAGCTCTCAATGTCTATCAAAATACTTTGCTAACCCCAGAAAAGAGGTGGAGGAGGTCTACTTATAGTCTAAGCCACGAAGGGGTAAGAGGGAAAGGGGTACATGGCCAAAGGCCGACGGCTGCTGATGCGGAGCATCCCAAGGTCATCCCCATGGACCTACCGTCCTCTCACCAAGTGCCAAGTGTACCCATGACACGTGCTCGAGCACGAGCTCTCGAGACCGAGGTGACTTCACTCCTCTTTCTACATCACTTTGATTCACATGAGACATGGCTGCTACCCTCATCAGAGACTCTTTGCATACTCAAGCACCTCGGGAGCAACCATGGAGAAGTCAAGGGACAAGAAGAATCGAAGGAGGAAGGAGGAGAAAATAGCCATGACTCAGCCTGCCCGGACGATCCGGACGATGTCCCGGACGATCTGGCCGAAGCTCGGATGATCCGGACAAACGTCCGGACGATCCAACAAATGTGCCCAAAGACACCCGAAGCTCCACGCCGAAGCCGGATCGTCCGGACCCCAGCCCGGATCATCCGGACGCACCCTGACATCCGGACGGAGACCCAGACATCCGGGCCACCTGCAGTGGTTCAGACACGTCCGGATCATCCGGACGCCGCCCCGGATCATCCGGACCCCCGAAGCCCGGATCATCCGGACAGTGCCTGCGTGCATAGTGTTGGGCCGAGGCCCATGTACCCCTTCGCCCCTCCTAGCCTATATATAGCACTCTACCTAAACTATCTAGGGTTAGCTTTGTGTTAGCTCATACCAAAACCTTAGTGGTTCCTCTCCTACGAGACCACGACCTCTTCGGAGAAGATCCACCGGATTCAAGACCTCCTATATGGAGAAGAACATCAAGACCTCCTCACGGAGATGACTACCGCCACTTGTATCGTTCTTAGTTGATCGTGTATCGTGTATTGCACTTTGTGTACCCGGATCTAGCATTTGTGTGACCTAAGTTTGTTGATTTGAGTGTTTTCTCCTTGTCCCTCTTATGTTTTTCCTCGTGCCCCTCCTGTTCTTCCTCGGGATCCCTCCTTTTCGTGAACGATCAGCCACGTAGGGTTCCACCCTACATCATCTATGGTATCATGAGCCTTGGTTGATCACGAATTTGGAGCCCCACACCTTGTTTCCTAGCTTGTTTTTGTCCAAGTTCGAAAATCCCCACAAAAGTAGCCCCACATTTTTTTTGGATTTGTGTGTTTTGATGAGATTTTGTTGATTGTGATCCGTGGTTGAGTTGTGTGACAAGTGGATTATCCCTTTCCCCACCTCCCCCACCCTCAAAACCAACGAAAACCCGAGAAAAATTTCTTTTCCACCATTTTTACCACCTTCCCCGAGCTTATCCCGAGCGGATTGACCCACCCGGATCATCCGGCTCCCCCACCCGGATCATCCGGCCACAGCCCGGAGCATCCGGTCAGACGTTCGGATCATCCGGACAACCCTGACGAAACTGCATTCTGCAATTTCTCGCGAGACCGTTTCCGCCACCGCAACTACCCTAGACCCCCCTTCCACTACACCCTCGACTTATAACCTACCATCACCACAATTGCCTAACCAACATCACTACGGTCTTACCTCTTTGTGACTTGGATCTTTTGAGTTGTGGTTTTCTCCGTTTCTGTTTGTGTTTCGGCTATCTCGGAGGGGAACGACATTGACAAGACCACCTCTCAACCTTGACAAGGACGGTAACATCGACGACACTTCATTTATTACCTTGCACTTGCAATTGATAGACCCTCATCGACCAATTTGCGTAGCTTTCCTACCGAGACTAGCCATTTGAGTATTGTCGGGCCACGCCACTTGTGCACTTTAGTGATACTCATAGACATTGCATACTACATTATCATATATCCGTGTGACACAAGAGTGTTCCGCATACACAATAGCTACCTTGATCCGAGAAGCATGCATAAGTGGCCAAAGAAAGAGCTCACAAGCTTCTAAGCAAAAGAGCCATCCAAAGCTTATACGCAAAAGCACAATAACATCAAACGCCTTGCATCCAAAGAGATCACATGAGATAGCAATACTTCACCTTGTGCTAAAAGCATCGGCACATCATACACTCATAGCAGACTTGTGATAGGAAGTCGTTACATTGCTCTTATAGGTCGTGCACAAGTGCGTATCCGCCTATTAAGCAATAGGTTAGCGTCTCTCTAGCGTTGTGCAACACGAGCATTTTCTGTGGATTCCACATTTTCGCTCACTTTTGGTTGCACAACCACATTTATCTATCTGTGCGTGTGTTCCGTGTGCTACTTCTTGCTTGTGATCTACTTGTTGCATGAGCCAATTGTGAATCGTTTTCAACATCATTGAATCTTACTCACTTTTTGCATTGATTTTTGCCACCATCCTAACCAAGCTCCTCTAAAAGCTTTACTTCTGTAGGTGTGAGAATCGACAAGACTTGGTACCAATAGTGCTATTTCCGGGTTACATTATTGAGTGATCATTGATCCATTGTCAACTTCGGTCAAGGTACATTTGGTATTGTCTTATCCTTTCTCCCACTCACATACTTGCTTGTGACGATGGATAGGCCAAGTACATCTACAAACCCGCTATTCGACGATCCTCAAGAATCGAACAACTTGGTCACCAAACTACATCTCTTCGGTGTCCAACGACCTCTACATCAAGAAAGTGAAGCCATGCGAGAGCACATTGAGCATGTCGCCGCCGACGCGCGTCAATTTGAAGCAAGAACAAGAGAGCAATTTGACATCATCAAGACCAACATGGCTACTCAATTCGATGCGCTACGGACTTTGATAGTCAACCCACGCTCTTCTTCCACATCCGCTCAAAGACGAAGCCGCTAAAGTCGCCACATCGACTCAACAGACGGCTCAAGTACCCCTACATTGAACACTCTTCGTCAAGCCGCACATCAAGCTCCACATGACAACCGGAATACACTTCATGACAAGAGCTCCCAAGACTTACTCGACGAACAAGAAAGTCGACATCGTCAAAACCAACATACACTTGAGCAAGCACAAGAACGGCAAAGACTACGCCAACAACAACAAGAGCGAGCACGTCAACACCAAGAAGAACAAGATGCCGAAGCTCATCGTCAAGCACAACACCGCCGAGAAGCTCAAGCTCTTGAGGCACAACGAGCATTACGTGATGCACATCGCAATGTGGCAACTCGCAATCGACACACTCGACAAGAAGAGGATTTCCTTCGCGATGAGATGCAAGAGAGGCGCCACCAAGCACGAATGCAACAAGAAGTTCCTCCTCAAGCGCGACAAGAGCAACAACCTCAACAAGAACCGCAAGCTCGGCAAGTACACCATGACAATGAACATCTACTCTGCCAAGAGCAACATGAGGTTGACAACCATCCAAATCACGAACGCCCTCCCAATAGGCAAGCAAACAATGAAGACCATCGCTATTGCAAGCTTAAGTTCACCATGCCAAAGTTCTCTGGAAGCACTGACCCCGAAGACTATCTCTCATGGGCATTGAAAGTTGATAAGATCTTCCATTTACACAACTTTGATGAAGAGAAGAAAATTGCTATGGCCTCCCTTGAGTTCCAAGACTATGTTCTCATTTGGTGGGAGCAGATCATGGATAGAAGAGAAGCAAAAGGCGAACCTCTTATCACTAATTGGAGTCAAATGAAGGAATTCATGAGAGCATGCTTCGTGCCAACACACTACAACCGTGACTTGTTCAAGAAGCTACAACTCCTCAAGCAAGGTACCAAGTCCGTTGAAGAGTACTACAAGGAGATGGAGATTTCCATGATATGAGCAAACATCACGGAAGATGAAGAACAAACGATGGCTAGATTATTGAATGGACTCAACTATCCCATCAGGAAGATTATGGACTTTCAACCATACACCAATCTCCTCGAGCTAGTACATCAAGCCACCAAAGCGGAGCGACAAGTTCAAAAGGACTACAAGTACTCCAAGTTTACATCCAAGAACTTCGGCTCCTACAACCAAGCTTCAACGACGCCGGTTCCTCTTACCTCTACCAAGACATCTACAAACTTCGGCGACAAGTCAAGTTACAAGAATACGACTACATCTAGTCGTCCACCTTCTACAAACAACTACAAGCCAAGAGCTTCATCATCTACAACTCAAACCGAGGACAACTCCAAGACGAGTTTCATCAAGTGTTTCAAAAGCCAAGGGCGCGGCCACAAGTCAGTTGAGTGCAAGACCGTTCGTACCATGATCATCAATGATGATGGTCCTTATGACTCAATGAGCGATGATGAAATGGACGCCCTCGAACATGTAGCTATGCATCGCCAAGTGAATGAAGATGAAGACCATCAAGTGTTTTGCGACAATGACTCGAGTCCCAATCTCGTTGTCTCCAAGGTCTTGACACTCCAACACCAACAAGATGAAGATCAAAGATGCCACATCTTTCATACCAAGACCGGCATCAATGGACGCTCTGTCAAGGTTATCATAGATGGAGAAAGTTGTCATAACTTGGCAAGTGAAGAGCTATGCAACAAGCTCTACTTGGAGAAGTCAAAGCACCCTCATCCATACAAGGTCCAATGGCTTAGCGTCGACGGAACTCTTCGAGTCGAGCACACCGTGCAAGTCTCCTTTAAGATAGGCGCCTATGAAGACACACTTGAGTGTGATGTGGTCCCCATGTCCGTGTGCCACCTCCTTCTTGGACGACCATGGAAATATGATCGTGGAGTCACACACAATGGACGGACGAACCAATATAGCTTCAAGATGAAAGGAAAGGAGTTCGTGCTACGCCCAATGTCACCAAGTCAAGTAGCCGTCGACAAACACTTACCTACCAACCATCATGGAGATAGTGGTGAGAGAGTGAGCCACCAAAAGGAGAGATAGAGCCACAAGCCAAATATGAGCGACTACACGATGAGTGACAAGAAACAACTAGTACTATTCGCCACCAAAAGTGAGATGAGAGAAGTGTGTGAGAACTCCTCGAGTGTCTTTCACCTTGTGCTTTTATGCAAAGGGGAAGCCAAACCTACTAACACTTCACCACCTCCACCTTTAGTGTTTTCTCAATTGTTGCATGAATTCTCGGACGTCTTCCCCGATGAGCTACCTCCGGGTCAACCTCCACTTCGCGGAATCGAACACCGCATCGACCTCATAGCCGGCGCACCACTTCCGAACAAGGCTCCTTACTGCTTCAACCCCGAGGAAACCAAGGAAATACAACGACAAGTACAACAACTCATCGACAAAGGTCATGTACATGAAAGCTTGAGCCCTTGTGCCATTCTGGTTATTCTCGTGCCTAAGAAAGATGGAAGTTTTCGCATGTGCTCCGAGTGTCGACCGATAAATGCTATCACCGTTAGATACCGTCACCCTATCCCACTCCTAGACGACATGCTTGATGAATTATGTGGTGCCACCATCTTTTTGAAAATTGATCTTAAAAGTGGTTACTACCGAATTCGCATTCAAGAGGGTGATGAGTGGAAAACGGCTTTCAAAACAAAGTTTGGGTTATATGAGTGGCTTGTCATGCCAATGGGGTTATCGGAAGCACCCAGTTCATTTATGCGTCTCATGCATTTTGCTCTATGATCCTACATAGGCGTCTTTGTAGTGGTTTACTTTGATGACATCCTCGTTTTAGCAAGTCGCTTGAGGACCATGTGGCACACATCTGTATGGTTTTGCAAACCCTTAGGAAAGAGCGCTTATATGATAACATGGAAAAATGCACTTTTGGTGTGGACAAGGTTGTTTTCCTAGGATTTGTCGTTTCTTCACAAGGTGTTCACGTTGATGAAACTAAAATTGAAGGAATTAAAACTTGGACTCAACCAACGAACCTCCAACAAGTGCGTATCTTTCTTGATTTAGCCGGTTTCTATCGATGTTTTGTGAAGGACTTTAGCACAATTGCTATGCCTCTACACGCCTTGAGCAAGAAGAACGCACCCTTTGTTTGGGGTCCTTCGCAAGACACGCGTTCATTAATCTCAAAGACTTGCTCACGCACGCACCACTTCTTGCCCTACCGAACTTTGATAAACCTTTTGAGATTCATTGTGACACTAGTGGTACCAGCATAGGTGGCGTGCTCATGCAAGAAAAACGCCCAATTGCGTACTTTAGCGAGAAGCTATCCGGAGCGTAACTTAACTACCCCATCTATGATAAAGAGCTATATGCCTTGGTGAGAGTTTTACGTGTTTGGGAACATTACCTTAGACCTCATGAATTCATTCTTCATACGGACCATGAGACTCTCAAGTATCTCAAGGGTCAAACTAAGTTGAACAAGCGTCATGCTAAGCGGAGTGAATTCATTGATTCTTTTCCTTACGTCATCAAGTACATCAAAGGCAAAGAAAACGTTGTGGCGGATGCATTTTCCCGCAAATGCATGCTTGTCACAAAACTTGAGTTGAATGTTATTGGCTTTGAGCACATAAAGAACTTATATGAGCATGATCCTTTCTTTGCAAACCCTTATGCTAAGTGTTTGGCTCACACCTCTTGGGAACACTACTACATAAAGGATGGATATATTATGAGAGCTAACAAACTTTGCATTCCCGAGTCTTCGCTACGTTTGCTCCTTTTGCAGGAATCTCACGGAGGAGGACTCATGGGACACTTTGGTCGTGACAAGACATTGGCTACGCTCTCTAAGAACTACTTCTGGCCCAAGATGCTACGTGACGTCTCACGCCTCACCAACCGATGCTCAACATGTCGCAAAGCTAAGTCAAAATCTCAATCTCATGGTCTTTACATGCCACTTCCTATTCCATTCCATCCATGGGAAGACATAATCATGGACTTTGTACTTGGATTGCCTAGGACTCAAAATGGAAAAGATTCCGTGTGTGTTGTCGTGGATAGATTCTCTAAAATGGCTCATTTCATTCCTTGTAACAAGATCGACGATGCTTCACATGTGGCAAATATCTTTTGTAGGGAAATCATTCGTCTAGATGGAGTGCCCAAGACGATCGTGTCGGACCGGGACGTCAAGTTCTTGAGCTACTTTTGGAAGACTCTATGCGCCAAACTCGGCATCAAGCTACTCTTCTCCTCGGCATATCATCGACAAACCGACGGCCAAACGGAGGTGACGAACCGCACGCTTTCGACGCTTCTTCGCGTGTTGATCAAGAAGAACATCAAGGAATGGGAGCAATGCTTGCCCATCGCCGAGTACGCCTACAACCGCACAAAACATTCGACTACCGACAAGTCCCCTTTCGAGGTCGTCTACAGATTCAACCCTTTGTCTCCATTGGACATTCTACCTCTACCTCTACAAGAACGCATCAACTTGGACGCAAGTGCTCGAGCAAGCTATCTCAAGAAGGTGCATGAAGATACAAGGGCAACGATCGAGAGGCAAGTACATCGTCTAGCATCCAAGCTCAACGCCAACGAGAAGCCTATGGTGTTACAACCGGGAGATCTCGTATGGCTACATCTTCGCAAGGACCGTTTCCCCCCTAAGCGCAAGTCCAAACTACTACCTCGGGCCGACGGACCATTCAAGGTGCTAGCACGCTACAACAACAATGCATACAAGCTCGACCTTCCACGCGACAAGTACAATGTGAGCGATGTATTCAACGTCAAGGATCTCTCCACTTTCCATGGTAATGAAGATTTCGATCCGAGGTCGGATATTTCCAAAGGGATTTCAGATGATGCGAAGCATCCCAAGGTCATCCCCATGGACCTACCTTCGTCTCACCAAGTGCCAAGTGGACCCATGACACGTGCTCGAGCACGAGCTCTCGAGACCGATGTGACTTCACTCCTCTTTCTACATCACTTTGATTCACATGAGACATGGCTGCTACCCTCGTCAGAGACTCTTTGCGTACTCAGGAACCTCAGGAGCAACCATGGAGAAGTCAAGGGACAAGAAGAAATGAAGGAGGAAGAAGGAGGAGAAAAACAGCCAAGACTCAGCCTGCCCAGACGATCCGGACGATGTCCCGGATGATCCGGCCGAAGCCCGGATGATCCAGACAAACGTCCGGACGATCCGGCAAATGTGCCCGAAGACACCCGAAGCTCCACGCCAAAGCCGGATCGTCCAGACCCCAGCCCGGGTCATACGGACGCACTCAGACATCCGGACGGAGACCCGGACATCCGGGCCACCAGTAGCGGTTCAGACACGTTCGGATCATCCGGACGCCGCCCCGGATCATCCGGACCCCCGAAGCCCGGATCATCCGGAAAGTGCATGCATGCATAGTGTTGGGCCGAGGCCCATGTACCCCTTCGCCCCTCCTAGCCTATATATAGCACTCTACCTAAACTATCTAGGGTTAGCTTTGTGTTAGCTCATACCAAAACCTTAGTGGTTCCTCTCCTAGGAGACCGCGGCCTCTTCGGAGAAGATCCACCGGATTCAAGACCTCCTATATGGAGAAGAACATAAAGACCTCCTCACAGAGATGACTACCGCCATTTGTATCGTCCTTAGTTGATCGTGTATCATGTATCGCACTTTGTGTACCCGGATCTAGCATTTGTGTGACCTAAGTTTGTTGATTTGAGTGTTTTCTCCTTGTCCCTCTTGTGTTTTTCCTCGTGCCCCTCGTGTTCTTCCTCGGGATCCCTCCTTTTCTTGAAAGATCGGCCACGTAGGGTTCCACCCTACATCAGCTGGGCACAGGCAGGGCGGTAGTACCGGAACCTCGGGAGGTAGTACCGCTTACGGAGCGGTAGTACCGCTTACGGGCGGTAGTACCGCTCTAGAGCGGTAGTACCGCTTATAGGCGGTAGTACTGCTCGTTCCGGACTGGGCAGGTCCTTCTTCCTTCTCCTCCTCCGTAGGTCTCCGATGAACTTGGTGATCCCTCCGTGTTTTCTCGTGACGATCTACGAAGTACCTAAGAATGCATAACGTTCCGAGGTAAGGTAGTGACCAAGTCCAAGGGATATTCATGTAAATCTCGAAGAGGAGCGGGTTCACCTTAAGTCTGGTAGGTTCACTTGGGGCTTGAGGTGCTATGATGGTGTACATGGAGATAGATGTAGGATGCTCCGCATCATCTCCTCCCCCTTGGGAAAGATCCGTCCTCGGATCGTGAACCATATCGTCATGTACACGGTAGGCATGGATGAACTTGTTGTTGGACGATGTGTATGTCACGCCTCGAGCAAAGTACTCCAAGATGTCATCGGAATGGTAGACATGCAAAAAGAGCAAACACAAGGGACACTTGGAAATACAATGGTTAGCGGACACAAGGTGTCCATCATTTAAGCATGAGTCCGTCCAATGAAATCGGTAGTGGGAATGAGCATGAATTGTAGCAAAATGAAAGAGCATGGCATACAATGCATTCATGTGATCAAGCTCATTGTGCAAGAAGTTGCAAATGCTACCATTGTGCAAAATGATGTCATAATGGGATTGTGTATCAAAAGCATGAACATGGTAAATGATGCTCAATGTGAGTATGTGATCATGCAATTAATGCTTGACAATGTGATCAATATGTATGAAGAGTCCATCAAGTAAGATCACAACAAATTTGCTAAGGAAATGAAAAAGCTCATATATCATGGATGACATGGGAATACAAGATGCAACAAGGCAATCATAATGTGAGTCAATCCATGCATAAGAGGCAAATCTGTTATGGGTATGATATGACCATGGAGCATGGCGTGTGGGTGCACAATCAACAAATATGAAGGTTTGGGTGCAATGTGCCAAAGGAGTGTTGATATACCCATGCTAAAAGTCGTATCAATAGTGGTAGACTGGTGGTGCATCCATGAAATCCAAGCATATGTGGGTATGGCTCACTAGGAAGGAATGCACCTTGACGAGGATGTCGAAAATGTTGTTGTCCCGCAACATGTATGCCTTCACATGCCCAAGATGCCTCGTGATGGTACCGCCTTGTGAATCCTTCAAAATGAAAGAACATGACAAACACTCAGAAAAACAAATGAGGTTAGCGAAGATGCAAAACCTATTTGTGTGGTGAGTCACCCAACAAGTATGTTCGTCATTCTTATCATAAGAAAGGACAATGGGACATGGCAATGTATGGATGCATATGATGTGATAACAACCAAATACATTAGGCTCAAACAAGCAAGCATGCATCACAAGTAAGGTGTTCAAGTCTCCGAGATCAACAAGTATAACATGGTTGCACTCACAATAAGTGAATATGAGAGATGTAACTATTGGAGACAAGTGACAATGATCAAGATATATCATGTGAAATGCATGAACATATATGTCATCAACCCAAGAAAGCAAGTAAGAGTGGAACATGGGTGATGCAACATAGCAAGCAATCATGGCAATCAAATTGTGGAAGCTAGTAGTGCGAAGATGCAACATACTAGAGGTAATCATGGCAAGTGTGTCATGTGTGCAAATAGTAGGCATGAATAATGCACATGGCATAGAGCAAGCATGAAAGAAAGATGCGAGCAAAGTATCATCATTGTGGTGGTAAGAAGTCCTATGTAAATAGCAATGGAACATCATGACTCTCCCAACACAAGAATCAACACGAGCATGGGGCACAAGGTAAACATGGTAATAGCAACAAGTATCTCCACCAAGCATGCAAATACACATAGAAGTAGCATAATGTTGAATCATGTGTAAAGGCAAGCAAGGGTCACAATTGCATGGCAAATTCATAGAAAGAGGCATAACATGCAAAGTGAACACGATAGAATAGGCATAACATGACAAGTGGTAAATAGCCCATAGTCGTGTGAGAGCCAAGTAAAAGAGATGCACGTAGAGGTTGCGCGAAGAGAACGGCGGAAAGGATAGTCCACGAGATCCCCAGTCGTCGTTGCTCTCTAGAGCTTGTTTTGTCAACTCATGCTCTTGCGAGGTTGACGAGTAAGTATGGTTACCTACACAAGAGAGACACAAGCCAAAGAAAGTGTGTGCATGGTAAATGTACACATCATCCATCATGATGCGCACGTGTGTGTGTTGGTTAGCACATAATATCCAATGCTCAAATAAATGAGATGCGTAATATAGAAACATGTCACCCATCATGAACGAATAGTTGTTATGTATAACACGATGGGGATGCAAATTGAGCATACAATTATATGGCACATGAATAGCATTTGCATTCATGGGGAACATATTGTGCAAATTATTATGAGAATCATGCAATGGATGAGATGGATCCAAATCTCCTAAAATGTATGAGGAAACTGTGGGGGCCTCCTCATGAGCACTAGTAGAACCATAATATGGACACATGGAACAACATCCAAAATAATGCATGTCGAAAGCTAGGTTGTCATGGCATGGCATATGATGGATATGATGCAAAGGAAGCATGTCAATATCATCACAAGAAAAACAAATGCCAATAACCATAGGCTTGTCATCTATGCCATATGTGCAAATTGGGTTTATCTTAATGGCATATTCATGGTTACTACGAAGAGATTGCAAATATGACATATGGTTGATCTCATTCATAGCATATGACAAGTCAAGCGGATTTTCAAACATGATGTGACCGAGAGGATTTGCACATGAAATCCTATGCAACATGGCATCACAACTAATAGACTCCACATGGCAATCGTCAAACTCATCATAAATGGGTAAATCATCGCATGGGGAAATCATACTAGCACGAAGCATGGCAATAGGTGGATCAACATCATGCAAGCAATCAATGTCGACATAGTCCACTAGTGGGACGAGAGCATCACCTTCACCTTTGTTACCTTTTCTATTCCACTCATGTAGTGTAGGTGAGGTGGGAAAGACCAGATGGTGGTCATCATCTTCATCTTGATGGAACCATGTGGGGGGCGCAGCATATTCCACCATGGCCATCGTCTTGTCCAAAGGGAGGACGAAGTCGTCGCGAATCGGCGCGTCATCATAAATGGGACCTAGCACCAAATGAGAAGACACAATAGAGGTAGAGGTTAAGTTGTTAGAAATCGAAATGGCCTCACATGCCCTATCAACTACCTCACTCTATCTATGTGGTGGTGGCTCACTTACTCCCTCAAGGTAGGTGCACTCAATGTCACATATGGTGGAGTCACTCAAATCACTCAAGTGGTGGTGGTGGTAACTCTCCTCACATGGGAATTGTGGCAGCTCATCATATATGGGGCTAGTGGTGAAGTCACTCTCACTCTCAATATGGTGGCAAAAGTCACTCAAGTCATCATACGTCGCTGTGGTCGAAGGGAAAATCCCATGCTCAACCGTCTCGTCATCGTCGCCGTGGATGAAGGCCGAAGATGGCACATCATCACTCTCGCCTCCAAAGATGGAAGCATCATCCATGCTTGTCACCGTGCCGTGCGCCTCCAAAGCATGGTCCTCGAATGGCTCCGTAGTCGTAGTCGTCACCGCATTGTCTTGAAAAAGAGTCGAAGTAGACTGGGCATCAACAATGCCAGAAAGAGGGATGGCGATGGAGTCGAACTTGGAAGCGTCATGTTGGAGCTCGTTGGTTTTGGACATCGTGGTGGTACTAGCCTCATGGTCGCCATCTTGGAGCTTGGTCTGTGGGAAGTGTGCTTGCGGTGGAGAAGTCTTGGCCTTCATGAGTCCTTGTTCCGCCTTGAGAGCACCAATGTAGTTGTCGTCGAGGGACTTGTAGTTCTCGAGGAAGATAGTCTTGGAGATGTCGTTGTCCAATCCCATCATGAAGTGAAACTTCATCCAAATGGGGTCGTCCACGCCGGCTCGTCGCAAGGCATTCTTCATCTCGTTGAAGTACGCATCGATGGACTTGGATCCTTGTATGGTGTTCTCCAATTGGCGTAGAAGTAGTTCCGTGTAGGTGGGAGGCACGAACTGTCGCCGCATAGCTTTCTTCGTCTTGGCCCAACTCATGTCATAGCTCTCCGAAGGTGTGTGAAGCCACCATGTCGAAGCGCGGTCGTGGAAGTTTCTTGTGGCACATTTCACTTGATCTGCGGGAGGAACTTGAAGTAGCATGAGGTAGTCGTCCATCAAGTGCTCCCACTCGAGATACTCCTCGGGGTCTTGAGTCCCATAGAAGGGAATCGCGTGGTCGCTGTCGATGTCGTAGTAGCTCGTGGAAGTCGCGGACTTGAGATTGGGGAACTTCTCTTGAGTTGCGGGTCGGCGAAGATGCCGCAAGTCCGAAGGCGAAGATGCCTTGCAGTCACTTCACGAAGATGCCATGCAGTCACTTCGCGAAGATGCCAAGGTAGATGGTGAAGTCGTTGAGCGGTTGTTGATGTTGAGCTCGTGACCTTCACATTCTTGTCGTTGATGGTGTCAATGCCGATGTGATCTCGCCGGAGATGAAATGCCTTGCCTATCCATCACAAGACTCGAGCAAATGTGAGTCGGAGAAAGGACAGAACTAGACCAAATGTACCTTTCCAATGTTGAAGATGGATCAATGATCACTCAATAATGTATCAATGAAATAGCACAATTGGTACCGGATCTTGTCAATTCTCACACCTACACAAGTAAGGCTTATGGTGGAGCTCGGTGAGGATAGTGGCACAAAAATTTGATGCAAAATGTTAGAAAGAGTCAATAATGTTGAAAAAGATTCACAAATTCGCAAATGTAACAAGTAGACCAATAGGAATATGTGGCATACGGAAACACACACACGGATAGATAAATGGGTCGTGCAACCAAGGGATGAGCACAAAATGTGGAATCCACGGAAAACACTCGTGTTGCACAACTCAAGAGAGACGCTAGCACGATTGCTCAATAGGCAGATACGACACTTGTGGACAACCTATAAGATGCAAATGTATGAGCCTTCTATCCCATGTATGCTATGTGTATGATGTTCCCAATGTTCTTATCAAGATGATCCAAGATGATCAGATATGACAATCTTAAGTGCAAAGTGGTATGATGCTATGGCTCTTGCTTACAAGCTTCTTTGTCTTTCTCTTTTTGCTTAAAAGCTTATTCTTTTTTTTATATGGCCATGATGCACAAACTAAGATATCAATTGTGTATATGCGGGAACAATCTTGTGGCACACGAGGGATCGTACTATGATAGCAAGATGATACCAATATGATATGGTATATATGCAATGGATGGTGTATATCGATGACCACTAATGTGCACAAGTAACATTGCTGGCAATACTCAAATGGCTAGTCTTGAAAGGCAAGTGACGCAAAATGGGCTAGGGGTTAACAATGCAATTGCAAGGGGAATATACAATGGTGTCGTCGAGGTTACCGTCCGATGATGATGACGAGAGGCGGTGTTGTTGATGGCGACTAGTTCCTAATTAGCCGATACACATTAGGAAACGGAAAAACCACAACTCAAAATCTCAAAGGCCAAAGTCAAATGGTGGTAGCGGAAAGCGATGGTGGTGGTGTCGAAGATGGCAATGCGGAAGTCGTGGTGGTGTTTGATGAAGAAGCACTCGTCTCTAAGTAGCCGAAGCACCTTAGGATACTCAAGTCACCACTCAAACAACCGGAAATGATGTATGGGTCGAAATGGGGTTAGGTTGCGGAAAGCTATGGTGGTATGGTGGATGATATGGTGGAGGGCCTTGGCAAACATGCCAAATTTGAAAAAATTTGATGGAGTCAAATGGTGGTAAAACCAAGATGAGCAACTCGGGCACGTCACTAGCTTTTCAACGAGCGAAAGAACACTCAAATCGGAGTTCGGGAGTGAAAGTTATGGTCAAAACGGTGAAACTCGGAAGGCTGAAACTGGGTGGGGCGGTAGTACCGCTTGTAGGTGCTAAGCGGTAGTACCGCTTTGAGTGGGCGGTAGAAAAAAAATCATGATACCTAGTACTGCTTGTAGGGCAGTAGTACCGCTTGGAGTGCGCGGTAGTACCGCTGGTGTCGAGAAAAATTCGCAGAACTGGGTCGGGTGAATTTGGGGCGGAAATTGATGATTTCGGGGTCACAATTGGATGGATTTCGTGGATGGAAAGTGGTGAAACTTGGGGAGATGCTAGATCCACTCGAAACCAAGCAAATCCAAGGATCAAATCCAACAAAACCTCATCAAACCAACAAATCAGAAAAAAAAAATTGGGCTATTTTTGGTGGGGATTTTCGAAATTGGGCAAGAAGACAACAAAATTAGGCTAGAAAACAAGAAGGGGGGCTCCAATTTCATCAGAAACAAAGGCTCTAGATACCATGATGTTGTAGGGTGGAACCCTAGGTGGAGATCTTTCATGAATTGGAGGGGAATCCCCAAGAACAAGATGAACACAAGAGAGGGAAAACACTCAAATTGACTAGATCCAATCACACATATGCTAGATCCAAGAACATGCAAGAGTTCACAAATGATTCAAGAACAACAAAAGGAAAGATTCAAGGTAACTAGTTCATCCCACTCCTAGAAGAGGTGAGGCCTTGATGATCTTCTCCCTTGGGAGGTCTTGCAATGCACAAAGATTCTTCTCCCTTGGGAGGTCTTGATCTCCTAGAGGAGGGGATACAAGGAGCAAATCTCTCAATGTCTATCAAAATAATTTGCTAACCCCAGAAAAGAGGTGGAGGAGGTCTACTTATAGTCTAAGCCACGACTGGGTAAGAGGGAAAGGTGTACATGGCCAAAGGCCGACGGCTGCGCACACGCAGGGTGGTAGTACCGGAACCTCGGGCGGTAGTACCGCTTATGGAGCGGTAGTACCGGAACCTCGGGCGGTAGTACCGCTTATGGAGCGGTAGTACCGCTTATAGGCGGTAGTACCGCCCGCTCCGGACTGGGCAGGTCCTTCTTCCTTCTCCTCCTCCGTAGGTCTCCGGTGAAATTGGTGATCCCTCTGTGTTTTCTCGTGATGATCTACGAAGTACCTAAGAATGCATAACGTTCCCACGTAAGGTAGTGACCAAGTCGAAGGGATATTCATGTAAATCTCGAAGAGGAGCGGGTTCACCTTAAGTCTGGTAGGTTCACTTGGGGCTTCAGGTGCTATGATGGTGTACATGGAGATAGCCGTAGGATCCTCCGCATCAGCGTATCTCGTCTCAGGCCACGACCGGATGGGAGAAGCTATGGGAGCCAGACCCCGAGTTTCCCCGTGGTGGCCCCGCAGCACCCCCGTTTGGGACCAACACCATCAGCACTAGCCCCCCTGTTATGTAGAATTAAGAACCCGCGGACACGACCCCCTATGCAATTTAATTAATTTAATTAAGTTTCATTATGAGGCAAATTAAAACCAATGTTCGGCCTTACTGGAAAAGCTTTAAGCAGTGCGAATTATCAAGGGGGGCCCATAAATCCCAACCGTGTTAGGAACGCAAAATCAAGGAACATAACATCGGTTTATCGGGTCCTAAGGTGGCATGAGTGGAACAAAACACCGAGCAAAATGCCAAGCCTTCCACCCATTGCCAAGTATAACGGTGTGTTAATATATTTAAGAGATATTGTGATATTCCAACAACAAGTTCCAACATGGAGCAATCTTCATCTTCACCTGCAACTAACAACGCTATAAGAGGGGCTGAGCAAGCGGGTAACATAATCAAACAACGGTTTGCTGGGAAGGTTTCAAAGGTTAGAGGTTTCATGGCAACAATAGGAGGCTGACAAACAGGAATAGGCATCGAGGCATATCTAAAGTGCGAGACAACTAGCATAGGCAAAGGTAGAAGTGATATCGGGGAATGATCATCTTGCCTGGGATTCCGCAAGGAAGAAGAACGAGTCCATGAAGTAGTCGAACAAATCCTCACAACTCCGGAACGAAACCGAAGCTAACTAGAGAAGCATACCGGAAAGAAGCCAACAACATGGTAAACACACATATCATAACCAAGGCATGATGCACAAACAAGTATGATGCATGTCCGGTTTAATTATGCATGGCATGGCAAAGTGCACAAGCAACACTACAATTTAAGCGGAGCTCAATATGCAACGAGTTGCATATTGACGAAACACCACATTAGATTATTTAGTTTGATCTCGTTATGAACCCAACAAATTTAAATGTTTTTATTAAACATGGCAAGAGGTAAAGCATGAGCAAAACTACACTATCTAGTCATTTTAAATGAGGCCGGAAATAACAACAACAATTCCGGAAAATCCCCACATGTCATTTAGCAATTTTTTTAAGCAAACAACAATTTTAGTCATTTAGATGTTGTTAACATGATGCGAATGACAAATGCAAGTTTTATGAAAAATTTATTAAAAGTTAACATGAGCAAGATATGGAGTGTTTGTCACCGTGGTGGAAAGAAAAGGGGCCGCGGCGGCGATAACCGAAAGTGATGCCACGGCAACATATCGGTTTTAGTAACTTGTTGAGAGACCGATGCAAAAGATGAAGGGCGGCGTGAGCGTGTCATGCAAGAGATATGTGGGGTGATCCCGTTACTAGGTTCCCACGGGTTGGTGGCAAGGCAAATGAGGGGCATCGCAAGCGACGATTGGCATGGTGCAAACAAGTGAACATCTCATACATCACACATCATTCATCCACGGGGTCATCGGCTCGGCGGTTATACCTTCGAAGCGTGCATTTCGGGGCGGAACGAGTTCGATGCGGTGCAGAAGGGAGTAGATGTTCTCGCGATGGTAGTGGAAGTAGTTATACTATCGGTCATCGATGATGGTCGTTATTCGCTCGATGATCTTCGGCGGCGGTCATCGTACACGGTTCATTTCGGAGAGGTACTCGATGAATCCAACGTTTTCGGGGCGACTGTAGTGGAACTTGGCATTTTCGTTCATGGGTTTTCGGCGACGGTAGTCATTCACGTTGATGTAGTGGTACTTGCGGTTCCAGTGTGTAGTCATACTCGAGGGTCGTAGACGAACTTGATGGATCTAAGGGCTCCGGCTATCGTGGTACTTGTCGAAGTCCACATCGGACGTAGTCGTTCACGGGGTCTTGGAGGGTCAAACTTGACGCTTCCGAGTCTTGGCGAAACAACAGCAGCAACAAAGCGACGGCAACACGGCAGTCGTCGAGTCCGGTAGGTCAAAGAGGCCCGATGAGGCGAGCTTGAGGCCGAGTCCATGGCCTCCAGCAGGTCGGTGGCGGTCTTGGGTCACCGGAGGGGCGCGGTGACGAGGCCGTGGTTGCCGGCACGACTGGAGAGCGCGAGCCGACACGGAGGAAGGAGAAAGACGGATGGTGTGCTATCGTGGGCGGAGCAGAGCAGGGTTCCGGTGAGGCTGGGGAGCTCGGGGCACGGCGAAGCGGTGCAGAGACGACGGCGGCTGGAGTAGGGGGTGGCCGGACGCGGGACAAGGTGAGGAGGAGGCGCGGGAGACGACGCGGTGGCCGGCTCCGGTGTCCTGTGGCGAGGCCGAGGCAACGCGGCGAAGGTGGAGCAAAGGCCGGCGACGAGGCAGGTGACGGGAAGAGAAGGACGCCGGGGCGGGTGATTGTGTTGGGGAGGCGAGCGAGCGCCGGGCGCAGGGCCTCTTCCCTGCCTGGCGACGCGGGAGGAGGGGGACGAGAGGGAGGTCGTTGGGGCACGCGGGAGAGGAGGAGGGATCAGGCGAGAGGTGGGAGACGGTGGCGCTGCGGGAAGGAGAGAGAGCGGGGTGGATTGAGGGAGAGGAGGGAGCGACGGGGTGCGGGCTAGGGTTATGGAGGAGATAGATGGGCCTTGGGCCAAAGGAGAGGCCGCAAGAGCTGGGCCTAGGGGGCCTGCTGGCTGGGCCTTGGCTACTTCTCTCCCCTCTTCTCTTTCTTGCAACTTATAGATCTTCCAAAAAAACAAAAAACAAAGAAGAATAAAGGAGAATAAAGGAGTTGCTAGGGATAGTGTTTGGACAAGGGGTTATTTTTCCCGGACTCATAAAAATGAGCATGACCCAAGAAAAATATAAGTGGGCACGGGTGTGATGTTGAATTCAAACTCATATGAATTTAATTCAACGAGTGTGAGAAGAAGTGGATATTTGGGGGGGTCCAAAAATTGTTAGAATTTTGGTGGAGCCTCGATAAAAGAGATAAGAATTATGGACAAGATTTGAAGGTGAAACTTGAAGCAAAAGAGGCATGGGAATATTTGCAAGTGTGTTATGGTGAATTCCAAAACAATGGAATATTTTATTATAGCTCCCTAAATATTGGGAGGGTATGTTTTAAAGAGAACTCATCATATGACATCCCTCAATTTAAATGGACCGAAAATCCATATGATTTATTTAGTTGAGTTTTAGAAAAAAATGACATGATGGCATGATGACATGATGCAATGCAAACATAATAAAGCAAGCACAAAAGAAACGCACGGCGAAACCCGGAACAGCTGGAAGTCTTCTCGAGCATCGGTCTTGGGGCGTCACAACTCTCCCACACTAACAGAGGATCTCGACCCAAGGTCCTGGAGATGGCACCGGATAAAACGGAAAAGGAAGAGGTAAAACAAAGTTGCTTTTCTGACAAACGAGTGAAACCTTGAACCTTGAGAGGTTAAACAAGTTGAAGAAAGAATACAATGGAGATGAACGAAGATGAAAACACTCCGTTAGAAAAGAGGAGCAAGGAACATTACGAGAACCTTGTAGGTTGAAGACATGAAACAAGAGCTTACGAACCAAAAAAATATGAAACTGCAACGGTATAGCCAAGGAAAAAAGAATGACAGAATTTGGACATCACTCCGTCTGAAAATGGAAGGAATTAACATGAACTTGAGAAGATTGGATGATCTTTGATGAAATCAACAATACACTGCCTTCGGAACAAATGAAAGAATGTCACAAGGGGTAAGAAAGATTTAGACAGCACTTCGGTTGAAAAGAGAGGCAAAACTTCAAGATGAGGGAACTTGAATGGAGGACACAACACTCCAGTTGAATAGATAAACAAGGAAAAGAACATGATCTTGACAAAACGAGATTATGGGACAAAGAGAGCAATATCACAATGCCTCCGGAATGAAAGAATATGATATAGGGTGGAACCCTACATGGCCGATCTTTCACGAAAAGGAGGGATCCCGAGGAAGAACACGAGGGGCACGACGAAAAACACAAGAGGGACAAGGAGAAAACACTCAAATCAACAAACTTAGGTCACACAAATGCTAGATCCGGGTACACAAAGTGCAATACACGATACACGATCAACTAAGGACGATACACATGGTGGTAGTCATCTCCGTGAGGAGGTCTTGATGTTCTTGTCCATATAGGAGGTCTTGAATCCGGTGGATCTTCTCCGAAGAGGCCGCGGCCTCGTAGGAGAGGAACCACTAAGGTTTTGGTAGGAGCTAACAAAAAGCTAACCCTAGATAGTTTAGGTAGAGTGCCATATATATAGGCTAAGAGGGGCGACGGGGTACATGGGCCTCGGCCCAACACTATGCTCGCAGGCACTGTCCGGATGATCCGGACGTTTGTCCGGATGATCCTGGCTTCGGGGGGCCGGATGATCCGGGGCGGCGTCCAGATGATCCGGACGTGTCTGAACAGCTGCAAGTGGCCTGGATGTCCGGGTCTTCGTCCGGATGTCCGAGTGCGTCCGGATGATCCGGGCTGGGGTTTGGATGATCCGGCTTCAGCTTGGCCTCTCGGGTGTCCATGGGCACATTTGCCGGATCGTCCGGACGTTTGTCCAGATCATCCGGGCTGGCTGAGTTCCGCCCGTTTTCTCCTCCTTCTTCGTCCTTCGATTCTTCTTGTTCCTTGACTTTTCCATGGTTGCTCCCGAGGTGCCTGAGTATGCACAGAGTCTCTGATGAGGGTAGCAGCCATGTCTCATATGAATCAAAGTGACGTAGAGAGAGGAGTGAGGTCACCTCGGTCTCAAGAGCTCGTGCTCGAGCACGTGTCATGGGTCCACTTGGCACTTGGTGAGGCGATGGTAGGTCCATGGGCATGACCTTGGGATGCTCCGCATCACCTCCCCTCCCTTGGGAAAGATTCGACCTCGGATCGAAATCTTCATCACCATGGAAAGTTGAGAGATCCTTGACGTTGAAGACATTGCTCACGTTGTACTTGTCACGTGGAAGGTCGAGCTTGTATGCATTGTTGTTGTAGCGTGCTAGCACCTTGAAGGGTCCGTCGGCCCAAGGCAGTAGTTTGGACTTCCGTTCGTGGGGGAAATGGTCCTTGCGAAGATGTAGCCATACGAGATCTCCCGGTTGGAACACCATAGGCTTCTTGTTGGCGTTGAGCTTGGACGCTAGTCTATGTACTTGCCTCTCGATCCTTGTCCTCGTATCTTCATGCACCTTCTTGAGATAGATTGCTCGAGCACTTGCATCCAAGTTGATGCGTTCTTGTAGAGGTAGAGGTAGAATGTCCAATGGAGACAAAGGGTTGAAGCCGTAGACGACCTCGAAAGGGGACTTGCTGGTAGTCGAATGTCTTGCACGGTTGTAGGCGTACTCGGCGATGGGCAAGCATTGCTCCCATTCCTTGATGTTCTTCTTGATCAACATGCGAAGAAGTGTCGAAAGCGTGCGGTTCGTCACCTCCGTTTGGCCGTCAGTTTGTGGATGATACGCCAAAGAGAAGAGGAGCATGATTCCGAGTTTGGCTCATAGAGTCTTCCAAAAGTAGCTCAAGAACTTGACGTCCCGGTCCAACACGATCGTCTTGGGCACTCCATGTAGACGAATGATTTCCCTACAAGAGAGATTTGACACATGTGAAGCATCGTCGATATTGTTACAAGGAATGAAATGAGCCATTTTAGAGAATCTATCCACGACAACAAACACGGAATCTTTTCCATTTTGATTCCTAGGCAATCCAAGTACAAAGTCCATGCTTATGTCTTCCCATGGATGGTATGGAATAGGAAGTGGCATGTAAAGACCATGATATTGAGCTTTTGACTTAGCTTTGCGACATGTAGAGCATCGATTGGTGAGGCGTGAGACGTCACGTAGCATCTTGGGACAAAAGTAGTTCTTGGAGAGTGTAGCAAATGTCTTGTCACGCCAAAGTTTCCCATGAGTCCTCCTCCATGAGATTCCTGCAAAAGGAGCAAACGTAGCGAAGACTCGGGAATGCAAAGTTTGTTAGATCTCATAAGATATCCATCCTTGATGTAGTAATGTTCTCAAGAAGTGTGAGTCAAACACTTAGCATAAGGATTTGCAAAGAAAGGATCATGCTCATATAAGTCTTTGATGTGTTCAAAGCCAATAACATTCAACTCAAGTTTTGTGACAAGCATGCATTTGCGGGAAAGCGCATCCGCCACAATATTTTCTTTGCCTTTGATGTACTTGATGACGTACGGAAAAGACTCAATAAAATCACTCCACTTAGCATGACACTTGTTCAACTTAGTTTGACCCTTGAGATATTTGAGAGTCTCATGGTCCGTATGAAGAATGAATTCATGAGGTCTAAGGTAATATTCCCAAACGCGTAAAACTCTCTCCAAGGCATAGAGCTCTTTATCATAGATGGGGTAGTTAAGTTGCGCTCCGGATAGCTTCTCGCTAAAGTACGCAATTGGGCGTTTTTCTTGCATGAGCACGCCACCTATGCCGGTACCACTAGCGTCACAATGAATCTCAAAAGGTTTATCGAAGTTCGGTAGGGCAAGAAGTGGTGTGTGCGTGAGCAAGTCTTTGAGTTTAATGAACGCGGTGTCTTGCAAAGGACCCCAAACAAAGGGTGCGTTCTTCTTGCTCAAGGCATGTAGAGGCATATCAATTGTGCTAAAATCCTTCACAAAACGTCGATAGAAACTGGCTAAACCAAGAAAGCTACGCACTTGTTGGAGATTCGTTGGTTGAGGCCAAGTTTTAATTGCTTCAATTTTAGTTTCATCAACGTGAACACCTTTTTAAGAAACGACAAATCCTAGGAAGATGACCTTGTCAACACCAAAAGTGCATTTTTCCATGTTAGCATATAAGCACTCTTTCCGAAGGGTTTGTAAAACCATACGGATGTGTGTCACATGGTCCTCAAGCGACTTGCTAAAAACGAGGATGTCATCAAAGTAAACCACTACAAAGACATCTATGTAGGGTCGGAGAACAAAATGCTTGAGACGCATAAATGAACCTGGCGCTTCCGATAAACCCATTGGCATGACAAGCCACTCATATAACCCAAACATGGTTTTGAAAGCCGTTTTCCACTCATCACCCTCTTGAATGTGAATTTCGTAGTAACCACTTTTAAGGTCAATTTTCGAAAAGATGGTCGCACCACATAATTCATCAAGCATGTCGTCTAAGCGTGGGATAGGGTGACGGTATATAATGGTTATAGCATTTATTGGTTGACAATTGGAGCACATGCGAAAACTTCCATCTTTCTTAGGCACGAGAATAACCGGAACGGCACAAGGGCTCAAGCTTTCATGTACATGACCTTTGTCGATGAGTTGTTGTACTTGCCGTTGTATTTCCTTGGTTTCCTCGGGGTTGATGCGGTAAGGAGCCTTGTTAGGAAGTGGTGCGCTGGGTATTAGGTCAATGCAGTGTTCGATTCGGCAAAGTGGAGGTAGACCCGGAGGTAGCTCATCGCAGAAGACGTCCGAGAATTCCTGCAACAATTGAGACAACACTAAAGGTGGAGGTGGTGAAGTTTTAGTAGGTTTGGCTTCCCCTTTCCATAAAATCACAAGGTGAAAGACACTCGAGGGGTTCTCACGCACTTCTCTCATCTCACTTTTGGTGGCGAATAGTACTAGTTGTTTCTTGTAACTCATCGTGGAGTCGCTCATATTTGGCTTGTGGCTCTCACTCTCCTTTTGGTGGCTCACTCTCTCACCACTCTCTCCACGATGGTTGGTAGGTAAGTGTTTGTCGGCGGCTGCTTGACTTGGTGACATTGGGCATAGCACGAACTCCTTTCCTTTCATCTTGAAGCTATATTGGTTTGTCCGTCCATTGTGTGTGACTCCACGATCATATTGCCATAGTCGTCCAAGAAGGAGGTGGCACACGGACATGGGGACCACATCACACTCAAGTGTGTCGTCGTAGGCGCCTATCTTAAAGGAGACTTGCATGGTGTGCTCGACTCGAAGAGTTCCGTCGTCGCTAAGCCATAGTACATTGTATGGATGAGGGTGCTTTGTGTTCACCAAGTTGAGCTTGTCGCATAGCTCTTCACTTGCCAAGTTATGACAACTTCCTCCATCGATGATAACCTTGACGGAGCGTCCATTGATGCCGGCCTTGGTATGAAAGATGTGGCATCTTTGATCATCATCTTGTTGGTGTTGGAGTGTCAAGACCTTGGAGACAACGAGATATGGACTCGAGTCATTGTTGCAAAACACTTGATGGTCTTCATCTTCATTCACTTGGCGATGCATAGCTACATGTTCGAGGGCATCCATTTCATCATCGCTCATTGAGTCATAAGAACTGTCATCATTGATGATCATGGTACGAACGGTCTTGCACTCAAATGACTTGTGGTCGCGCCCTTGGCATTTGAAACACTTGATGGAACTCGTCTTGGAGTTGTCCTCGGTTTGAGTTGTAGATTATGAAGCTCTTGGCTTGTAGTTGTTTGTAGAAGGTGACCGACTAGATATAGTCGTATTCTTGTAACTTGACTTGTCGCCGAAGTTTGTAGATGGCTTGGTAGAGGTAGGAGGAACCGGCGTCGTTGAAGCTTGGTTGTAGGTAAACTTGGAGTACTTGTAGTCCTCTTGAACTTGTCGCTCCGCTTTGGTGGCTTGATGTACTAGCTCGAGGAGATTGGTGTATGGTTGAAAGTCCGCAATCTTCTCGATAGGATAGTTGAGTCCATTCAAGAATCTCACCATCGTTTGTTCTTCATCTTCCGCGATGTTTGCTCATATCATGGCAATCTCCATCTCCTTGTATTACTCTTCAATGGACTTGGTACCTTGCTTGAGGAGTTGTAGCTTCTTGAACAAGTCACGGTTGTAGTGTGTTAGCACGAAGCGTGCTCTCATGACTTCCTTCATTTGAGCCCAAGTAGTGATAGGAGGTTCGCCTTTTGCTTCTCTTCTCTCAATGATTTGCTCCCAGCAAATGGGAACATAGTATTTGAACTCAAGGGAGGCCATAGCAATTTTCTTCTCTTCATCAAAGTTGTGGAGGCGAAAGATTTTATCAACTTTCAATGCCCATGATAGGTAGTCTTCGGGATCAATGCTTCCGGAAAACTTTGGCATGGTGAACTTAAGCTTGCCATAGCGATGCTTTTCATTGTTCGCTTGCCTATTGGGAGGGCGTTCTTGATTTGGACGGTTGTCAACCTCATGTTGCTCTTGGCGTAGTAGATGTACATTGTCATGGTGTACTTGCCGAGCTTGCGGTTCTTGTTGAGGTTGTTGCTCTTGTCGCGCTTGAGGAGGATCTTCTTGTTGCATTCGTGCTTGGTGGCGCCTCTCTTGCATCTCATCATGAAGGAAATCCTCTTCTTGACGAGTGTGTCGATTGCGGGTTGCCACATTGCGATGTGCATCACATAATGCTCGTTGCGCCTCAAGGGCTTGAGCTTCGCGGCGGTGTTGTGCTTGACGTTGAGCTTCGACATCTTGTTCTTCTTGGTGTTGATGTGCTCGCTCTTGTTGTTGTTGGCGTAGTCTTTGCCGTTCTTGTGCTTGCTCAAGTGTAGCTTGGTTTGGACGATGTCGAATTTCTTGTTTGTCAAGTGGGTCTTGGGAGCTCTTGTCATGAAGTGGATTCCGGTTGTCGTGTTGATCTTGACGTGCGGCTTGACGAAGAGTATATGATGTAGGGGTACCTTAGCCGTCCGTAGAGTCAATGAGGCGACTTGAGCGGCTTAGTCTTTGAGAGGATGTGGAAGAAGAGTGTCGGTTGACTATCAAAGTCCGTAGCGCATCGAATTGAGTAGCCATGTTCGTGTTGATGATGTCGATTTTCTCTCTTATTCTTGCTTCAAATTGACGTGCGTCGGTGGTGACTTGCTCAATGTGCTCTAGCATAGCTTCACTTTCTTGATGTAGAGCTCGTTGGACACCGAAGAGATGTAGTTTGGTGACGTAGCTGTTCGATTCTTGAGGATGGCCTATCCATCGTCACAAGCAAGTATTTGAGTGGGAGAAAGGAGAAGACAATACCAAATGTACCTTGACCGAAGTTGACAATGGATCAATGATCACTCTATAATGTAACCAAGAAATAGCACTATTGGTACCAAGTCTTGTCGATTCTCACACCTACACAAGTAAAGCTTTGAGAGGAGCTTGGTTAGGATGGTGGCAAAAAATTCAATGCAAAAAGTGTGTAAGATTCAATGATGTTGAAAATGATTCACAATCGGCTCATGCAACAAGTAGATCACAAGCAAGAAGTAGCACACGAAACACATGCACGAATAGATAAATGTGGTTGTGCAACCAAAAGTGTGGGAAAATGTGGAATCCACGGAAAATTCTCGTGTTGCACAATGCTAGAGAGACGCTAACCGATTGCTTAATAGCGGGATACACACTTGTGCACGACCTATAAGAGCAAAGTAACGACTTCTTATCACAAGTATGCTATGAGTGTATGATGTGCCGATGCTTTTAGCACAAGGCGAAGTATTGCTATCTCATATGATCTCTTTGGATGCAAGGCGTTTGATGCTATTGTGCTTTTGCGTATAAGCTTTGGATGGCTCTTTTGCTTAGAAGCTTGTGAGCTCTTTCTTTGGCCACTTATGCATGCTTCTCGGATCAAGGTAGCTATTGTGTATGCGGAACACTCTTGTGTCACACGTAGATATGATGATGTAGTACCACTCAACTACACTAGATGCTATAATCAAGTATGTAGTATGCAATGTCTATGAGTATCACTAATGTGCACAAGTGTCGTGGCCCGGTACTCAAATGGCTAGTCTCGGTAGGAAAGCTACGCAAAATGGTCGATGAGGGTCTATCAATGCAATTGCAAGGTAGTAAATGAGGTGTCGTCGGTGTTACCGTCCTTGTCGAGGTTGAGAGGTGGTCTTGTCGATGTCATTCCGCTCCGACATAGACGAAACACAAACGGAAACAGAGAAAACCACAACTCAAAATGATCCATGACACAAAGGGGTAAGACCATAGTGATGTTGGTTATGTTATGGTAGTGGGGGTGTATAGCGGAAAAAGTGTCTAGGGTTTTTTGCGGTGGCAGAAATGTGGCGAAGAAAAACTGCAAAATGCAGTTTCGACAGGGTTGGCCGGATGATCCGGACGTCTGTTCGGATGATCCGGGCTCTGGCCGGATGATCCGGACGTCTGTCCGGATGATCCGGACGTCTGTCCGGATGATCCGGATGAATGTCCGAATGATCCGGGTTTGTCAAACCTTGCAAGATGAGCTCGGGGAAGAGGTGGAAAAAGATTTTTCTCGGATTTTCGGTGGTTTTTGGGCGGATTGGAGGGTGGGGGAGGTGGGGAAAAGTGTAAACCACTTGTCACACAACTCAACCACGGATCACAATCAACAAAATCTCATCAAAACACACAAATCACAAAAAAAATGTGCGGCTATTTTTTGTGGGGATTTTCGAATTTGGACGAAAAACAACAAAAACAAGCTACAAAACAAGGTGTGGGGCTCCAAATTCGCGATCAACCAAGGCTCATGATACCATAGATGATGTAGGGTTGAACCCTGCGTGACCGATCTTTCACGAAAAGGAGGGATGTCGAGAAAGAACATGAGGGGCACGAGGAAAAACACAAGAGGGACAAGGAGAAAACACTCAAATCAACAAACTTAGGTCGCAGAAATGCTAGATCCGGGTACACATAGTGCGATACACGATACACGATATACTAAGGACGATACACATGGCGGTAGTCATCTCCGTGAGGAGGTCTTGATGTTCTTCTCCATATAGGAGGCCTTGAATCCGGTGGATCTTCTCCGAAGAGGCCGCGGTCTCGTAGGAGAGGAACCACTAAGGTTTTCGTATGAGCTAACACAAAGCTAACCCTAGATAGTTTAGGTAGAGTGCTATATATATAGGCTAGGAGGGGCGAAGAGGTACATGGGCCTCGGCCCAACACTATGCTCGCGGGCACTGTCCGCATGATCCGGACATTTGTCCGGATGATCCGGGCTTCGGCGGGCTGGATGATCCGGGGCGGCGTCCGGATGATCCGGACGTGCCGAACCGCTGTAGGTGGCCCGGATGTCCGGGTCTTCGTCCGGATGTCCGGATGCGTCCGGATGATCCGGGCTGGGGTCCGGATGATCCGGCTTCAGCTTGGGCTCTCGGGTGTCCTTGGGCACATTTGCCGGATCGTCCGGACGTTTGTCCGGATCATCCGGGCCTCGGCCGGATCGTCCGGGACATCGTCCGGATCGTCCGTGCTTGCTGAGTTTCATCCGTTCTTCTGCTCCTTCTTCCTCCTTCAATTGTTCTTGTTCCTTGACTTTTCCATGGTTGCTCTAGAGGTTCCTGAGTATGCAAAGAGTCTCTGATGAGGGTAGCAGCCATGTCTCATGTGAATCAAAGTGACATAGAGAGAGGAGTGAGGTCACCTCGGTCTCGAGAGCTCGTGCTCGAGCACGTGTCATGGGTCCACTTGGCACTTTGTGAGGTGATGGTAGGTCCACGGGGATGACCTTGGGATGCTCCGCATCAGAATAGATGCTAGATCATTGAAAAGAAAAGAACGGAGAAGAAAATGACAAATTCTCCACAATTGAGTTTGAAAGAGCATCCTTACAAAGATGGATTGGACAAAGTTGTTGAAAATTCAACAATGAGAAGAATAAGCTTGATGTGGGCTTATGGAAAAAATCCCACAGTTATGAGGTGACAACCAGCCACTGACGAAAACATTTGATTCGATTGAGATCAACAAGGAGAAGAAAAACTTATTCACCGAGAGGATAAATGAAAAGCTTGGGTCATTTATAAGCACCATAAACAGCAACAATCCTTACGGATAGCTTTTAGGAGAAATACAACCCAATATTACCCCAATGAATATATTGAAGGGGTGAAAGGATCTCCTGGACTAAGAAAAATGATGGGTTTACATATTTCATTCTTGATAACTTGTGAATCATGAGACATGAAGGAAATTGTCAAGAATGACATAACACCACCTCAAAAGATAAGGTCGAAACAATTGCACTTCGGAATGCAAGAAGAAGAATACTTGAGCTCCAACAAGAATCTTGATGAAGACTTCGAGGATGAATTAAATCATGTTGAACCACCATGAAGAACTCCGATAATAAAAGGATGAGAAGTGGAAGATGAAAAGAATAAGATTCAAGGCCTGCGATGATTCAGATAGAGCTTCGTGACAAGATAATTAAGAGAGTTTGGAACTCCGGAAAGAAAAGATGAACAACCAATAATTGGATATCATGAACGAACTCCAGACAATGGAATTAAATCACATTGAAGGAATAAGAATAAGAATTATGTCATGCTTATCCTTCACCAATTTAAATTGATGGCAACCAATGGATTTGGCATACTAGTTATTATTGTTGTAAAGAATTAAAGAGAGATCTCACACAAACTTGGGTAAATATTCAACGAACCACTGGTAGGATTATGAAAAGAACAAATGAGTTGATATGCGACCAAGGAAAAAGGAATCTTGAACGAGCCACCGTAAGAATTGAAGACGAGTGAAGAAAAAGAATGAACCACCGTAAGAATATGAAGACGAACGAAGAGGCATCAATTAAGAATAGTTGGAGGACAAAGTTGAAAACTGAGAACGAAGAAATCTTCTGAAATGATGGCCTTCGGAGGATCGTAATGGAAAGAATTCATGAAATGCTTCGGATGGGTATAAAAAGAATTCCTCACAATCGGAACAATAATGAGGATGGCATGAAACTATAACCATGAATCTTCAAGAGTACGTGCCAAAATTTAGAAGAAATTCTTCTTCGTTCTTCAAGCTGAGAATGACAATGAGGCACCACCATGAATTGTTGAGGCACTCCGGAATGAAGAATTAAAAGGTTGAACCAACGATGAAAAGAGTTTGAAAGAGACCTTGGAGAAGGCATAAGACTGATGAAAATTTATTCTTATGTCAAACTTGAAAAGAATTTGAGAATAACTCCGGAAGAATTAGAAGAGTCGGCTAAGATCCTGGAAAAGACCTGTGGATTAGGGCCCACTCAAAAGAAACATTGTTGGAAAAGATTGCTTAAGAGATATTACACCGGTTGAATTAAATGGCTTGAATAAGATGACAATCCTCAAAATAGCTTGAACGGATTAAGAATTGAAACACAAATCTTCTGAGATACCTTGTACACTCCGGATAAGAATAAAGAGATGTGAGGAAATAAGAGAGTCTTGGATAAGAAATTCCAACACGAAAAACATGTGAAACAAGAGGAACATATATGATCAACACTGAAGCTTGAATTAAATCCACCGGAGAAGAAACAAGAAACAGAGAATGATAAACTGAATCTTCCTGAGCATCTTCACGAGAAATCACCAGATAAGGACATTGAAGGAAAAGAATGAAGAGACATCACATGAATAAAATGATATTTCATTAAGGACTCTGGCTCCATGAATAAAAAGGGTGGGAGGGCGGGGGAAAACAAATACAACTTGAGACGAACAAAATGGACACCATTGACAAAAACCAATAATTGGTCTTGCACAAATTGAAAGGATCAGGTTAACTTGAAAAGAGGCGCACCGGTTGAAAAGAATTTAACATGACAATCTCGATGATCAAGAAAGACTAGCACTCCCATAGAAATATGAGAACACTGCTTAGGAAAGGTATGGAATCAACATTTGACAGTGAAGCAACTCGGATACCACAATCAAAACCAAACAAAAGGATAGATATGTAGCAACATGATCTTCACAATATCATTTAAACAGAGAATTGAACGACTGAATTCCAAAAGTTTAATGGTAGCCCAACTTGTCGAAAAGCCACTTGGGAGATCAAAATGATAAAATAAAACAACAAGGTACAGATGGAACAAATACATAATAGAGGTTTCGTCTCACATGTTCGTGCTGAATGCCCCATGGCACGTGTTACAAAGGGTCTTGCGATCCCCGGATCAGCATAGCCAAGGATCCTTTAAGATGCAACTCCCAATTGGAACAGCGCCCATCACTAGATGTCGAACCCCAATCTCATACCATGCACCCGCTGGATGATTATGTACGAGCTACTTGAAACCCACATATTAATTCCCGAAGCTTTCCGGTTATGCAATCTGGTGTTGGGGATACAGGGGAAGCACCGCGCACTCAACTCTAAACCTACATCCAGCTGTATCCATCCGTCAACACATAACCAGTCATCTTCGGAAAATGTTTACCTCGGACCTTCGAAACGCATCCGCTATACAAGCTGTGGCAATACTCCCGAACTATCCCACCAGTACTGGGTGACGTCGGGGTTATCTCACCACTAACCACATAGAAGAGTTCTCGATGTCGGCCGCCTCTGGTATTCTAGAACCGTTATGATACATTTGTGACGACAACACCTCGGAGCTCAACTCCCCGAGACACTGCCACAACCCCTAAATGACAGGAGGCATCGAGAACAATGTTCTCGTCACAAAGATATCGGACCAATCCAAACAATACCCGCGTGATCCTAAAAAAATTGGTGAACTTTTGAGAATAGTGAAGATAAAACAATGTCAGGAGTCCTCACTGGAGCGATGAAGGGGATGAGGAGTAAAAATAAATCCTACACTCTGATATATATATATATATATATATATATATATATATATATATATATAGGACTCAAAACATTTTTTGTGTGTGTGCCTAGACTCAATCGTCATCGATTCGATCAATCAGGGGGCTCCTAGGTCGGAGAAGGCTCTGAATACCAACTTGTAATGCCCAGTATGTGACTATGTCTCCCACGTGTAGAGGAACGACTTAAAGACATAAGCGCATACTAGAATGATCGCAAGCATGGTATCTTTGCACATCTCATGTAAAACTCACGGATGAAATTGTAAAAGATAGTTGGCTTACACTCGCCACGTCACACAATGAATACAATAACATACATTCATCCGCATAACACAGGGTCCGACTACGGACGAAAACCCAAACGAGAAGGATACCATAAACACAAGGCCTGATCACCCCTAGTAGGAACCACTACTGATCGTTGGGATAAGAAACATAGTAACGTCCACGCTCTTCATCGAACTCCCACTGAAGTTGATGCGGGGTCAACCCGTTCTAGGCTGATCTTTCACGAAATGGAGGGGATCCCACAAGGAACACGAAGAACGCGAGGGGGAACACAAGGGGAAACACGAGAGAATCACTCAAACCAACAAGAACAAGTCACACATATGCTAGATCCTCGAAACACAAAGAGATACAAGATCCATGATCAACAAGGGACGATACAAAGGGTAACCGGTTCTTCTCCGTGAGGAGGTCTTGGGGGTATCCGTGGGATCTTTGTCCGTAGCGGAGGTCTTGAATCCGTGTGGATCTTCCCCAAAGAGGTGCCGCAGTCACTCTCTAGGAGATGAACCACTAGATGAGCAAAGCTCTGTCTCAAATGAGCTAAACCTTATCTAACTCTCAAATGGAGGAGGAGTTGTCATATATATAGGCTAGGGGGTGAAGGGGTACATGGGCCTCGGCCCAACTCGCACACGCAAGTGGAGGTCCGGATGATCCGGAAGGTGGCTCGGATGATCCGGGTGTCTGGGGTCCGTATGATCCGGGTGACCGTCCGGATCGTCAGGAGGAGTCGACGCGCAGCAGATGGCCCGGATGATCCGGGGCCTGGTCCGGATGTTCGGCTCCGTCCGGATGATCCGGGGCCTGGTCCGGATCGACCGGCTTCGTGGGCAAGCTTCGGGTGCCTCGGGGCATATTACCCGGATCGTCCGGGTGTCGGTCCGAATCATCCGGGCTTGGCCCGGATCGTCCGGCTGGGGGTCCGGATGATCCGAGCAAGTCCAGTCTTGCTCTGATTCTTCTCCGTCTTCGCGTATGCTTCTCTCCTTCGATCGTACTTGCTCCTTAGCTGCTCCATGGTCTTCCCCTTGGTTCCTGGTCATGCATAGCACATATGTTTGAGGTAGTAGCCATGTCTCACAAGTGGAAAGTGAAGGTTCGGAGTGGAGCGAGTCAACCTTGTGTCCAATGGTGGATACTTGAGGTCCTGTCGAAGTGAACATGGGGATGATCGTGGGATGCTCCGCATCATCTCACCCCCCCCCCCCTTGGGAAAGATCCGACCTCGGATCAAAATGCTCACCACCATGGCAACGGTTGTTGTGAATGGACTTGTAGTTGGACGAAGTTGAGGGCATGGCGCAATCCAAGTACTCCAAGGTGTCTCCGTTATGTGGTACATGTAAAATGAGAAAACACAAAGTACACTTGGAAATACAATGGTTAGCGCACACAAAGTGTTCATCATGTAAGAATGAGTGCATGTGACATGTTTTGGCATGGCAAGGCACAAGATGCTTATCTAAAATATGTACAATGACATGTAAAGCATGCATGTGAGCAAATGCATTTGTGGTGCACACAAAGGTGTTATGAATGTGATCAATGCTACCATTGTGCAAAATGATGTCACAGTGTGATGGTTTATCAAGAGCATGAACATGGCAATGGATGCTCAATATGACTATGTTGTCATGCACTTGATATTTGGCAATGTTTTCAAGATGTATGAAGAGTCCATCAAGAAAGATCACAACAAATTTGCTAAGAAAGTGCACAAGCTCATATATCATGAATGACATGGGAATACAAGATGCAACAAGGCAATCATAATGTGAGTCAATCCATGCGCAAGATGCAAATTTGTTATGGGAATCATGTGTCCATGGAGCATGGCATGTGAGCACACAATCAACAAATATGAAGGTTTTGGTGCAATGTGTCAAAGAGGTGTCGATATACAAATGCTCAATGTCGTGGAATAAGTGGAGTTCCGAAGGTGCATCCAAAGGGTCCATCTTCAATGTCGGTCCTTCATCCCGTAGATGTATCATGTAGACAACAAGAAGGAAACAACTATGAAAGTATGGTCCATCCAATATGCATAAGTGAGGATGGCTCACAAAGAAGGAATTCACCTTATGAATGTTCTTGCAAATGTTGGTGTTGCACATCGTGTATGCCTTCGCATGATCAAGTTGTCGCATGACGACACCGCCTTGTGAATCCTTCAAAATGAAAGAACATGGCAAACACTCAGAAATACAAATGAGGTTAGCAGAAATGCAAAACCTATCATTCGAGTGGTAAGATACCCAACAAGTGTATTCATCATGCTTATCACAAGAATGTACAAGGGTGTGGTGCATGGTATGTAGGCATAAGATGTGAGAACAACCAAGTGCAATAGGTTCAAACAAGCAAGAATGCATCACAAGAAGCGTGTCAAAGTCTCCGAGATAAACAAGCATAGCATGGTTGCACTCACTATAAGTGAATATGAGAGATGCCACTAGTGGAGACAAGTGACAATGATCAATGTGAATCAAGTGAGTGGCATGAACATATATGTCGTCAACCCAAGAAAGCAAGTAAGAGTGGAACATGGGTGATGCAACAAAGCAAGCAATCATGGCAATCAAGTTGTGCAAGCTAGTAGTGCGAAGATGCAACATACTAGAGTTAATCGTGGCAATCATGGCATGTGGATAAATAGTGGGCATGAATAATGCACATGACATATCACAAGCATGAAAGCAAGATATGAGCAAAATATCATCAATAGCATGGGGCACAAAGAAATCTTGGCAATAGCTACTAGTATCTCCTCCAAGCATGCAAATACACATAGAAGTAGCGTAATGGTAAATCATGTGTAAAGTCAAGCAAGGGTCACAATTGCATGGAAAAGTCATAGCAAGAGGTATAACATGCAAAGTGAATACGATAGTATGGGCATGAGGTGACAAGTGTTAAATAACCCATAGTCGTGTGAGAGCCAAGTATAAGAGATGCGCGTAGTGGTTGCGCGATGAGAATGGTGGTAAGGAGATTCCACGGAATCTCAAATCATCGTTGCTCTCAAGAGCTTTTTTAGTCAACTCATGGAATTGTGAGGTTGACGAGTTTGCAAAAGTACCTACACAAGACAAAGGCAAAGGAAAAATTGTATGTGCGTGGTATATGTACACATCATCCATCATGATGCACACGTGCATGTGTTGGTTAGCACAAAATAGCCAATGCTCAAATAAATGAGATGCATGATATAGAAACATGTCATCCATCATGAGATGTTTATTGTTATGTATGGCATAATGGAGACTCACGTGATGTAATGCATCATGACAAGTAGGTAGAGCATTGTTATTCATGTAATGCATATTGTGCACACAATCATGGTAATCATGCAAGGTATGGAATGCATCAAGATCTCCTAGTATGTATGAGGAAACTATGGGGGTCTCCTCATGAGCATCAATGGAAGCATCTCATGGAGAATATTGATAACATCCAAAACAATGCATATCCGGAACAATGTGTTCATGGCATGGCATAGTGGATGAATTGCGCAAATCATGTAAAGCAAGCATGGCAATATCATCGCATGAAAAACAAAAGACAATGACCATCATCTTGTCATCTATGCCACAAGTGCAAATAGGATTTACTTTAATGGGGCATGCATAGTTACTATGTTGAGATTGAAATGATACAATATGTGAGATCTCACTCATAGCATATGACGAGTTCAAAGGATTAACGAACATGATGTGACCAAAAGAATTTTCACATGATATCCTATGGAGCATAGCATCACAACTAGGCAACTCAACATGCTCATCCGGGTGACCGCCCGGATCGTCAGGAGGTGTCGACGCGCAGCAGATGGCCCGGATGATCCGGGGCCTGGTCCGGATGTCCGGCTCCGTCCGGATGATCCAGGGCCTAGTCTGGATCGACCGGCTTCATGGGAAAGCTTCGGGTGCCTCGGGGCATATTACCCGGATCGTCCGGGTGTCGGTCCAGATCATCCGGGCTTGGTCCGGATCATCCGGCTGGGGGTCCGGATGATCCGGGCAAGTCCAGTCGTGCTCCGATTCTTCTCCGTCTTCGCGTATGCTTCTCTCCTTCGATCGTACTTGCTCCTTAGCTGCTCCATGGTCTTCCTCTTGGTTCCTGGTGATGCATAGCACATATGTTTGAGGTAGTAGCCATGTCTCACAAGTGGAAAGTGAAGGTTCGGAGAGGAGCGAGTCAACCTTGTGTCCAATGGTGGGTACTTGAGGTCCTGTCGAAGTGAACATGGGGATGATTGTGGGATGCTCCGCATCAGAAGTTCTGAACCATCTCCTGCATTGTTCTCAGCGGTACCTGCATCTGGTGTGTGTTGAATCTGTGAGCCACACAGGACTCCGCAATCCCGTTCCCGGGTATCAAAACTACCAAAGCCTTAGGTGTGGAAATGCTATAAACAAGGGTTGCAGCAAGCACTAAGCACTAACTTACGAGTTTAAAGCAAGAAGAGAACAAGTGCCAACGGTCGCCAAGTTGATCAAGAAGTGATCCTAGCTACTTACGGTCAAACATAACCCCACCGTGTTCACTTCCCGAAGCCCTTCGGAAAGAGACCGTCACTGTTACTCACACAGTTAGTGTATTCTTACGGGTATTGTGTCAAGTTATCTACAACCGAATATTAACAAATTCCCATCTGCCACATAACCGCGGGCACGGCTTTCAAAAGATCAAACCCTGCAGGGGTGTCCCAACTTAGCTAATGAGGATATCACTAACAAGGTTACACCCACGGCCCCAACTGACACATATACAGGACCAATTACTAGAGCTCACGCACGCCAATTAAATTACTAGGTACTTTCATTTCTTGGTAATGATTCTAATGTTCGTGAGAATATGATGCTGCCTAAATTGGATACATTTGTCTTGCTTACAAATGAAGGGCCTAGCTTGGACAAGAAGGATGAACATTGGAGCAAGATCAAGCATGGAGATGATGGCATGCGCAAGGGGAACAAGAACGGAGTTACAAGTCATGATTTCAGGACTTTGAAGCCACCATAATGAGTGTGTGAAGCCTTGGACGAAATATACAAGATGACACTTCATAAATTTCGTCTAGAGGCTATTATAGGTGCTGTGTAACCTTATTATTGGGCTAGGCCCATGTAATTTTGAAATACTTAAGTATAGGCTGTTTTTAGAGTCCGTATGTGTGGGGAAACAAGAGTTAGGGTTGGTTTCGGACCCCTCCTCCAAGGGCCACGAAATCCCCCCCTCTTCCTCCATATATATAGCCCTTAGGGCGTCGTTTAGACTTGGGTTTTGTTTAGATTAAAGTTCACCATAGCTGCAACTTCGCGTACTTCGTTTGTGTTCAACGACTAGATAAAGACGTCACAGAACCCCACTTGATCAATAAAGCTTTCCTCTTGAATTCGCAATATCCAGATTGCAATCCCAGTTTCTTGCTTGTTCTTCGTTTGCCTGCAAGAAACAGACCTTCGTGGTCAGGTTGATCGTGCTCCGGCGTGGTCAATAACCTCTCGGAGTTGGTTTAGCAATTGCTAAGGCGCAACGTCCTCGCACGTTCGTAGTCGGATTGTCAAAGTCGACTTCCTCCAAAACGATAGCCACCATCTCATCGAAAGACGGGACACCTTCGCCTCTATCATTAGCCCATCACAAGCTCACGATCTGCGGAGTCGCAACTCCATGTTGGGAAGACCCGAGTATTCTCGGAATCCCGTACTCAAGATATTTTGACAAAGGTAAAACTAATCCAGCAAGACCTCCTGTCGTACCAACAACCTGATAGTAGCCGCGTGTATCTCGTCTCAGGCCACGATCGGATGGGAGAAGCTACGGGAGCCAGACCTCGAGTTTCCCCGTGGTGGCCCCGCAGCACCCCTGTTTGGGACCAACACCATCAGCACTGCCCCCCCCCTATTATGTAGAATTAAGAACCCGGGGACGTGACCCCCTATGCAATTTAATTAATTTAATTAAGTTTTATGATGAGGCAAATTAAAACCAAAGTTGGGCCTTGCTGGAAAAGCTTTAAGCAGTGCGAATTATCAAGGGGGGCCCATAAACCCCAACCGTGTTAGGAATGCAAAATCAAGGAACATAACACTGGTTTATCGGGTCCTAAGGTGGCATGAGTGGAACAAAACACCGAGCAAAAGGACCAGCCTTCCACCCATTGCCAAGTATATAGGTGTGTTAATATATTTAAGAGATATTGTGATATTCCAACAACAAGTTCCAACATGGAGCAATCTTCATCTTCACCTGCAACTAACAACACTATAAGAGGGGCTGAGCAAGCGGGTAACATAGCCAAACAATGGTTTGCTGGGAAGGTGTCAAAGGTTAGAGGTTTCATGGCAACAATAGTAGGCTGACAAACAGGAATAGGCATCGAGGCATATCTAAAGAGCGAGACAACTAGCATAGGCAAAGGTAGAGGTCATATCGGGGAATGATCATCTTGCATGGGATTCCGCAAGGAAGAAGAACGAGTCCACGAAGTAGTCGAACAAATCCTCACAACTCCGGAACGAAACCGAAGCTAACGAGAGAAGCTTACCGGAAACAAGCAAACAACATGGTAAACACACATATCATAACCAAGGCATGATGCACAAACAAGTATGATGCATGTCCGGTTTAATTATGCATGGCATGGAAAAGTGCATAAGCAACACTACAATTTAAGCGGAGCTCAATATGCAACGAGTTGCATATTGACGAAACACCACATTAGATTATTTAGTTTGATCTCGTTATGAACCCAACAAATTTAAATGTTTTTATTAAACATGGCAAGAGGTGAAGCATGAGCAAAACTACACTATCTAGTCATTTTAAATGAGGCCGAAAATAACAACAACAATTCTGGAAAATCCCCACATGTCATTTAGAAAAAAATTTAAGCAAACAACAATTTTAGTCATTTAGATGTTGTTAACATGATGCGAATGACAAATGCAAGTTTTATGAAAATTTTATTAAAAGTTAACATGAGCAAGATATGGAGTGTTTGTCACTGTGGTGGAAAGAAAAGGGGCCACGACGGCGATAACCGAAAGTGATGCCACGGCAACATATCGGTTCTGGTAACTTGTTGAGAGACCGATGCAAAAGATGAAGGTCGGCGTGAGCGTGTCATGCAAGAGATATGTGGGGTGATCCCGTTACGGGGTTCCCATGGGTTGGTGGCAAGGCAAACTAGGGGCATCGCAAGCGACGATTGGCACGGTGCAAACAAGTGAACATCTCATACATCCCACATCATTCATCCACGGGGTCATCGGCTCGGCGGTTATACCTTCGAAGCGTGCGTTTCGGGGCGGAACGAGTTCGATGCGGTGTAGAAGGGAGTAGACGTTCTCGCGACGATAGTAGAAGTAGTTGTACTATTGGTCCTCGACGGTGGTAGTTATTCACTCGACGATCTTAGGCGGCGTTCGTCGTACATGGTTCGTTTCGGAGAGGTACTCGATGAATCCAACGTTTTCGGGGCGACGGTAGTGGAACTTGGCGTTTTCGTTCATGGGTCTTCGGCGATGGTAGTCATTCACGTTGATGTAGTGGTACTTGTGGTTCCTGTGTGTAGTCGTACTCGAGGGTCGTAGACGAACTTGATGGATCTGAGGGCTCCGGCCATCGTGGTACTTGTCGAAGTCCACGTCGGATGTAGTCGTTCATGGGGTCTTCGAGGGTCGAACTTGACACTTCTAGGTCTTGCCGAAACAACAACAGCAACAAAGCGACGGCAACACGGCAGTCGTCGAGTCCGGTAGGTCAAAGAGGCTCGATGAGGCGAGCTTGAGGCGGAGTCCATGGCCTCCAGCAGGTCGGTGGCGGTCTTGGGTCACCGGAGGGGCGCGGTGACGAGGTCGTGGTTGCCGGCGCAGCTGGAGGGCGCGAGCCGACACGGAGGAAGGAGAAGGACGGCCGGTGTGCTGTCGCGGGGCGGAGCAGAGCAGGGTCCAGGCGAGGCTGGGGTGCTTGGGGCGCGACGGAGCTATGCAGAGACGATGGCGGCTGGAGCAGGGGGTGGTCGGACGCGGGACAAGGTGAGGAGGAGGCGTGGAGACGACGCGGTGGCGAGCTCCGGTGGCCTGTGGCGAGGCCGGGGCGACGCGGCAGAGGTGGAGCAGAGGCCGGCGACAAGGCACGTGACGGGAGGAGAAGGACGCCGGGGCGGGTGATGGTGTTGGGGAGGCGAGCGAGAGCCGGGCGCAGGGCCTCTTCCCTGCCTGGCGACGCGAGAGGAGGGGGACGAGAGGGAGGTCGCTGGGGCGCGCGGGAGAGGAAGAGGGATCGGGCGAGAGGTGGGAGACGGCGGCGCTGCGGGAAGGAGAGGGAGCAGGGTGGATCGAGGGAGAGGATGGAGCGACGGGGTGCGGGCTAGGGTTATGGAAGATATAGATGGGCCTTGGGCCAAAGGAGAGGCCACGAGAGCTAGGCCTGGGGGGGCTGTTGGCTGGGCCTTGGCTGCTTCTCTCCCCTCTTCTCTTTCTTGCAACTTATAGATCTTCCAGAAAAAAACAAAAAAAAGAAGAATAAAGGAGAATAAAGAAGGTGCTAGGGATAGTGATGCGGAGCATCCCAAGGTCATCCCCATGGACCTACCATCGACTCACCAAGTGCCCAAAGGACCTATGACACGAGCACGTGCAAGAACTCTTGAAGCCGAGGTGAACTCGCTCCTTTATCAATTCCCTCTCGAGTCGCATGGGACATGGCTTCTACCCTCATCAGGAACTCTATGCATACTCAGGTACTTAGATGAAGGCCACGGGACAGCTCTGCACAGTGGACAAGTGGCGGGACCGACAAGTGCTTCGAACAAGGAGAAGTGCGGCTAAAGACGCTACAGCCACCGGACGTCCGGCCCCTACCGGACGACCGGTCACCTCTAGGCACCGGACGTTCGACGATCACCGGACGACCGGCGACTCGCAGACGACCGGATAACCGGAAGCCACTGGACGTCCGTGACACCGACCACAGAACGTAAATAGCGGAAATCCGAGGATTACTGGACGTCCGGTCCCTCCCAAGCCACCGGACGTCCGGTGACCCAGCGGACGTTCGACCCGACGGCGTCATCCCATGTAATATATACTCGTTGACTTCCTTCGTGCCAGGTAGCTTTGTGATAGCTCATTTTAGACCTGAGTGGTTCCTCTCCTACGAGACCGCGGCCTCTTTGGAGAAGATACACCGGATTCAAGACCTCCTTAACGGAGAAGAACATCAAGACCTCCTCACGGAGATGACTACCGCTACTTGTATCGTCCTTAGTTGATCGTGTATCATGTATCGCACTTTGTGTACCCGGATCTAGCATTTGTGTGACCTAAACGTGTTGATTGGAGTGTTTCCTTCTTGTCCTCTTGTGTTTTCCCCTCGTGCACCTCGTGTTCATCCTTGGGATCCCTTCTTTTCGTGAAAGATCAGCCATCTAGGGTTCCACCCTACATCATTATGGTATCAAGAGCCTCGGTTTCTCACGAAATTGGAGCCCCTACCTGTGTGTTTCTAGCTTGTTTTTGTTGTGTTCTTCCCAATTTCGTAAATTCCCCACCAAAAATAGCCCCAATTTTTTTTGTGATATGTTGATTTGGCAAGATTTCGTTGAATTTGCTCCGTGGATTTGTTGTGCCACGAGTGGATCTAGCTTTTCCCCACCTTTTCACCTTTTTTCTTCTGCAAATTCGGCCAAGTTTGACCAATTTGTCCACGGACCCTCGAAACCTAGCCCAGACCTACCGGACGACTGGCGATTTACCGGACGTCCGGAACCCCGCGAAGCACCGGACGTCTGTTAACCACCGGACGACCGGCACCACATATACAAAAACTAGCACCGGATTTTCGAGGCTTACCGGAGGTCCGGCGACCAGACGACCGGCAACCTACCGGACGTCCGACGAACCCTGACGAAACTGAACTTCATCAGTTTTGTTCCACCTTCCGCAACCACTTATCCTTCATACACCCATATATACCATACCAACACCTCCATTGCTTAACCAAAATCACTACGGTATTACCTCTTTGTGTCTTGGATCATTTGAGTTGTGGTTTTCCCGTTTCCTTGTGAGTTTCGGCTATCTTGGAAAAGAGATCATATGAGATAGCAATACATCATCTTGTGCTCAAGCATCGGCACATCATACACTCATAGCATACTTGTGATAGGAAGTCGTTACGTTTTACCTCTATAGGTCGTGCACAAGTGCGTATCCACCTATTAAGCAATTAGTTAGCGTCTCTCCAGCGTTGTGCAACTCGAGCATTTTTCGAGGATTCCACATTTTTGCTCACCCTTGGTTGCACAACCACATTTATCTATCTGTGCGTGTGTTCCGTGTGCTACTTCTTGCTTGTGATCTACTTGTTGCATGAGCAAATTGTGAATCATTTTCAACATCATTGAGTCACTTTGACAATTGCATTGAATTTGTGCCACCATCCTAACCAAGCTCCTCTCAAAGCTTTACTTGTGTAGGTGTGAGAATCGACACGAAGTGGTACCAATAGTGCTATTTCCGGGTTACATTATTGAGTGATCATTGATCCATTTTCAACTTCGGTCAAGGTACAATTGGTATTGTCTTCTCCTTTTCTCCAACTCACACTCTTGCTTGCAATGATGGATAGGCCAAGTACATCTTCGAACCCTCTCTTCGATGATCCTCAAGAATCGAACAACTACATCACCAAACTACATCTCTTCGGCTTCCAACGAGCTCTACATCAAGAAAGTGAAGCTATGCGAGAGCGCATTGAGCAAGTCGCCGCCAATGCACGACAATTTGAAGAAAGAACAAGAGAGCAATTCGACATCATCAACACCAACATGTCTACTCAATTCGATGAGCTACGGACTTTGATAGTCAACGGATGTTCTTCTTCCACATCTTTCAAAGACGAAGCCGCTCAAGTCGCCATACCGACTCCACGGAAGGATCAAGTAGACCTACATTGAACACTCTTCGTCAAGCCGCACGTCGAGATCGACATGACAACCGGAATCCACTTCATGACAAGAGCTCCCAAGAGCTATTTGAAGAGCAAGAAAGTCGACATTGTCAAAACCAAGCTACAATTGACCAAGCGCAAGAACGGCAACGACTACGCCAACAACAACAATAGCGAGCACGTCGACATCAAGAAGAACAAGATGCCGAGGCTAATCGTCAAGCACAACAGTGCCGAGAAGCTCAAGCTCTTGAGGCACACCGAGCATTACGTGATTCACATCGCAATGTGGCAACTCGCAATCGACATACTCGTCAAGAAGAGGATTTCCTTCGTGATGAGATACAAGAGAGGCGCCACCAAGCACGAATGCAAGAAGAAGTTCCTCCTCAAGCACGAAAAGAGCAACAAGCTCACCTAGAACCACAAACTCGGCAAGTAGACCATGACAACGGACATCTACTCTGCCAAGAGCAACATGAGATTGACAATCGTCCAAATCAAGAACGCCCTCCCAATAGGCATTCAAACTATGAAGAGCATCGCTATGGAAAGCTGAAGTTCACCATGCCAAAGTTTTCCGGAAGCATTGATCCCGAAGACTACCTCTCATGGGCATTGAAGGTCGACAAGATCTTCCGCTTAGAAAACTTTGATGAAGAAAATAAATTGCTATGGCCTCCCTTGAGTTCCAAGACTATGTTCTCATTTGGTGGGAGCAAATCATAGAGCGAAGAGAAGCAAAAGGAGAACGTCCTATCACTACTTGGGACCAAATGAAGGAAATCATGAGAGCATGCTTTGTTCCAACACACTACAACCGTGACTTGTTCAAGAAGCTACAACTCCTCAAGCAAGGTACCAAGTCCGTCGAAGAGTACTACAAGGAGATGGAGATTGCCATGATACGAGCAAACATCACGGAAGATGAAGAGCAAACAATGGCGGGATTCTTGAATGGACTCAACTATCCTATCAAGAAGATTGCAGACTTTCAACCCTACACGACCCTCCTCGAGCTCGTACACCAAGCAACCAAAGCGGAGCGACAAGTTCACGAGGACTACAAGTACTCCAAGTTCCACTCCAAGAACTTCGGCTCCTACAACCAAGCTTCACCGACTTGGGCTCCTCCTACCTCTACCAAGCCATCTACAAACTACGGTGACAAGTTAAGCTACGAGAATGCGACGAGGTGAAGACCAACGATGAAGACCAACGATGTCACATTTTTCATACCAAGGCCGGCATCAATGGACGCTCCGTCAAGGTTATCATCGATAGAGGAAGTTGTCATAACTTGTCAAGCGAAGAGCTATGCACCAAACTACAATTGGTCAAGACGAAGCACCCTCATCCCTACAAGGTCCAATGGCTTAATGACGGCGGAATTCTTCGAGTCGAGCATACCGTGCAAGTATCCTTCTAGATAGGCGCCTACGAGGATACACTTGAGTGTGATGTGGTCCCTATGTCCGTGTGCCACCTTCTACTTGGACGACCATGGCAATACGATCGTGGAGTCACACACAATGGACGGACGAACCACTATAGCTTCAAGATGAAGGGCAAGGAATTCGTGCTACGTCCAATGTCTCCAAGTCAAGTAGCCGCCAACAAACACTTACCTACCAACCATCGTGGAGACAATGGTGAGAGAGTGAGCCACCAAAAGGAGAGTGAGAGCCACAAGCCAAATATGAGCGACTCCACGATGAGCGACAAGAAGCAACTAGTGCTATTTGCCACCAAAAGTTAGCTAAGAGAAGTGTGTGAGAACCCATCGAGTGTCTTTCACCTTGTGCTTTTATGCAAAGGGGAGGCCAAACCTTCTAACACTTCACCACCTCTACCTTTAGTGTTGTCTCAATTGTTGCAGGAATTCTCGGACGTCTTTCCCGATGAGCTACCTCCGTGTCTGCCTCCTCTCCGCGGAATCGAACACCGCATCGACCTCATACCCAGCACACCACTTCTGAACAAGGCTCCTTACCGCGTCAATCCAGAGGAAACCAAGGAAATAAAACGGCAAGTGCAACAACTCATTGAAAAAGGTCATGTACGTGAAAGCTTGAGCCCATGTGTTGTTCCGGTTATTCTCGTGCCTAAGAAAGATGGAAGTTTTCGCATGTGTGTCGATTGTCGACCGATAAATGCTATGACCATTAGATACCGTCACCCTATCCCACGCTTAGACGACATGCTTGATGAATTGTGTGGTGCCACCATCTTTTCGAAAATTGATCTCAAAAGTGGTTATTTCCAAATTCGCATTCAAGAGGGTGATGAGTGGAAAATGTCTTTCAAAACCAAGTTTGGGTTATATGAGTGGATTGTCATGCCTATGTGTTTATCCGAAGCATCCGGTTCATTTATGCGTCTCATGCATTTCATTCTCCGACCCTACATAGGCGTCTTTGTAGTGGTTTATTTCGATGACATCCTCGTTTTTAGCAAGTCACTTGAGGACCATGTGACACACATCCGTGTGGTTTTACAAACCCTTCGGAAAGAGCGCTTATATGCTAACATGGAAAAATGCACTTTTGGCGTTGACAAGGTCGTTAGGATTTGTCGTTTCTTCACAAGGTGTTCACATTGATGAAACAAAAATTGAAGCAATTAAAACTTGGCCGCAACCAACGAATCTCCAATAAGTGCGTAGCTTTCTTGGATTAGCCGCTTTCTATCGACGTTTTGTGAAGGACTTTAGCACCATTGCTATGCCTCTACACGCCTTGAGCAAGAAGAACGCACCCTTTGTTTGGGGTCCTTCGCATGACACCGCGTTCAATGAGCTAAAAAGCTTGCTTACCCACGCACCACTTCTAGCCCTACCAAACTTTGATAAACTTTTTGAGATTCATTGTGACGCTAGTGGTTACGGACGCCCAATTGCATACTTTAGCGAGAGGCTATCCGGAGCGCAACTTAACCACCCCATCTATGATAAAGAACTATATGCCTTAGTGCGAGTTTTACGTGTTTCGGAACATTACCTTAGACCTCATGAATTCATTCTTCATACGGAGCATGAGACTCTCAAGTATCTCAAGGGTCAAACTAAGTTGAACAAGCATGATGCTAAGTGGAGTGAGTTCATTGAGTCTTTTCCCTATGTCATCAAGTACATCAAAGGCAAAGAAAATGTTGTGGCGGATGCGCTTTCCCTCAAATGCATGCTTGTTACACAACTTGAGTTGAATGTTATTGGCTATGAGCACATAAAAGACTTATATGAGCATGATCCTTTCTTTGCACATCCTTATGCTAAGTGTTTGACTCACACTTCTTGGGAATATTACTACAACAAGGATGGATATCTTAAGGTCATCCCCATGGACCTACCATCGACTCACCAAGTGCCCAAAGGACATATGACACGAGCACGTGCAAGAGCTCTCGAAGCCGAGGTGAACTCGCTCCTTTATCAATTCCCTCTCGAGTCGCATGGGACATGGCTTCTACCCTCATGAGGAACTCTATGCATACTCAGGTACTTGGATGAAGGCCACGAGATAGCTCTGCACAGTGGACAAGGTGGCGGGATCGACAAGTGCTTGGAACAAGGAGAAGTGCGGCTGAAGACGCTACAGGCACCGGACGTCCAGCCCCTACCGGACGACCGGTCACCTCCAGGCACTGGACGTCCGACGATCACCGGACGACCGGCGACTCCCAGACGACCGGAAGCCACCGGACGTCTGTGACACCGACCACATAACGTAAATAGCGGAAATCCGAGGATTACCGGACGTCCGGTCCCTCCCTAGCCACCGGACGTCCGTCCCAACGGCGTCATCCCGTGTAATATATACTCGTTGACTTCCTTCGTTCTAGGTAGCTTTGTGATAGCTCATTTTAGACCTGAGTGGTTCCTCTCCTACGAGGCCGCGTCCTCTTCGGAGAAGATCCACCGGATTCAAGACCTCCTTCACGGAGAAGAACATCAAGACCTCCTGACGGAGATGACTACCGCTACTTGTATCGTCCTTAGTTGATCGTGTATCATGTATCGCACTTTGTGTACCCGGATCTAGCATTTGTGTGACCTAAATGTGTTGATTGGAGTGTTTCCTTCTTGTCCTCTTGTGTTTTCGCCTCGTGCACCTTGTGTTCATCCTTGGGATCCCTCCTTTTCGTGAAAGATCGGCCATCTAGGGTTCCACCCTACATCAGATAGTGTTTGGACAAGGGGTTATTTTCCCCGGACTCATAAAAATGAGCATGACCCAAGAAAAATATAAGTGGGAACGGGTGTGAGGTTGAATTCAAACTCATATGAATTTAATTCAACGAGTGTGAGAAGAAGTGGGTATTTGGAGGGGGTCCAAAAATGTTAAGAATTTTGGTGGAGCCTCGATAAAAGAGATAAGAATTATGGACAAGATTTGAAGGTGAAACTTGAAGCAAAAGAGGCATGGGAATATTTGCAAGTGTGTTATGGTGAATTCCAAAACAATGGAATATTTTATTATAGCTCCCTAAATATTGGGAAGGTATGTTTTAAAGAGAACTCATCATATGACAACCCTCAATTTAAATGGACCGAAATTCCATATGATTTATTTAGTTGAGTTTTAGAAAAAAATGACATGATGCCATGATGACATGATGCAATGCAAACATAATAAAGCAAGCACAAAAGAAACGCACGGTGAAACCCAGAACAGCAGGAAGTCTTCTCGAGCATCGGTCTTGGGGCGTCACAACTCTCCCACACTAACAAAGGATCTCGACCCAAGATCCTGGAGATGGCACCGGATAAAACGGAAAAGGATGAGATAAAACAAAGTTGCTTTTCTGACAAATGAGTGAAACCTTGAACCTTGAGAGGTTAAACAAGTTGAAGAAAGAATACAATGGAGATGAACGAAGATGAAAACACTCCGTTAGAAAAGAGGAGCAAGGAACATTACGAGAACCTTGTAGGTTGAAGACATGAAACAAGAGCTTACGAACCAAAAGAATATGAAACCGCAACGGTATAGCCAAGGAAAAAGAATAACAGAATTTGGAAAGCACTCCGTCTGAAAATTGAAGGAATTAACATGAAATCAACAATACACTACCTCCGGAACAAATGAAAGAATGTCACAAGGGGTAAGAAAGATTTAGACAGCACTCCGGTTGAAAAGAGAGGCAAACCTTCAAGATGAGGGAACTTGAATGGAGGACACAACACTCCAATTGAATAGATAAACAAGGAAAAGAACATGATCTTGACAATACAAGATTACGGGACGAAGAGAGCAATATCACAATGCCTCCGGAATGAAAGAATAGATGCTAGATCGTTGGAAAGAAAAGAACGGAGAAGAAAATGACAACTTCTCCACAATTGAGTTTGAAAGAGCATCCTTACAAAGATGAATTGGACAAAGTTGTTGAAAATTCAACAACGAGAAGAATAAGCTTGATGTGGGCTTATGGAAAACATCCCAAAGTTATGAGGTGACAACCGGCCACTGACGAAAACATTTGATTGGATTGAGATCAACAAGGAGACCAAAAACTTATTCACCGAGAGGATAAATGAAAAGCTTGGGTCATTTATAAGCACCATAAATAGCAACAATCCTTACGGAAAGCTTTTAGGAGAAATACAACCCAAGATTACCCCAACGAATAAATTGAAGGGGTGAATGGATCTCCTGGACTAAGAAAAATGATGGGTTTACATATTTCATTCTTGATCACTTATGAATCATGAAACATGAAGGAAATTGTCAAGAATGACATAACACCACCTCAAAAGATAAGGTCGAAACAACTGCACTTTGGAATGCAAGAAGAAGAATACTTGAGCTCCAACAAGAATCTTGATGAAGACTTCGAGGATGAATTAAATCATGTTGAACCACCATGAAGAACTCCGGTAATAAAAGGATGAGAAGTGGAAGATGAAAAGAATAAGATTCAAGGCCTATGATGATTCAGATAGAGCTTCGTGACAAGATAATTGAGAGAGTTTGGAACTCCGGAAAGAAAAGATGAACAACCAATAATTTGATATCATGAACGAACTCCAGACAAAGGAATTAAATCACCTTTAAGGAATAAGAATAAGAATTATGTCATGCTTATCCTTCACCAATTTAAATTGATGACAACCAATGGATTTGGCATACTACTTATTCTTGTTGTAAAGAATTAAAGAGAGATCTCGCACAAACTTGGGTAAATATTCAACGAACCCCCGGTAGGATTATGAAAAGAACAAATGAGTTGATATGATTTCCAAGGAAAAAGGAATCTAGAACGAACCACCATAAGAATTGAAGCCGAGTGAAGAAAAAGAATGAACCACCGTAAGAATATGAAGACGAACGAAGAGGCATCAATGAAGAATAGTTGGAGGACGAAGTTGAAAACTGAGAACGAAGAAATCTTCTGAAATGATGGCCTTCGGAGGATCACAATGGAAAGAATTCATGAAATGCTTCGGATGGGTATAAAAATAATTCCTCACAATCGGAACAATAATGAGGATGGCATGAAACTAGAACCATGAATTTTCAAGAGAACGGGCCAAAATTTAGGAGAAATTATTCTTCGTTCTTCAAACTGAGAATGACGATGAGGCACCACCATGAATTGTTGAGGTACTCCAGAATGAAGAATTAAAAGGTTGAACCAACGATGAAAAGAGTTTGAAAGCGATCTTGGAGAAGGCATAAGACTGATGACAATTTAATCTTATGTCAAACTTGAAAAGAATTTGAGAATAACTCCGGAAGAATTAGAAGAGTCGGGTAAGATCCTGGAAAAGACCTGTGGGTTAGGGCCCACTCAAAAGAAACATAGTTGGAAAAGATTGCTTAAGATATATTACACCGGTTGAATTAAATGGCTTGAATAAGATGACAATCCTCAAAATAGCTTGAACGGATTTAGAATTGAAACGCAAATCTTCTGAGATACCTTGTACACTTCGGATAAGAATAAAGAGATGTGAAGAAATAAGAGAGTCTTGGATAAGAAATTCCAACACGGAAAACATGTGAAACAAGAGGAACAGATATGATCAACACCGAAGCTTGAATTAAATGCACCGGAGAAGAAACAAGAAACAAAGAATGATAAACTGAATCTTCCTGAGCATCTTCATGAGAAATCACCGGATAAGGACATTGAAGGAAAAGAATGAAGAGACATCACATGAATAAAATGGATATTTCATTAAGGACTCTGGCTCCATGAACAAAAAGGGTGGGAGGGCGGAGAAAAACAAATACAACTTGAGACGAACAAAACGGACACCATTGAGAAAAACCAAGAATTGGTCTTGCACAAATTGAAAGGATCGGGTTAACTTGATGAGAAGCGCACCGGTTGAAAAGAATTTAACATGAAAATCTCGATGATCAAGAAAGACTAGCACTCCATAGAAATATGAGAACACTGCTTAGGAAAGGTATGGAATCCACATTTGATAGTGAAGCAACTTGGATACCACAATCAAAACAAAACAAAAGGATAGATATGTAGCAACATAATCTTCACAATATCATTCGAACAGAGAATTGAACGACTGAATTCCTAAAGTTTAATGGTAGCACAACTTGTCGAGAAGCCACTTGGGAGATCAAAATGGTAAAATAAAACTACAAGGTACAGATGGAACAAATACATAATAGAGGTTTCGTCTCACATGTTCGTGATGAATGCCCCATGGCACGGTTTACAAAGGGTCTTGCGATCCCTGGATCAGCATAGCCAAGGATCCTTTAAGATGCAACTCCTAATTGGAACAGCGCCCATCACTAGATGTTGAACCCGAACCTCATACCATGCACCCGTTGGAAGATTACCTACGAGCTACTTGAAACCACGTATTAATACCCGAAGCTTTCCGGTTATGCAATCTCGTGTTGGGGATACAGGGGAAGCACCGCGCACTCAACTCTAAAACTACATCCAGCTGTATCCATCCGTCAACACATAACCAGTCATCTTCAAAGATTGTTTACCTCGGACCTTCGAAACGCATCCGCTATACAAGCTATGTCAATACTCCTGAACAATCCCAACGGTACTAGGTGACGTCGGGGTTATCTCACCACTAACTGCATAGAAGAGTTTTCGATGTCGGCCGCCTCTAGTATTCTAGAACTGCTACGATACATTTGTGATGACAACACCTCGGAGCTCAACTCCCCAGGACACTGCCACAACGCCTAAATGACAGGAGGCGTCGAGAACAGTGTTCTCGTCACAAAGATATCGGACCAATCCAAACAATACCCGCGTGATCCTAAAAAAACATTGGTGAAATTTTAAGAATAGTGAAGATAAAACAACGTCAGGAGTCCTCACTGGAGCGATGAAGGGGATGAGGAGTAAAAAGAAATCCTACTCTCTGATATATATAGGACTCAAAACATTTTTTGTGTGTGTGCCTAGACTCAACCGTCAGCGATTCGATCAATCAGTGGGCTCTGTCAGGACCGGATTTTTGGGATAAATCTCCCAGAAAATGGCCCTTGTCCTCACCAGCCCCAGGATTACTGTTAGCTGATGAGGCACCACTTGATACAGGAATTCCAAGCAAAAATACAACATATGTAGTACAAGATCATTCTGGCCTGTGAGTAGAACACAAGGTTTCTAGTGGTTGATGGCGGAAACGGTTTGTGGTTCTTTAGCGTCTATGGGACTCCATATCCCACAGCAACAGCTGACTTGGATAACTCCTATCTTCGCGAGGCTGCTATCACCATTGTGTAGGTTCCGGGGCTGTCATTGCAACGCTCCTCTCCACGCAAGAAATCTGGCCAAGACAATAGCCAGGGACAAGCCAGTGAGTACTTTGAATGTACTCGCAAACATTATGAATACAGGTACAATATAAAGAAAGATAATCATGCTCGGAAATATTCGATGATCACTACGCCAGACATGAAATAATAATCCACGATGCAAGCAGGTTATTCATATAAAACATGAATATGCAATCAGGAAAAAATAAAAAAAATTCAAATCAAGCATGCCTCAGTCGGGCGTCTGAGCGACGTCACATAAAGGTCTTATAAATAAAAGAAACAACAAGCATGCCAAAGTCGGGCGTCTGAGCGACGTCACATAAAGGGCTTTTAAATAAAATAAATAACAAGCATGCCACAGTCTGGCGTCTGAGCGACACCACATAAATGGCTTATAAATAAAAGAAATAACAGGGATGCCAAAGTGGGTCGTCTGAGCGACACCACATAAAGGGCTTATAAATAAAAGAAATAACAAGCATGCCACAGTCGGGCGTCTGAGCGACACCACATAAAGGGCTTATAAATAAAATAATCACAGTGAATATCCAGGAGGTAGAACAGTCCCAGGGATACTCAATGGCTCAAATAATATAAATGGTTAGTCCATAATAATAATAATCATAATCGTTACGTGTCACACGTCATGATCAGTGTTTCGGTTTAGTAATCTTTCCTCCGAAGACCGACACTAAGACCGACACTTGACCCATCCCAGACTGTAGTCCTTACCCATGGACACGGCTATTCACATAGATTTAATCTCTGTAGAGGGTGTACTCTTTACCCACGAATAACGGATTCCTTTAGTCCATCGGGACTAATTCCATCTATGGTCTTTTATTTGAAAACACACCTGACCGGCACACACCTGCCTAACTTACCGGTGTCTGGAATCACCCAGGACACATGTTAAGCAAAACTCTGAGTGGGGAGGCTACAACCTCGATTAGCATGGGATCAAATTTATACCGCGCGCTACTAAGGGGTGCCCCCCTCTCGGTCCCAACCGGAACACCCATGCCCCCGGACCAGGTGGCATGCCTACCGGATGCAGCCAGTATCTTCCAACATGGCCTCTCTGTACAGTGTGTGCTAGAAAGGGGTTGACAACTTACTGAACCGTACCCTACTTATGGCAGGGACAAGTGGTAGTACGAAACAAGTATGGGGGTTACTGGAACAAGACTCGATATATGGTCGACTCAGGAGGTTAAAGTATCACCTGCATGATTAGCATAGCAAATATAATCCACACCAACAGACAGAATCACCATTCACCATACCTCATCATGCCTTACTGACTATATTCGTCTCAACGAAATATCAGTAACGAGCTCGTGTCTACCCAAGACAGAGACTCTCCCGGATTCCTTCTAGTAGGCATGAAAGGTAGACGAGGGTGATTACTATCACAAGTATATGTATTTCCAACAGCAAGGAAACTTCATCATGCACCCATGAGCATGATCACATCATCAAATAAAATTAACGAAACTCCATGCCAAGGTGGTGTTGTGATCGTATCAAACGACACATGACGATTATTATGCCTGGGTTCAGAATGCTTGCCTTCAAGTTGTGGAGAGGCAGGGTGCATTCCAAAACTTTTTGAAAGTTTTCTTCCTTCTTGAAAAATCCTATTTAAGAAGATTTGAAATCAACATATAGTTTCAAAACAGTACAAAAAAGTTGTTTGGAAAATTTTCAAATAAATATAAAAATAAACTAGACCAATAGAAAAAGAATTAAGTCATTTGGACTTATATTTAAAAAGTTATAGCCAGTCAAAGTTTAGTTAATATTCTGTTTTTTAAAAGAAAACATTTCGGGGAGAATATGCTTCCGAGGCAGAGGAGACGTACTTCAGGGATTTACGCCTCCACTTAAACTAGCGCGGGCCGGCTCGGATCACTGACAGTGGGTCCCTCGGGCCCACTGGTCAGGTTTGACCAGTCGCCCGCGCCTCCTTCCTCCTCTGTCCGAGCGGGGTGGGGGTTCCAGCGATCGCTGTCGACGAGCCACGGCTCCTTGCGGGGTTCTAAGGGCGGGGATGGACCCGCCAGTCTGGGGCGGTCCTCCCGATGGTTGCTAGGTTGACGGGGGTGGAGGCGAGCTCCGTGGCGGAGCTGGCTTTGGGTGGATTTGGGGGTCTTGGCTACGGTGGCTCTTGGGCGAAGTTGAGGGTTTGGGTAGCTCCGCACGATCAAGGGGAGTCGGATGGTGGCGCTGGATGGACGGGAGAGGGCCTGCTCGCGGCGAACGGAGCTGGAGTGAGGTGGCGGCCGAACTGGCCGGAGATGAGGAAGACAGCTTTCCCCCATCAATTGCTGGCCGCGGGAGTTCTAGAGAGGTGGCTTGAGGTCACCTGAATGCTTGGACGAGCTCGAAGACTTCTATTTATAGCGTTTGAGGTCGGTTCCGCGGCGGCCAGAGATAAGATCTGTGAACCGCCTCGTTGTAGCTTGCAGGGCGACGTGGCGGCGACGGGTGCTAGCGGACGGGCTTGAGGATAAGCTTGAGCTGCTCCAGGGGCCAGTTGGCGCGTTGGAGTGGCTCGGGCGGCGCCGTCCATGGCAGGGGCGCACTGTGGACGCCGGCGTGCCGCCAAGGCCGACCTGACGGTGGTGCTGCAGGGCGTCAGGGTGGCCCTGCGCTGAGGGAGGGGTCGGGGCGTGCTGGCTATGAGCGGGGAGGGCCAGAACGAGCGCGGGGAGGCGGCAGTGGGACGCGGTGGCTCGTGCGCACGCACGTGCAAAACCCACGCTCTGGCCGTGCCCAGAGCACGCACGCCAACTGTTCGGCGAAATGCCAAGGCATGCTAGGAGGCTTGGGTGGGGCTGGGGATTAACAGGTCTTGGTTAGAGGCATCTAGGAGTTTAGTGGACAAGGTTGCTGGGTCAGTGGATCAAGCTTGTAATGCAAGCCCAAAATCATGCCAAAATATGGCTATGCACATAAGGTGTTTGACAGAATGCCATGGGCATCTAGGCAACTCTTGGGGTGGCCAAAACCTCCAGACCAGTGTCTCTTTAGGTGTAGGAGATGGTGGCAAGGTTAGTTGGTCAAGACCACAAAGTTGTTAGTGCAAGTTTTTGAGAAAATCAAATCTGGACAGAAAGAAAAGGGTATAATATCATGGACCAAAAATACTCCAATGGGTCTATTCTCCTAGACTTAAGAGTTTGGTAGGGTGTAATACAAGCAGGAAAAAGCTCAGGGTCACTAGAGCAAAAATTATTAGGGTTGCAGTAGAAAATGCCAAGCTGGGCCAGAATGAAGATGAGCATGATTTGCTCAAATTTTTCAAAGAACACCAATGGGTTTTTGCATAAAGATGAATTATACACCACTACTAACATCTCCAAATTTTGGTGGGATTTTTAAATAAATTTATCAAAGGGTTGTAGTGCAAATAGAGCTCTAAAACTAGTGAATAATCACTTTAAGGAATAAAGCTCAGAGAGGAATAATTATGCAAATAAATCCACGGATAATAGAAATGTTTTTCTTGAGAGGGTAAACAAGTCAATATATTTGAAAAGTTTTCACATGGGGTAAAATCTCCATAACATCAAAGAAAAGGAGTGCTTCTGAAATCAAAGAAAACCCAGTAGGTGAAAGGTTTAATTTCCTGGCAAAATTTTAACAAACAAATCACGTTTAAATTTTGGGGTGTTACAACACTACCCACCTGAAGAAAAATCTCGTCCTCGAGATTTGCTAAAGGTTGTTATGAAAAGAATTAATCCTACTACCTCAAAGTGATATCACCAAAAATAACCATCCTACTCATGCAATAAAATGTGGCTACAATGAGTGGGCAATAAGTGGTGCAAAACTACAGTGTGGAGTACTGGCGCTGCGTGGAAAAATCTACGGCTGGTGAAAAACGAGATACTTCTACTCTCAGTTACAGTGAATTTAGAATAAAATTTCTAAATTCTAAAATATGCTGGTCGTACCCGAGAGCACAATGCTCTCTCTGGCTGACAGGTGGACCCGGGGCCCATTGTTAGTCTCTTCTTCTACCGTTGGCTCTCTCTTCTTCCTCTCTCTCGCGCGTTTTCCCCATGCTTTCTCCACCGGCGGCGTAGGGCATCTAGGCCGTACTGTGGTAGTGCGCGGCGTGCTAGCTGCCGGTGCAGTGTGCACTCACCTCGCGGGCCAGTGCGCTGTCGGCACTGCTAGCGGATTCGCCTCCGAACACCGGGGATCGAGCGACGAGTGGCGCTGGTGGACTTCGCCCACCGTACACCGATCTCGAGCAATAAAATGACCGAGGTGCTCCTTCTTCTTCCTCACACATGGCCTCGCTTCTCCTTCTCCTTCCCTCTCCTCCATTTCTGTTTGCAGGAGCTCGGGACGAGGCTCTAATGGCGGAGGTGATGCCGGACTGGTGCATGATACTGGTGTGCGGAGGTTTGGCGGCATTGCTGGGGTTCTCCACGCTCTTGTGCGCGATGATCCTTGATGATCGTCGTGATGCTGCTGCTCGAGTGCTAGCTCTTCGCGGCGGTGGCGATCACGAGGATTAGGTGCTGGTGTCGGGTGCTAACGGTTGTCAGTGTGCTGAAGGCAACTTGTGCTTGAACAATTTCCCGCAAATTTCTCCTCAAGAGACTGTGGTGCTTAAGAGAGGTAAACAGTTAGATGCAACATGTGTACGTGGATTTGCAATAAGTGTACTTGGTTGAGTGGTTGGGGTTGTGAGTCTGCTATTGCGGTGCTGCGTGAAAAATCTATGTCATGCAGAGATATATGTTGCAACAACTCAAGGAAAACAATATCTCACTCCAAGTTTTACCGAGAGCGAATTTAGTTAACCAAAAATTATCAGCAGTAAAAACTACTCCCATTAATTGAAACCAAATATTTAATTCATCGCACAAATTTAGGATAACACGCATAAGTTGCAACTCATAAATAAATGTTGGGACAACAAACATAGCAGTGACGTCTAAAATGAAAACGGTTAATAGACAGGGTCCTGGGAAAACATCTCTGGTACTGGGGCACACTCTTCTTCTATCGGAGGAAGCGGATTAACCAGTCGATGAATGCGTCTTTCCTGTCCGGGCCTCAGTGGTCTGCCGATGGCAATTCGAGGATTTAAATCGGCGAGGCTCTAAAGATAACCCATTACTCGCTGGGTCAAACGCTATTGAGCGATGACATACTGGGCAAGGTTGGCCAGTACTGGGTCTCTCTCAATTCGTCCACCAGGAAAAGATGCTACTTCTCCGGGTGCTGCACGGCTCGAGAAGTAATAATACCCCAGTTTGCTGGCATAGGGCACCGCGAATCGAAGGCGAGCAAGCGCTTCATAAGCAGCAGCTTCTACGGCCATGTGCGGAGTTGGCATAGGTTTCCCCCCGAAGGAGACTTTTGTTGGATCTTGGTTTGGGTTTGCGGGGGGGGGGG